>CP125973.1:207376301-208001301 GCA_030063025.1 Avena longiglumis | reverse complement strand
CCTCCTCTAGTGGCACAGTGTCTCTTAATGGCGTATCCACCATCTCCGGATGGCACTTCTTCAGCTGGGATATGTGGAACACATTATGAATAGCGGACAGAGCCTCTGGCAACTCCAACTGATAAGCAACTTCTCCTTTGCGTTCTAAGACCCGATATGGTCCAATAAACCGATGTGCCAGCTTACCCTTAATTCCAAATCTCTTGATTCCACGAAGTGGCGACACTCTGAGGTATGCTCTATCACCTATCTCATACACCACTTCCTTGCGCTTGGCATCAGCGTAGCTCTTCTGCCTTGATTGTGCTACCTTCAGCCTGTCCCTAATCAAGGCGACCTTCTCCTCAGCGTCCTTGATCAAATTAGGCCCAAACAACTGACGTTCTCCTACTCCATCCCATAGCAATGGTGTCCGGCACCGTTTCCCATACAGAACATTGAACGGTGACGTCTTGATACTGGTTTGATAGCTGTTGTTGTAGGAAAACTCAGCATACAGCAAATTCTCATCCCAACTAGAACCATGAGCCAAAGTGCAAGCTCTCAGCATATCTTCTAGAATCTGATTCACCCTCTCGGTCTGTCCATCAGTCTATGGGTGAAACGCTGTGCTAAACTCCAATCTAGTCCCAAGCGACTCGTGCAGCTGACGCCAAAAGTGTGAAGTAAATTGGGTGCCTCTATCTGATACGATGATCTTGGGAACTCCATGTAGGCACACAATTCTGTCCATATAAATCTTGGCCAACTTTGCACTCGTATAGGTTGTCTTCACCGGTATAAAGTGGGATACCTTGGTCAAATGGTCGACCACTACCCAAATGGAGTCATATCCTGACCTGGTCCTGGGCAATCCTGTGATAAAATCCATTCCCACTCTATCACACTTCCAATCCGGCACGGGCAATGGCTGTAGCAATCCTGCTGGCTTCTGGTGTTCCGCCTTCACTCGGCTACATACATCACATAGGGCAATATGCTCCGCGATGTCTCCCTTCATGTTGTTCCACCAGAATCTGTCCTTTAGGTCCATATACATCTTCGTATTGCCCGTATGTATGGAATACGGCGAGTCATGAGCTTCCTGCAGAATCAACTTTCTTATTTCCGGATCGTTGGGGACGCACAAACGATCTCCATACCACAAGGTTCCTTGCTCATCCTCGCGGAATTCCCTTGCTCGATCCTCCTTCATCTTTTCCTTTACTTCATCCATCTCCTTGTCTCCCACTTGAGCCTTCCTGATTCTGTCCTGTAGCGTTGGTTGGACTTCCATTGTTGCCAAGTATCCTTCTGATACTACTTCCAGTCTAAGGTCCTTGAATTGCTTGCACAAATCCTCGGGCAATTCCCCAATTGTCAGTCCATTGGCGTAAACCTTCCGTCTCAGAGCGTCTGCTACTACATTGGCCTTTCCTGGGTGGTATTGCAGGTTCATATCATAGTCCTTGATAAGTTCCAACCATCTCCTTTGCCTCATATTCAGTTCCTTCTGTGTAAATATGTACTTCAGGCTCTTGTGGTCGGTGTACACATCACAGTGTTTCCCCATCAAGTAGTGCCTCCATACCTTGAGCGCATGAACCACTGACGCTAACTCCAAGTCGTGTGTGGGGTAATTCCACTCATGGTGTTTAAGTTGTCGCGAGGCATATGACACTACTCTCCCATCTTGCATCAGCACACTCCCAAGTCCCTGTCGAGAAGCATCACAATACACTTGGAAATCCTTATGAAGGTCTGGTAAACACAAAACGGGTGCGGTCACTAGTCGATGCTTCAGTTCCTGAAAGCTGGCTTCACACACATCCGTCCATTCAAACTTCCTCTCCTTCTTCAGAAGTTCAGTCATCGGCTTAGCTATCTTGGAGAAGTTTTCAATGAACCTCCTGTAATATCCAGCAAGTCCCAAAAAGCTTCGTATCTCTCCTGCATTCTTGGGTGCTTCCCACTCAGTTACTGCAGTCACTTTGCTTGGATCAACAGCGACTCCTTCTCCTGACACCACGTGTCCAATAAATCCAAAAGTATTAAGCTAGAATTCACACTTGCTGAATTTGGCATATAGCTTGTGTTCCCTCAGCTTCTCCATAATCAGTCGCAGATGTTTCTCATGCTCAGCATCATCCTTGGAATATATCAGTATGTCGTCAATAAACAGCACCACGAACTTGTCCAAGTACTCCATAAATACCTTGTTCACCATGGTCATGAAATATGCCGGGGCATTTGTTAGTCCAAAAGACATAACTGTATACTCATATAAGCCATACCTAGTGGTGAAAGCGGTTTTTGGTATGTCCTCCTCCCGGATCTTCAATTGGAAGTAGCCTGATTGCAGATCAATCTTGCTGAACACCTTCGCTCCTTCCAGTTGATCAAACAAATCATTTATGTTTGGCAGGAGGTATTTGTTCTTGATGGTCACCTCATTCAGCGAGCGATAATCCACCACTAATCTCTTGCTGCTGTCTTTCTTCTCCACAAACAGAACAGGTGCACCCCATGACGACGAACTAGGCTGAATGAATCCCTTGTCCAACTGCTCTTTCAGCTGCTTCTTCAATTCCTTCAGCTCATCCACATCCATCTTTTATGGTCTCTTTGCTATAGGTCCTGTTCCCGGCATCAGGTCGATGAGAAACTCCACTTCCCTGTCAGGTGGCATCCTGGCAGCTCTTCCGGAAACACGTCGAGGTAATCCCTAATCACAGGCACAGTATCCATGCTAACCCCCTTAAGATAATTCAGCTTACACCTTCCCGGTCGTACAGCCGACTTGAACCTAATTCTCTTACCATCCGGGGTTTTGAGTGAAAGCTTTCAGGCACAATCTATGTGTCCCCATGCATAGACATCCAATCCATACCGAATAACATCTAACCCTTGTGATTCCAACACTACGGATGTGCAATGAAGTTGTGTGTTCCAATCCTCACAGTTAAGCGGCATCCCGCGCTAGCTATCATATCTCCTCGGTGAGCTTACTCTAATAGACTCTTTCATAGACTCAGGGTAGGTAGCTTATACTTATCCACAAATGCCCTTGATATGAATGAATGCGATGCACCAGTATCGAAAAGTATAAGTGCAGGGTGAGTGTTGATTGGGAACTTACCAATCACAAGATCAGGCTCATCAGGGATCTCCTCCACATTCATGTGGTTCACTGTGGCCTTCTGGTTGTTGGTTGGCTTCAGTCCCTTCCTCTCCGGACAGTTGTCAGCATAATGTCCCTTCTGACCACACTTGAAGCATGTCACCTCACTCAGATCCTTCTTCACAAAGCTGCGATCACGGTTGCGGTCATGTCCACCGTGTCCTCCAGAGTGGTGAGAGTATCCTCCCTTGTGGCTGTGGTGGCTGCTCTTGTGGTTGTCATGGCGATGTCCATCGCCTCCATGGTGGTGGCGGTCATGGCTCCCATGGTGCCCATGGTCACTCCCTCCATGCTTGGAGTAACCATCATATGAAGTGCGAGACTTGTGATGTGAACCAGAGTGGTGATTGTTGCTCTTCCTCTTGCGGTTCTCCACCTGCTTGTGCTTCCCTTCCAAGATCCTGGCCTTGTCCATAAGCTCCTGGAAAGTGGGGCAATAAACCACCAGTAGCTGCACTAAAAGCTCATCACTGAGGCCATCCAGGAATCTCTCCCTCCTTTTTGCATCAGTGTCAACATCCTCAGGTGCATAACGGGACAGGTTATTGAACTCCTCAATGTACTCAGCCACGGTGCGGTTGGTTTGGTGCAAGTTGCGAAATTCCTTCCTCTTCAGGCTCAGAACTCCTGAAGACACGTGGTTGGTCCTGAAACCTTCCTCAAACATTGCCCAAATCACGGTGTCCAGCGGGTGGGTGATCTGAAAAGTGTCCCACCAAGAAGCGGCTGGTCCCTCCAGTAGGTGAGCGGCAAACGTCACCTTCTCAGCATCAGTGCATCCAACAGTTACCAGATCCTTGTTGACTGAACGCAACCAGTCGAGAGCAACCATTGGTTCCGTTGCAGTAGAGAACTTAGCTGGCCTTAACCTCAGAAACCTGGTGAGAGCATCTCCCTGAGGCTGGTTGTTCCCATTGTTGTTGTTGTTGTTCTGAGCTTCCATGAACTAGGTCATAACTTGGGTCAGCTGTGCCTGAGCTGCCATGAGCTGCTCCAACTCAGTGGGTTGACGGCGGAGAGGCATCTGCGGTTCAGCACAGGTAAGCTTAGAAAGAATCAACTACGATAATAGGACTCTACCCATGCATTATGATCAAACAACGGCAGACAATCTCAAGCAAGCAACATATCAACAAACAAGTGATCCAGCAACATCCCAGGGATTTTCCTAGCAGTATATACCTACTGAAATAGTTTTACAAGAGTTGGCAATGGTTAACTAAGCAGTTGATCAACAAAGCATTAAAAACAGCAATCTGCCAGAACAGTCCAGCAGTGTTCACAAATTTTTCTACCTGACTTAAACTCTTCAGGAAATTATGCTGATTTTTGCACATATAGTACAGAGACTTTCGCACAAGCCCTATTTTTTTCAGATTTTTCCCAGGCACTAGTAAAATATGAAAAATCGTACAGTACTGCTGTATCAGCAGAAAACTACAGCCAAAATAACACAGATATTAACCAAACTTGCCATAACTCTTTCATAAAATTCGCACAAATAATTCCTGGGATATTGGAGTACACAAATAAGCAACTAAACACTCTTAAGCTAACAGTAATTAAGTTTTACATCGATCGAGACTAATCCTAACGAGTTTACCTAACGAGGACTAATTGGTGGACTTCTATCTACTTCTTGAAGAGGTTGCGGTAGGTCCTTGCACTCATGCGTTGGCGCTTCTGTCCATGGTTCAACCATGGCGGCGGAGTGTACACCTCTCCTGAGTCATCACTTGAAATCTCAAACTCCACCTCTTCTGGATCCTCCTCTTCTTCACTTTCAGCTGCAACTGCAACATCTTCATCTCCTCCACCATCATCGTCTCCATCATCATCATCATCCTCATCCTCATCATCATCATCGTTCCCACTGTCATCATCATCATCATTGTTGCCACCATCTCCATTGTCATAATCAGAGGGTGGATTCAGCTGTGCTTGGAGAGCGGCAATCTGGGCTGCCATAGCCTCAATAGTTTGATCCCTTTCCTGGACGGTCCCTTGCAACTGTTGTATGTTCTGGGTGTTTTCCTGCACAGTTCCATGAAGATGAGCTATGGTTGCATCTCTGCCTATCACGGCATTCTCCAGAACTCCCACAGCTTCATGCAAGGTGTCAATCTCCTGTCCTTGGACCACCATACCATTGCTGGCAAAATCTGTAATCTCCTTTATCATCATCACTTTCTCAGCTAGAGCTCCATTCTCCCTTTCCATGTCCTCTATGTGCCTCCAACGGGGCGGCATGTTGTTCCTGTCACCCGGGGTAACCACAATATGCCCATCTTCATCACGCCTCCCATAGTCACGGTAGGGTGAGTCTGCTGGTAGTAGGTGTCGGACTTGATGGCACTGGCGAGACAGAGCTTCATGTATGTCCAAGTTGATTCCAAGTCCCCAGTTGCAGTATGTCTTGGTGTAGATCAGATGCACAGGGTTTGGTAAGGCGGCATCCCTGAAGATGAAGGTGGTGATCTCCCATGCATCCTCACCATATCCATAGGTGTACAACCTTCTTCCCTTGAACATGGGCAGTGGCAATCCCAATGATCATGAGAGTGCTAACTGTCTTGCAAAGGGCCTTGGTGACTCCATGGTTGCATACTCAGTCTTGACTTCTCCCATCTATCAATTCAAAGAGGAAAGTGTGAGAATAGCATATGGTAAGAATTTACGAGAGTGAAAGGCATAAGATGAAAGACAGAGTTAATATAAGCTTTAATAATTCTATGGTTTCCTAATCCAATCCTAGGTCATGATCCTACAGTCGACACACGTGCTCTGATACCATCTTGTAACACCACGGTTCTGAAAAGACCGTGGCTTCTATGTGACATGCCAACCCCTGGATCGGTTCATTGGTCCATAATAGAATAAGATGAATAACATAGCAAAATATCCGTGTATCATTAATAACGAAGATCCAGAGTACCATTATTACAATAAAAGCTTAGCTCAAGGCTAGCTCAAATTATTTAGGTAGCCACATAAATAAAGCAAATCTTCCATTCTTCAAATTGCCCACAAGTGAACAAGTGCCGAGTGGAGTACCGTGGCCTATATCGATTACTCAGAATCGGAATATCCTGCAACATGAAACGTAGCAGCCCCGAAGGGTCAATACATGGAATGTATGACAAGTAGAGCTAGTAAAGGAGACAATAATGCTAACATCTACATGCATATTTGGCAAGTGGAGCTGTGGCTAGCTTGCATTTACAAACACCTTTGTCCTACTTTCATAAACAGTTTTTGGTTTTATTTGAAATGATCCCAATTAAGTTAACCCAACAACATTAAAACAATTATGAAATTAGAATGAGCGAGAAACATGTCATGGGATCAATATCAAGCAACTCAGTTGTCCATAACCGGGGACACGGCTAATCGATTAGATTACACACCCTGCAGGGGTTAGTACACTTTACCCATGTGACTTGGCCAGCCCAGCTCGTACCATCACTCTCATTTTGGGTGATGATAGGGAGAAGTCCAAGAAGAGACCGTTCGGGAAGTAGCTCCCCAATCCCGACGCGCACCGGTCCAACCTACCAAAATTCTACATCTCTGGATACGCGGGTTCGAGTTACCACAACCTACTAATTCCAACCAACCGCCCATTTCATTATTAGCACATGGTTGTACACGTAAGCCACAAAATAAAGAAGCCAATCATTTTCTCTCGATGCCTGGGTGCCTTTCCGCAATGATACCACCAAAATTTATCAATCCCATCACACCCAGGAGATTCATTGATTAAGTTGTTTTAGTTTTCGCAAACCAACTCATTTAGAAACAACTTTCAGTGATGTAACCCAGCCCTCGTTCATCATAGCATGGCTAAGCACATCTGCCAACGGTGGTTCATCTACAAGGAAAGCCCTACCACATAATAGGACATAGCATAGCGATAGTATCATCCTACACATGCATCTACAAAATACACGACAATGCATTGAAAATAGTAGGACAATATCATGAACAAAGTAGCATCTACTTGCCTTGGTTGTAGCGGTCGGAAGAACAATCCACACACGAGCAAGCGTTGCACTCGTCACAATCTACACGATACAATTGCAATCATAAACAAACCATCCACAAGCATATGCAACAAAGATGATGCATGAATGCATGCATGACAAGTGGATTGATGCTATAGCATCACCACAGAATCCTTTTCAGTAAAGCTACTGAATGCATGCATGGAAAATAATTTTAGCGCAAGTAAAACTATTATGCAATTTATAATGCTCATAACTAGAACTAGAAACCAAAGAATTCACTACTGATAGCATACTGTTTTTAAAATCTTGGGAAAAATCTACTGTATAGGCATTGCTATTTAGGAACAGTACCAATTGGCATTACTCAAAAAGGAATTACAAAACTCCCCGAGTAATTAAAATACTGCAGAAAGCCACTAAATAGTTTCTGCAAAAGTTTTTACTGTAAGCCTATCCTTTTAATTCACTTTGAGATTCCCCTTGTTCTACTGAATCCAGGGACATATTATTTGCAATTTTTGGAGTTACAGAACTTTTTCTACGAATTAATTACTCCAAAAAGGGCATTAACTCATTTAATTAATATGGGCAAAATCTTGCTGCAAAAGTGTAAAACAATGGTACAACAAGATTCTACACGACTTACTGAATCTACACATATTTTATTTGCAATTTTTGGCCCAGTAGATTAATTTCTACGTAATTTACAAGTTTAAACAAGTTTGTGCCAAATCAATCTATTTGATAAATCGCCCAGTCAAATCTTGACTTTGACCGGCTGAGGTGGCGCTGACGTGGCGGTGGACTGGCTGTTGACCAGTCAACCACCCGGGCTGACTAGTCCATGCCCAATCTGGGACGTTGGATCAAAGATCGATGGCAGGGGGAGGTGGCGGCGACGGCGAGCTCACCTGAGCGACGGCGGCGAGGTCCTCTCCGGCATGCGGCGTGCATCGGGTCGGCGGGTCGGGTGTCGGCGTGAGAGGAGGCGGTGGGCGTGCTGTCGCCGGGGTCGGCGTCGGCGGCTCGGCGGCGGCTGCGGGGAGAAGGAGGCGGCGGTCGGCGGCGAGGCGTGCTGGCGAGGTGAGGGCAGCGCGGCGAGGTAAGGGCGGCACGCTCACCTGAGCTAATGGCGGCGGCGGCTCGAACTCCGGCGAGAAATCGCCGGAGATTTAGGGCGTCTCGGTTGCAATTAGATGGGGGGTTTGGAAGAGGGGCTCGAGGAGATCGTTATAGGCAAGAAAAATCGTTGAAAACGGTTTGGAAACGACACGGGAATCCCGCGAGAATCGTGCTAGTCGTTGGAGCTCGAGACGAACTCGGCTGACAGGCGAGCCCCGCGTGGAGGTGACTGGAGGCGGCCGACGGGCGGGCCCGCCGTCGGTGGTCGGCGACAAGGCGATACTGCCGCTGGCGACGGCTTGGTCGCAGGCTGGGTCAGCTCGCCCAATGCGCCCTTTTTTTGATCTTTTTTTTCCAAATTCCTATTTAGTAATTCCTCCGTAACTTTTTCATACGAACTCCGAATTGGGTGAAACTTGTTCCTAAATTTTTCTAAAATCTAGGAGATCAATCTAGGGTCAAGTGGTACTTGATTCCACTAGTCTACAAGGGTGGAAAACACAAGTCCTAGCTAACTCTCCCGTAGGATCATTGTAGTAAAATAAAATAGGGTTTTGAAAATAGCGTTTTGCCGAATCATTTCGATCGATGGTTCTGCATGGAAGAACATGATGCAATGATATGAATGATATGCAGAACCAAATCTAAAATTTGGGATGTGACAGGACATGACCGAGACACTTCTCCGAACAATAACCAATAGAGGAATCTGGAAATTCATATGGCTCCCACATATTTCTACGATTACTTTGCGATCAAATGAACCACTTACATACGATACCAATTTCCCTTTGTCTCACGATAGTTTACTTATCCGAGGTTATGATCATCGGTATCTCTGCATACCTAGTTCAACCAAGTTACTGATAAGTACTCTTTTCTCGTTCCCGTGATATGTGATCCCTTGTGAGCCAGTCACATGCTTGCAAGCTAATTGGATGACATTCCACCGAGAGGGCCCAGAGTATATCTATCCGTCATATGGATGGACAAATCCCACTCTTGATCCATGTGTCTCAACCAATACTTTTTGAACACTCAATGCCACCTTTATAGCCACCCGCCATAAAGTGGTGTTTGATGTCATCAAAGCATCCTTTCGGTGAAGGTGATATGCATGATCTCATGGTCGAAGGAATTAGGTTACTATGTATCATAAAGCATATAGCAATTGAAATATTAAAATGACTTGATCTTTATGCTACGCTTATCTATAGGAGTATGTCCACCATATCATTCTCCTAACGATATGATCTTGTTGTTAATAACATCTCAATGTTCATGATAGGAAACCACAATCATTTATTAACCAACAAGCTAGTATTATAAAGAGGCTTTACTAGGGACTCTATTTTAGTTTACAAATCACACAAGTATTAATGTTTCCTTGTTAATACTATTATAGCATGAATGTAAACATTTACCAAAAACACAAAGATATAATAATAACTACATTTATTATTGCCTCTATGGCATATCTCCAAAAGTCTCCCACTTGCACTAGAGTCATCTAATATAGATTACATGGTAATATACCAAACACCCATGACAGTTTGGTGTTGGTCATGTTTTGCCCTCGGGAGAGGTTTAGTCAACGGATCCGCCACATTCAGATCTGTGTGTACTTTGCAAATCTTTATGTCCCCATCTTGGACATGTTCTCGAATAGCGTGAAAACGTAGCTTGATGTGCTTCAGCTTCTTGTGTGACCTTGGTTATTGCGCATTGGCTATGGCGCCCATGTTATCACAGTAGATAGACATTGGGTCCAGCGCACTAGGAACCACACCCAGCTCTGTAATGAACTCTTTCATCCATATCGCTTCTTGTGAAGCCTCCAAAGCAGCCATGTATTCCGATCCAGTTTAAGATCTCTCTACAACGCTTTTCTTTGCACTCCTCCAGCTAACTGCTAAACCATTCAAAGTAAATACGTATCCAGATTGTGATTTAGAATCATCCGGATCAGTGTTCCAACTAGCATCGGTGTAACCATTAACAACGAGCTGTTCATCACCTCCATAAGAAAGAACCATATCCTTAGTTCTTCTCAAGTACTTAAGGATGTTTTTGACCGCTGTCCAATGGTCCACTCCTGGATCACTTTGATATCTGCTAGTTAAACTAACAGCATATGCAATGTCGGGTCTAGTACATAGCATGCCATACATTAGAGATCCTATGGCTGAGGCATAGGGAGTCTTACTCATCCTTTCTCTATCTTCTGCCGTTGTCGGACTTTGAGTTTTACTCAAGGTCGTATTGGGCAACATGGGCAAGAACCCTTTCTTGCTATCTTCCATTCCAAACCTCTTTAGAACTTTGTCCAAATATGTACTTTGTGACAATGATATTAGGCGTCTCGATATATCTCTATAAATCTTTATGCCTAATATGTAAGCTGCTTCGCCAAGATCTTTCATTGAAAAACTATTATTCAAATATTCCTTGACACTATTAAGAAAGTCTACATCATTTCCAATCAACAATATGTCATCTACATATAGTATTAAGAATACTACAGAGCTCCCACTCACTTTCTTGTAAATACAAGCTTCTCCATAAGTTTGTATAAAACCAAAACTTTTGATTACCTTATCAAAACGGTGATTCCAACTTCGGGATGCTTGCTTCAATCCATAGATGGACCGTTGAATTTTGCATATCTTGTTAGCATCTTTAGGATCGACAAAACCTTTGGGTTGCGTCATATACAACTCTTCATCAATGTCTCCATTGAGGAACGCTGTTTTGACATCCATCTGTCATATCTCATAATCATAATATGCAGCGATTGCTAACATAATCCTCACAGACTTTAGCTTCGCTACAGGTGAGAAAGTCTCATCTTAGTCAACTCCTTGAATTTGTCGAAACCCTTTTGCGACAAGTCGAGCTTTATAGATAGTAACATTAACATCATCATCTGTTTTCTTCTTGAAAATCCATTTGTTCTCGACAGCCTTCCGGCCATCCGGTAAGTCCACCAAAGTCCATACTTGGTTTTCGTACATGGATCCAATCTCGGATTTCATGACTTCTTGCCATTTATTGGAATCTGGGCTCATCATCGCTTCCTCATATGTCGCAGGGTCATCGGTGTTGTCCACCAACATGACACTCATAACGGGATCATACCAATCAGGAGTGGTACGAGTTCTCGTTGACTGAGGCTCAGAGCAACTACAACCAAGTTTCATGATCATCATCATTAGCTTACTCTTATTGGTGCACCACAGGAACTTCTTCGGTCTTTGCGCTACTCAATTTCGAGAAGGTTCGACAACCTCGTCGAGTTCTACTTTCCTTCCAGTCACTTCTTTCAAGAGAAATTCCTTCTCTAGAAAGGATCCATTCTTGGCAACGAAGATTTTGCCTTCGGATCTATGATAGAAGGTATACCCAATAGTTTCCTTCGGGTATCCTATGAAGACGCATTTTTTCGCTTTGGGTTCAAGCTTGTCCGGCTGTAACTTCTTTACATAGGCTTCGCAACCCCAAACTTTAAGGAACGACAATTTAGGTTTCTTCCCAAACCATAATTCATACGGTGTCGTTTCAAAGGATTTAGATGGTGCCCTATTTAAAGTGAATGCGGTTGTTTCTAATGCATAACCCCAAAATGATAGCGGTAAATCTGCAAGTGACATCATAGAACGAACCATGTCTAAGAGAGTTCGATTACGACGTTCGGACACACCATTACGCTGTGGTGTACCCGGTGGTGTCAATTGTGAAAGTATTCCGCATTTCTTCAAATGCTCGCCAAACTCGTAACTTAGATATTCACCTCTACGATCAGAACGTAGAAACTTAATCTTCTTGTTACGTTGATTCTCTACCTCACTTTGAAATTCCTTAAACTTCTTGAAAGTTTCGGACTTATGTTTCATGAAATAGATATACCCATATCTACTCAAGTCATCCGTGAAGGTAAGAACATAACGATAACCATCACATGATGCTACACTCATTGGACCACACACATCGATGTATGATTTCCAATAAGTCCGTAGCTCGCTCCATCATACCGTAAAATGGAGTCTTAGTCATTTTACCCATCGACATGCTTCGCATCTTTTAAGTGATTCAAATCAAGTGATTCAAGAAGTCCATCGGAATGGAGTTTCTTCATACGCTTCACTCCAATGTGACCAAGACGATTGCCACATATAGGTCGAGTTATCGCTCGATTTCAAACGTTTAGCCTCAATGTTATTAATATGTGTATTTCCACTATCGAGATTCAATAAGAATAGACCATCTATCAAAGGTGCATGTGCATAAAACATATTACTCATATAAATCGAACAACCATTATTCTCGGACTTAAACAAGTAACCGTCTACTTAATAAACAAGATCCCGATATAATGTTCATGCTTAACGCAGGCACCAAATAACAATTATTTAAGTATAAAACTAATCCCGATGGTAGATGAAGAGGTAGCGTGCCGACCGCGATCACATCAACCTTTGATCCGTTTCCCACGCGCATCGTCACCTCGTTCTTCGCTAGCTTCCGTTTATTCTGCATCACCTGTTTCGAGTTACAAATATGAGCAACCGAACCAGTATCAAATACCCAGGCACTACTACGAGTACTAGTGAGATACACATCAATAACATGTATATCAGATATACCTTTCTTCTTGATGTTGCCGTTCTTCAAATCCGCCAAGTACTTTGGGCAATTCCGCTTCCAGTGACCTTCTCCCTTGCAGTAAAAGCACTCAGTATCAGGCTTAGGTCCAGCCTTGGTCTTCTTCATCGGCGCGGTAAGTTCCTTACCACCCTTCTTGAAGTGTCCCTTTTGCTTAGACTTGCATTTCTTGAATTTGGTGGTCTTATTGACCATCAACACTTGGTGCTCTTTCTTGATCTCCACTTCTGCAGATTTTAACATGGCAAAGAGTTCTGGCAACTGCTTGTTCATGTTTTGCATATTGTAGTTCATCACAAAGTTCTTGTAACTTGGTGGTAGTGATTGGAGGACACGATAAATCCCCAAAGCATTAGGAATCACTATACCCAAGCTTTGAAGTTTGTTTGCGTGCCCAGACATCTTAAGCACATGCTCACTGACGGAGCTGCCCTCTTCCATCTTGCAATTAAAGAACTTTTCAGAAGCCTCATAGCTCTCAATGGCCGCGTGAGTCTCAAAGATCAATTTGAGATCACGGACAATATCATGTGGGTCTGAATTCTCAAACCTTTTCTGAAGCTCCGATTCTAAACCATACAAGATAGCACACTGAACTGTGGAGTACTGAGTCTTCCGAGCGAGGTAAACATTCTTTACTTCATCGGTAGCAGTAGCTGCAGGTGGGTCACCCAGCGGTGCATCCAGCACATAGGTCAAATTACCATCTGTGAGGATAATCCTCAAATTGCGGAACCAATCCCCGAAGTTGCTTCCATTATTTTTCAACTTTTCTTTCACTAGGAACGCATTAAAATTGATGGTAGGGGTCGCCATTGATCTACAACATATTTGCAATAGTTTAGACTAAGTTTATGACAAATTGAGTTCTAATTAATAGTTAAATTAATATAGGTGAACTCCCACTCAAAACAATATCCCTCACATTGTTTTAGTGATCACACGAACGAAATCTACCACATCAACACCGATCATCACGAGAGTTGATGTAGTTTCAATGGCGAACAATCGACATGTTCATCATATCTACTATATGATTCATGCTTTACCTTTCGGTGATCCGTGTTCCGAGACCATGTATGTACATGCTAGGCTCGTCAAGACCAAACCTTAGCTTCTGCATGAGTAAATCTGGCTTGCTCACGTTGAATACACTTGCGGAATCTAACACACCCGATCATCACGTGGTGCTTCGAAACAACAATCTTTAGCAACGGTGCTTACTAAGGATGAACACTTTAGAACTTGAAATTCATGTGCATGAGGGATCATCTTATAATGCTACCATCGTGAACTAAGCAATACAAGATGCATAAAAGGATTAACATCACATGCAATTCAAAATGTGTGATATGATATGGCCTTTCTTCTTTGTGCTTCCGATCTCCAACTTCAAGCACGCACATGATCTCCATCATCACCGGCATTGCATCAAGGTCAATGACGCTACTCCATGGTTGTCGTCCACCGGATTCAACTATTACAACTACTTTGAATAGACACGCGGGTCTTAACAGAAATTAAAGACAACCATATGTCTCCTGCCGGTTGCCAACTTACAATAAGGAACATTGCATACATCAAATATAATCACAATCATGGCCATATCACATCACATCACACCCCTGCAAAACAAAGTTAGACGCCTCTACTTTCTTTGCATGTTTTACGTGGTTTGGGGCTTTCAATAAGTGTCGTTCTAACTTACGAACAAGAACCACAACATTGATACTAGTATTGTCAATCACCCGTTGTAAATTGAATTTTAACTATGTTGGGAGAAACAGGCACCCGCAAAGCCACTTATGCAATACAAGTTGCATGTCAAGCGTGGAGCAAGTCTCATGAACGATGTCATGTAAGGTTAGCCCGGCCTTCATCCCACCATCCCGCAAGATGCAAAGTACACAAGAAGCGATCGACAACAAAAGGATCAACGCCCACAATGACCATTGTGTTCTACTCGTGCAACAGATCTACATATAGACACGGCTCTGATACCACTGTAGGGTTTCGTAGCATGGAAAACAAAATTTTCTACCGCACAAATAAACAAGCCAAGATATATCTACTAGATTGTAGCAACGAGTCGATGGAATAACTCACCCTCGAAGATTCCAAAGTGTTTAACGAGAGCGGATTCTCGTGGGTGATGTAGTCGTACTCTTTCCGATCTCAAGATCGCATAGACGATCCTTCCGGCGCTGTGTTCCAGCGCTTCGCATGATCGTTCACACGTTCGGTACTCGACGAAGACCTTCATCTCCCTTGTTTCAGCAGGCAGCGGAGGTTGTAGCACTCTCCTCGCGATTCCGGCAGCACAACGGCGTGGTACCGGAAGTAGAGGGGAGATCTTGTAGGGCTTCGCCTTAAGCCGGATCGAGTATGGTGGACTATGAGAGAGATCCTCGGCGATCTAGGGTTTAGACACACCAAGGAGGGGGCAAGGCCGGCGGCTAGTGTTTTCCCTAGGCGGCGGCGATGAATTGCCCTAGGCGGCGGCTATGGAGGGCGGCGGCTAGGGTTAGGGTTTAGAGGTGGAGGTGTTGTGTACTTGAAGGGGCAGCCCTACCCCTCCTTATATAGGTGGAGGAGGCGCGCCAGGGGAGGGGAGTCCCTCCCCAACTCGGATCCCAAGTGGGCCGGCGGTGGAGGGAGGGAACTCCTCCCCAAGTAGGTTTCCTACTTCCCCTCCACCTCACAAAATAGCAGTTTGACTTTTTCAAATTGGCGTTTGACTTTTCAAACTAGGATTTGATTAAACCCTTTATTTTGTTCAGTGATGACACCTAGTACATGATGCAATCATTCCAACTTGTTATGACATATTCATGTACCCTTCCCCTCCAGAGTGCCGGACATTCCGGAACCTTCTAGAACATTCCCGATGATAACACCGGAACCATTCTCCAACCCCGAAACAGGACTTTCCTTATATGAATCTTATTCTCCGTACCATTCCGGATCTTCTCGTGATATCCCGGATCCCATCCGAGACTCCGAACAACATTCGATCTCTTACTCATCATTCCATAACTACTGAAACAACGTCGAATCCTTAAGTGTGTCTCCCTACGGTTCCTGAATTATGCGGACATGATCGAGACACTTCTCCGAACAATAACCAATAGAGGAATCTGGAAATTCATATGGCTCCCACATATTTCTACGATTACTTTGCGATCGAATGAACCACTTACATACGATACCAATTTCCCTTTGTCTCACGATAGTTTACTTATCCGAGGTTATGATCGTCGGTATCTCTGCATACCTAGTTCAACCTCATTACTGATAAGTACTCTTTTCTCGTTCCCGTGATATGTGATCCCTTGTGAGCCAGTCACATGCTTGCAAGCTAATTGGATGACATTCCACCGAGAGGGCCCAGAGTATATCTATCTGTCATATGGATGGACAAATCCCACTCTTGATCCATGTGTCTCAACCAATACTTTCCAAACACTCAATGCCACCTTTATAGCCACCCAGTTACGGTGTGGTGTTTGATGTCATCAAAGCATCCTTCCAGTGAAGGTGATATGCATGATCTCATGGTCGAAGGAATTAGGTTACTATGTATCAGAAAGCATATAGCAATTGAACTATTAAAATGACTTGATCTTTATGCTACGCTTATCTATAGGAGTATGTCCACCATATCATTCTCCCAACGATATGATCTTGTTGTTAATAACATCTCAATGTTCATGATAGGAAACCACAATCATTTATTAACCAACAAGCTAGTATTATAAAGAGGCTTTACTAGGGACTCTATTTTAGTTTACAAATCACACAAGTATTAATGTTTCCTTGTTAATACTATTATAGCATGGATGTAAACATTTATCATAAACACAAAGATATAATAATAACTACATTTATTATTGCCTCTAGGGCATATCTCCAACAACTAGCACTGTCCAGAACTCCAGATCAGCTATATATCAGCAAAATCACTGACGCTACCATAGCCAGAAGATAAACCCTTGTGTATTAAAAGAAGGGGATTTGGTGCTTCGGCTAGTGCAGCGCACTGCCGGCATGCACAAATTATCATCCCCATGGGAGGGACCTTTTATCATGAGCAAGGCTCCGCACAACGATGCATATTATCTTATAGATGCTCAGGAACAACAGAATAATAAGGTGGACAGGTCAGGTGAGGAAACCAAGAGGCCGTGAAATGTAGCGTTACTTCGCCCTTTTTATACCTAAGGGAAGAATGTATGTATCTCTGAACATACATGTATCTCTGAACATACATGTATCTCTGAACTCCCTGATATGTCGGATATGTATGCCGGCTATGAGCAATGAATGAATTTCTGGAGCCCCGAAAAGAAACTCGGTCACTTCTTCGTCGTAGTGTTTTCCAGTATCTTTATTTTCTATTTGTTGGTTGGTTTTTCTCTCCTTTTCCTTATCTCGGTTTAGTAATGTATAAACACCAAAAGCACACTCTTCGACTTTGCTGATGTCTGCAACCAGGCTTCATGGCAAGCAAGGGTGATGCCTGGGTTTTCCTGTGATCAATAACAGGGTTATTGCAGTACTTGTAGCAACAAATATTATCTATAAAGTTCGTTTCTTGGAAGCTTTGCAAATGACAACAACACAACTCCGTAGCCATGTTGTCAATGCAGCCACGTTCGCACCCAAAACAGTGTTTGAAAATAGGCTACTCTACAGGTTTCTAGAATGGCAATGAATGAGTGAGATTTGAAGTAACTAAGAACAAGGATATAAATAAGAACAAAGTAAACTAAAACTAAAAGTAAACGAGAGGGGTTGTAGATATAGAATTGACTAGAGTAAGGCAGCGTCTAGGCTTTCGGTTTCACTAGTACTAGAGGGGCAACTATGTAGCCATCTATTGGAATTACACAAGATACATCTTTAGATAAATAAATGATCCGCAATGATTCCAGGTTGTGACACATGTGTACTACATAGAGCCTCGCATCACTGTCACTTGTGCAAGTCAATAATACACTCCGGATCAAAGGATCACATGAACTTATTTATCTCCTCCTTGGTACTAGGGAGAGAGTAATATAATAGATCAAGCCACAAAGTCTAGGGTTACATACTCGATCATACCTCAACCTGGAACCGAATCAATTACTCAATCATAGATGAACAGTAACACAAAGAAGAATTCATGGAGATCATCGTCATGTTTAATCTTACAAATACTAAATACAAGAGAGAGGGAGATGGAAGCGTTGATGGAGATGGAGATGTTTATGGAGTCGGCGCTCGATGCGTGGTGCTGGTGATGGTGATGGCCTCCTTCTCTTCTTCCTCTTGCTTGAATGGTGTGGGGTGTAGATGGAGATCTGTATCTTGGAGGTGTGGCGGCTATGGAGATGGCACGGCGATAGGGATCCACCGTGGAGGTATGTGGAGAGAGATCCTTCTCCCTTGGCTCTTCACCTCTTTATATAGGCCTAGGGGATCCCCCAATACGTTCCTTATGACCTAAGGTCTAGGAACAAACCAAGACGGATTCTGTGAAGAAACACGTCCAGAACATGGTTTTCGTGTGTCCATACCCATGGTACGGGCGGACGGTACGGCCGTACTCATCCGTATCGGTGGTCATTAACGACACCGAGTGCTTTCGTATTTTGGTCGCCATTTCATCATACGAACTCCGCTTTGGCTATTCTTCAGCTCGTTGGATTCGTACGAACGAGGGCTAAAACACCATGGAATTGGATCTTTATTTGTAGTTGATGAAAAAATTCACTTTTCCACCCCTTAAATAGCTAAGGGCCTATTTGGTTGGGCTTAAATCTAGCTTTTAGAGTTATGCTTATAAGCCACAAAAGCACCAAAATAGGTGTTTTTGGCTTTGGCTTTTGGCTTTTAATTGAATATGGTAGTACGATGGTATAATACAAAAAACAAAATAAAAAGCAACTATTTAGGTGCTTTTGTGGCTTATAAACCAAAAGCAAAAATCCATAAATAAGCACAACCAAACAACCCCTAAGTCTGGTGCCTACAGCTTCTCCATATTGGATCCTCTTGATTTCTTTTGCCTTTCTTTATCCATAATCCATCACAACACCTACACACAAATCAAAAGTAAGAAAAATTAATAAAATTCTACTAAAAACTACTAGTTGTGCAAAGTCCATGTGAAAATGAATGAGAACTAATAATCATACATAATAGGCATAGCTAGAGCTAGATATAGCATGTAATAAGTGACAATATAAATAATTTTGTATACTTAAATATGATCCAATTTTGGACTCATCAACCTCCCCAAACTAGACTCTTGCTCGTCCCTGAGCAATAAGGTGGCTTATGGACAAGGTTATCATGTTCATGAGGCACGATTTGATAACAGAAATGAGGCAAAAATTTAAACAAAAGTATAATATTGGATGTAGAAGATCGTTGCCTTGTATTATTATTTTCCCTACAAGTTCAAAGTAAGAAAGAACATATTAATACAAGGCAACACAAGCTTAGTTATGCCAATCCATAAAAGATCAATTAAAACTTCAATGCTCCATGTCTATAGTTAATCTAGCTTTGAAAGCAAACTTGTGATCCTCGTATTGTGACTTTTAAGTTTTATATATCCTTACTTTTGTAAAGTAAGATCTTTAATGATAATATGAATTCACTTATGGTTGGGAGTCATATGTGTTCAGCACTTCGTCCATTGAAAAGGCTCATCAAAATTAGAGAGATGACAAGAACACCATACAAGCTTTGGTAAATCAAGACAATCAAAGTAGAGTTTAATATTAGTATACATAATTAGAGGTGTAAAATCCAATTATTCTAGTTAACTCTCAACTTTCCAAGGAACACTAGGATGTTTTAATAGCAAAATTGATTAAGAGAGTTCATGTCCTAAGTAGCATAACATTGAAGTGTATTATCGACACCCATATCAGTAAATCAAGGCTATCAAAACACTTCTAATCCAATCATTGTTTTTCAAGAAAATACATAAACTAGTAATGGGACCATGCCAAGGACTTGTTATGTGGATCTTCATATTTTTTATTCCTTCTTTGAAGTATGATTCTCAACAAGGATCGTTGAGTGATTATTTTTAAACAATGGTTTGCACAAATTTCAAGAGTACCAATACTTTTGCCCATTATGGTGACATTTATGCCACCCATGTCGTTAACTCATAGCCGAAATCAAGGGTTGTACCATAGATCGTCTGTAGGCCAACGAAGTGTAGGTGTTCGTAGCATGGAAAACAAAAAATTCTACCGCATGAACACACACAAGCCAAGATATATCTACTAGATTGTAGCAACGAGTCGATTAGAGTACTCACCCTCAAATATTCCAAAGTGGTTAACAAGAACAGATTCTCGTGGGTGATGTAGTCGTACACTTGGCGATCTCAAGATCGCGTAGACGACCTTTTCGACGATGTGTTCCGGTAGCGCTTCCGCAGTCGGTCACACATTTAGTACTTGATTAAGACCTTCCTCTCCCTTATTCCAGCAGGCAGCGGAGGTTGTAGTTCTCTCCTCGCGATTCCGGCAGCACGATGGCATGGTGTCGGAAGTAGAGGGAAGATCTCGCAGGGCTTTGCCTAAGTCGGAGCAGGTTATGGTGGAGTATTAGGGTTTCCCTGGCGATCTAGGGTTTAGAAGCCGGAGAGGAGGAGGTGAAGCCGGCGGCGACTATGGCGGCGGCTGGCGGCGGCTTGGGTGGTGGTGTTGTGGTGGAGGGGCAGCCCCCTCCCCTCTATTTATGAGAGGAAGGGGCAGCTAGGGAGAGGGGAGTTTGAATCCTTCCCTAACTCCCGCTCCTTCTAGGCCGTTGGTGGAGGGAGAGAAGGATTCTCTTCTTCCTCCACTAGGAAACATTGTCCCAGTTTGACTTTTCAAACTTGCCCTTTGACTTTCAATTTTGGAGTTCGTATTAACTCTTTATTTGCACAGACCTTTGACCTAGGACATGATGCAACCATTCCACTTAGTCATGACACATTTATGCACCCTTCCCTTTCCGGTCCGATGAACCTTTTAGACCCTTCTAGATCATTCCGGTGAAAACATCAAAATCATTCCCGAACTCCGGAATTGGACTTTCCTTATATGAAACTTATTCTCCGGACCATTCCAGATCTCCTCGTGATATCCTGGATCCCATCCAAGACTCCGAACAATATTCGGTCTCCCGACTTACATTCCATATCTACTAAAAAACATTGAATCCTTAAGTGTGTCTCCCTATGGTTCGTGAATTATGCAGACATGACCGAGAGTCTTCTCCGATCAATAACCAATAGAGGAATCTGGAAATTCATATGGCTCCCACATATTTCTATGATTACTTTGCGATCGAATGAACCATTTACATACGATACCAATTTCCCTTTGTCTCGCGATATTTTACTTATCCAAGATCCGATCGTCGGTATCTCTTCATACCTAGTTCAACCTTGTTACAGATAAGTACTCTTTTCTCGTTCTCGTGATATGTGATCCCTTGTGTGCCAGTCACATGCTTGCAAGCTAATTGGATGACATTCCACCGAGAGGGCCCAGAGTATATCTATCCATCATATGGATGGACAAATCCCACTCTTGATCCATGTTCCTCAACACACACTTTCTGAACACTCAATGCCACCTTTATAGCCACCCAGTTACGGTGTGGTGTTTGATGTCATCAAAGGATCCATCCGGTGATAGTGATTAGTATGATCTCATGGTCAAAGGAATTAGGTTACTATGTATCATAAAGCTTATAGCAAGCAAACTAATGAAATGACTTGATCTTCATGCTACGCTTATCTATAGGAGTATGTCCATCACACCATTCTCCTAATGATATGATCTTGTTGTTAATAACATCTCAATGTTCATGATTAGGAAACCATGATCATCTATCAACCAACAAGCTAGTATTATAAAGAGGCTTTACTAGGGATTCTAATTAGTTTATAGATCACACAAGTATTAATATTTCCGGTTAATACTATTATAGCATGAATGCAAACATTTGTCATAAACACAAAGATATAATAATAAATTGTAATACCGCGGTTCTGAAAAGACCGAGGCTTCTATGTGACATGCCAATCCCTGGATCAGTTCATTGGCGCTCAATAGAATAAGATGAATAACATAGCAAAATATCCGTGTATCATGAATAACGAAGATCCAGAGTACCATTATTACAAGAAAAGCTTAACCCAAAGCTAGCTCAAATTATTCAGGTAGCAACATAAATAAAGTAAATCCTCCATTCTTCAAATTGCCCACAAGTGAACAAGTGCCGAGTGGAGTACCGTGGCCTATATTGATTACTTAGAATCGGAATAACCTGCAACATGAAACGTAGCAGCCCCGAAGGGTCAATACATGGAATGTATGGCAAGTAGAGCTAGTAAAGGAGACAATAGTACTAATATCTACATGCATATTTGGCAAGTGGAGCTGTGTCTGGCTTGCATTTGCAAATACATTTCTCCTACTTTCATAAACAGTTTTTGATTTTCTTTGAAAAGATCCCAATTAAGTTAAACCAACAATATTAAAACAATTATGAAGTTAGAATGAGCGAGAAACATGTCATGGAATCAATATCAAGCAACTTAGTTGTCCATAACTGGGGACACGGCTAATCGATTAGATTATACACCCTGCAGGGGTTAGTACACTTTACCCATGTGACTTGGCCAGCCCAGCTCGTACCATCACTCTCATTTTGAGTGATGATAGGGAGAAGTCCAAGAAGAGACTGTTCGGGAAGTAGCTCCTCAATCCCGACGCGCACCGGTCCAACCTACCAAAATTCTACATCTCTGGATACGCGGGTTCGAGTTACCACAACCTACTAAGTCCAACCAACCGCCCATTCCATTATTGGCACATGGCTGTACACGTAAGCTACACAATAAAGAAGCCAATCATTCTCTCTTGATACCTGGGTGCCTTTCCGCAATGAAACCACCAAAAATTATCAATACCATCACACCCAGGAGATTCATTGATTAAGTTGTTTTAGTTTTCACAAACCAATACTTTTAGAAACAAGTCTCAATGATGTAACCCAGCCCTCGTTCAACATAGCATGGCTAAGCACATCTACCAACGGTGGTTCATCTACAAGGAAAGCCCTACCACATAATAGGTCATAGCATAGTGATAGTATCATCCTACACATGCATCTACAAAATACACGACAATGCATTGAAAATAGTAGGACAATATCATGAACAAAGTAGCATCTACTTGCCTTGGTTGTAGCGGTCGGAAGAAAAATCCACACACGAGCAAGCGTTGCACTCGTCACAATCTACACGATACAATTGCAATCATAAACAAACAATCCACAAGCATATGCAACACATATGATGCATGAAGGTATGCAAGACAAGTGGATTGGTGCTACAGCTGCACCACATAATCCTATTCCATAATACTACTGATTGCATGCATGGAAAATAGTTTTAGCGCAAGGAAAACTATTATGCAAAAAGTAATGCTCAAAACTAGAGTTAGAACTCAAATAATTCACTACCGGTAGTATACTGTTTGTAAAATCTTGGGAAAATTCTACTGCATAGGCATCGCTGATTAGAAACAGTACCAATTGGAATTACTCAAAAAGGGATTATAAAACTCCCCGAGTAATTAAAACACTGCAGAAAGCCACTAGACAGTTTCTGCAGAATTTTTTACTGTAAGCCTATCTTTTTAATTCACGATGAAATTCCCCTCGTTCCACTGAATCCAGGGACATATCATACGCGATTTTTGGAGCTACGGATCTTTTTCTACGAATTAATTATTCCGAAAAGGCCATTAACTCATTTGATTAAACTGTACTAAATCTTGCTGCAAAAGTCTAAACCAAAGGTACAGCAAGATTCTACACGACTCACTGAATCTACACATATTTTAATTGCAATTTTTGGCCAAGCGGTTTAATTTCTACGTAATTTACAACTTTCTACCGAAATCTGCCAACTAAATCGATTAACGAAAATAACCAGTAATCAGCGTTCATTGATCGTCAACGCTGTCACGACAGGCCGATCAAGGCGTCGACTAGTCAACGCCCGAGTCTGACCGGTCAACGGCTGATCTGAACCACTGATCTGAGATCTAACGGTGGCTGCGGGCTTACCGGAGACAAACGGCGAAACGAACTCCGGACGGTGCGGCGATCGGTTCCGGTGACGACGGTTACCTGCGCGGTAGGGGAAAACGATCAGCGCGCGGGTCAAAGTAGTCAACGCGACTACGCAAGACGGTGCGTGCGCAGGCAGGCGGCGCATGACGCTGGCAGCGAAGGCGGCGGCAGCGGCAAGCGGCAGCGAAGAAATAAGAAGGCAGCGGCTGCAACGGGCGTGCAGCGGCGGAGGCCAGCGAAAGCGGCGGCGCGGCGGGGGGCGGCGACGGGCGGAAGAGAGGAGAGGTGCGCGGAGGCGGGCGGTGACTGCCGGGCGGCGGAGCCCTGGAGGGAGGCGGCGGTGGCGTGGAGCCCGGAGGGAGGCGGCGATCGAGGGCGGTTCCCGAGGGCGGCGCGATCTACGAGGCGGGCAGGGAGGCGGCGTGCGGGTGCGGATCTCGAGGCCGGGGTGGCCTCTTATGTGGGCCCCCCTCGTGGGGTCCTACGCGGAAACGGCGCGCAGTTGGACACGAACTCAGAAAAACGGCCCGATTTTTGGCCCGTTTTCCACCTTTTAATAAAACGGCCGTAACTTCTCCGTACGAGCTCCGAATCGAGCGATTCTTGCACCTACGGTTTTGTAAAGTCGAGGGGAACAATCTAGGGTCAATGGTTGAGCGAAACCACTAGGCTACAAGGGTGGCAACACTAGTTATTCTAAAGCCTCCCGCAGGAGCCTCGTAGCAAAATAGAATAGGGTTTCGAAAATAGCGTTTCGCCGATTCATTTCGATCGAAGGTTTTGCATGGAAAAGTATGATGCAATGATATGAATGATATGCAGAACCAAATCTAAAATTTGGGATGTGACAAGACTAACCCCCTTAAGATGAATCTCGTCCTCGAGATTCGGCGCGGCTAGCAAATAGGTGTGGATAGTCCTCTCGGATGTCATCCTCACGCTCCCAAGTGGCTTCCTCTTCCATGTGGTGGCTCCACTATACTTTGCAAAACCTGATCGTCTTGGTACGGGTAATTCTTTCTGCTGTCTCTAGAATTTTGACCGGTTTCTCCTCATAGGTCAAATCATTCTCAAGCTGAACTTCCTCTAGCGGTACCGTGTCTCTCAATGGTGTATCCACCATCTCCGGATGGCACTTCTTCAGCTGGGATACGTGGAGCACGTTGTGAACAGCGGACAGAGCTTCTGGCAACTCCAACTGGTAAGCAACTTCCCCTTTGCGTGCTAAGACTCGATACGGTCCAATGAACCGAGGTGCCAGCTTACCCTTAATTCCAAATCTCTTGATTCCACGAAGTGGCGACACTCTGAGGTATGCTCTATCACCTATCTCATACACCACTTCCTTGCGCTTGGCGTCAGCGTAGATCTTCTGCCCTAATTGTGCTACCTTCAGCCTGTCCCTAATCAAGGCGACCTTCTCCTCAGCGTCCTTGATCAAATCGGGTCCAAACAACTGACGTTCTCCTACTCCATCCCATAGCAATGGTGTCCGGCACCGTTTCCCATACAGTACATCGAACGGTGACGTCTTGATGCTGGTTTGATAGCTGTCGTTGTAGGAAAACTCAGCATATGGCAAATACTCATCCCAACTAGAACCATGAGCCAAAGCGCAAGCTCTCAGCATGTCCTCCAAAATCTGATTCACCCTCTCGGTCATCCATCGATCTGGGTGAAATGTGCTAAACTCCAATCTAGTGCCGAGTGACTCGTGCAGCTGGCGCCAGAAGTGTGAGGTGAATTGGGTGCCTCTATCAGATACGATACTCTTGGTAACTCCATGTAGGCACACAATTCTGTCCATGTAAATCTTGGCCAACTTTGCACTCGTATAGGTTGTCTTCACCGGTATAAAGTGGGCTACCTTGGTCAAATGGTCGACCAGTACCCAAATAGAGTCATATCCTGACCTGGTCCTGGGCAATCCTGTGATAAAGTCCATTCCCACTCTATCCCACTTCCAATCCGGCACAGGCAACGGCTGTAGCAGTCCTGCTGGCTTCTGGTGTTCCGCCTTCACTCGGCTGCACACATCACATAGGTCAATATGCTTGGCTATATCTCCCTTCATGTTGTTCCACCAAAATCTGCTCTTCAAATCCATATACATCTTTGTGTTGCCCGGATGTATGGAGTATGGCGAGTTATGAGCCTCCTGCAGAATGAACTCCATTATCTCCGGGTCGCTGGGCACACACAAACGATCTCCATACCACAAGGTACCATGCTCATCCTCGCGAATATCATTTTCCCGATTCTCCTTCATCTTTTCCTTTATCTCCTCTATCTCCTTGTCTCCTACCTGAGCCTTCATGATCCTGTCCTGTAACGTCGGTTGGACTTCCATTGTAGCCAAGTATCCTTCAGATACTACCTCCAGTCTAAGGTCCTTGAATTGCTTGCACAAATCCTCAGGCAATTCACCAATTGTCAATCCATTGGCATAAACCTTCCGGCTCAGAGCATCTGCCACTTCATTGGCCTTTCCTGGGTGGTATTGCAGATTCATATCATAATCCTTGATAAGCTCCAACCATCTCCTTTGTCTCATGTTCAGTTCCTTCTGTGTAAATATGTACTTCAGGCTCTTGTGGTCGGTGTACACATCACAGTGTTTCCCCATTAAATAATGTCTCCACACCTTGAGCGCATGAACCACTGATGCTAACTCCAAGTCGTGTGTGGGGTAATTCCGCTCATGGTGCTTGAGTTGTCGCGAGGCATATGACACTACTCTCCCATCTTGCATCAGCACACTCCCAAGTCCCTGTCGAGAAGCATCATAGTACACTTGGAAATCCTTCTGAAGATTAGGCAAACACAGAACAGGCGCAGTCACCAGTCGACGCTTCAGTTCCTGAAAGATAGCTTCACATACGTCTGACCATTCAAACTTCCTCTCCTTCTTCAGAAGTTCAGTCATCGGCTTAGCAATCTTGGAAAAGTTTTCAATGAATCTCCTATAATATCCAGCAAGTCCCAGAAAGCTTCGAATCTCTCCCGCATTCTTGGGTGCTTCCCATTCAGTTACTGCAGTCGCTTTGCTTGGATCGACAACGACTCCTTCTCCTGACACTACGTGTCCAAGAAATCCAATAGTGTTAAGCCATAATTCACACTTCCTGAATTTGGCATACAGCTTGTGTTCCCTCAGCTTCTCCATAATCATTCGCAGATGCTTCTCATGCTCAGCATCATCCTTGGAATATATCAGTATGTCATCAATAAACACCACCACGAACTTATCCAAGTACTCCATAAATACCTTGTTCATCATGGTCATGAAATACGCCGGGGCATTCGTTAGACCAAAAGACATAACCGTATACTCATATAAACCATACCTAGTGGTGAAGGCGGTTTTTGGTACGTCCTGCTCCCGGATCTTCAATTGGAAGTAGCCTGATCACAGATCAATCTTGCTGAACACCTTCGCTCCTTCCAGTTGATCAAACAAATCATTTATGTTCGGCAGAGGGTACTTGTTCTTGATGGTTACTTCATTCAGCGAGCGATAGTCCACCACTAATCTCTTGCTGCTGTCCTTCTTCTCCACAAACAGAACAAGTGCTCCCCATGACGACGAACTAGGCTGAATGAATCCCTTTTCCAGCTGCTCTTTCAACTGCTTCTTCAATTCCTTCAGCTCATCCACATCCATCTTATATGGTTTCTTTGCTATTGGTCCTTTTCCCGGCATCAGGTCAATGAGAAACTCCACTTCCCTGTTAGGTGGCATCCCTGGCAGCTCTTCCGGAAACACGTCGGGGTAATCCCTAATCACTGGCACAGTATCCATGCTAACCCCCTTAAGAGAATTCAACTTACACCTTCTCGGTCTCACAGCTGACTTGAATTTAATCCTCTTACCATCCGGGGTTTTGAGTGAAACAGCTCGCTGTGCACAATCTCTATGTCCCCCATGCATAGACATCCAATCCATACCCAGAATAACGTCTAATCCCTGTGATTCCAACACTACTATATGTGCAATGAAGTTGTGTGTTCCAATCCTCACAGTCAAGTCGCGACATCCCGCGCTAGCTATCATATCTCCTCTGGGTGAACTCACTCTAATAGACCTTTTCATAGACTCTGTAGGTAACTTATACTTATCCACAAATGCCCTTGATATGAATGAATGCGATGCACCATTATCAAAAAGTATAAGTGCTGGGTAAGTGTTGATTGAGAACTTACCAATCACAAGGTCAGGATCATCTGGAATCTCCTCCACATTCATGTGGTTCACTGTGGCCTTCTCGCTGTTGGTTGGCTTCAGTCCTTTCCTCTCCGGATAGTTGTCAGCATAGTGTCCCTTCTGCTTACACTTGAAGCATGTCACCTCACTCAGATCCTTCTTCACAAAGCTGCGGTCACGGTTGCGGTCATGTCCACCGTGTCCTCCAGAGTGGTGAGAGTGTCCTCCCTTGTGGCTGTGGTGGTTGCTCCTATGGTTTTCATGACGATGCCCATCGCCTCCATGGTGGTGGCGATCATGGCTCCCATGGTCACTCCCTCCATGCTTGGAGTATCCATCATATGAAGTGCGAGACTTGTGATGTGAACCAGAGTGGTGATTATTGTTCTTTCTCTTGCGGCTTTCTACTTGCTTGTGCTTCCCTTCCAAGATCCTGGCCTTGTCCATAAGCTCCTGGAAAGTGGGGCAATAAACCACCAGTAGCTGTATCGAAGCTCATCACCGAGGCCATCCAGAATCTCTCCTCCTTTTTGCATCGGTGTCAACATCCTCGTGCATAACGGGACAAGTTGTTTAACTCCTCAATGTACTCGCCAGTGCGATTGGTTTGGCGCAAGTTGCGGAACTCCTTCCTCTTCGTGCTCGAACTCCACGAAGACACGTGGTTGGTCTGAAACCTTCCTCAAACATTGCCCAAGTCACGGTATCCAGCGGGTGGGTGATCTGAAATGTGTCCCACCAAGAAGCGGCCGTCCTCAAGTAAGTGAGCAAACCTCACCTTCTCAAAGATCTGTGCATCCGAGCAGTTACGGATCCTTGTTGACTGAACGCAACCAATGAGAGCAACCATTGGTTCCGTTGCGAGAGAACTTAGCTGGCCTTAGCCTCGTAAATCTAGTGAGAGCATCTCCACGAGGCTGATTGTTTCCATTGTTGTTGTTCGATTTGCCATGAACTGAGTCATCACTTGGGTCGATTGTGCACGAGCTGCCATGAGCTGCTCCAACTCGATGGGGTGACGCGGGAGGCATCTGCGGTTCAACATAGGTAAGTTTAGAAAGAATCAACTACGACAATAGGATTCTATCCATGCATATGATCAAACAGAACAAACAATAGCGCATAATCATAAGCAAGCAACACATCAACAAACAAGTGATCCAGCAACATCCTGGGGTTATCCTAGCAGTATATACCTACTGAAATAGTTTTACAAGAGTTGGCAATGGTTAACTAAACAGTTGATCAACTAAACAACAAAAACAACAATCTGCCGTAGCAGTCCAAAGCGTCATCGCGAATTTTTCCGCTGACTTAAACTCGTCAAAAAATTTAGCTGATTTTTGCACATATAGTACAAAGAGTTTCAGATCAGCCCAATTTTTTTTTCAGATTTTCTGAGTTACCAGAAAATATGAAAATCGCTATCAGATCAATGCAGAAAACTGCAGCGAAAATAACACAGATAGTAACCAAACTTGCCATAACTCTTTCATAAAATTCGCACAAATAATTCCTGGGATATTGGAGTACACAAATAAGCAACTAAACACTCTTAAACTAACAAGAACTAAGCTTCACAATGATCGAGACTAATCTTAACGAATTTGCTTAACGTGGACTAATTGGTGGACTTCTATCTACTCCTTGAAGAGGTTGCGGTAGGTCCTTGCTGTCATGCGTTGGCGCTTCGGATCGCGGTACAACCATGGCAACGGAGTGTACACCTCTCCTGAATCATAACTTGAGATATCAAACTCCACCTCTTCTGGATCCTCCTCTTCTTCACTCTCAGCTGCAACTGCAACAGCTTCATCTCCTCCACCATCATCGTCTCCATCATCATCATCGTCTCCATCATCATCATCGTCTCCACTGTCATCATCATCCCCATTGTTGCCATCATCTCCATTGTCATCATCAGAGGGTGGATTTAGCTGTGCTTGGAGAGCGGCAATCTGGGCAGTCATAGCTTCAATAGTTTGATCCCTTTCCTGGACGGTCCCTTGCAACTGTTGTATGTTCTGGGTGTTCTCACGCATGCATACCATGAAGATGAGCTATGGTTGCATCTCTGGCTATCAGGGCATTCTCCAGAACTCCCACAGCTTCATGCAGGGTGTCAATCTCCTGTCCTTGGACCACCATACCATTGCTAGCAAAGTCTGCAATCTCCTTTATCATCATCACTTTATCAGCTAGTGCTCCATTCTCCCTTTCCATGTCCTCTATGTGCCTCCGACGGGGCGGCATATTGTTCCTGTCGCCCGGGGTAACCACAATGTGCCCTTCTTCATCATGCCTCCCATAGTCACGGTAGGGTGAATCTGCTGGCAGTAGGTGTCAGACATTATGGCACTGGCGAGACAGGGCTTCATGTATGGCCAAGTTGATTCCAAGTCCCCAGTTGCAGTATGTATTGGTGTAGATCAAGTGCACGGGGTTTGGCAAGGCGGCATCCCTGAATATGAAGGTAGTGATCTCCCATGCATCCTCTCCATATCCATAGGTGTACAACCTTCTTCCCTTGAACATGGGCAGTGGCAATCCCAATGACTGCGAGAGCTGAGCTAACTGCCTTGCAAAGGGCCTTGGTGACTCCATGGTGGCATACTCAGTCCTGACTTCTCCCATCTATCAAGTAAAGAGGAAAGTGTGAGAATAGCATATGGTAAGAATTTACGAGGGTGAAAGGCATAAGATAAAAGACAGAGTTAATATAGGCTTTAATAATTCTATGGCTTCCTAATCCAATCCTAGGTCACGATCCTACAAATACACACGGCTCTGATACCATCCTGTAACACCGCGGTTCTGAAAAGACAGAGGCTTCTATGTGACATGCCAATCCCTGGATCGGTTCATTGGCCCTCAATAGAATAAGATGAATAACATAGCAAAATATCCGTGCATCAAGAATAACGAAGATCCAGAGTACCATTATTACAATAAAAGCTTAACCCAAAGCTAGCTCAAATTATTCAGGTAGCAACATAAATAAAGTAAATCATCCATTCTTCAAATTGCCCACAAGTGAACAAGTGCCGAGTGGAGTACCGTGGCCTATATCGATTACTCAGAATCGGAATAACCTGCAACATGAAACGTAGCAGCCCCGAAGGGTCAATACATGGAATGTATGGCAAGTAGAGCTAGTAAAGGAGACAATAGTACTAACATCTACATGCATATTTGGCAAGTGGAGCTGTGTCTGGCTTGCATTTGCAAATACATTTGTCCTACTTTCATAAACAGTTTTTGATTTTCTTTGAAAATATCCCAATTAAGTTAACCCAACAATATTAAAACAATTATGAAGTTAGAATGAGCGAGAAACATGTCATGGAATCAATATCAAGCAACTCAGTTGTCCATAACCGGGGACACGTCTAATCAATTAGATTATACACCCTGCAGGGGTTAGTACACTTTACCCATGTGACTTGGCCAGCCCAGCTCATACCATCACTCTCATTTTGAGTGATGATAGGGAGAAGTCAAAAGAAGAGACTGTTCGGGAAGTAGCTCCTCAATCCCAACGCGCACCGGTCCAACCTACCAAAATTCTACATCTCTGGATACGCGGGTTCGAGTTACCACAACCTACTAAGTCCAACCAACCGCCCATTCCATTATTGGCACATGGCTGTACACGTAAGCTACACAATAAAGAAGCCAATCATTCTCTCTTGATACCTGAGTGCCTTTCCGCAATGAAACCACCAAAAATTATCAATACCATCACACCCAGGAGATTCATTTATTAAGTTGTTTTAGTTTTCACAAACCAATACTTTTAGAAACAAGTCTCAATGATGTAACCCAGCCCTCGTTCAACATAGCATGGCTAAGCACATCTATCAACGGTGGTTCATCTACAAGGAAAGCCCTACCACATAATAGGTCATAGCATAGCGATAGTATCATCCTACACATGCATCTACAAAATAAACGACAATGCATTGAAAATAGTAGGACGATATCATGAACAAAATAGCATCTACTTGCCTTGATTGTAGCGGTTGGAAGAACAATCCACACACGAGCAAGCGTTGCACTCGTCACAATCTACACGATACAATTGCAATCATAAACAAACAATCTACAAGCATATGCAACAAATATGATGCATGAAGGTATGCAAGATAAGTGGATTGGTGCTACAACTGCACCACATAATCCTATTCCATAATACTACTGATTGCATGCATGGAAAATAGTTTTAGCGCAAGGAAAACTATTATGCAAAAAGTAATGCTCAAAACTAGAGTTAGAACTCAAATAATTCACTACCGGTAGTATACTGTTTGTAAAATCTTGGGAAAATTCTACCGCATAGGCATCGCTGATTATAAATAGTACCAATTGGAATTACTCAAAAAGGGATTATAAAACTCCCCGAGTAATTAAAACACTGCAGAAATCCACTAGACAGTTTCTGCAGAAATTTTTACTGTAAGCCTATCTTTTTAATTCACGATGAGATTTCTCTCGTTCCACTGAATCCAGGGACATATCATACGCGATTTTTGGAGCTACGGATCTTTTTCTACGAATTAATTACTCCGAAAAGGCCATTAACTCATTTGATTAAACTGTACTAAATCTTGCTACAAAAGTCTGAACCAAAGGTACAGAATGATTCTACACGACTCACTGAATCTACACATATTTTAATTGCAATTTTTGGCCAAGCGGTTTAATTTCTACGCAATTTACAAGTTTCTACCAAAATCTGCCAACTAAATCGATTAACGAAAATAACCAGTCAACTGTGTCTGTTGACTGGTCAACGCGTCTGCTGAATGGGCGCTGACTAGTCAACGCCTGAGTCTGACCGGTCAACGGCTGATCTGAACCACTGATCTGAGATCTAACGGTGGCTGCGGGCTTACCGGAGACAAACGGCGAAACGAACTCCGGACGGTGCGGCGATCGGTTCCGGTGACGACGGTTACCTGCGCGGTAGGGGAAAACGATCAGCGTGCGGGTCAAAGTAGTCAACGCGACGACGCAATACGGCGCGTGCGTGCGCGGCGCGTGGAAGGCGGCGAAGATAGCGGCGCGGCAAAGAAGAAGAATAGCGCCAGGCAGCGCTGCAGGGCGCGGGTGCGGAGCAGGCGGCGAGGCGGCGCGCAAGCGGGTAGGCGGGCGTGGCGCCGACGGGGAAGAGAGGAGAGGGCGCGGCAGCGGGCCAGACACCGGCGGGCGGCGTGAGCTGGCGGCGGTGGCGTGGAGCCCGGAGGGAGGCGGCGATCGCGGGCGGTTCCCGAGGGCGGCGCGATCTACGAGGCGGGCAGGGAGGCGGCGTGCGGGTGCGGATCCCGAGGCCGGGGTGGACTCTTATGTGGGGCCCCCTCGTGGGGTCCTACGCGGAAACGGCGCGCAGTTGGACACGAACTCGGAAAAACGGCCCGATTTTTGGCCCGTTTTCCACCTTTTAATAAAACGGCCGTAACTTCTCCGTACGAGCTCCGAATCGAGCGATTCTTGCTCCTACGGTTTTGTAAAGTCGAGGGGAACAATCTAGGGTCAATTTGAGCGAAACCATTAGGCTACAAGGGTGGCAACACTAGTTCTTCTAAAGCCTCCCGCAGGAGCCTCGTAGCAAAATAGAATAGGGTTTCGAAAATAGCGTTTCGCCGATTCATTTCGATCGACGGTTTTGCATGGAAAAGTATGATGCAATGATATGAATGATATGCAGAACCAAATCTAAAATTTGGGATGTGACATAAATACTTTTATTATTGTCTCTAGGGAATATCTCCAACAATCTACCACTTGCACTAGAGTCAACTAATCTAGATTACATGGTAATATATTGAACACCCATGGCGGTTTGGTGCTGGTCATGTTTTGCCCTCGGGAGAGGTTTAGTCAACATATCCTCCATATTCAGATCTGTGTATACTTTGCAAATCTTTATGTCACCATCTTGGACATGCTCTCTAATAGCGTGAAAACGTAGCTTGATATGCTCCAGCTTCTTGTGTGACCTTGGTTCTTGCGCATTGGCTATGGCGCCCATGTTATCACAGTAGATAGACATCGGGTCCAGCACACTGGGAACCACACCGATCTCTGTAATGAACTCCTTCATCCATATTGCCTCTTGTGAAGCCTCCGATGCAGTTATGTATTCCGATTCAGTTGAAGATATCGCCACAACGCTTTGCTTTGCACTCCTCCAGCTCACTACTACACCATTTGAAGTAAATACGTATCCAGATTGAGATTTAGAATCATCCATATCGGTGTTCCAACTAGCATTGGTGTAACCATTAACAATGAGATGTTCATCACCTCCATAAGAAAGAACCATATCCTTCGTTCTTCTCAAGTACTTAAGGATGTTTTTGACCGCTGTCCAATGATCCACTCCTGGATCACTTCGATATCAGCTAGTTAAACTAACATCATATACGATGTCGGGTCTAGTACATAACATATCATACATGATAGATCCTATGGCTGAGGCATAGGGAGTCTTACTCATTCTTTCTCTATCTTCTGTCATAGCTGGACTTTGAATTTTACTCAAGGTCGTATTGGGCAACATGGGCAAGAACCCTTTCTTCCTATCTTACATTCCAAACCTCTTTAGAACTTTTTCCAAATATGTACTCCATGACAATTATATTAGGCGTCTCGATCTATCTCTATAAATCTTTATGCCAAATATATAAGCAGCTTCACCAAGATCCTTCATTAAAAAACTATTATTCAAATAATCTTTGACACTATTAAGAAGGTCTACATCATTCCCAATCAACAAAAGGTCATCCACATATAGTACTAGGAATGATATAGAGCTCCCACTCACTTTCTTGTAAATACAAGCTTCTCCATAAGGTTGTATAAAAACAAAACTTTTGATTACCTTATCAAAATGTTGATTCCAACTTTGGGATGCTTACTTTAATCCATAAATGGACCGTTGAAGTTTGCATATCTTGTTAGCATCTTTAGATCGACAAAACCTTTGGGTTGTACCATATACAAATCTTCATCAATGTATCCATTGAGGAATGCCGTTTTGACATCCATCTGCCATATCTCATAATCATAATATGTAGCTATTGCTAACAAAATCCTCACAGAATTTAGCTTCGCTAAATGTGAGAAAGTGTCATCGTAGTCAACTCCTTGAATTTGTCGAAACCCTTTTGCGACAAGTCGAGATTTGTAGAAGGTTACATTACCATCAGCATCTGTTTTCTTCTTGAAAATCTATTTGTTCTCGACAGCCTTCCGGCCATACGGTAAGTCCACCAAAGTCCATACTTGGTTTTCGTACATGGATCCAATCTCGGATTTCATGGCTTCTTGCCATTTATTGGAATCTGGGCTCATCATTGCCTCCTCATATGTCACAGGGTCGTCGGTGTTTTCCATCAACATGACACTCATAACGGGATCATACCAATTAGGAGTGGTACGAGTTCTCGTTGACCTGCGTGGTCCATAGTGACTTCGACCGAAGTTTCATGATCTTTATCATTAGATTCCTCTCTAATTGGTGTAGGCACCACAACAACTTCTTCCGGTGTTGCACTACTCTCAAATCCGAGAGAAAGTTCGATAACCTTGTCGAGTTATACTTTCCTTCCAGTCACTTCTTTCAAGAGAAACTCCTTCTCTAGAAAGGATCCTTTCTTGGCAACAAAGATTTTGCCCTTGGATCTATGATAGAAGGTATACCCAATAGTTTACTTCGGGTATCCTATGAAGATGCATTTTTCTGCTTTGGGTTCAAGCTTGTCGGTCTGTAACTTCTTTACATAAGCTTCGCAACCCCAAACTTTAAGGAACGACAATTTAGGTTTCTTCCCAAACCATAATTCATATGGTGTCGGTTTCAACGGATTTATATGGTGTCCTATTTAAAGTGAATGCGACTATTTCTAATGCATAACCCCAAAATGATAGCGGTAAATCTGTAAGTGACATTATAGAACGAACCATATCTAAGAGATTTCGATTACGACGTTCGGACACACCATTATGTTGTGGTGTTCCAGGCGGTGTCAATTGTGAAAGTATTCCACATTTCTTCAAACGCTCGCCAAACTCTTAACTTAGATATTCACCTCCATGATCAGATCGTAGAAACTTAATCTTCTTGTTACATTGATTCTCTACTTCACTTTGAAATTCCTTAAACTTCTCGAAAGTTCTAGACTTATGTTTCATGAAATAGATATACCCATATCTACTCAAGTCATCCGTGAAAGTAAGAACATAACAATAACCACCGCGCGATGCTACACTCATCGGTATGTATGATTTCCAATAAGTCCGTAGCTCGCTCCATCATACCAGAAAATGGAGTCTTAGTCATTTTACCCATCAGACATGCTTCGCATCTTTCAAGTGATTCGAAATCAAGTGACTCAAGAAGTCCATCGGAATGGAGTTTCTTCATACGCTTCACTCCAATGTGACCAATACGACAGTTCCACATATAGGTTGAGTTACCGCTTAATTTCAAACATTTAGCTTTAATGTTATTAACATGTGTATTACTACAATCGAGATTCAGCAAGAATAGACCATCTATCAAAGGTGCATGTGCATAAAACATATTACTCATATAAATCGAACAACCATTATTCTCGGACTTAAAAAAGTAACCGTCTCTCAATAAACATGATCCATATATAATATTCATGCTCAACGCAGGCACCAAATAACAATTATTCATGTATAAAACTAATCCTGATGGTAGATGAAGAGGTAGCGTGCCGACCGCGATCACATCAACCTTTGATCCATTTACAACGCGCATTGTCACCTCGTTCTTCACTAGTTTCCGTCTATTCTGCAGCACCTGTTTCGAGTTACAAATATGAGCAACCAAACCAGTATCAAATACCCAGGCACTACTATGACTACTAGTGAGATACACATCAATAACATGTATATCGGGTATACCTTTCTTCTTGATGTTGCCGTTCTTCAGAACCGCCAAGTACTTAGGGCAATTCCACTTCCAGTGACCTTCTCTCTTGCAGTAAAAGCACTCAGCATCAGGCTTAGTCTTAGGCTCAGCCTTGGTCTTCTTCCCCAAATCTGGTAACTTTCTTACCGCGCTTCTTGAAGTTTCCCTTTTTCTTGGACTTGCCTTGCCTTTTGAATTTGGTGGTCTTATTGACCATTAACACTTGGTGCTCTTTCTTGATCTCCACTTCCGCAGACTTTAACATGGAGAAGAGTTCAGGTAATGACTTTTCCATGTTTTGCATGTTGTAGTTCATCACAAAGTTCTTGTAACTTGGTGGTAGTGATTGGAGGACACGGTGAATCCCCAAAGCATTAGGAATCACTATACCCAAGCTTTGGAGCTTACTTGCGTGCCCAGACATCTTAAGCACATACTCACTAACGGAGCTGCCCTCTTCCATCTTGCAGTTAAAGAACTTTTCAGAAGCCTCATAACTCTCAACTGCCGCGTGAGCCTCAAATATCATTTTCAGTTCACGGACAATATCATGTAGTCAAAGTTCTCAAACCTTTTTTGAAGCTCCGATTCCAAACAATACAAGATAGCACACTGAACTGTGGAGTACTGATTCTTCCGAGTGAGGAAAACATTCTTCACCTCATCGGTAGCGTCAGCTGCAGGTGGGTCACCCATCGGTGCATCCAGCACATAGGTCAAATTACCAGCATCGAGGACAATCCCCAAGTTGCGGAACCAATCCACGAAGTTGCTTCCATTGTTTTTCAACTTTTATTTCTATAGGAACGCATTAAAAATGATGGTAGGGGCCTCCATTGATCTACAACATATTTGCAATAGTTTAGACTAAGTTTATGAAAAATTGAGTTATAATTAATAGTTGAATTAATCTAGGTTAACTTCGACTCAAAACAACATTCGTCACATTGTTTTAGTGATCACACAAACCAAATCCACCACATCAAAACCGATCATCACGAGAGATGATGTAGCTTCAAAGGCAAACAATCAAAATGTTCATCATATCTACTATATCACTCATGATTTACCTTTTAGTGATCCGTGTTCCGAGACCATGTCTGTACATGCTAGGCTCGTCAAGATCAAACCTTAGATTCCGCATGAGCAAATCCGGCTTGCTCCCATTGTCTACACTCGCAGAATCTAACACACCCGACCATCACGTGGTGCTTCAAAACAACGAGCTTTGGCAACGGTGCCTACTAAGGATGAACTTTATAACTTGATATTTTTGTGATAGGGATCATCTTATAATGCTACCGTCGTGAGCTAAGCAATACAAGATGCATAAAAGGATTAACATCACATGCAATTCAAAATATGTGATATGATATGGCCTTTCTTCTTGTGCTTAGGATCTCCATCTTCAAGCACGGACATGATCTCCATCATCACCGGCGTGGCGTCAAGGTCAATGGCACCGCTCCATGGTTGTCGTCCACCAGCATCAACTATTACAACTATTTTGAATAATAGACACACATGTCTTAACGATATTAAAATACAACCATAAGTCTCCTGCCGATTGCCGACTTACAATAAGGAACATTGCATACATCATATATAATCACAATCATGGCCATATCACATCACAACAAACCCCTGCAAAACAATGTTTGACTCCTCTAATTTTGTTTGTATATTTTACGTGGTTTGGGGCTTTCAATAAGTGTCGTTCTAACTTACGAACAAGAACCACAACGTTGATGCTTGAACTATCAAGTGCCCATTGTAAATTGAATCTATACTATGATGGGAGAGACAGACACACACAAATCCACTTATGCAATACAGGTTGCATGTTGAGCGTGGAGCAAGTCTCATGAATGATTTCATGTAAGGTTAGACCGGGCCGCTTCATCCCATCATACCTCAAGATGCAAAATACACAAAAGCAACTGATAATAAAAGCACCACCGCCCACAATGACCATTGTGTTCTACTCGTGCAACAGATCTACATATAGACACGACTCTGATACCACTGTAGGGGTTCGTAGGATGGAAAACAAAAAATTCTACCGCATGAACACACACAAGCCAAGATCTATCTACTAGATTGAAGCAACGAGTCGATTAGAGTACTCACCATCGAAGATTCCAAAGAGGTTAACGAGAGAAGATTCTTGTGGGTGATGTAGTCGTACACTTGACGATCCTTCCGATGCTGCGTTCCGGCAGCGCTTCCGTAGTAGGTCACACGTTCGGTACTTGATGAAGACCTTCCTCTCCCTTGTTCCAGCAGGCATCGGAGGTTGTAGTTCTCTCCTCGCGATTTCGGCAGCACGACGATGTGGTGTTAGAAGTAGAGGGAAGATCCCGCAGGGCTTCGCCTAAGCCGGGGTGGGTTATGGTGGAGTATTAGGGTTTCCCCGGTGATCTAGGGTTTAAAAGCCAGAGAGGAGGCGGTGGATCCGGTGGCGACTAGGGCGGCGCGGCTGGCAGCTTGGGTGTCGGTGTTGTGGTGGAGGGGCAGCCCCCTCCCTTCTATTTATGAGAGGGAGGGGAAGCTAGGGAGAGGGGAGTTTGAATCCTTCCTCAACTCCCTCTCCTTCTAGTCTTTTGGTGGACGGAGATAAGGATTATCTTCTTCCTCCACTAGGAAACATTGTCCCATTTTGACTTTTCAAACTTGCCCTTTGACTTTCAATTTTGGAGTTCCTATTAACTCTTTATTTGCATAGATCTTTGACCTAGGACATGATGCAACCATTCCACTTAGTCATGACACATTCATGCACCCTTCCCTTTCTGATCCGGCAAACCTTCTAGACCCTTCTAGATCATTCCGGTGAAAACACCGGAATCATTCCCGAACTCCGGAATTGGACTTTCCTTATATGAATCTTATTCTCCGGACCATTCCGGATCTCCTCGTGATATCCTCGATCCCATCCGAGACTCTGAACAACATTCGGTCTCCCTACTTACATTCCATATGTACTAAACAACATCGAATCCTTAAGTGTGTCTCCCTATGGTTCGTGAATTATGCAGACATGACCGAGACTCTTCTCCGATCAATAACCAATAGAGGAATCTGGAAATTCATATGGCTCCCACATATTTCTATGATTACTTTGCGATCGAATGAACCAATTACATACGATACCAATTTCCCTTTGTGTCACATCCAAAATTTTCCAAATTTTGAAATGTGAACAATAAAAAAACAAAAGAAATAAATGTTGAAATTTAGGGGGAAAAGAAACTTTTGCCTCTAATTGGAAACATCAAAACCCTACTTGGACAAAACTTGAATGAGAAATCAACAAACAAATATTCAAAAGATCAAATGCATTCATGCATGGAAAGTATCTTGAATTTAAAGCACTTGGAAAAGTTAAACCAGAAACCTTAAACCCTAATAAAAGAATTCATCATCAAGATCGCCCTAAGACTATGGTTTTGTTCCATATAAAATTTTTGCAACAACCTTTCTAAATGATCAGTAAATGGTAAAAAAAATATTACAAAACCATGGGAGTTGGTTTCACACCATTTGGAGCCATGGATAAAAAATTATGATTTTAATAAGATAAAAGAAAGTATTCCTAAGGCTAACAAAAGATCCTAACTAAAATCAACACCAAATTATGAGAAAAGTAATCCTAAAAGGATTTAAAAGGATAAAAATATTAAATAAAATTATACAAATTGGAATCACCAATTTTGAAACTATAAATAAAAAGATATGGATTTTATAAGACAAAGAAAGAAATAAATAAATAAGAATTATTCCAAAGACAATTTAAATCATGGTTAAAATCCATAGGTAAATGGAATGAAAGTAATTTAAATAAAAATAAAAGAATACAAGAATATTTAAATAAAATTATATGGGTTTATGAACCATATTCAATTTTATTTAAATAAAGACAAAATGCCTCACTTAAATGAATATTAAACCATAAGAAAATATTTGGATTACTCCAAGTTGAACTAAATAACACACTAATAAATAGTATAAACCTACTGAAAAGATTTGAAATAAAAAAGAAGTTTAAATCAATTGATTCAAATAAAAACAGAAAAAGAAAAAAAAAAGAAAAAAAATAGAAAACGAACTAACCTACCCAGCCAGCCCAACACCCGACGCATCTTAGCCCACCCGGATCTTTATCCCCCGCTGGACCCTTCTCACCGTGACCTCCACTCACCCCTCGCTGACTCCCCGACCCTACCGCCACATCATCGTCTTCAACCCCGTGCAGGACCCGTTCCCCTCTCTCTGCCATTTTTTCCCGATATTGATTTGCGTAATTAGCGTTGATTCCGTGAGTTAATCCCTCCCCCAACCACGCTAACTTAACCACCCCTCCTCTCCATTTCCCCTCATCCGCCCGCACCCGAGCGCCCCCAGGCTGCCTTGATTTGAGCTTGCGCCTCCGTGGCCACCGACGTACTCCAACGTCGATTCTGGTGAGAATATGCCGCCCCTCGCCCTGTGTTTTGCTCTATGGTGTTTGTCATCCCCAGGAACATACACTGACCCCCTTGTTAAATTTATCGTGCCCCAGACGCTCGCCCCCGTCATCGCCTGCAAACGACCGACGGAGCGCGCAACTCTGGCGAGTTTTCCCGGTGAGCACCAACCACCCCTTGCCCTCTGGTAGGTTCTGTCACAACCCCTGCACTCGTGCGCACCTCCTTGATGCTCTGGCTTGCTTGCTTGCATCCAAGGTGCTCGACTTCGTCAACCGTTGAGACCACCGACGCCAACGCGAACTCCGGCGAGCAATAACAGCCAAATCAGTGAGCCCCTTCATCAACGGTGACCACCTTGAGAACTGCCTCGACCCCGCGAACTCGGTAATGACCTTCACCCCTCCCCTCACTCCCTAGCGCTGCCAAATCGCAGTCGCCAGATGCACCGCCGCCACGTACAATAGCCAACGCCGCCAGTCTCTGGTCAACGTGCGCGGACCCGTTAGATTTAGATTATGTGGCTAGGATAGATCATTTAGTGAATCGGTATCTGTCGATCTGAGCCACGCGTTTCCAATTAGATCCAAGGCCTGCCACGCTCGATCCACCCAAAGCGGTATAGGCCAGTAGAAACATGCCACGTGGCTAAGACTTTCAGACAAAATTCTAGAAAATGTTTTTAGATGTTTAAACTTGCAAAAAACATAAATTTTGATCTGTTTGTCCAAAAATTGGAAATTTGGTGTCAATGGATTTAGAAAAATGTGTACTTTGAACCTATGGCCTTACTTGGATCAGTTGATTCTGAAAAATTAGGTTTTTATGCAAAGACTTGTTTAGGACTATTTTGAGTATAAAAATTAATCTAAAAATTATTTTTGAGTGAAACCTTTTGCAAATGGTTTTGTTTTGAACCCTCTGACCATACACACTAACATTTGAATTTGAAAATATATTTTGTTAAAAATGGAAATTATTACTTTGAATAAAAGCATTTCTAGTAAAACAAAAATAATTTAAAAGGCCTATTTTCACTATCTTGATTTTAAATGAATTCCCACTTTTATAAAAGACCAGTAGGTGTTTTGAAATGTTTAGAATTTTGTTAGAAACCAATTTTCAATAAAACAACCTTTTGCATGCTTGCATGCATTCCTTTGTTTTATTGTTTTGTTTTGTTATTTGATTGAGTGCTAGTTTTGAATGTGTGCTTTGCTTGATTGTATTGTAGTGAACCTTGAGAAGTGTGACAATTGCAAGATCAATGAAGTACCTAGCTTATCTACTAAAAAGGCAAGTGATACTTAGGTCATCAAAAGTCCTATCTTTTCAATATTGCATTAGTGATATTTTTGTAGTATGCATGATATGACTATTTTTATATATTGTTATGCTATAGTAGATCCTATAGAATATATCATCGTAGGAATCTTCCTAAGTCAAGAGACAATTTATGCTAGTATGCTTAGCATATCTATTAGAATACAAGGGTGGAATATTCATACTATGATATTATGCAAAGTCTATGACTATGTTTTTGATTAATAAAACAACTATGTGAATGAATCACCTGTGTGGAATGGGAAGAATGGTTTGTGTTGAGTGGTTACCCAGGGCCCATTTATATGGTTCACCCTGGTGTATCTCACTTGTGGATGGCCACCCAGGAACAAAGAGATTTGAGATGTTTTATGCTGAGAAGCTTCTAGTGCAGCCACATGGCATATGAGCTCTGCCTTGACCAACTAGGTTGCAAGAAATCAAACAGACAGACAGTTGGTGGTAGTGATGATAGGATGGAACACGTCTGTGCTGATCTGAGGGGTTGTTTCTGAAAAGTCTTGTCTCGATGCATGTCGAGTCTTGTGGGAATAGTGCACCACCTCTCAAGAGGGTAAAACCTAAGTACTTAGCCATGTCCCCGGTAATGGACATTTTGAGCATCAAAGACATTGAAATGATCAAGAATCTCCTCATCCCAATTTCTCTAAGTTAAAACTTGTTGGGTGAACAAGGGAAGCACCTGGTGTGTATCCAGTGTGCCATGTGTGATGAAATGTTTTGAAAAGATAAAAACTATTTTCAAAGGATAGGAAAAACTTATTTTATGTAAAGGCCGGCCGAAACTCCACTTAGACATATATTCATGTAGATGTTAGATTCTTCATGTCAAAATGATATCACTTGCCAATACAATTCAAATGTACTGACCCTTGTGGCTGTAACTTATTATGTTGCAGGTTTGTTTCATGTTAGTGAAGTTTTATGAGTAGGGATTACAAGTCTACAACCAACATGATTGCCTGTGGCATATGAATATGAAGTACTCCATGCATTATAGTTGTATCTGCTGCTTTGTAATAAAATAGCCATATGAGGTATGTAAGATGTAATGAACTATTTTATTCCTGGTTATGAGTTGTAATATGACCTTTGTTTCTTGATATTACATCTTAAACTGTGGGTGCTAGCTAATCGATCCAGGGACTAGCACTGTAAACACAGGGATCTCCACCTTATTATGTTGGGACCTCTACATATGGTATCAGATCACTGTGTTACCTGTAGGATTGCAAACATAGGATTGGACAAAACCCTTAGAAAAACAGGAGTTGTTGTAACTACCTCGGTGAATTACGCTCCTAGTTACAAGCCTGGATGAGCGGAAATGGTTGAAATAGTACGGTGGGGACCAAATGCCACTCACAGGTAGACCTTTTGGCCGTCCCAACCATTTCCAAACATCGGGACCAGAACGGGCGGCGTAATCGGCAGGCGAAGGGATCAACTACATACACAAATGAGTATGTATGCAAGCCACCATACAACAGTACATCAGAGCCATTCCATCTAAAAAGAAAGGAAATATAGCAACGCCATACGGCAAGATCCAAATGTCCTAGATAGATATAATAGTTTAGGATATCTCCTCATACATCATACATCAGAGTATCAGGCGGAAGTGGCAAACAAGATCCGAGTACGGATAAGAAGCAAATCGGCATAAGATGCCCCATAAATAAGCACATCCCGCCCACAGATCTCACGGATCCCCGTTCCCGGAATCTCTACACCGAACGATCGTTGCCCACATCGTCCATCTCCTCCACCCAGTATCCATCTCGTGAGTGTACTTGTTCATCTGAATCAAATAATTTATCATGTGAGACCCTAGGGGTACTCAGCAAGACTTTATGCCTCTAAAGGGGACACAACCTGGGGTGACGCAATTGTAGCAAAAGATAAATCCTAACAATTCTATAGATACTCGCTAACCATCCGCCTAACCAAAGATAGACGGATGTCCGTGAATTAATGACAACAGTTATAACAGTAATATCAACAGATCCATCCTCCTCCTCGCTTACCGACGAGGAAGCGGACGAACAACCCCCATCCGTTGGCAGTTTTATTATCCATTCCATGAGTGTTGCACTATTTACTAGTCAGTTACTTAGTCAAATTAAAAGCGGTGCTTTAGCTATGCTTGTCTATGATCGAGAAACTGTGCTCCAAGTCATCCATAACCGCGGACACGGCTTTCAGAAAGTTTTACCCTGCAGGGGTGCACAAATAGCAACACACACTCGATCAACCTCGGAAAAACCAAATCAAAACCCAACGAGGCCTTCACGACAAAGCAATCACCAGATTCAGAAATATTTCAGGGGGCCACCCCATTAAGTATACCCCAAGAAGTTAATGACTTGAGACGGACTCAAGGTTTGTGGGGCGGTCAGAACGATCGGGAACCCGAAGTGTGGCTGGGCTTGTCGATACCGCGAAACGGGTCACGATCCTAAATAAAGACAGTGCTCCTCGCACAATCGTAATAAAGCAGTAAAGCATGGCATAAGTACAGGATAGTAAATAAAACCTCAAACTAGTTTGTGGCCCCAAGAAATAAGAATGAATCAAGCTCTGGCTCAGGGGGGTCCCATAAGCCTCCCGGATGTGGATAGCGCGAATAATCAAGGAACAGGAATCAAGTACTCGGGTTCCTACGGGACACAAGTGAGCGTGAAAAACCAAATAGCAGATATTGCTCACCGGCGCCACTTTCATTAGTTATCCCATTACTACTCAGGTTAAGTTGTTTAGGTACCTCGTTATCCATCAGACACTCACATACCCTACACATGCTGTGCTACAACTCGCATGGCTCAAACAACTCCTGTAGTAATGGCTCATGGGATGGAGGAACAAGCTTCGGTGGGGTTTAAAAGTAAAGGTTATGCAATACTTGGGATTCAGTTTAATGCAATCGCGACTCAATGATGCAAGAATAAGATAGAGGCAATAGGTACTATATGTATGCAAGCATGTGGTAGTGCTTGCCTGGCAGCTCAGTTGAAGCGAGAGAAGGATCTGGTTAGTGCTCCTGGGTCTCTTGATATATCCCCTTCTCAGCGTCTATTCGAAGAAGAACCAAACAAACAAGGGCCAACATAAATAAAGTGCACAAGCATATGAATAAGATGCGACAAGCAAAAAATCATGCCATGATGAATGATGCACAATTTGCATGGCAATAAAGTAGCATGGCATGGGTGAGGTGTGGACTACAAGAATAAGCATTTTATTGAGTTTTGGTCACATTTTATACTCAAATAAGTTTCTGTATACTTTATATTTATATGATGCATTCTGCAATTCAGAACATGGAATGCATAAACAGAAAGGTCTCGTCGAGTTAATCATTTTAGACATATCATTTGTTAAATTTGGAGTTATAAAACAAAAGTTATTAATTAATTAAGGGGGAAGGGCATTTTCTTGTAATTTTAGTCAACTTGAATTTTAAAGTGTTCAAATTATATTTTGGATGGCATATTTGAAATCCTCACATTTTTCTGATTTGAAAACATATATTATTTGTATTATTTGGAATTATGAATTTAAATTTATTTTAAAGTCAAAATTATTAAATGGGGTTAAAGTCAAAGGTTTGACTATATAGAGTCAAATCTGGTCAAATATGAAAATATGGTTGAGTTTATACTTGAAAAACATTCATATTTCATTTTATAACTTTTTCCAAATTCAAAACATTTCAAAAGATATGAATCATTTAAGTTATAAACATTTCCTAAATTTATTTGATTTCAGAAAAACTTTGGCGATTTTTCTCACTCAGGGACATTCTACCCACCATCAATGACATGTGGGGCAGAGGAAAGAGGGGCCACGGAAGCGCTAGCGAACGAGGTGGTGACAAGTGGCGAAGGGGAGGACGGCGGGTTGAGCTGCCAAAAAGTAGAGGGCCTATGTGCAAATCTGCCAGGAGTGCTCCGATTCAGACCCTGACGAAACTGAACGAGTGTTCGCAAAAATGGCTAGCTGACCCCGATCTTGCGATGAAGATGCCGACTAAACTGCTAGGAATTTCTCGATGCCGCAAAAATCAAAGTTCAAGAGGATACAGATGCCTACAATTTTCGTGTTTAGGTTTTCTCAAGCGGAGGACTCTACGAGCCGCAATCAACGAAGAACAGAGGCCGACCTGAGGACAAAAAGGACAGGACTTTGCTGACAGAACACCGGGTTTTTCCCTGATCTCGCGAGGTCAGTGGCGATTGATACAAAGCGAAAAAGGGGATGATGTAAAAATGAAAAATGTAGAGGATACACAGGCCTACAAGTTTCATGTTTGAAAGTTTTTGTAATTCGAACCGTAACGCAGAGATCTGGGGCTGTTCCTCTGAGTTGGCGCATAGACGAGCTCTGAACCTGATGCTACTGAACCTGCACGCACGCACGCGATGGTGCCGATCTCGAGCGTCGGGGCGGCTACTGGGCGATGGAGACAATTGGGGAGAGCGGGGTTGGGGAGAGATGCCTCACCTCGAACGATTCCCGCCGGAGAGGAGGTTGGGGGTAGCGAGGGACTCCGGGAAGAAGGCGGAAGCTCGACGGAGCTTCTGGCTCCACCAGGAAGAAGAGGAAGGCGGCTAACTGGTTAAGGTGGCTGCTTCCTCCAAGTGCACCCGACGCGGGGATCCGCGGAGGAGCAGCAGCTCGCCTCGTCTGGACCCAGGACAACACAGGGCTCCGGAACGACGAGGATCAGAGGAGACTAGGTGGCGGTCTACAGGAGAGGGAAGGGAGCTGCGACGCAAGGAGGGAGATGACTAGGGTTTGCGGCTGCGGGGCTGGGAAATAAGGAGGCATGGCCCGGTGGTGGTGGAGGGTGACGAGGACAACGGCGGGGACGACGGCCACCTGCTCCTCCGTTTGGTAGCTACAGAGAGGAGGAGGCCGACAGAAAGAGATGCACAGGAGACGGCGTCGAAGGGGTACGACCACTGGTGGCATGATACGGGCCGGCCCAAGAGGGAGGAAGAGGGATCGGGCCAGGAGGGAGATAGCTGCGGGCTGCTGCCAGGTTTGGTTCCCTCCTTTTATTTATTTCCTATTTAATTTTATTTAGTTCAAATGTTTTGTTTTATGTTTATATTTAGCCAATTTTAAGGAAGCAACTTATTCAAACTATTTGAATCTTTGCAGGGATTTTGAACAAAGGTGTCTAGGCAACAAAATAGACTAGAGGAAAATAGCATATTTGAAAGAGAGGATGCCCACATACATAATGTGTATGTGTCAATTTGGGGCACTTTAGTAGGTTAGAGGATGTAGGGATTTAGAAAAAGAATAAAAGCATTTGATAAATATGGAACCCTAGCGATGGCTCCCACATTAAAGAATACAAAATAGAGGTACCAAAAAGGAAGAGAGAGGTAGGGGTGATGGTGGGGTAGGTGATTAGGGAGGATCTTAGATAGGGGATAAGAGAGAGAGGGTGATGGCTTAGGGTTCTAGATAGAAAAAGGAAAGAGGGGTTTAGGGTAGGGTTAAAAGCAAGATCATCAAGATCAAGCAAAAGAAGGAGGGGAAGATAAAGGGTGATCCACTCAAAGAATTCCAATAAAATCCAAATGACTTAGATGTGATGGTTCTTGCATGGCCCATGCAAGTTAATAAATGCCTTGGTTAAATTCTTGTGAAAACAAAAATAATAGCATGGCATTATTCTTATGCATTCCCAAGAAGTGGAATAAAGGCCAAGCAAAAGAATTTATAGATTTGGATCCATCCTATCTCCCATGAGCTAGATTAAATACCAAAGAAAATGAAATACAAGCTCATGGATAATGGAATGGTGGAATTATAAAGTGGTGAAAAGGAAGGTTGGTGGAGTCAATAAAAGATATGCCCCCAACTCAACTTGGGCATTTAAACAATATATCAAGAACCAAATACAATATCAAGAGGCAAATACAATTAACAATGCTCATGAGAGAAGAACCAAAACACAAAGGGTTTTACATGATGCTCAAATGCAAGGTGGCATGATGACATGAGCATGAGATAATGATGATGCAACAATTAGATGTAGGAAGTAGTCATTATATTACTAGACCAAGTAGCATTACAATTGTTAGACAAATGGGATGCTACAACTCTCCCCCACTAAACAGGAATCTCGCCCCGAGATTCTAGGAAGAAGAAGAAGACTCAAAGAGGGTAGGATAGTTGGCACGGAGCTCCTCTTCACGCTCCCAAGTGGCTTCATCAACGGAATGGTGCGACCGTTGCACCTTGCAGAACTTGATGGACTTGTTGCGAGTCCTTCTTTTTGCGATCTCAAGGATTTTTGTGGGGTGTTCTTGATAAGACAGGTCTTCTTGGAGATTGATTAGCTCATGATCCACGGTCCTGCCGGGATCCTTGAAGCACTTCTTGAGTTGAGAGATGTGGAAAACATCATGGACCTTGATTTTTTCCGGGAGCTCAAGAGCATAAGCAACTTCTCCTCTTCTTCCACGAATTTTGAAAGGAATGGTGTATCTAGGAGCCAGCTTCCCTTTGATACCAAAACGGTGCGTGCCTTTCATGGGAGTGACACGAAGGTACACGAGATCACCAGGGACATACACCATGTCCGTGTGCTTCCTGTCATAATTGCTCTTCTGGCGACTTTGAGCAATCTTCAGGTTTTCAAGAATGATGTGCACCTTCTCCTCCGCTTGAGTTACAATGTCAGGGCCAAACCATATTCTTTCTCCTGCACCTGACCAACCAATCGGAGTTCTGCACTTGCGGCCATAGAGAGCCTCAAATGGTGCCATCTTCAGACTTTTCTGGAAGTTGTTGTTGTAAGAGAATTCAGCATAAGGAAGACATTCTTCCCACTTCATGCCAAAAGAGATGACGCAAGCACGAAGCATATCCTCCAGAATCTGATTGATCCTTTCAACTTGTCCTTGCGACTGAGGGTGGTAAGCTGTGCTGAAGTTCAATTTTGTTCCCAAAGCATTTTGGGAACTTTCCCAGAACTTGGAAGTGAAGATGCTTCCACAGTCTGAACTGATCTCAAGTGGAACCCCATACAGAGAGACAATTCTGTTGATATAGAGCTCAGCCAACTGAATTCCAGAAATTGTTTCCTTGACGGGGAAGAAGTGAGCCACTTTAGAAAGCCTGTCAATGACAACAAAGATTGCATTGTTGCCCTTCTGCGACCTTGGAAAACCAGTTATGAAGTCCATCTCTACTTTCTCCCATTTCCATTCCGGGGGTTTCAATGGCTGTAGAAGACTGAAAGGTTTCTGATGGACAGCTTTCACTCTGCGGCAGACATCACACTCCGAGACATACTTGGCACAATATCGTTTCAATCCCGGCCACCAATATTGTGTTTTCAAGTCCATGTACATCTTTGTGCTTCCAGGGTGGATAGAAAGAACAGAATCATGCGCCTCCTTGAGAACTTGCTCTCTCAAACCCGGGTAGTTCGGAACAAACATCCGGTGTTCACAGAAAAGCGTGCCTTGATCATCGACGTGGAAGGACTCATACTTTGGGAGCTGAAGTTTGGAGATGATCTTTTTGGTGTGCGGATCACCAAGCTGACGAGAGCGAACCTTTTCTTCCAAGAGAGGGGTTGCTAGAAGGTTCAGGAGATACCCTTGTTCCACAATTTCAAGGTTGAGCTGACGGAATTCCTCGCACAAGAGAGGTTGTTGTTCTTCCATCATGAGGTTGTTGACATAAGCTTTGCGGCTGAGAGCATCGGCCATGACATTAGCTTTGCCCGGAGTGTAGTTGATGGTCAAATCAAAATCATTGATTGCTTCAATCCATCTCCTCTGCCGAAGGTTGAGATCAGGCTGAGTGAAGATATACTTCAAACTCTTGTGATCAGAAAAGATCTCACAACGGTTGCCAAGCAAGTAGTGCCTCCATAGCTTCAAAGCAAAGACAACTGCTGCGAGCTCGAGGTCATGTGTGGGATAGTTGATCTCATGCGTCTTCAACTGTCGAGAGGCATAAGCAACAACTTGTTTTTCTTGCATAAGGACCGCACCCAATCGTTGCAAAGAGGCGTCACAGAATATCTGGAAAGGCTTAGATGTGTCCGGAGGAACCAGGACTGGTGTGGAAGTGAGCTTCTCTTTGAGTGTCTCAAAGCTTGCTTGACATGCAGGAGTCCAAAGGTATCTCTTGCCTTTCTTGAGGAGATCGGTAAGAGGCTTCGCTATCTTCGAAAAGTTACGAGCGGCGGCAATAACTAGCCAAACCAAGGAAACTTCGCACTTGTTTGACATTAACGGAGGAAGCCATTCAACAATTGTCTTCACAGTTTTGGGTTGTTGCAATGCCCTTGGCAGAGATGACATGACCAAGATAGGTTACTTGAGGCAGCCAAAACTCACACTTGGAGAACTTTGCATACAAGCGGTTCTCACGAAGCTTGTTTAGGACACACCGAAGGTGTTCTTCATGTTCTTCCTTTGACTTAGAATAGACTAGGATGTCATCCAGATAGACCACAACGAACTTATCAAGATACTCCATGAAAACCGAGTTCATGAGCCTCGAGAAGGTGGCAGGTGCGTTGGTGAGACCGAAAGACATTACCGTGTACTCATATAGGCCATAGCGGGTGGTGAAAGCTGTTTTGGGAACATCTTCCTTGCGAATCTTGATTTGGTGATAACCACTTCTCAAGTCAAGCTTAGAGAACACCACAGCTCCAGCTAGCTGATCGAAGAGATCATTACTCCGCGGAAGGGGATACTTGTTCTTGATGGTTTTAGCATTGAGAGCCCGATAGTCAACACAAAGTCTATCAGTCCTGTCTCGCTTCTTCACAAAGATTGTTGGGCTACCCCAAGAAGAAGTATTGTGTTGAATGAAACCCAACTTCTCTTGTTCATCAAGCTGACGTTTGAGTTCAGCCAACTCAGCAGGACCCATTTTATAAGGCCGCTTGGAGATAGGAGTCGTTCCAGGTTCAAGCTCAATTACGAACTCAACCTCACGATCTGGAGGCATACCCGGCAACTCTTCAGGAAAAACATCTGGGAACTCACAGACCACCGGAACACTCTGAATAGCTTCCATAGCATCATCATTCAGAGCCGCCAAAGAGAAAAGCTGTATAGCAGGAGTCAGACTTGGAGAATAGACTATATGGCCTTCAGGAATCTTCAGAGAAACCGAGCGTTCAGCACAATCAATCACAGCTGCATTTGCTGTCAACCAATCCATGCCCAAGATGACATCAATGTCAGAATTGCCCAGAAGAATTAAGGACGCCGAGAACGAAGAGCCACCAATCTCAATTTGATTGCCATGGCTGATATGAGCAGCCCTCATGTTTGAACCATGAGATAGGACCACCAGACGACGTGATAAAGGAACCCTATCCAGATCCTGCTCTTGTGCAAACTTATGCGAAACAAAAGAATGCGATGCACCAGAATCAAACAAAAGTCGTGCAGAGACTGAGTTAACGGGAAGCATACCCATCACAACTCCAGGTGTATGCTCAGCTTGAACGGCGTTGACACAGTTGGCACGAGCAACAGTAGACCCGGGCTTGGTGTTGATGTTGAGAGCCCGAGGTGGTGGTGCACGAACCATAGGAGAGCTTGCCGCAGATCTTGGAGGTGGTGGAGGAAGAGCTTTGTTTTTCAACGGATAGTTCCAGTTTTGATTCCCAGAGTCTCCACACGTGTAACAAGCACCAGGTGGACGTGGAGCAACGTAGCCAGGGACTCCGCCAGGCGCTCCAGGGTAGTGCTGGTTGTACCCCCTGGGAGCAGCGGTGAGGAAGTTTGTTGGCCTTGCCGCGTAGCTTGCAGGTCTTGGTGGAGCCGGGAGCGACGGTGGGGTGTTAGGAATCCAGACACGACGCTTAGAAGGTGCTGACATAGCTGAAGGGCTTGCTGCATCACGGTTGTGTTTCTTTGACTCCTCAAACACTTGCCTACTTGCTTCCTCCTGCAGAGCTGTATGCTGAAGTTCCAGAAAAGACGTCGGCCTTGCATGTGTGATTGCATATTTGATCGATGCATTGAGCCCTTGCCGGAACCTCTTTTGCTTCTTCTTGTCATCAGAGATCTCATCGCCACCATAACGAGAAAGGTTCATGAAGTTCCTGATGTAGGTATTGACATTATCATTTCCCTACTTGAGGTTGAGAAACACTTCCTTCATCCTTTCCATGACAATTTCTGACAGATACTGCTCTTTGAACGCTCCAGTGAACTGTTCCCAAGTAGGCTGAAAACCAATGCAGTTTGCCTTCAGGTAATTCTCCCACCAGAGAGCTGCATCCCCCTTCAGAAGGTGAGTAGCACATTTTACCCATTCTTGCTCAGGAACATCAGCAGTCGCCAGTAGCCTTGACATCTCACGCAACCAATTATCAACATCAAGTGGTTGATCAGAAACATCAAATTGGCGTGGGTTGAACTTCAGGAAGCTTTTGATGTCTCCTCGCTTGGGAGGTGGAGGTAGCGGGGCAAACTCATTCCTCCTGACACTTTCCTCAAAACGCTGCTGGTTCTGCTGCATTGCTGCCAAGGCATTGGCGATGTTCGACAACGCGGACCCCAGTTCAGGTGGCATGTCCTCATCAGAACAGCGTGGTGGTGCTATCCTGTGATTGATATAAAACACAAGTCAGTACTATAATGGAGAATAACAATAATCCAAAAGAGTACCAAGATGGAATTAACCAAGATTAAAGGATACAATTTACTAAGATGATATTAAAATATCAACAAAGTTCAAAGCACCTAGAAGATATTAAGCATATCGCACACGACTGAAAAGGAGTGTGGTACACAGATATATCAAAGAAAATTTTTCCGCAAATTTCGGCATTAAAATACCAGTAGATGCGCAAAATCACTTAACGAATCAAGATTAGTGACTCTACCAATTCAATATACAAAAGCGAATGATAAGAGTAGTGGTATGGTCGCGACTCCATCCCGCACTCAAATCATTACTCCGCACATGAATAAGTAGAACACATATCCTAACCCCTTCTTCTCACGATGAACCTAAAGATTAGTAACTACGGAAACGAACACCCCAAACAAGATAACGTCGGATAACAAAGAGTAAGACAGATCGCGGCGGTATACAACGAATCAGATAGATCGCGTCGGTTTGCAAAAGACTGTCGGTATGGAATGTACCAACAGTTGATAACCAAAGGCTGATTAGATAACAACTTGGATGAAACAGATAGACAAGGAATAACACACACATACACACACAAACACACAACCTATGGTACTACGGAAACCCAGAACACGTGAATCCTAGTTTGAATTTTTAAGAAGAGGATTGAAAACGTTACACTTCCTTACCAGAAAAGGGTGGGTGGTTGGGTAAGAAGAAAAATGGAAGCAGTCCTACTCTCACGTTTTGTTTTTCCCGAGTATACATAACTACCAAAAATATTTGCTAGACTGACAACGACCATTTGGCTGAGACCCTGAAGGTCGGGATGGCTCTGATACCAATTGTAACTACCTCGGTGAATTACGCTCCTAGTTACAAGCCTGGATGAGCGGAAATGGTTGAAATAGTACGGTGGGGCCCAAATGCCACTCACAGGTAGACCTTTCCGTCTCAACCATTTCCAAACATCGGGACCAGAACGGGCGGCGTAATCGGCAGGCGAAGGGATCAACTACATACACAAATGAGTATGTATGCAAGCCACCATACAACAGTACATCAGAGCCATTCCATCTAAAAAGAAAGGAAATATAGCAACGCCATACGGCAAGATCCAAATGTCCTAGATAGATATAATAGTTTAGGATATCTCCTCATACATCATACATCATAGTATCAGGCGGAAGCGGCAAACAAGATCCGAGTACGGATAAGAAGCAAATCGGCATAAGATGCCCCATAAATAAGCACATCCCGCCCACAGATCTCACGGATCACCGTTCCCGGAATCTCTACACCGAACGATCGTTGCCCACATCGTCCGTATCCTCCACCCAGTATCCATCTCGTGAGTGTACCTGTTCATCTGAATCAAATAATTTATCGTGTGAGACCCTAGGGGTACTCAGCAAGACTTTATGCCTCTAAAGGGGACACAACCTGGGGTGACGCAATTGCAGCAAAAGATAAATCCTAACAATTCTATAGATACTCGCTAAGCATCCGCCTAACCAAAGATAGACGGATGTCCGTGAATTAATGACAACAGTTATAACAGTAATATCAACAGATCCATCCTCCTCCTCGCTTACCGACGAGGAAGCGGACGAACAACCCCCATCCGTTGGCAGTTTTATTATCCATTCCATGAGTGTTGCACTATTTACTAGTCAGTTACTTAGTCAAATTAAAAGCGGTGCTTTAGCTATGCTTGTCTATGATCGAGAAACTGTGCTCCAAGTCGTCCATAACCGCGGACACGGCTTTCAGAAAGTTTTACCCTGCGGGGGTGCACAAATAGCAACACACACTCGATCAACCTCGGAAAAACCAAATCAAAACCCAACGAGGCCTTCACGACAAAGCAATCACCAGATTCAGAAATATTTCAGGGGGCCACCCCATTAAGTATACCCGCAACAAAGTTAGCTGACTTGAGACGACTCAAGGTTTGTGGGGCATCAGAAACGATCGGGAACCCGAAAGTGTGGCTGGGCTTATCGACATCACAAAACGGGTCACGATCCTAACAAAGATGTGCCTCGCACAATCGTAATAAAGCAAAGCATGGCATAAGTACAGGATAGTAAATAAAACCTCAAACTAGTTTGTGGCCCCAAGAAATAAGAATGAATCAAGCTCGGCTCGGGGGTCCCATAAGCCTCCCGGATGTGGATAGCGAATAATCAAGGAACAGGAATCAAGTACTCGGGGTCCCACGGACACAAGTGAGCGTGAAAACCAAATAGCAGATATTGCTCACCGGTGCCACTTTCATTAGTTATCCAATTACTACTCAGGTTAAGTTGTTTAGGTACCTCGTTATCCATCAGACACTCACATACCCTACACATGCTGTTCTACGACTCGCATGGCTCAAACAACTCCTGTAGTAATGGCTCATGGGATGGAGGAACAAGCTTGTGGGGTTTAAAAGTAAAGGCTATGCAATACTTGGGATTCAGTTTAATGCAATCGCGACTCAATGATGCAAGAATAAGATAGAGGCAATAGGTACTATATGTATGCAAGCATGTGGTAGTGCTTGCACAGCAGCTTGAAGCGAGAGAAGGATCTGGGTAGTGCTCCTGGGTCTCTTGATATATCCCCTTCTCAGCGTCTATTCGAAGAAGAACCAAACAAACAAGGGCCAACATAAATAAAGTGCACAAGCATATGAATAAGATGCGACAAGCAAATAATCATGCCATGATGAATGATGCACAATTTGCATGGCAATAAAGTAGCATGGCATGGGTGAGGTGTGGACTACAAGAATAAGCATTTTATTGAGTTTTGGTCACATTTTATACTCAAATAAGTTGCTATATACTTTATATTTATATGATGCATGCTGTAATTCAGAACATGGAATGCATAAACATAAAGTTCTCGTCGAGCTAATCATTTTAGACATATCATTTGTTAAATTTGGAGTTATAAAACAAAAGTTATTAATTAATTAAGGGGGAAGGGCATTTTCTTGTAATTTTAGTCAACTTGAATTTTAAAGTGTTCAAATTATATTTTGGATGGCATATTTGAAATCCTCACATTTTTCTGATTTGAAAACATATATTATTTGTATTATTTGGAATTATGAATTTAAATTTATTTTAAAGTCAAAATTATTAAATGGGGTTAAAGTCAAAGGTTTGACTATATAGAGTCAAATCTGGTCAAATATGAAAATATGGTTGAGTTTATACTTGAAAAACATTCATATTTCATTTTATAACTTTTTCCAAATTCAAAACATTTCAAAAGATATGAATCATTTAAGTTATAAACATTTCCTAAATTTATTTGATTTCAGAAAAACTTTGGCGATTTTTCTCACTCAGGGACATTCTACCCACCATCAATGACATGTGGGGCAGAGGAAAGAGGGGCCACGGAAGCTCTAGCGAACGAGGTGGTGACAAGTGGCGAAGGGGAGGACGGCGGGTTGAGCTGCCAAAAAGTAGAGGGCCTATGTGCAAATCTGCCAGGAGTGCTCCGATTCGCACAGACGAACCGAGCAGTGTTCGCAAAAATGGCTAGCTGACCCCGATCTTGCGATGAAGATGCCGACTAAACTGCTAGGAATTTCTCGATGCCGCAAAAATCAAAGTTCAAGAGGATACAGATGCCTACAATTTTCGTGTTTAGGTTTTCTCTAGCGGAGGACTCTACGAGCCGGAATCAACGAAGTGAGGCCGATTCGAGGACAAAAGGACAGGACTTTCTTTGAACACGGTTTTCCGATCTCGCGAGGTCATGGCGATTGATAAGCGAAAAAGGGATGATGTAAAACGAAAACGTAGAGGATACACAGGCCTACAAGTTTCATGTTTGAAAGTTTTGTAATTGAACCGTAACCACGTAGATCTGGGGCTGTTCCTCTGAGTTGGCGCATAGACGAGCTCTGAACCCGACGCTAATGAACCTGCACGCGCGCACGCGATGGTGCCGATCTCGAGCGTCGGGGCGGCTAACTGGGCGATGGAGACAATTGGGGAGAGCGGGGTTGGGGAGAGATGCCTCACCTCGAACGATTCCCGCCGGAGAGGAGGTTGGGGGTAGCGAGGGACTCCGGGAAGAAGGCGGAAGCTCGACGGAGCTTCTGGCTCCACCAGGAAGAAGAGGAAGGCGGCTAACTGGTTAAGGTGGCTGCTTCCTCCAAGTGCACCCGACGCGGGGATCCACGGAGGAGCAGCAGCTCGCCTCGCCTAGACCCAGGACAGCACAGGGCTCCGGAACGACGAGGATCAGAGGATACTAGGTGGCGGTCTACAGGAGAGGGAAGGGAGCTGCGGCGCAAGGAGGGAGATGGCTAGGGTTTGCGGCTGCGGGGCTGGGAAATAAGAAGGAGGCGTGGCCCGGTGGTGGTGGAGGGTGACGAGGACAACGGCGGGGACGACGGCCACCTGCTCCTCCGTTTGGTAGCTACAGAGAGGAGGAGGCCGACGGAAAGAGATGCACAGGAGACGGCGTCGAAGGGGTACGGCCACTGGTGGCATGATACGGGCCGGCCCAAGAGGGAGGAAGAGGGATCGGGCCAGGAGGGAGATAGCTGCGGGCTGCTGCCAGGTTTGGTTCCCTCCTTTTATTTATTTCCTATTTCATTTTTGTTAATTCAAATGTTTTGTTTTATGTTTATATTTAGCCAATTTTAAGGAAGCAACTTATTCAAACTATTTGAATCTTTGCAGGGATTTTGAACAAAGGTGTCTAGGCAACAAAATAGACTAGAGGAAAATAGCATATTTGAAAGAGAGGATGCCCACATACATAATGTGTATGTGTTAATTTGGGGCACTTTAGTAGATTATAGGATGTAGGGATTTAGAAAAAGAATAAAAGCATTTGATAAATATGGAACCCTAGCGATGGCTCCCACATTAAAGAATACAAAATAGAGGTACCAAAAAGGAAGAGAGAGGTAGGGGTGATGGTGGGGTAGGTGATTAGGGAGGATCTTAGATAGGGGATAAGAGAGAGAGGGTGATGGCTTAGGGTTCTAGATAGAAAAAGGAAAGAGGGGTTTAGGGTAGGGTTAAAAGCAAGATCATCAAGATCAAGCAAAAGAAGGAGGGGGAGATAAAGGGTGATCCACTCAAAGAATTCCAATAAAATCCAAATGACTTAGATGTGATGGTTCTTGCATGGCCCATGCAAGTTAATAAATGCCTTGGTTAAATTCTTGTGAAAACAAAAATAATAGCATGGCATTATTCTTATGCATTCCCAAGAGGTGGAATAAAGGCCAAGCAAAAGAATTTATAGATTTGGATCCATCCTATCTCCCATGAGCTAGATTAAATACCAAAGAAAATGAAATACAAGCTCATGGATAATGGAATGGTGGAATTATAAAGTGGTGAAAAGGAAGGTTGGTGGAGTCAATAAAAGATATGCCCCCAACTCAACTTGGGCATTTAAACAATATATCAAGAACCAAATACAATATCAAGAGGCAAATACAATTAACAATGCTCATGAGAGAAGAACCAAAACACAAAGGGTTTTACATGATGCTCAAATGCAAGGTGGCATGATGACATGAGCATGAGATAATGATGATGCAACAATTAGATGTAGGAAGTAGTCATTATATTACTAGACCAAGTAGCATTACAATTGTTAGACAAATGGGATGCTACAGTTGTATTTGTTCAAACTTATTTACAAACAATCTTGTAAACTCTTTTCTCAACTTTTTGTTTTGATTCTACATCTCTCCCTTTTCAACTTGATGGACAAAAACTTCGACATGAGCAAGGACTTCAGCTTCAGCTTCACCAAGGACTTCAACTTGGACATCACTAAAGACTACAAGTGAGATAAGAATAATAACCAAGACTTGGAGACTAAGGAAACCCAACTCATGAGGAAACATTATAGACATCACCTTTGAGCCTTGTGACCAAGATGCAAGAATTTCTTCCAGGGATACCATGATCTTGTTCATGAAGTAACAACTAAGAAGATGGAATGGTCTCAAGTGATACCCATAGTTGGACCACCACACTAGTGTTTAGTTTAAATCGATTTATTGATTACATCATCTTATGTGGTGTCGCAAAAAAAATTTGTTGCCTAAAATATGCTTGAATCTTGTTGTTTGAGTGGAGTGCATGATTGTGATTGCTTGCACATTTCTTTGTGTGATTTTTTGTGTGTGAGTAGAATTCTTCCTCTAGAAACCTTTTGCCAAATCTAATCCCAATCCAACCCAAGAAGATGACTTCTCCAAGAGACCAGAACTCCAACATCAAGGATGGTAACAACAACCTAGAGATGCACATGACAGAACAACTGATAGCAACCCAAGCCCAGTTGAATCAAGCGACAACCCAGTTTTTAGCCAACAACATTGAGTTAGACCCAGCCATGCTAAAGTTCTTGGAATACCAATCTCAATTGTTGCAAAGGATGACCAATCAGATGATCAACATGAGAAGCAACCCTTCCCAAAGAGATTGTGACAACAATGATATCAAGGATTATATTATAGAAGGAACTCAAGTCTACAAAATCTATGGAGACATAGGACACACTTATAAAGAGCACATTGACTAATGCCCAAATTGTGAATAGAAACATCCAGCTAAACAATGCCCAACATCTCAAATTTCTTGTTTCCTATGTGAAGGAAATGATCATGTCCCTGTTATATGCCACATATATCCTATATTTCAATAGATGAAACATCAAGCTAAAGGTGGAATGCATCAAGTCTTTGGAAACACCCATGAAGGTACAACTTCCACCAAGGATGATGAAGACAAAGTCAAATCTCAGTATGCACCTCCATACAAGGTAACCCACTATGGTGGACAAAAGAGGAAACGTGGACATTATCCTAGGAACCATTCTAAGAACCGAGGAAGTTTTCCCACATTTGTGGTGAAATATGAAGAACATGAACTAAGAGCCCTCCTAGCTTTGGAGAAACCCAAAAATAAGAAGAAACACCCCAACCCCAGCAAGAAAGACATTAGCCAGGTGAAATTTTACAATTTCAAAGATATGGGACACTATGCTAATGAATGTCTGGAAAAGAATAAGGACCAAGAAAACAAACAATAGATAGTGATACAAAATATAAAGAGAGATATTAGCCAAGTGATGTGCCACAAATGCAAAGAGCTAGGCCATTATGCATCAAATTGTCCGGAAAAGGAGAAGAACAAGACAAGAAAATTTGGAAAGGATCTCAACCTTGTCACATGTTTCAAATGTGGTAACAAAGGACACTATGCAAACAACTGTCCAGAGAAGTTACATCAAGACACCAAGTAAGCCAAGATGCAATCTAGTTAAAAATCTTTTAAGGGTGGTAGTACCCTAGTTGTCTTGAAACCAACTTGTTGCTTCTAGCCTTCCTGAATCGGGACGAGATTCCTTTTAAGGGTGGTAGTCTGTCACATCCCAAAATTTTCCAAATTTTGAAATGTGAAAAATAAACAAACAAAAGAAATAAATGTTGAAATTTAGGGGGAAAAGAAACTTTTGCCTCTAATTGGAAACATCAAAATCCTACTTGGACAAAACTTGAATGAGAAAGCAATAAAAAAATATTCAAAGATCAAATGCATTCATGCATGGAAAGTATCTTGCATTTAAAGCACTTGGAAAAGTTAAACCAAAAACCTTAAACCCTAATAAAAGAATTCATCATCAAGATCACCCCAAGACTGTGGCTTTGTTACATATAAAAATTTGGCAACAACCTTTCTAAATGATCAATAAATGGTAGACAAAAATATTACAAAACCATGGGAGTTGGTTTCACACCATTTGGAGCCATGGATAAAAATTTATGATTTTAATAAGATAAAAGAAAGTATTCCCAAGGCTAATAAAGCTCCTAACTAAAATCATCACCAAATTATGAGCAAGGTAATCCTAAAAGGATTTAAAAGGATAAAAAATATTAAATAAAATTATACAAACTGGGGAATCACCAATTTTGGAACTATAAATAAAAAGATATGTATTTTATGAGACAAAGAAAGAAAGAAATAAGAATTATTTCAAAGACAATTTAAATCATGGTTAAAATCCATAGGTAAATGAAGAAAAGTAATTTAAATAAAATAAAATAATAAAAGATTATTTAAATAAAATTATATGGGTTTATGCATCATATTCAATTTTATTTAAATAAATACAAAATGCCTCACTTAAATGAATATTAAACCATAAGAAAATATTTGGATTACTCCAAGTTGAACTAAATAACACACTAATAAATAGTATAAACCTACTGAAAAGATTTGGAAAAGATTTGAAATAAAAAAGAAGTTTAAATCAATTGATTCAAATAAAAACAGAAAATAGAAACAGAAAAGAAAAAATAAGAAAAAAAACAGAAAACGAACTAACCTACCCAGCCAGCCCAACACCCGACCCATCTCAGCCCACCCGGCTCTTTCTCTCCCGCTGGACCCTTCTCACCGCGACCTCCAATCACCCCTCGTTGACTCCCCGACCCCACCGCCACGTCATTGTATTCAACCCCGTGCAGGACCCGTTCCCCTCTCTCTCTGCCGTTTCTGCCCGATATTGATTCGCATAATTAGCATTGATTCCGCGAGTTAATTCCTCCCCCGACCATGCTCACTTAACCGCCTCCTCCTCTCCATTTCCCCTCATCCTCCCGCACCCGAGCGCCCCCAGGCTGCTTTGATTTGAGCTTGCACCGCCGCGGCCACCGACGCACTCCGCCGTCGATTCCGGTGAGAATCTACCGCCCCTCGCCCTCTGTTTTTCTCTATGGTGTTTGTCATCCCAAGGCGCATACACTGACCCCCTTCATTCAATTTCTCGTGCCCCAGACGCGCAACTCCGGCGAGTTTTCCCGGTGAGCTCTGACCACCCCTTGCCTCTAGTAGGTTCTGTCGCAACCCCTACACTCGTGCGCACCTCCCTGATGCTCTGCCTTGCTCACTTGCATCCCAGGTGCTCGACTCCGTCAACCGTTGAGACCACCGACACTGGCGCGAACTCCGGCGAGCAATAGCAGCCAAATCAGTGCGCCCCTTCATCAACTGTGGCCACCTTGATAACTGCCTCGACCCCGCGAACTCGGTAATGACCTGCACCCCTCCCCTCACTCCCTAGAGCTTCCAAACCGCAGTCGCCAGATGCACCACCGCCGCACGCAGTAGCCAGCACCGCCAGTCTCTGGTCAACGTGCGCGGACCCGTTAGATTTAGATTCTGCGGCTAGGATAGATTATTTAGCGAATTGGTATCTGTCGATCTGAGCCGCGCGTTTCCAATTAGATCCAACATCCCACCATGCTCGATCCACCCGAAGCGGTATAGGCCAGTAGAAACATGCCACGTGGCTGAGACTTTCAGACAAAATTCCAGAAAATGTTTTTAGATGTTTAAACTTGCAAAAAACATAAATTTTGATCTGTTTGTCAATGGATTCAGAAAAATGTGTACTTTGCACCTATGGCCTTACTTGGGTCATTTGATTCTGAAAAATTAGGTTTTTATGCAGAGACTTGTTTAGGACTATTTTGAGTATAAAAATTAATCTAAAAATTATTTTTGAGTGAAACCTTTTGTGAAATGGTTTTGTTTTGAACCCTCTGACCATAAACACTAACATTTGAATTTGAAAATATATTTTGTTAAAAATGGAATTTATTACTTTGAATAAAAGCATTTCTAGTAAAACAAAAATAATTTAAAAGGCTTATTTTCACTATCTTGATTTTAAATGAATTCCCACTTTTATAAAAGACCAGTAGGTGTTTTGAAATGATTAGAATTTTGTTAGAAACCACTTTTCAATAAAACAACCTTTTGCATGCTTGCATGCATTCCTTTGTTTTATTGTTTTGTTATTTGATTGAGTGATAGTTTTGAATGTGTGCTTTGCTTGATTGTATTGTAGTGAACCTTGAGAAGTGTGACAATTGCAAGATCAAGGAGAGTACCTAGCTTATCTACTAAAAAGGCAAGTGATACTTAGGTCATCAAAAGTCCTATCTTTTCAATATTGCATTAGTGATATTTTTGTAGTATGCATGATATGACTATTTTTATATATTTTTATGCTATAGTAGATCCTATAGAATATATCATCGTAGGAATCTTCCTAAGACAAGAGAAAATTTATGCTAGTATGCTTAGCGTAGCTATTAGAATACAAGGGTGGAATATTCATACTATGATATTATGCAAAGTCTATGACTATGTTTTTGATTAATAAAACAACTATGTGAATGAATCACCTATGTGGAATGGGAAGAATGGTTTGTGTTGAGTGGTTACCCAGGGCCCATTTATATGGTTCACCCTGGTGAATCTCACTTGTGGATGGCCACCCAGGAACAAAGAGATTTGAGATGTTTTTATGTTGAGAAGCTTCCAGTGTAGCCACATGGCATATGGGCTCTGCCTTGACCAACTAGGTTGCAAGAACTCAGACGGACAAATAGTTGGTGGTAGTGATGATAGGATGGAACGCGTCTATGCTGATCTGAGGGATTATTTCTGAAAAGTCTCGTCTCGATGCATGTCGAGTCTTGTGGTAAAAGTGCACCACCTCTCAAGAGGGTAAAGCCTAAGTACTTAGCCGTGTCCCCGGTAATGGACATTTTGAGCATCAAAGACTATGAAATGATCTCCTCATACCAATTTCTCTAAGTTAAAACTTGTTGGGTGAACAAGGGAAGCACCTGGTGTGTATCCAGTGTGCCATGTGTGATGAAATGTTTTGAAAAGAGAAAAACTATTTTCAAAGGATAGGAAAAACTTATTTTATGCAAAGGCCAGCCAAAACTCCACTTAGACATATATTCATGTAGATGTTAGATTCTCCATGTCAAAATGATATCACTTGCCAATACAATTCAAATGTATTGACCCTTGTGGATGTATCTTATTATGTTGTAGGTTTGTTTGATGTTAGTGAAGTTTGTTGAGTAGGGATTACAAGTCTACAACTAACATGATTGCTTGTGGAATATGAAGATGAAGGACTCCATGCATTATAGTTGTATATCTGCTGCTTTGTTATAAGATAGCCATATGTGACATGGTTATACCCTACGGGTACGTGATCTTAGCATACCTGGTCCAGCCCAAGGAAGGCCCACGGCAGATGTACGCCGGCCCATGAAGATTTCCGGGTGGCCAAGGCCCATGACGCCTTCGGATCCTTGGAGAGCAAGACTAGCGCAGATAGGAAATTCAAAGGGGTAAAACCCTAGAACTTGTAACCGACTAGGTCTATGCCCGGGACCTGCCTGAGTCTATATAAAGGCTAGGAGGGAACGGCCTAGATCTCTCTCTCTCTCATACTTTCGCATACACACCTCCATGTCAGAGTCCAGCGCGCGACGAGCCGCGCTCTACGTCATGGGCATCGGCTCAATCTCGAACGGCAACCAAGGCAACAAGCACCGCTCTCGGGTGGAGAACATGGACCCCAAGGAGCGACGTGAGGTGACGCGAACCCTCCACACATCCTTCATGGAGATGGATGCCGACGGCAACGTCATCCTGAAAACGCCGCAGGCTGCGATCATGGCAGCCACTGTGTACATCGTGGCCCACCCACCGCCGGAGGGGGACCCAAAGAGGGCCATGCACATGTCCGCACTTACCGGACTCAGACTCGTCGGAGCCGCGATCCACCAGGAAGCTCCCACGGAGCCGAAGAAGAAAGCTCCGGTCAGGTTCGACCGCAGCCCCACCCCTTCATCCGAAGAAGAGGAACATGACCTTCCTCGAAGGAAGAAGAGTTCGCGCCACCGCGACCGCGACTACTACGCCAGAGATGCGCTCACACAACGCAAAATCGACAAAGCACGAGCCAAGCGCGCATGCTCGTCTGAATCCGAGATGGACGAAGATGAAGGAGAACTCTACGGAGCCCGATGCTTTAGCAGATCCGTCCGGCGGACACGGATGCCGTGAAATTTCAAGCTTCCTTCGAATACTCCGAAGTTCGACGACACTCAAGACCCAAAGGCTTGGCTCAGCGACCACTTATCATCCGTCAAACTGCACGGTGGAAACAAAGAGACTGCCATGCAATGCCTTCAGCTGCAGCTGACAGACGCAGCCCGGATCTGGCTCAGCAGCCTATCTTCAGGGTCCATCCGAAGCTGGGATGATCTAGCTTGCAGTTTGATCCGAAACTTCAAGGGCACCAGCAAGAGGCCCGCCAATCGAAGAGTTGCGAGCCTGCACTCAACGAACTGGCGAATCCATTCGCTCGTACATACTACGCTGGTCCAACACAAAGAACTCCGCAGCGCACATCTTCGAAGAGAGGGCCATCGACGCCTTCAGGGACGGCGTCAAGCGCCAAGACTTCAAGGAGGAACTTGGGCGCGTCAAGCCCAAAACACTCGACCACCTCATGGACATCGCCAACAGGTGGGATGACAGCGAAGATTCCATTCACCGAGCACAATCTGAAGAAGAAGACGACTACGGTCGACGGCGAGAGCACCGTAGCAAGAGAAGATCGCGCGTCTACGACTATCGCGACGGACCCGACATGGTCGCGGCTGGCTACGCCGATCGCCGCAACGATGCCAACCGCAACAGCGGAGGATATCGCGGAGGAAACTTCCGCGACGGGGGACGCCCAGCGCAGTCGTGGCAACGCCGCGACCGCGATAACGGACCCTCAGCATACGAAAAGCTTTCGGGTCCATGCACCATCCACTTCTACATCGACAAGCAGGATGGCAAAAAGAAGGCCAGCCACATGCTCAAGGACTGCCGCGAGTTCCAGAAACTCAGCGAAAACATGGTGCAGATGAGGCAGCAAGCCCCAATCCCTGCGTTCGGAAACGCACCCGCGCCAGGTGAAATAGCGCATGGAGCTCCTCCACCGCCACCTGTTGGAGGCCCGAACCAACCAGTCGCACCAGCACAGAACAACGCTGGGAACGGGTATCCCCAGCCGAAAGGAGCACTGATGATCCAGAAGGGGCACCCCACAAATAGGGTGCAGAAGAAAATCACCCGATCATCACGGCGTGGCAACTCCACCCGCCATCCCGAGTACCTCGCGGATCGAGTCTGCATCACGTCGGTCGTTCGGATCACCCTTGCGGATCCTCGCCCAGCCACGCTGCCACGTGCTTTGGCGCAGATCGGAGGTTTCGAGATGAGTCGCGTCTTCATGGACGGCGACAACGGCATCAACCTGATGTTCGCAAGCACTCTAGCAGCAATGCGGATCCCGCAGTGCAACCTGGAACAGTCAGACACAACGTTCCACGACATCGTTCCAGGGAAGGGCATATTCCCCCTGGGCAAAATATGGCTCGACGTCATCTTCGGCAAGCCGGACAACTTCCGACTGGAGCGGCTCGAATTCGAAGTGGTGAACTGGCCATCACAGTACCACGCCATCCTCGGGCGTGTAGCATTTGCAAGGTTCTTGGCTGTCCCACACTATGCATACCTGCTACTCAAGATGCCAGGACCAAAGGGCATCATCGCAATCCACGGGAGCTTCACCCGATCGGACCAATGGGACAGAGATTTCAACAAAATCTCCCAGTCATTCGGCATGCAGGAGGAGCTCCTAAGGCTCCACGAGGTGACGGACAACGGGGCACCCCCAGTTGCACAACAAAACACACCTGACATGTATTTTGACTCCACCGTCAACACAAAGAAGGTGCAAGTCCATCCGACGGATGCCTCCAAGACGGCGCTGATCGCCAACGACCTCAGCCCCGCATAGGAAGGCGCGCTCGTCGAATTCCTCCGTGAGCGCTGGGAAATCTTTGCCTGGTGTCCTGCGGACATGCCAGGAGTTCGTGGATTCATGAGCACGCACTCAACGTCTTTCCAGACACCAAGCCCGTCAAGCAGTCCATCCGGAGACTGTCCGAGCCACGGGCCGAAGCTATCGGCAAAGAAATCAACAGACTACTCGCTGCAGACTTCATCAGGGAAATCAAAGAAAGTGAGTGGCTTGCAAATACAGTGATGGTCCCAAAGAAGGACACGGACATCCTGCGGATGTGCGTGGATTTCACATCGCTAAACAAGAACTGCCCAAAGGACCACTTCCCCTTCCTCGGATCAATCAGATCATCGATTCGACTGTAGGTTGTGAGAAACTCTCCTTCCTCGACGCCTACTCAGGCTACAACCAGATTCGACTCAAGGTCGAAGATCAGGAGAAAACGGTGTTTATCACACCGTTCAGAGTGTTCTGCTACAACACAATGCCCTTCGGGATAAAGAACGCAGGTGCCACGTACCAGCGATGCATGCAGGCATGCCTCAAGGACCAGATCGGTCGCAACGTTCAACTCTATGTCGACGACATAGTCATAAAAACCAGGGAGGCAAGGACACTTATCGACGATCTCCGCGAGACGTTCGACAACCTCGACCGCTACAGGATCAAACTCAACCCCGAAAAATGCGCCTTCGGCGTCCCATCGGGTCAGCTGCTTGGGTACTTCATCTCTCAACGAGGAATCGAGGCAAACCCGAAGAAAATCAGAGCCATCATGGCGATGGAGAAGCCGAAAAATCTCAAGGGTGTCCGGCTCGCGGGGCGAATAAGCGGCGGCGTTGAGCAGATTCATCGGCCGCATGGGCGAGAAGGCCTGCCATTCTACCGGCTACTACGCAAGGCGGATAAATTCGTGGGCCGAAGCCGACGATGCGTTCGAAAGCCTCAAATGGCTTCTCTCCACCTCGCCCGTCCTGGTCACGCCAAAGGAGCGCGAGCCTCTGCTGCTGTACATAGCAGCCACACACCAGGTGGTCAGCACCGTGCTAGTGGTCGAACGACCCGAAGAAGGCAAGACCCACGGGGTCCAATGCCCAATCTACTACCTCAGCGAGGTACTGACGCCAACAAAGCAGAGATACCCTCACTACCAGAAACTCTCCTACGGCGTGTTCATGACGGCTCGATGGCTGAGCCATTACTTCCAGGAGCACCAGGTGATGGTCGTCAATGAGGCACCCCTGAACAGCATCCTGAATAACCCAGAGGCCACAGGACGCGTGGCCCTGTGGGGCATTGAGCTGTCACCTCTGGACATCATCTACGAGAAGCGACTCACAATCAAGTCTCAAGTCCTCCCGGACTTCCTCATACATTGGATGGAGCTGCAGCTGCCAGACACCCTAGACATGTCGCAGTCATGGACAATGCACTTCGACGGCTCCAAGCGTGAAGATGGAGCAGGAGCCGGGGTCATACTGACCTCCCCGCAGGCGACGGATGAAATCGTCCTCCGGATGAAATTCCGAGCCTCCAACAACGAGGCCAAATACGAAGCCCTCATCCACGGCATGAGGATGGCAAAGATCTGCGGCGCAATGTGCCTGGTCATCTACGGTGACTCCAACCTCGTCGTCCAGCAGACGATGAACGAGTGCGACGCAAACGCCGAAAACATGATCGCGTACCACGCGCTCTACAATGCACTCGAAGGAGAATTCGATGGTTGCGAGCTTCGGCACGTTGGAAGAGAAAGCAACGAGGAATCCGACAGACTCGCCAACATCGGCTCCACCTGCGCAAAGGTGCCACCGGGTGTGTTCCTCGAACAGATCTGCGTGCCATCCATCAAGCGGAAATTCCCCAAGGGATCACCCGAAGAAGCAGAGCACTCGGGGGCTACGCTGCCCGAAGGACACGAAGGACCCGAGAAACTGTACACAAAGGTCGCTATGGTCAACCTGATGCAGGTCATGGCAGTTGAAGAAACTTGGACGCGACCGTACCTCCAGTTCTTGATAAACGGAGAACTGCCTAACAGCCGGACAGATGCCCGGCGCATATCTCGTCGGTCAAAAGCCTTCACCATCATCAATGGCGAGCTGTACAAGCGCAGTATTACGGGTGTACTACAAAGGTGTGTCACCATCGGTGACGGGAAAGCCATCCTCCAAGACATCCACGAGGGCATCTGCGGCCATCACACAGGCAGCCGCTCCCTTGTCGCCAAAGCTCTACGAGCTGGATTCTACTGGCCAACGGCCATGAGCGATGCAAAGGACATCGTACGAAGATGCAGCGGGTGCCAACGGTTCGCTGATAAACCGCACGCACCCGGGTCAGAGCTCAGACCCATACCTATAGCCTGGCCCTTTGCTCAATGGGGCCTCGACATGATCGGCAAACTGCCAAAGTCCTCGAAAGGGGGGAACATTTACCTCCTAGTCGCAGTCGACAAATTCACCAAGTGGGTCGAAGCCATGCCGGTCACTAACCAAAAGGGCAAGACCACCGTAAAATTCTTTGAGTCCATTGTCTATAGGTTCGTCGTACCGCACAGCATCATCACCGACAATGGATCGAACTTTATCTCCAAGGAATTCCAGGACTTCTGCGAAGGCCTCGGGATCAACATCACGTACGCCTCAGTGGCACACCCGCAAACAAACGGGCAGGTGGAAAAGGCCAACGGCCTAATCGGCGCTGGCATCAAGAAGCGCCTCATGAGTCCACTCGAACGAAAAGCTAGAGCCTGGACAAAAGAGCTACCATCTGTCCTGTGGAGCTTACGGACTACGCCAAACAGCTCCACCGGCTACACGCCGTTCTTCATGGTGCACGGAGCCGAGGCCGTGCTACCAGCCGAAGTACGCCACCAGCCCCCCCGGGTCGTCGCTTACAGCGAAGCCGAATCCACGGCTACACTCGAAGATGCCGTGGACACACTTGACGAAGCAAGAGACGTAGCAGCAGCTCGATTAGCGGTGTACTAGCAGAGTCTCCGCAACTACCACAGCCGACGGCTACGCCCAAGGTCCTTCGTCGAAGGAGAGCTCGTCTTGCGACTAAAGCAAGAGCGACCGAAGAATTTCGAGTCGCCATGGGAAGGACCCTACATTATCACCGAAGTCATCCCAGGTGGTGCCTATCGCCTCAAGCACGTGGAGTCTGGAGTCGCATACTCCAACCCATGGAACATCGCACATTTGCGGCGATTCTACCCATAGCTACCTACCCCTTTACTTTCAATAAGGCTTTTCAGCCAAGGCTATTCAGCCAAAAATGTACTTCCTCCATTACGATATAAATAAAGCTAAGTGTCCCGCCCCAAAATCTCGTTCGCTACTTGCAACTTTACTTTATGCTACAAACGCACTCGAGGGCTCCCCCACCTCACGATTTCATCAACGAGGATCCACTACTGCAGAACAGTCTATCAGTGACAGGCTCAAACTTGCCATTAGTGACGGGCAAAGCGCCTGTCGCTGATGACTAGTCACTAGTATGAGGCTACTAGTGACAGGCAAGTGCCTGTCACTAGTAAGTGTACTAGTGACAGACATTTATGTGTGCCCGTCGGTAGTACGTGTGTACTAGTGACATGCAAAATAGATGCATGTCACTTATTACGATCAAATGCTGCGCCATTGTGGATTTTGTACTGACAGGCTCTTTATCAGCCTGTCACTAGTTTGGATTTTGGTAACAAAAAAATTAAATTCATTTTTCACTAATATTCCAAGTAGCAGAATAAAAATGCATTTTCCATGGATATTTTAGACATCACAATAAAATGTTATACTAATGATATTCACATAAACCAATATAACACGCTAACGGAAGAACTTGCAATCTATCATAGACTAAGGAAGAATAGTTTCTTGATGAGTTATCTAGCAAGCAATTTAAACTTTAAAGAACAACAACACCACAGTACATGTATTATGGTCATGTACATAGTTACAAGTTCCCTTCACTGTTATACATTTCCATCAGCTTGATGAGGTGCAAGTTATTTTATTATGTCTTCCCTGTATGGACCTAAATCACGCAGGACATTGATGGCGTGTTTAACCTGATAAAACAAGGAAATGAGTATATAATTATGAGCACTTCAGGTGAATAACCATTATTATACTATGAGCATACAGGGAAGGATAATGATACAGTGCAGCGATTATGGATAACCAAAAAATAGTATAATAAACAACAACTTATTGCATCATAACCAACTAATACAGTCTGAATATTTATATGGTCTAGGATATTTATCGTCTACAATCTCCGAGACACCATTAGGAACAACTTCATATTTTTTATCTCCAAACAATTTTCTTTCATCCACATATGTTTTCTCTTCACTCATTAGAGTTCATTTCCCTACTACTTTAGTTCTATTTATTGCAGAAAACGAAAAAAATCAGATAAATACACAAATTTCAAGAAATACGACATACACAATTATGAACCTACAAGAATATAAGTAATATAATATATTAAAAAAGCTATGAAAGGCATGCAGAATAGGATCAACTATGTTCAGAGAGATAAACTTCAATGAGGAGGACATGTGAACATACAAAAAAAATAGTGATATTACTTGTATGAAACAACATGGAAAAGATGATCCAGCACAAACCTGATTGCCTTTGGTGAAGTATACAGACTATCATCAACTGAGCGCTATACATAAACAAGAGAGGCCATATGATGAGAGGGATGTTAAGTGGAAAAATGTACTCCCTGACAAAGTTATCGGAAGTCCGGCAGCCCACACAGGACAATGTGTCTGAACTTTGGAGGCGACCGCTTTGCTCTGAAGTCCAATGCTGCACCAACTCCCACAAACAAAAATAGAAATAACTGATATAAAAATTAATTAGTTGACACCCATCTATAGTAATCTATACCTAATAATAAAATACGAAGTATTTCTTACTGATTTCTTTTTTATAAACGGGTTTACCCCTGAAACTTACACGTTGTCCACCGCCAAATCAATAAACAGTTCCTTAGCCGACGCGCCACCCGTGGACCATACAACCCTGCCCACAAACTGACGCCCTCCTGCTCTCGCTTTGCCCGCAGCCCAAGCGAGGGCCAAGGAGGCCAGAAGATGAGAAACTCCGCAAATCCCGATTCTGACCACGTGGAGATTGTGGACGAGGAGTCACTGCCGATTTCAAGCACCTCAAGCACTTGCCCCTGATCGACTCGCCCTTCCCAGCATCGCTTGCATCCTCAAGGACGTCGTTGCGCCCGACGCGGCTCTTCTGCAGGTGATAAAGGGACTATATACGACGAGACTTCGCGATCCCTCCTATTCCCGCTCCCTGGCCGAAATCGTCGTCAGCTACAACAAGGTCAAGATCTTGCAGGAAGAGGAGGGCCGACGAGGAGTTTACACGGACGGAGAAATCTACACAGTTCAGCCACAAGAGCCATATGTTCCCGCAAGTAATCTATATACATATAGTTTCCAATTTAGAACGTACCTTTGCATAAACAGCGGAAATCAGGAGGAAAAAGTACATAAACCAGTAGTGGTTGCTGCTGCTCCCGTCGCTAGCGACTCAAACTTTCAGTATCAGCTCCGTTTGTGTATTCTTTTAAGATTTGGGCACTGCGTGGACGCCGTCGGCAAGAGGTGTGCCACCTCCCGTGCCGCGACGGTGTGGTCTGCTCTGCGTGTGCATCACATCGTGCATGCCGAGTGCTTCGATCAACCTTTTAGTCAATTTTTCGTGATCCGAGTTGTATCTACAGTGTCCCGCTTTGCTGCAGCGACTACAAATATTTGGCATCGGAGGCGATAGCAAGAATCCAAGGATGCTCTATCAGGAGAGCAGAGACGCTCCGTCAGCAAAGCAGAGTTAGGAGCGACAAGAAGCAGAGCAATGACAAGCAGCAATAACAATAGCAATAGCAATAGCAGGGGCGAGCTTAGGAAAAATAAAGGGTCTGCTCGTTGAATATACAACAAGCTAGAGCACGGACTACTTCAGGAAACTAGTCTTGGATATACAACAACTTAAGGAAGCTTGGATAGGATCCTTAGCGATTCATACTCACTACTGGTTCTTCTAGATCATACCTTTGTATGCTTGCATCTACACTGTCAATCTATTTGGACATATTAGATTATAATGTTAGCCGAAGGTTACGATTCAAGGCATCGAGCTTCTAATCTCCTAAATCAACAACTCAGTCGACGTATTTGGGCATTGCCAGGAAGGGGAGGGAGAGTAACAACTTGAAGAGGAGAATGGAAGGGGGAGAGGAGAGGAATCAACCGTGAATTTCATGATGGGCGAATTTTTCATGGCAAAGATGAAGAGATGGACAAGAAAAATTCATAGAGATTTACAGTTAGTCTTATTTTTTCTCTTGTTACAACGTACGAACACCTTTTCTAGTTAGATACAAAAGTGAACTTTTAGTTTTCACGTGTAAAGTTTAGCGATGACAAGATCGCTAGCAGGAAAAGAAATCCAAGCACTAACAAATTGTAACACAGTTAAATGGATAATTAGGATACTGGTAGATGATGCATACCTAGATTGGGGACTTCAGGTGTGCGTCGGGATGGACCATGGCTGATCCACACGGGAGGAGAGAGGGAGAGGGAGGAGGGATCCCATTGAGATCTACCGATTATGTCGACGGGGCAGCTTTTCTCGTACTCGTGGCGACACTTCTAGGGCATGTACCTTTCTTTTTTTTACGATGGTTGGTGATATATGGCGGCGACTCCGACTCTCCGACGACCATGGCGAATAGGTAATCGTGATGATCCCAAAATCTGAATAATAAACAAGGGATCAACTGGAATTGCGTATTAAAATAGGTAGACCTAGATTGATTTAATAATGGAACTTGAACATCAACATCCGCACGCATGAGATTGAATTGATGAGCACAAACGTGGGAAGAGGCACAGATTGGATCTTAGATGAGCGGTCGAAGAAAGATGGTGGCGGCTAAAGATGTGGAGGCTAGGGGAAAGGCAGACAGGATTATGTATTAAGTGAATTTTTTTACGCGAAATAGAAAGCCCCGAATCTTATATAAAACTAAAAAGATTAGCGCCAAGACCAATTTTTCTTAGAGTTTTGTAATTGAGTCGGACGAATTTTTTTTATCTAACATAAATTATACTCCTATTTCTGGAGAACAGAATACTAGTGACTGGTATATTTTTTTGTCCGTCACTACCCTTAGCGCTTTCAGTGACAGATATTTATAAACGCTTGTCACTAAAGTAATATTTTCATTAGGCCGGCCTCCACCAAAATTACTAGTGACAGACAATTTTATGCGTCCGTCACTAGTGTTTCGTAGTAGTGACAGTCATATTATTGCCTGTCACTAGGAATACATACTAGTGACAGGCATAATTTTTCCCGTCATTAACCACCTGGAGGCTATAAGACTTTTTGCAGTAGTGATCACACGTGTATACCTGAGTAGCTGACAACGTCAGGCAAACAAAAATGACACATACTCAAACAAAGCACTACGTGCTCACAATAAACAAACTTTTATAACAAAGGGCACAACACGCCCAGTCGAAATATACAAATTTTACATCTATCTCTTTTACAGGTACTACCTATTCTGAAGAATAACTTGAGCACGCTGCTCAAACAAATCTACGACCTGTTCGGCATACTGCCTTACAGCCGCATAATGCGGACGCATATCCCACTCGCCACCATCCGGCCGAAGAGGTGGCCCAGCTGCTACAACAGACAGATCTACATCAGGTCGATGCAGCCTAACAAGGGACAACGCAGCCTTCACCCCTGCGACGAGCTGCTGCCTCACCAGTTCCTGGACACGAGTCACGCTCCGAAATCTAGACAGAAGGCCGGACAGGGATGTTGGCACAGCATCCAGGGGAAACATCACATGCAGAACCGATGAGAGCGAAGTCTGCACTTGACGAAGCACCCGCGACACTTGGTGAACGCGATCCTGCACCGTTGCCAGAGCCATGACACGGTCACGACCCATCCAGAAGAAACCGCCAGCTTCCATGTCTTGTTGAGTCAAGCAATTGATCCGAACAGCGACACGCTCCTTCTCCTCCCTTGGAGCAAGGTTAGCACCTGCGACAATAAGATGCAAGGCCAGCAGGCGCATCCAAAAAACTGAGCTGCATCTCGAAACAAAGAACAACTTACATTGAAGCTGCTCAGACAGCCGAAGCAGTTCCGCCATCAAGTACTCCTCTCTGGCTGCACTACGATCTGTCTTGGACTTCCAAACATCAGCGTGGCCACGCACCCCAAGCAACTCCTTCTTAAGACTACGAACACGGTCTCGAAGAAAAGCAAGTTGTGATGAATCATCCAAAGATGGCTGCTGCCGCGTTGCGGGCGAGGTGTCAATGGGATCAACACTCGAAGGAACCTAAAGCAGCAGAAAAGAAAAGGACATAAACATTCAGACGGAGAAGAGCACAACTCAACAAAATTCATCAAGCATATAAAGGCCACTACGTGGCACAATGATTTTTTGTTCCTCATCATAATTACAAACAAAAGAAGATTGCAAACTATCCTACAGCTGCAACGCCTAAGACGCGGCACCCTGAGTAGCCTCGGAGCCGGATTGCCTCGCCTTGGCCTCCCCTGTTGCCGCAGCGCATACTCAGACATCAGATCAATGAGCTTTGGCCCATATCGCTTGCAGCGAGCAGAATAGGTAGCAAAGGCTACCTCAGATCCATCCGCGGTCTTCGACATCCGGGAGGTGATCTGGGAAGGTCCAGCTCCGCTCCAGCCGCCAAGGCCATCGCCAGCCCGACGGACGCGCCGATGCCCTTCTGCTTGCGCTTGTACGCCACAGGCGCTTCGGCTGACAAAGCCTCCGCCAGGGCGTCAACATCATCAAGGGCCGCGCCCTTGGGGACAAGCTCCTTGTAGAAGCGGCCAAGGACCTCCTTCGCCTTGGCAAGGGAGTTGACGACGGTGCTGCAGCGATCTTCGACCGCTGCAGTAGCATCATCTAGAGCACTCCCGTGCTCCAGAGCGCCGCGGTCAAACTCGATGCCTGCGGCATCTGAGACAAAAAGAGAAGGAATGAAGAAAGTAACACAGAAGAAAGACAAGAAAACGAAAAGAAAGGAGCAAAAATAAGGTACTCACCTGAAACAGCCTTGGCAGCAGCCATGAGCTTGCCCGCCACCTCTCTTTCACGCGCAGTCGCAGCCATGGCAAGCTTCTCCTCGCGGTCCGTAGCCTCCTGCTGCAGACGCTCCTTATCCTCGGCTACCTTGGCCAGCTCCAGCTCAAGGCGCTCTTTCGCACCAACGGCGTCCTTGGCCTTCTTCTCCACTTGACCAAGGCTCTTCTTGAGAGCATCAATCTCACGGAGGGAAGCGTTATGCTCCTCTGCATTCAAAACATACAAGCGTCAGAAAGCAAGACAATAATGCAAAAAGAAACAAGCACCAAAGCATACAGGTACCTTGAAGCTGTCAGAGGTTGACCTCCAGCACCAGGTGCTCCTGCACCAGTTGCTTGGCATCCTGTACAAAAGGCTGCAGGAAGAAGAACTACCAGTAAGAAAAAGGACTTGGGGGCTGCGCCCAACACGAAGGAATAAAAGCAAAATTCGCACATGAGAACGCTCGGGGGCTCCCCCGAAGACTCGAAGAAAGAACAAGACATGAACATTTTTCAGACGCTCGGGGGCTCCCCCCGCGGCAGGAAACATAAGTACTTACATGCTCCGATGGTGACTCCGAAGGCCCGCTCGCAGTCTTCTGAGGCGCAACCACCTGAGCTTCCCGCGGAGAAGGGACCGGCGCAGCACCCTCAGAGGTAGCCACCATCTGAGGAGGAGGAGACGCAACCTTCGACTCTCCCATCATCTCCCGAGCACCATCGCTGGAGGAGTCGTGGGAGGAATTCCTACACACGAAATAATTAGCACAAGCACAAAAGTCAACAGCAAAAAGACAGCAGTATAAAAGAAACTTACGAGTCCAGCGAGCTCAGGTCGAAGACAGGAGGAGTCCTTTGGACTCTCTTCTCCCCCTTCTTCTCTTCTTTCTTCTCTTCCTTATTTTCTTCCTTCTTCCGCTTTGCTGGCGGGTGCGGCGCTACAGCCCGCACAGGAATGGCAGGAAAAGGGCAGGAAGAGCCTCCATGCCCGTCACTGTGACGCTCAAGGCATAGAGGGTTCCTAGGAGTCGGAGGAGTCGAGGCATCCAAAGACTCGCTGGAGCTCCACGATCATTTGCGCGTGTGGTCCTCGATCGACTCGTTGGCATCTTCCGCCGGAGATCGTGCCGACGGCAGCTCGGACATGGAATCCACCAAGTCATTGTCCGGAGCATCCGGATATACTTTGGGTAATGGAGGCGACATACCCAACACTTTGAAGCTCTACACAAGAGAAGAACAATTTGTCAGCAAACAAATACAAAACAATGCAATCGAAAAGCAGCGCTATGCACACAGATCTACACCTGTGGAACAGGAAGCGAAGAAGAAAACGGAGGAGTCAGCGACTTCCCAGGGATTTTCTCTCCGGCCTTGAACTTCAGCAGCAAGCGAAGGGCCCTGTCAAGATCTCCCTCGGAGATTTTCTCAGCCGAAACCCTCGTCGGATCACGCCGGCCAGCATAAAGGAACATTGGGAGCACCCTAGCCTGGAGTGGCTGCACCCGACGCTCGAGGAAGGTGCGGATGATATCCACACCATTCACTTCCTTCTCTGGAATCAACTGGAGATCCTCCACGCGACGATATAGCGCCTCTATCTCCGCCACCTCGCCATCCAAGATCTTGTTTTTCCAAGACCTTTTCGGCTCAATCTTCTAGGAGGGGTCAAAAGAAACAAGACCAAAATCTTGCCCAGGCACTACGGAGTCGCGGATATAAAACCATCGCCTCCGCCAGTACTGGACAGATTCAGACATGGAAAAGGAAAATAAAAGCAGATTGGGCTTGAGGGAGATGATGCAACCCCCAATGGGATAAACACCATCCGAACCAGATTGCCTCTTCACGGAATAAAGTTTCCGGAAGAGGCCAAAGTGCGGCTTGATGCCGATCCAGCACTCGCAGAAAGTGATGAAACAAGCAATGTGGAGAAGAGAATTGGGCGAAAGATGATGCAGCTGGATGCCATAGAGAAAGAGTAGCCCACGAAGAAAGTCGTGGACTGGGAAGGAAAACCCACGAATAACGAAGGCGAGAAACATAACCCGATACCCAGCAGGGGGACAGGGGATTACCTTGTTGCCGGGGAGTCTGACGGCCTCCCTATACTGCGGGAACAAGCCCCGCTCGCGAAGCTTGCGGAGGTCACTCTCCCGCGTCTCTGATCGCCGCCAACCATCGTCGGTGACACGGGAAGCGGTGGCGCCTTTCTTTCCTCCGGTGGCGCTGGTACCAACCGCAGATGATGACTTCTTCGGTTTCCCCATCGCGCTACGGCAGCGCCGGCGGTGAGAGCGCAGAAGGGAAGACGGAAATGTGGAAGGATATTCCAGCGCGCAGCAAGAACTGCTAGAGCACAAGGAGGCAGTGAAAACAAGAATCGATGCGGTGAAAACAAACTGCAGCTTTACCCAATGATTATAACGGTGAAGACGACGCACATCAACCGTCCATCAAGAATACCTAACGCCAACGGCAGATCTAGCCATACACGTGTCAGCATCACAACGAATCGTCGTTACCACTCCGCCCACTACGCGTGGAAATCGAGGCGACGCCGTAATTATCTCCACGCCGCGCGTGACCGGTCAATTCAAGGTCAGCAAGTGGAACCCATGTTCGTCCAATCAAGTCATCTCTGGCGCAGCAGATGCTTGAGGTCATTGATCGTCAGCACTGATGTCATCAAAAGCTATACTAGCAACAACTACAATTTCTTCGGCTTCAAAGCTAAGAGTACTCACTCGAATCTACGATTCGACTAAATACTCGGGGGCTACTCCTATTAGGAGCGCTGGCCGCGCACCCGAAAGATGAACAAAAATGAAATATTTCTTCGAGTCCTACGTCGAGTTTACGACTCCACTACGGACTCGGGGACTACTCCCATAGGGAGGATGGATTTAAGCATCCGAATTTTTTTGTGTCCTACGGACTTAACAACTGAATAATGTTTGAACTAAAGTCTCCGCTCGAGTCTACGAATCGAACAGATACTCGGGGGCTACTCCCATAGGGAGCGCTGGTCGCGCACCCTATGAATTCTTCGACTGCGATCTTTCGAATCAGCATGCAAAAAATTTTCGGCAACTCTAACCCAACAAAACGCTGAGTGAGAAACGATCTCCTTGGCCACCCGAAACACCTCCGCGGTGATAAACATTCGGATGTTGTGTCTGCGACACAAAGATAAGACCTACAGATATCATCTGATGGCCTGGTAACGCACACGACTGCGCTCTGCTAGTATAAAGCCCGTGCCAGCAGGCGCGATGGAAAATCCCGACGGACGCGTTGGGTACATCAGTTAAAATCACTGGAATCCACTCCTGTAAGTCCTCCGCGGCCTGAGTCGAATTACGCCAGCATATGTTCCGGGTTCGAGTTAAGGGACTCAAACCTGAGGAAGATCGTGTTGTTTCGTCCTAAGACAGTTAACTGACCCTGATCCGTCGGGTGAGTCAGGCACACGCATCAAGCAATCCCTACACACATACTGTTAATACATAGTTGCACCCGAAGGATTGAAGAGTCCTCAGCCGAATCTACGATTCGACTGATCACTCGGGGGCTACTAACATGGTTATACCCTACGGGTACGTGATCTTAGCATACCTGGTCCAGCCCAAGGAAGGCCCATAGCAGATGTACGCCGGCCCATGAAGATTTCTGGGTGGCCAAGGCCCATGACGCCTTCGGATCCTTGGAGAGCAAGACTAGCGCAGATAGGAAATTCAAATGGGTAAAACCCTAGAACTTGTAACCAACTAGGTCTATGCCCGGGACCTTCCTGAGTCTATATAAAGTCTAGGAGGGCACGACCTAGATCTCTCTCTCATACTTTCGCATACACACCTCCACGCCAGATTGCATCTGCGCACCCCTGTAACTTTCGGTTCCGCCGTAATCAAGAGCAGACAAGCAGGAGTAGGGTTTTCCCTCCGGGGGCCTGAACCTGGGTAAACCTTGTGTCCCCGTGTTGCTTGTTTGCTAACCGTTCCACGATCTCCAGCATCCCCATCTTCTCTAAAACCCAAGTCCATAACAATGGGCATTGATGAGATCAAACCTCGTCAATATGAGCTATGTAAGATGTAATGAACTATTTTATTCCTGGTTATGAGTTGTAATATGACCTTTGTTTCTTGATATTACATCTTAAACTGTGGGTGCTAGCTAATTGATCCAAGGACTAGCACTGTAAACACATGGATCTCCACCTTATTAGGTTAGGACCTCTACACTTTGTCTCGCGATATTTTACTTATCCAAGATCTGATCGTCGGTATCTCTTCATACCTAGTTAAACCTTGTTACTGATAAGTACTCTTTTCTCGTTCCCGTAATATGTTACCCCTTGTGAGCCAGTCACATGCTTGCAAGTTAATTGGATGACATTCCACTGAGAGGGCCCAGAGTATATCTATCCATCATATGGATGGACAAATCCCAATCTTGATCCATATTCCTCAAAACACACTTTCCAAACACTCAATGCATGTGACTGGTGTGGTGTTTGATGTCATCAAAGCATGCATCTGGTGATAGTTATTAGTATGATGTCATGGTCAAAGGAATTAGGTTACTATGTATCAGAAATCTTATAGCAAACGAACTAATGAAATGACTTGATCTTCATGCTATGTTTATCTATAGGAGTATGTCCATCACACCATTCTCCTAATGATATGATCTTGTTGTTAATAACATCTTAATGTTCATGATCAGGAAACCATGATCATCTATCAACCAATAAGCTAGTATTATAAAGTGTCCTTACTAGGGACTCTAATTAGTTTACAAATCACACAAGTATTAATATTTCTGGTTAATACTATTATAGCATGAATGCAAACATTTGTCATAAACACAAAGATATAATAATAACTAATTTTATTATTGGCTCTAGGGCATATCTCCAACACGAAGTTGTTGGCATCCCAAGGTGTGCATCAAAAACATAGAACTCTTTAAATAGTATCACAGTTTGATCAACAAGGTTAGCTTTGGCATGCATCACAACTACCGCTAGACTTTGTTTCAATCAAACAACTCCTTTCAAGAGTGTCGTCATGTCTATCAAAACATCTATGGGGTTAAGTATCTTCAAGGGTAAACTCTCAAGACAATCATTCATCAAACAAGTCATAAATTTCAGACTTTTTCTTGTTGTACTTGTTTGGCAATATTATTTCAAAGGCAATACTCGGTTAGATAAAGGAACTAGAGCAAAATATTCCACAACTAATTATTTATTCAAATAAAAAGCTTTACTCTAAATATTTTGAATTACTCCCACTAGCATGGCATCTTCACAAATCAACCAACTAAGATAAACAATTCAAACTTCAAAAGTGGAAGACATAGGATTTAAGTGTAGAAATTGTGGCAATGTATTCTATAGGATCACAAAGTTATTCTCAAGCTAGATAAAGATTTTAACAAAGTGCATCAAATCTCTATCTCAACTCTTATGAATCCCAACGAAAGCAAGTGCATCCATTATATAAACATATAACAAAACTTACCTAAGCAAGCATTCAAAAATAGTGGGATACATGATTGCACAAAAAAATTCATCGACCAAGAACATTTGCACAAGACTCTACATATGTATAAGTACTTCCCCAAGCTAGAACTTTTGCAAGAACCAAACTTGAATAGGTTACCATAAGAAAATAGAAAATGCAGTTATCAAAAAAGAGTGTGAGAAGTGGTTACCGCCCCAAGCTTGAAAAAATCCAGGGTGATATACTTTACCTTTGAGGTACGAGTAACCTCACTTTTGATGGACATGGACCTTTGGTTCAACAAATACTTTTTTGTTGAAGTGTTGAGTTGAAACAACCAAGTGGCCTATGCAAGTATTTGCACGGTTGGCACAAACAATGCACGTCATCACACAATCTTAAAATAGCAAACAAAGTAAAAGAAAACAATTCGTTATGCGAATGGAGTTCATTCACCCAACCGTGAAAAGAAAAATAAAAGAAATATGAAACACTACAGATAATTATAGGATAGGGAGTTTCAAAGGTAGGTAAAAGAAAATAAAGTACAATGGAACATGTGGAAGGTAACCCACTGACCCGAGGTTGTCAGAATAGAAATATTGAAGTGGATATAAACTTTTTGTACCCATCCTTGCCCTTACCGCGCCGCACTGCCTCTTGGTATGGGCATGTGGTACGGACAGACTCCACACATACTGCACCTTGTCTTCTTCTCTCTCTTTTTTTGAAGGGTTCTGTCGAAGTTGGTACGACCAGGTGGTACGGGCGGGATGCGCCTGTACGGGTGGTCGTTATGTCTACTGGGTTTCCTTCATGTTTCCTTCGCCTGGTAACAAGGTCGGTACGGGAGGACGGTACAGACGCGTCCCACCGTATCGATGCTCGTTAAGCTTACTGTCACCTTCCTGGAGAATTGTCGTGGGAATGGCCACGGCAGATGCTGCGATTGGCAGTGATTAGTAGAACGAGGGGCAAGGGCAGCCAGCCATCTGCGGTGCGAGATGAGGGCAAAGACACATGGATTTACCCAGGTTCGGCCCCCCGGAGGGTAAATACCTACTCCTGGTAGATTGTATTGATGAGAGATTACAAAGGGCGAGCTCGGTGGCTAGGCAGCAAGTCGAGGGGGTGTATGATGGAACGTAAGTGCTATGCGTACCCTAGGGAGGTTTATATAGAATCACCTCGCTAGGGTTTACAAATCTACAACCGAGTTAGATAAGGACTTAGAGGGTTTTGACCAAATCCGACTGGGCCTAGCTACACTTCTGGGCCTTTAGCTTCCAGTCGCCTGGCTTCCTCTTGGGTCGTGGTCCAGTCGTCGTCCTGCAGGCCCACTCGCTGAGAGTATGATCCAGTAGGGAACGTCATGCTGGGTACACCCCACTCGGCATATCCCCATCAATAGTCCTCGAGTCTGTCATTGATTCGTCACAGGTGTTCTTTGGCAGTCGGAGTATTCGGGTCCAATTTGGACGCCCAGTCGAATTGGCGATGGACTCCATCAATGAGAGAAAGAATCTTTAGCATGCATCTTCAGTCGCAGTAACGGCGACCAGTCGAATCGCCAATTTGGCGTGTGGTCGAATCATAGCTTTGGCGAATGGGTCGGTGAGTCGATTAGACAAAGTTGGACTGTCAGCTTGGTCAAACTAGCCGTTCGGTAATCCAACTGTAATATCGGCGTAATCACCACGTGGTCACGGCTCCCCGAAATTGGCCAGAACCAACTGCTATATAAGGAGAGTGACGGGTGAGTTGCGAGAATTCCTCACATTTCCTCCGACTCCGTGCGCCCTTCAACCTCCCATTCCCTCCAGAGCCTCTAGAGCGATCCAGCGAGCCCAGATCCTCGATTTGATGGCGCCTCTGAAGGAATTGTGGGGGAAGTCCAAGTGTACCGGGGCGACGTTGAAGTCCTTCGAGGATGTTGGGATTCTCTGCGCCGGGAGATGGCGAGTTCCCGCGACTGAGGAGGTGGAGCCTGATCCATGTGCCGGCGAATTTATTTGCTTCACCAGCCATCTCGAGAGGGGCTTGGATTCCCCACATCGCTCTTCTTCCGTCGGTTCTGCGCGTATTACAACATCCAGCTGTCAGATCTAGGGCTGCACAGCATCGAGCAGCTCACCTTTTTCGTGGCGTTCTGCGAATGCTACCTGGGCTGTCGCCCATACTTTCCCCTGTGGCAAGAGCTGTTCCACGGGCGGATTAGTCGCGACGGGGCAGGCGACCCAATGTTGGCAGCGGGCGGCCTCACTTTCCAAGTGAAGTCCAAGGTCTCCTTCCTCAACCTCATGCTACCGAAGAAGGCGGAAAGCAAGTGGAAAAAGCACTGGTTATACGCCAACGAGTCAACGCCGGACGGCGAGCTGCCACTCCTGGAGTACTCCACCGAGCGGACCGAGCCGCGCTGACTCCAAGTCGCCAAGCTCCCGCATGACCAACGGATGGTTGTAGATGAGATGCTGACAACGATTCGCCAGCTGAAGAAGGATGGTCTCAAGATCATCAATTTATATAATTGCTGGCTCGGGCGACGATTGGTGCCCCTGGCCAGTCGTGCTGACTGGATGTACGAATACACCGGTAAAGATGACAGGACCAAGGCCTGCACTGCCGAGTGGAAGGCCGACGACTACGCCTCCATGCCGAGGAAGATCACCGACGCGGAATACTGTGATCCGAAGGCCAGGATCGCTCCATACACCACGAAGCACAAGGTGCCAACTGTAAGTTTGTTTTCCCTTGTTTATTATCGCAGTCACAGGAATGCAGTCGCAGTTTACTAATCATGTGTCTTTGGTTTAGCTGTTCCAAGTTGTGGAGGGCTGGTTTCCTCCCGCCAATGACGAGAGATCGAACAAGGCCGAGGAGGACAACAGTGAGTCCTCCTCCGGTGACGATGATGATGCTGAGTACGTGGAGGTCGCCGCTCCCGTGGTTCGGAAAACCCGCGGGCAGAGGCAACGTGAACTCGAGGCCAGCAAGAGCCTCGAGAGTCACGACGGGAGTGAGGGCGACATCCACGAATATAGTTCGCGGTGCGTGGCCACGCTGTCGAAGAAGAAGTTGCCGAAGAAGAAGAAGGAGGTGCCCAAGGCAGTGTCGCCGCATCGGTCGGCAACTAGCTCCGAAGTGACTAGCACGACCGATGATGCAGGGACCAAGGCGTCGAAGAAGGCTCCGGAGACAGCGAGTATGGCCATGGTGGAGGATGAGGTGCCACTGGAATCGCTTACACCCCTGTTCTCATCCCTCACATGACTCGGGGCCGCTTCAATCGCAGATGCCTCGCCATCGAGGGAGGCACCCGTGTCTATCGGAGGGGAACTTCCTGCTGCCGCGGCCTCGTCGACAAAGAAGGCATTCGTGACATGGGCTCTGGCCCTATTCGAAACGGGCATCAGCCGCAAGCTGGGCCCAGAATTGTTGAAGATGGCGCACATCCGCACCGGCCTGCGTTACATCCCAGTCGCCAGGTGAGTGTTTGCCGTGTCGAGTTGAATCTCTAGTTTGTAGATGTTGTCTGAATCATTGATTGTTTCCTTTGCAGGACTGGCGTGAAGAATATTGGTCACCCTTCAGTGGCCAAGGTCCCAGTAGACGTCTCAGGGAAGGAAGTTGATCCCTCGAAGAAGAGGAAGGGCGATGATGTCGAGGCGTCCGCCGAGGGCGCGAAGAAGATGAAGGGCGATGATGTCGTCATCGTCTTGGACCAGTCGGTGAATGCGCCAAGTGAAGCTCTGACTGGAGAAGACACGACCGCAGAGGCCGAGGTGGACGCGGGGTCACAGCAGGTGGAGCCATCAGCGCTTATCGGGGCGTCAGGCCCCACGCCGAGTGCTTTGGGAGCGGCGGTGGCGACCTTCCCTCGCTTCATGGCGAGGGCCTCTACTGCGAGTGTCACGGCGCAATCGGCCCAGGTACCCGACATTTTGGGCTCATAAGTCGAGCAGCGTCGCGGACGCACACCCTTCGTGCTGCTCTCGGTGGACACGATCGAGCTCCACAACATGCTAGGTGCGGCTATTCAGGTATGTCCAGTCCCCGAGGATCTACTCGGTGAATTTCAGCGGGTAGATTATTATTTCTTTTTGTTGTCCAGTCCCCGAGTGGCAAGTCGCTGAATTTCAGCGTCTAGGCACTTAGGAAATTCTTCGATGTCCAGTCCCCGAGTGGCTAGTCGCTGAATTTTAGCGGCTAGGCACTTAGGAAATTCTTTGATGTCTGCTTAAATTAGTTTCGTCTGTGCAGGGGCTCCAACGTGAATCGGCGGAGCGACTGGCCGCCAAAGAGTGCCTAGAGCGCGACCTCCGCTCTGTGCAGGAGGTGAACCAGCAGCTGCAAGAGACCGCGGGTAGGTTTTTGAGTTACCCTCTCCATTGCTTTCTTGTTCTTGATTGTGATCTCACCCTTGTTTTGCTACAGAGGGGCATTCGGTCGCGGTTGTGAAGGCCCGTGAGGGTTTTGTCCTGGTCAGTGAGTTGATGGCTGCCCAGTCGTCGTTGCCTGTCGCGGAAAAGCGGGTGGCCGAGCTGGAGCGGGAGCTCAAGGCCGCTAAGGCGGAAGCGAGCTCGGCGGAGGAGAGGGCCAAGGCGGCTGTCGCTGCTGTAGAACGACTTCTCCGGTCTTCAAGATTTCATCACGGGGCGCTGTTGTCCCCTCATTGGTGAGTTCCTTGGGCTTGTAGTTGTTGTTCCAGCGAGTCCCCGAGCGTGCGGGTCGCCTTTGGCATTGAGTCCCCGAGGGGGTGGACCCGAGTTGTTTGTCCTTCTGACGCTAAGTTGTTTGTTCTTTGAAGGGAAGTTTCTTGACGACGAGCCCGAGGCGCAGTCGTATGAAGCTAGGTAGTGCGTCACCATGCTGGTGGATTCTTCCACCCTTCTGGCGACCTGCATTCGCGCGTACCTCCAGGAGATATCGCTGGCACAAGTGATTCCCAGCGAGATCACGGAGGTGTGGCGCTACCTAGAGAGGGTGCCAGCAGTGGTGGAGTACATGTCGCGGTCAGCTTTCTGCCGCGGGTCCGCGACTGCGCTGAGCCTTGGCCTTGCACACTTCCCCGATGAATTCGATCTCGACGATGTTACCAGCGGGTACCCATCGGTGACTAGCTCGGTTGAGATCTCCGAGGTGTTGATGTTGATCGATAGGGCGGCTGTGTACTCGGAGCAGGTGCTGGTGATGGGCAACCTCCTGTCGTACCAGGAGACGATTGTTGCTCCGAACAACCCCGAGTCGGTGCATCGTGACTTCAAGACGGAGCAGCTGTTCCGTTCGGTGATGGCGGGCACCTTGACCACGCATCCGTCGAACCCGTGGGTCCCCTTCATCCGCGTTCGTGGTGGCTGTGGCGCGTCGACTTCAAAGCCTGTGGAGTAGATATCTTGCCGATTGGAGTTAATTTAAATAAGTGTATGTATGTCCTTGTAAGCGAACAAAACTTTTGTTGCCGTAAGGAATGCGAGTATGCTTGAGTCAGCTTTGATTTGAGTTTGGATTGTTTTGTTGTGCGAGTCCCCGAGCGCGTCTGCCCTTTAATGGGGTTTACCTCGTGTTTCTCTTGTGTATGTTTGTTTGTATATTGTAGTTAGTTGAGGTCGACTCGCCGTGGCTTGGGAAGCCAGTCGCTTGGCGACCCCAAGGGGTGCTCTGTACTTAGCTGTTTTCCCGAACACGAACGAGGTCGGTTGGACGAGTCCCCGAGCTTGGTACTTAGCCGCTCTAGTCGCATGCCCAAGGTAGGTGAGGACGGAGCATGTTATGCTTGGCGCGTCTCTCCGCCTGATTCGAAAACCAGTCGTGTGGCGAGTCCAGGGCGCGCTCTCATACTTGGTGTTATCCCTAGCCGCGTAGGTTTGGACTGGCATCAGTCCCCGAGCGTGGTACTTGACCGTTCGAGTCGCTGCGCCGAGGATGCGGAGGACTAGGTCACTGTGAGAAGTGAGTGCGGTTGTCTTGGCCCGGCGGGCCACTCGAGCAAGGCGACTCCGATGGGGGCTCCGGGTTGGCGTTTTTGTGGACGACGCAAGGCCTGAATTCCGTCGATGCCCTTGCGTCGCACTACTTAGCCGTGCTGGTCGTGCAACCAAGGGTTGACTTTCGTGATTAGCATAATGTTGTTTTTATGAGTGCGAATGGCACAAGGGTTAGAGAGTAGACACAATTTGTGCGAGTCGAATATCTTTATTGCATGGCGGGGAGAATACAGGTCGAAGTTCTAGGTGTAGAACTTACTTAGGAGGTTTACATTCCACGGCCGCTTGACGTTGAGTTGTCCGTCGCCTCAGACGTCGATGAGTGAGTAGGAATCATTGCCTAGGACTCGCCCTATGGCGAATGGTCCCTCCCATGGGGGAGAGAGCTTGTGCATGCCCTTCTTGTCCTGGATCAGTCACAGGACCAGGTCGCCTTCCTAGAAGGTGCGAGTCTGGACTCGGCGACTGTGGTAGAGACGGAGTACCTACTGGTAGATGGCGGTGCGGGAGCGAGCCAGGTCGCGTGCTTCATCGAGCTGGTCGACCCCGTATTGGCGTCCGAGCTTGTTGTCGACTTCTGCATAGTTGATGACATGAGGCGAGCCGTGCTCGAGGTCAGTCGGCATGAAGGCTTTGGCGCCGTACAACATGAAGAAGGGCATGAACCTAGTCGATCGGTTGAGGGAGGTGCGGATGCCCCAGATGACGGATGGGAGATCCTCGACCCAGCACCCTGGAGTTCGGTCGAGGGGAACTTGCAGTCGCGGCTTGAGTCCGTGGAGGATGCTCTGCCTGACCGTTGGACTCCGGGTGGGCGACTGAGGCGAGGTCGAGTCATATGCTATGCTCCTTACAGTACTCGGCCATGTCGCCCTTGGCGAAGTTGGTGTCGTTGTCCGTGATGATGCTGCGGGAATCCGTAGTGGTAGATGACCTCACATTGGAATTTGGAGGCGGTCTTCCCGTCGCACTTGCGGAGTGGCTTGGCTTCCACCCACTTGGTGAATTTATCGACTGTGACCGGGAGGTGGGTGTATCCAGAGGGAGCCTTCTTGAAGGGGCCCACGATGTCCATGCCCCATACGGCGAATGGCCAGGTGATGGGGATGGTCTTGAGCGCCGAGATCGGTATGTGCGTTTGGTTGGCGTACTTCTGGCACCCGACGCAGCGTTGGACGATATCGACCGCGTCGTCATGCGCAGTGAGATAGTAGAAGCCATGTCGCATGGCTTTGGCGACCAGGTACCGTGAAGGGATACGGGTAGGCTACACTAGCGCAAATCAAAATTTTCTACCGCGTATACCAGGATTACCGTTGTCATAAATCGCAGGATTACCACTAGACGCGCAGTTGCGGAACTTGATGAAGCGCGTCGAGGCAGTGTAGACGATCTACATCTCCTCCTTGTTCTCGTCCCACGAGCATCTCCCCTTGCGCGGCTCGTCCAAGCGCTACAGATGCAGCGCCTCCGAGCTATCCACACGCACAGGGTGGAAGCATCAGACGCCTGACTGCTAGGTCCGCGCGTGCAACACAGGCGTGAGGAGTGGCGGCTGGGTGGAATGGTCTAACCCTGGTCAGCACGCCCCACCCTCTCTTATATATGAAGGGAATATGCCCTGAGAGGCAATAATAAATTGTTTATTATGTGTATTCCAAGTATATGATAGATGTTTATTTTGCATGCTATAATTGTATTAATACGGAAACGTTAATACATGTGTGTTTAATAAACAAACAGAAAAGTTCCTAGTTAAGCCTCTCTCATAAACTAGCTCGTTGATTAACAAGATGATCAAGGTTTCCTGATCATGGACATTGGATGTTGTTAATAACGGGATCACAACATTAGTGTAATGATGTGATGAACATTCATCCGAAGTATAGCATTACTATCAAAGTCATTGAGTTTATATTGCTATAACAACTTACGAAGTGATCCTAATCCTTAGACCATGAGATCATGTCAATCACTAACACCGGAAGAGTTTCTTGATAACATCAAACGTCACACCGTAACAGGGTGATTATAAAGATGGGTTCAGAACTAATAAAGTGTTATGTAGAGGCTCATGGATCGAGAGTGGAATTTGTTCATCCCGATGACGGATAGATATACTCTGGGCCCTCTCGGTGATATCACATTGATTAGCTTGCAAGCAAGTGATTTGATCACTAGAATGTTATATCACGGAACGAGAAAAGAGTGCATGTCGAACGAGATCAAACTAGGTATGGAGATACCGATGATCGAATCTCGGACATGTAATATATCGTGAAACAAAGGGATTAAGATACTAGCGTAAAGGTTCCGACGATCACAAGAAAGTCATCGTTGAATGTGTGGAGTCAAGATGGGTCTCAGATCCCGCTCGATTATTGATCTGAGAGGGGTCTCGATCATGTACGCATTATTCACGAACCGTAGGGTGACACACTTAAGAGACACCGACATCCAATTGGAGCAAAAGTTTCATGCCGAAAGAATAAACAAGCGCAGGAATTTATTTCACTAGATACCGAAACAGGTTTTCGGGTGAAATTATAAAGTGTTTATGCATGTGAAATAGAATTCTATCAAGGGGTTATTTGTGAATGTTTGTCATTAAAGTAATTGACAAAATTCTGAATAAAATAAAAGAGTTTTATTTAATGAGAGTTTGCATTAAATTTGGTGGAAATTTAATGGGATCTTTGAGTGGGATTTTGAGTGGAGGAATTTGGAGGAGTTTTGTGAGTGGAGTGTCCACCCACATGAAGAGGGAGGGCAAGGGCAGCCCCATGCGCCACCACCCCTTGGGGTTCCCCTCCTCCTATAAAAGGAGCCCTCCTCTCACTTCTCACTCACACCTCCTCGTGAAGGATCTCTCTCCTCTAGAATTTATTCCCCATGGTCTCGGACTAGCGAGATACATGTTCCCGTGGCTATTCGGCAAGAAAGAGTTGTGCTTCCGCTGCATCGCTGGAGCGAGGAGGCGGAGGTTGCTCGGTGCCTCGAACGTGTGAAAGCACGGATGCCGCTGATTTGCGGCGCTAGGACTTCCTCTCGATCTTGAGATCGGCAAGAGATCGTCTACATCAACCACGAGTGGGACTCGTTAAACTTTGTCGGTCTTCAAGGGTATGTTCTCTACGGATATACATCCGCCCGTTGTTTGTATCTAGTATAAATAGATCTTGGTATATAGTTCACATCGTAGGAAAATTTTTGTTTTCTATGCTGCGAACCCTTCAGTGGTATCAGAGCCGGATCTATGCGTAGATACTTTACACGGGTAGTACACATATGAATATGTGGGCGATGATGATCATGTTGTTGCTCCTTTCTTGTGATTTTGGATATTTGTGGCATAGTGGGATGAAGCGGCCCGGACAAACTTTACATGTCCTCGCACATGAGACCTGTTCCACGCTTGACATGCAACTAGTTTGCATAAGTGGCTAGCGGGTGTCTGTCTCTCCTACTATAGTCAATATCTATTTTGCAAGCGAGTTGTCAACAATTTGATTATCCTCGTTGTGGTTCATGTTCGTAGGTAAGAACGGTTCTATGTCGAAAGCCCTCAGCCACGTAAAACTTGCAATGGATAAATTAGAGGCGTCTAGTTTAGATTGTTGCTGGGCTAGTGTTATGATATGGTAGTGTTGTAAGTAGAAGTATGAGATGATACTCTTAACACACATAGCGTGTAAAATCCATAGATTGTGGATTTACACATATAGGTATGATAGTGATCATACCACGATGCACATGATAGAGATCATCTCGGAACCATATAATTTCACTAATAAACATATGATGTTTGATTGCATCTTATATTGCTTGTTTAGCGCTTTGTTAAGCATAATAAGATGATCCTCATTTAAATATCAAGATAAGAATGTGTTCTTCCTTTAGTATGCACCGATTATGTTTTCGCCGCCCAAGACATCACGTGATGATCGGGTGTACTTGGATCCTCGACCATACTTGGTGTAAAACAGTTACACACGCAAAATACTAAGGTTCTAACTTGGCGAGCCTAGCATGTATGCAGACATGGCCTCGGAACACGTAATCAAAGGTTAAGCATGAGTCATATAGTTGATATGATGCCCATTTGATGCTCGCTTTGAAGCTATACCGACTCACGTGATGATCGGACTTGGTGTAGTGGATTTGGTTCATGTAATCACCAAAAGGACACGAGGGATGCCGCTTTTGAGTGGGAGTTCATTCGTAATATAGATTAGTTGAACTCAATCTATCATACACTTAGTCTAAACTTTACAAATTCTGTGTAGATGGCACCACCGCTTTTAATTTCAATGCGTTCATGGAGAAAGAGAAACTAGCAACGAACGGTAGCAACTTTACTGAATGGGCCATGAATTTGAGGATTCTCCTCTCGCGCACAAAAGCAATATGTGCTAGAAGCGCCGTTAGGCCCCCACCTTTGACGATGCCCCGACGAGGAGAAGAATGTCTATCCGACTCACGGGAGGACCACAACTTAGTTCATTGCGGCATATTGTATGGGCTAGAGCCGAACTTCAAAGCGCTTTAAACGGCAATGCTTTTGATACAATGGGTGAGTTGAAATGATTTTCGACACACATGTCGTCAGAGAGCTACAATGCTTCGTAAAAGTTCTTTAGCTGCATGATGGAAGAGAACAGTCCGTAAGTGAGCATGTACTCAAGATGTCGGGTTACGCCGATAAGCTTGTGTCCTTGGGAATAACGATTCCCATTGACTTAGGCATCCATCGTGTTCTGCAGTCTCTGCCACCTAGCTATAAGAGCTTCGTGATGAACTATAATATGCAAGGCATGAAGAAGTCTCTCCCGAGCTTCACAATGCTTAAACCGCAAGTGGAGATCAAAAGGAACATCAAGTGTTGATGATCAATAGGAACACTGGTTTCAAGAAAGACAAGAAGGAAAACGGAAGGAAGGCGGCAAGCCTGCTGTCGCTACCAAAAGAAACCCCGAGTTGGACCTAAGTCCGATACCGAGTGCTACTATTGTAAGGGATCGCCATCGAAGCGCAATCGCCCCAAGTATCCGGCATAAGAAGGCCGGCAAGGCAAACAAAGGTATATATGATATACATGTTATTGATGTGTACTTGACTAGTGCTCGCAGAGCACCGGTATTTGATACCGGTTCAGCTAATATTTGTAACTCGAATCGGGTCGGAATAAAGCGACCGCTAGCAAGGGTGAGGTCAAGATGCGTGTCGGCAATGGATCAAGTGTTGATGTGATCGCCGTCGAACGCTACCTCTCCACTTACCGTCGGATTAGTTATAAACTTAAATAACTGTTATTTGGTGCCCGACCGAGCATGAACATTGTATCCGGATCATGTTTGATGCAAAGTGGTTTTTCATTCAAATCGAGAACAATGGTTGTTCCATTTATATGAATGAAATCTTTATGGTCATGCACCAATGTTGAATGGTTTATTTCTGTGGATCTCGATGATAATGTTACACATATTCATAATGTTGATGCTAAAAGGATTAAACTTGATGATGATATATCCGCATATATGTGGCAATGCCGTCTCAGGTCATATTGGCATTAAACGCATGAAGAAGCTCCATTCGGATGGACTTTTGGAATCACTTGATTATGAATCATTTGATACATGTGAGCCATGCCTTATGGGCAAGATGACTAGAACGCCGCTTTCCGGTTCAATGGAACGGCATGATTTATTGGAAATCATACATTACGATGTATGTGGTCCAATGAGTGTGTCGGCGAGGTGGATATCGTTATTTTGTTACTTTCACGGATGATTTGAGTAGATACGGTTATATCTACTTGATGAAACACAAGTCTGAAACCTTTGAAAAGTTCAAGGAATTTCGAATGAAGTTGAAAATCATCGTAATAGAAAGATCAAATTTCTACGGCCGACCGTGGAGGTGAGTATCTAAGTTACGAGTTTAGCACTCACATGAAAGAGTGTGGAATTGTTTCACAACTCACACCGCCGAACACCACAGCGAAATGGTGTGTCGGAACGTCGTAATCGTATTTTATTAGATATGGTTCGATCTATGATGTCTCCGACGGACTTGCCGTTGTCATTTTGGGGTTATGCACTAGAAACCTGCATTCACTTTAAATCGGGCACCATCTAAATCCGCTGAAACGACACCGTATGAATTGTGGTTTGGAAACAAACCTAAGTCATTATTTAAAGTTTGGGGTTGCGATGTTTATGTGAAGAAACTTCAACCGGATAAACTCGAACCCAAAGCGGAAAAATGCGTCTTCATAGGATACCCTAAAGAAACTTTTGGGTATTCCTTCTATCACGAATCCGAGGGCAAGGTTTTGTTGTTAAGAATGGATCCTTTCTAGAGAAAGAGTTTCTCGCGAAAGGTGTGAGTAGTCGGAAGGTAGAACTCAAGAGGTTGTGGAACCTTCTCTTCAAAGTATGGCGAGTAGCGCAGCCGGAAGTCGCTCCGGAGTTGGCTCCACCTGTTGAAGAGGGAACTAATGATAATGATCATGAAACTCAAAGAGAGTACTACCGAACCTCGCAGGTCAAACAGACGCTGCAGCCCGAGCAGACGGAAATCGTCATAAATTTCATGGTTGATGAATATAATGACCTGCGACGTATGAAGAAGCGATGATGAGCCCGGATTCCAACAAATGGTTAGAAGCCATTAAACCGAGATGGAATCCATGTATGAAAATCAAGTTTGGAACTTGGTGGAATTACCACGAACCGAAAGGTCAGAGAACAAATGGATTTTCAAAAGGAAAACGATGCCGATGGTAATGTGACCATCTATAAAGCTCGACTTGTCGCAAAGGGGTTTCGACAAATTCAAGGAGTTGACTACGATGAGACTTTCTCTCCGTAGCGATGCTAAAGTCGATTAGGATTATGTTAGCAATTGCTGCATATTTCGATTATGAAATATGGCGTATGGATGTCAAAACCGCTTTCTCAATGGTAATATTGAAGAAGAGTTGTATATGATACAACCAAAGGGTTTTGTCGATCCTAAGGATGCTAACAAGGTGTGCAAGCTTCAACGATCCATCTATGGATTGAAGCAAGCATCACGGTTGGAATCTCCGCTTTGATGAGGTGATCAAAGAGTTTGGATTTGTCCAAACTTATGGAGAAGCTTGTATTTACAAGAAAGTGAGTGGGAGCAATGTGGCATTTCGATATTATATGTGGATGACATATTATTGATCGAATGATATAGAACTTTAAACAGTGTTAAAAGTTATCTAAACAAAGAAATTTTCAATGAAGGACCTAGGTGAAGTCATACATATTAGGCATAAAGATCTATAGAGATAGATCTAGGCGCCTAATAGGGCTATCGCAAAGTACATACCTTGATAAGATTTTAAAGAAGTTTAAAATGGACGGAAGTAAGAAGGGTTCTTACCTATGTTGCAAGGCAAGACATTGAGTAAGACTCAAAGTCCGGCCGGCGGAAGAAAGAGATAATGGACAAAATCCTATGCTTCAGCCATAGGCTCATATGTACGCGATGCTGTGTACAAGACCGGATGTGGCACACGCTATTAGTTTGACTAGTAGGTACCAATCGGATCCAGGTTCGGAACACTGGATAGCGGTCAAGAATATCCTTAAGTACTTACGAAGAACTAAGGATATGTTTCTTGTATAGGGAGGTGCGGATGCCCCAGATGACGGATGGGAGATCCTCGACCCAGCACCCTGGAGTTCGGTCGAGGGGAACTTGCAGTCGCGGCTTGAGTCCGTGGAGGATGCTCTGCCTGACCGTTGGACTCCGGGTGGGCGACTGAGGCGAGGTCGAGTCATATGCTATGCTCCTTACAGTACTCGGCCATGTCGCCCTTGGCGAAGTTGGTGTCGTCCGTGATGATGCTGCGGGAATCCGTAGTGGTAGATGACCTCACATTGGAATTTGGAGGCGGTCTTCCCGTCGCACTTGCGGAGTGGCTTGGCTTCCACCCACTTGGTGAATTTATCGACTGTGACCGGGAGGTGGGTGTATCCAGAGGGAGCCTTCTTGAAGGGGCCCACGATGTCCATGCCCCATACGGCGAATGGCCAGGTGATGGGGATGGTCTTGAGCGCCGAGCTCGGTATGTGCGTTTGGTTGGCGTACTTCTGGCACCCGACGCAGCGTTGGACGATATCGACCGCGTCGTCATGCGCAGTGAGATAGTAGAAGCCATGTCGCATGGCTTTGGCGACCAGGGACCGTGAAGGGATACGGTAGGCTACACTAGCGCAAATCAAAATTTTCTACCGTATACCAGGATTACCGTTGTCATAAATCGCAGGATTACCACTAGGCCGCAGCTATGGAACTTGATGAAGCGCGTCGAGGCAGTGTAGACGATCTACATCTCCTCCTTGTTCTCGTCCCACGAGCATCTCCCCTTGCGCGGCTCGTCCAAGCGCTACAGATGCAGCGCCTCCGAGCTATCCACACGCACAGGGTGGAAGCATCAGACGCCTGACTGCTAGGTCCGCGCGTGCAACACAGGCGTGAGGAGTGGCGGCGGTGGAATGGTCTAACCCTGGTCAAGACGCCCACCACCTCTCTTATATATGAAGGGAATATGCCCTGAGAGGCAATAATAAATTGTTTATTATGTGTATTCCAAGTATATGATAGATGTTTATTTTGCATGCTATAATTGTATTAATACGGAAACGTTAATACATGTGTGTTTAATAAACAAACAGAAAAGTTCCTAGTTAAGCCTCTCTCATAAACTAGCTCGTTGATTAACAAGATGATCAAGGTTTCGATCATGGACATTGGATGTTGTTAATAACGGATCACAACATTAGTGTAATGATGTGATGAACATTCATCCAAGTATAGCATTACGATCAAAGTCATTGAGTTTATATTGCTATAACAACTTACGAAGTGATCCTAATCCTTAGACCATGAGATCATGTCAATCACTAACACCGAAGAGTTTCTTGATAACATCAAACGTCACACCGTAAATAGGTGATTATAAAGATGGGTTCAGAACTAATAAAGTTTTATGTAGAGGCTCATGGATCGAGAGTGGAATTTGTTCATACCGATGACGGATAGATATAGTATGGGCACTCTTGGTGATATCACATTGATTAGCTTGCAAGAAAGCGATTTGATCACTAGAATGTTATATCACAGGAACGAGAAAAGAGTGCATGTCGGTAACGAGATCAAACTAGGTATGGAGATACCGATGATCGAATCTCGGACATGTAATATATCGTGAAACAAAGGGATTAAGATACTAGCGTAAAAGGTTCCGACGATCACAAGAAAGTCATCGTTGAATGTGTGGAGTCGTTATGGTTCTCCAGATCCCGCTTATGATTATTGATCTGAGAGGGGTCTCGATCATGTCCGCATTATTCACGAACCGTAGGGTGACACACTTAAGAGACACCGACATCCATTTGGAGCAAAAGTTTCATGCCGAAAGAATAAACAAGCAGGAATTTATTTCACTAGATACCAAACAAAGTTTTCGGGTGAAATTATAAAGTGGTTATGCATGTGAAATAGAATTCTAGCAAGGTTATTTGTGAATGTTTGTCATTAAAGTAATTGACAAAATTCTGAATAAAATAAAGAGTTTTATTTAATGAGAGTTTGCATTAAATTTGGTGGAAATTTAATGGGATCTTTGAGTGGGATTTTGAGTGGAGGAATTTGGAGGAGTTTTGTGAGTGGAGTGTCCACCCACATGAAGAGGGAGGGCAAGGGGCAGCCCCATGCGCTGCCACCCCTTGGGGTTCCCTCCTCCTATAAAAGGAGCCCTCCTCTCACTTCTCACTCACACCTCCTCGTGAAGGATCTCTCTCCCTCTAGAATTTATTCCCCATGGTCTCGGACTAGCGAGATACATGTTCCCGTGGCTATTCAGCAAGAAAGAGTTGTGCTTCCGCTGCATCGCTGGAGCGAGGAGGCGGAGGTTGCCCGGTGCCTCGAACGCGTGTGTGCACGGATGCGCCGCTGATTTGCGGCTTAGGACTTCCTCTCGATCTTGAGATCGGCAAGAGATCGTCTACATCAACCACGAGTGGGACTCGTTAAACTTTGTCGGTCTTCAAGGGTATGTTCTCTACGGATATACATCCGCCTGTTTGTATCTAGTATAAATAGATCTTGGTATATAGTTCACATCGAGGAAAATTTTTGTTTTCTATCTGCGAACCCTTCAAAGGTATCGAGCCGGATCTATGCGTAGATACTTTACACGGTAGTACACATATGAATATGTGGGCGATGATGATCATGTTGTTGCTCCTTTCTTGTGATTTTGGATATTGGTGGCATAGTGGGATGAAGCGGCCCGGACAAACTTTACATGTCCTCACATTACGAGACCTGTTCCACGCTTGACATGCAACTAGTTTGCATAAGTGGCTAGCGGTGTCATCTCTCCTACTATAGTCAATATCTATTTTGCAAGCGAGTTGTCAACAATTTGATTATCCTCGTTAGGTTCATTTTCGTAGGTAAGAACGGTTCTATGTCGAAGCCCTCACCACGTAAAACTTGCAATGGATAAATTAGAGGCGCCTAGTTTAGATTGTTGCTGGGCTAGTGTTATGATATGGTAGTGTTGTAAGTAGAAGTATGAGATGATACTCTGACAAGACACATAGCTTTGAAAATCCATAGATTGTGGATTTACACATATAGGTATGATAGTGATCATACCACGATGCACATGATAGAGATCATCTGCGGGAACCATATAATTTCACTAATAAACATATGATGTTTGATTGCATCTTATATTGCTTGTTTAGCGCTTTGTTAAGCATAATAAGATGATCCCTCATTTAAATATCAAGATAAGAATGTGTTCTTCCTTTAGTATGCACCGATTATGTTTTCGCTCCAAGACATCACGTGATGATCGGGTACTTGGATCCTCGACCATACTTGGTGTAAAACAGTTACACACGCAAAATACTAAGGTTCTAACTTGGCGAGCCTAGCATGTAGACATGGCCTCGGAACACGCAATCAAAGGTTAAGCATGAGTCATATAGTTGATATGATGCCCATTTGATGCTCGCCTTTGAAGCTATACCGACTCACGTGATGATCGGACTTGGTGTAGTGGATTTGGTTCATGTAATCACCAAAAGGACACGAGGGATGCCACTTTTGAGTGGGAGTTCATTCGTAATATAGATTAGTTGAACTCAATCTATCATACACTTAGTCTAAACTTTACAAATTCTGTTGTAGATGGCACCACCTGCTTTTAATTTCAATGCGTTCATGGAGAAAGAGAAACTAGCAACGAACGGTAGCAACTTTACTGAATGGGCCATGAATTTGAGGATTCTCCTCTCACGCACAAAAGCAATATGTGCTAGAAGCGCCGTTAGGCCCCACCTTTGACGATGCCCCGACGAGGAGAAGAATGTCTATCGACTCGTCAGAGGACCACAACTTAGTTCATTGCGGCATATTGTATGGGCTAGAGCCGAACTTCAAAGCGTTCAAACGGCAATGCTTTTGATACAATGGGTGAGTTGAAAATGATTTTGACACACATGCTCTGTAGAGAGCTACAATGCTCGTAAAAGTTCTTTAGCTGCATGATGGAAGAGAACAGCCCGTAAGTGAGCATGTACTCAAGATGTCGGGTTACGCCGATAAGCTTGTGTCCTTGGGAATAACGATTCCCATTGACTTAGGCATCCATCGTGTTCTCAGCCTCTACCACCTAGCTATAAGAGCTTCATGATGAACTATAATATGCAAGGCATGAAGAAGTCTCCCGAGCTCACAATGCTTAAAACCGCAGTGGAGATCAAAAGGAACATCAAGTGTTGATGATCAATAGGAACACTGGTTTCAAGAAAGACAAGAAGGAAAACGGAAGGAAGTAAGGGCAAGCCTGCTTACCGAAAAGAAACCCCGAGTTGGACCTAAGTCCGATACCGAGTGCTACTATTGTAAGGGACCGCCATCGAAGCGAATCGCCCCAAGTATCCGCGCATAAGAAGGCCGGCAAGGCAAACAAAGGTATATATGATATACATGTTATTGATGTGTACTTGACTAGTGCTCGCAGAGCACCCGGGTATTTGATACCGTTGCTAATATTTGTAACTCGAATCGTGGGTCAACAAAGCACCGCTAGCAAGGGTGAGGTCAAGATGCGTGTCGGCAATGGATCAAGTGTTGATGTGATCGCCATTTAACGCTACCTCTCCACTTACCGTCGGATTAGTTATAAACTTAAATAATCGTTATTTGGTGCCTGACCGAGCATGAACATTGTATCCGGATCATGTTTGATGCAAAGTGGTTTTTCATTCAAATCTGAGAACAATGGTTGTTCCATTTATATGAATGAAATCTTTATGGTCATGCACCAATGTTGAATGGTTTATTTCGTTGGATCTCGATGATAATGTTACACATATTCATAATGTTGATGCTAAAAGGATTAAACTTGATGATGATATATCCGCATATATGTAATCGCCGCCTAGGTCATATTGGCATTAAACGCATGAAGAAGCTCCATTCGGATGGACTTTTGGAATCACTTGATTATGAATCATTTGATACATGTGAGCCATGCCTTATGGGCAAGATGACTAGAACGCCATTTTCCGGTTCAATGGAACGGGCGGCAGATTTATTGGAAATCATACATTCTGATGTATGTGGTCCAATGAGTGTGTCGGCGCGAGGTGGATATCGTTATTTTGTTACTTTCACGGATGATTTGAGTAGATACGGTTATATCTACTTGATGAAACACAAGTCTGAAACCTTTGAAAAGTTCAAGGAATTTCAGAATGAAGTTGAAAATCATCGTAATAGAAATATCAAATTTCTACGCGACCGTGGAGGTGAGTATCTAAGTTACGAGTTTAGCACTCACATGAAAGAGTGTGGAATTGTTTCACAACTCACACCTGCCGAACACCACAAATGAAATGGTGTGTCGGAACGTCGTAATCGTACTTTATTAGATATGGTTCGATCTATGATGTCTCTGACGGACTTGCCGTTGTCATTTTGGGGTTATGCACTAGAAACTGCTGCATTCACTTTAAATCGGGCACCATCTAAATCCGTTGAAACGACATCGTATGAATTGTGGTTTGGAAACAAACCTAAGCTGTCATTTCTTAAAGTTTGGGGTTGCGATGTTTATGTGAAGAAACTTCAACCGGATAAACTCGAACCCAAAGCGGAAAAATGCGTCTTCATAGGATACCCTAAAGAAACTTTTGGGTATTCCTTCTATCACAGATCCGAGGGCAAGGTTTTTGTTAAGAATGGATCCTTTCTAGAGAAAGAGTTTCTCGCGAAAGGTGTGAGTAGTCGGAAGGTAGAACTTGAAGAGGTTGTGGAACCTTCTCTTCAAAGTATGGCGAGTAGCCTTAGGAAGTCGCTCCGGAGTTGGCTCCACTGCTGAAGAGGGAACTAATGATAATGATCATGAAACTCCGAAAGAGAGTACTACCAACCTCGCAGGTCAAACAGACGCTGCAGCTCCCGGTCAGACGGAAATCCTGTCATAAATTTCATGGTTGATGAATATAATGACCTGCGACGTATGAAGAAGCGATGATGAGCCCGGATTCCAACAAATGGTTAGAAGCCATTAAATCCGAGATGGAATCCATGTATGAAAATCAAGTTTGGAACTTGGTGGAATTACCTCACCACCGAAAGGTCAGAGAACAAATGGATTTTCAAAAGGAAAACTGATGGTAATGTGACCATCTATAAAGCTCGACTTGTCGCAAAGGGGTTTCGACAAATTCAAGGAGTTGACTACGATGAGACTTTCTCTCCCGTAGCGATGCTAAAGTCAGTTAGGATTATGTTAGCAATTGCTGCATATTTCGATTATGAAATATGGCAGATGGATGTCAAAACCGCGTTTCTCAATGGTAATATTGAAGAAGAGTTGTATATGATACAACCAAAGGGTTTTGTCGATCCTAAGGATGCTAACAAGGTGTGCAAGCTTCAACGATCCATCTATGGATTGAAGCAAGCATCACGAAGTTGGAATCTCCGCTTTGATGAGGTGATCAAAGAGTTTGGATTTGTCCAAACTTATGGAGAAGCTTGTATTTACAAGAAAGTGAGTGGGAGCAATGTGGCATTTCTGATATTATATGTGGATGACATATTATTGATCGAATGATATAGAACTTTAAACAGTGTTAAAAGTTATCTAAACAAAGAAATTTTCAATGAAGGACCTAGGTGAAGCGTCATACATATTAGGCATAAAGATCTATAGAGATAGATCTAGGCGCCTAATAGGGCTATCGCAAAGTACATACCTTGATAAGATTTTAAAGAAGTTTAAAATGGACGGAAGTAAGAAAGGGTTCTTACCTATGTTGCAAGGCAAGACATTGAGTAAGACTCAAAGTCCGGCTTCGGCGGAAGAAAGAGAGATAATGGACAAAATCCCCTATGCTTCAGCCATAGGCTCTGTTATGTACGCCATGCTATGTACAAGACCGGATGTGGCACACGCTATTAGTTTGACTAGTAGGTACCAATCGGATCCAGGTTCGGAACACTGGATAGCGGTCAAGAATATCCTTAAGTACTTACGAAGAACTAAGGATATGTTTCTTGTATAGGGAGGTGCGGATGCCCCAGATGACGGATGGGAGATCCTCGACCCAGCACCCTGGAGTTCGGTCGAGGGGAACTTGCAGTCGCGGCTTGAGTCCGTGGAGGATGCTCTGCCTGACCGTTGGACTCCGGGTGGGCGACTGAGGCGAGGTCGAGTCATATGCTATGCTCCTTACAGTACTCGGCCATGTCGCCCTTGGCGAAGTTGGTGTCGTTGTCCGTGATGATGCTGCGGGAATCCGTAGTGGTAGATGACCTCACATTGGAATTTGGAGGCGGTCTTCCCGTCGCACTTGCGGAGTGGCTTGGCTTCCACCCACTTGGTGAATTTATCGACTGTGACCGGGAGGTGGGTGTATCCAGAGGGAGCCTTCTTGAAGGGGCCCACGATGTCCATGCCCCATACGGCGAATGGCCAGGTGATGGGGATGGTCTTGAGCGCCGAGATCGGTATGTGCGTTTGGTTGGCGTACTTCTGGCACCCGACGCAGCGTTGGACGATATCGACCGCGTCGTCATGCGCAGTGAGATAGTAGAAGCCATGTCGCATGGCTTTGGCGACCAGGGACCGTGAAGGGATACGGGTAGGCTACACTAGCGCAAATCAAAATTTTCTACCGCGTATACCAGGATTACCGTTGTCATAAATCGCAGGATTACCACTAGACGCGCAGTTGCGGAACTTGATGAAGCGCGTCGAGGCAGTGTAGACGATCTACATCTCCTCCTTGTTCTCGTCCCACGAGCATCTCCCCTTGCGCGGCTCGTCCAAGCGCTACAGATGCAGCGCCTCCGAGCTATCCACACGCACAGGGTGGAAGCATCAGACGCCTGACTGCTAGGTCCGCGCGTGCAACACAAAGTGAGGAGTGGCGGCTGGGTGGAATGGTCTAACCCTGTCAAGACGCCCCACCCTCTCTTATATATGAAGGGAATATGCCCTGAGAGGCAATAATAAATTGTTTATTATGTGTATTCCAAGTATATGATAGATGTTTATTTTGCATGCTATAATTGTATTAATACGGAAACGTTAATACATGTGTGTTTAATAAACAAATGTAAAAGTTCCTAGTTAAGCCTCTCATAAACTAGCTCGTTGATTAACAAGATGATCAAGGTTTCGATCATGGACATTGGATGTTGTTAATAACGGGATCACAACATTAGTGTAATGATGTGATGAACATTCATCCAAGTATAGCATTACGATCAAAGTCATTGAGTTTATATTGCTATAACAACTTACGAAGTGATCCTAATCCTTAGACCATGAGATCATGTCAATCACTAACACCGAAGAGTTTCTTGATAACATCAAACGTCACACCGTAATGTAAGGTGATTATAAAGATGGGTTCAGAACTAATAAAGTGTTATGTAGAGGCTCATGGATCGAGAGTGGAATTTGTTCATCCCGATGACGGATAGATATACTCTGGGCCCTCTCGGTGATATCACATTGATTAGCTTGCAAGCAAGTGATTTGATCACTAGAATGTTATATCACGGGAACGAGAAAAGAGTGCATGTCGGTAACGAGATCAAACTAGGTATGGAGATACCGATGATTGAATCTCGGACATGTAATATATCATGAAACAAAGGGATTAAGATACTAGCGTAAAAGGTTCCAACGATCACAAGAAAGTCATCGTTGAATGTGTGGGAGTCAGTATGGGTCTCCAGATCCCGCTTCTGATTATTGATCTGAGAGGGGTCTCGATCATGTCCGCATTATTCACGAACCGTAGGGTGACACACTTAAGAGACACCGACATCCAATTGGAGCAAAAGTTTCATGCCGAAAGAATAAACAAGCGCAGGAATTTATTTCACTAGATACCAAACAGTTTTCGGGTGAAATTGCATAAAGTGGTTATGCATGTGAAATAGAATTCTAGCAAGGGGTTATTTGTGAATGTTTGTCATTAAAGTAATTGACAAAATTCTGAATAAAATAAAAGAGTTTTATTTAATGAGAGTTTGCATTAAATTTGGTGGAAATTTAATGGGATCTTTGAGTGGGATTTTGAGTGGAGGAATTTGGAGGAGTTTTGTGAGTGGAGGGTCCACCCACATGAAGAGGGGAGGGCAAGGGGGCAGCCCCCATGCGCCGGCCACCCCCTTGGGGTTCCCCCCCCTCCTCCTATAAAAGGAGCCCCTCCTCTCACTTCTCACTCACACCTCCTCGTGAAGGATCTCTCCCCCCCTCTAGAATTTATCCCCCATGGTCTCGGACTAGCGAGATACATGTTCCCGGTGGCTATTCGGCAAGAAAGAGTTGTGCTCATGCATCGCTGGAGCGAGGAGGCGGAGGTTGCTCGGTGCCTCGAACGTGTGTGCGAGCACGGATGCGCTGCTGATTTGCGGCGCTAGGACTTCCTCTCGATCTTGAGATCGGCAAGAGATCGTCTACATCAACCACGAGTGGGACTCGTTAAACTTTGTCGGTCTTCAAGGGTATGTTCTCTATGGATATACATCCGCCCGTTGTTTGTATCTAGTATAAATAGATCTTGGTATATAGTTCACATCGTAGGAAAATTTTTGTTTTCTATGCTGCGAACCCTTCAATATAGGCGTCCCTAGTGGGCTTCTACATTAGCAACGCATTAGTAGCCTAAGCCTGGTCCAATTCGGATCTAATCCTCACTAGGCTTCCAGCCCCTTAAGTGTGTGACCCTATAGGTTCATATACGTATAGACATGACACGAATACACCTATTCTGTCAATATTTGGTAGCGGCCTCTAGCAAGACGTACCAACACCTAAACGCATACAAAGATCATATCGGACGAACCATCACAAGGTTTAGTACATGTCTTTCCCTTTGCCTCACGATATTTGGTCTAGCTCCAAGCTGACCTCCCTTTCTCGATACTGTGATTCCGAATCCCTTTACTAGGTTAACTCTTAACCATATGTAGCACGACCATGCTTTTCTGGATCCGATCACTCGAGGGGCCCAGAGATATCTCTCTCAAGTAGAGAGGGGAAAATCCCATATTGATTGACCATGCCTTGCAGCATGCTTCAGGACAAACCCGAAAGCTACCTTTATAACTACCCAGTTACGGAGCAGCGTTTGATAGCCCCAAAGTAGGTCGATCCACATCTCAAGTACATGCGACAATCTCAGGTCTAAGGACAAAACGTACACAATGTGTAGAGAGAGAGCTGCAACTAATTGCCAGTCTCAAGTTGGGTCAGTCCAACCCCATGTTCATAACATGTGTCCACATCATTGGTTTGACATCTCCATGTCTATGACTTGCGAAACATAGTCATCAACCAATCGATGTGCTAGTCTAATATTCACGCGTGTCCTCACATGAACTCCGACTAGGGACAACTCTTAAATAACCATACAAGTATAGAGTTTCACAAACAACTCACATAATTGCCAATTAATACAAGTTGCCTGATATGGATATTTAAGGAACATTACAATAACTCATGGATAGATAAGAAATACAATCATCTCTATGATTGCCTCTAGGGCATATTTCCTTCAGTCTCCCACTTGCACTAGAGTCAATCTAGATTGTATCTAATACCTGTTGCTCTTGCGTGCGCCTCATGACACTACCATCCTTAACCAACTCTCGAATCTGATGGTAACGCATGCGAATATGTTTGTTCTTCTGGTGCTGTCTAGGTTCCTTGGCTTGTGCAATAGCACCATTGTTGTCATAATAAACGTCCATAGGATTGGACGCGCCCTAAACCACACCGAGAGCAATCAGGAAATTCCTAATCCAAACAGCTTCCTTTGCAGCCTCCAAGGCAGCAATATATTCACCTTCTGTTGAAGAGGAGGCTACTGTATCTTGCTTGGAACTTTTCCAACTCACATCACCACCATTCATGACAAACACATAACCAGATTGCGATCTGGAGTCATCTGAGTCATTAAGGTAACTCGCATCTGTGTAACCCCTTACACGGAGTTCGTCCTCACCTCCATAAACTAGGAACACATCCTTAGTCCTTCTAAAGTACTTAAGGATATTCTTTACCGCTGTCCAGTGACCTTCACCTGGATCAGCCTGATATCTGCTCGTAATACTTAGAGCATAGGAAACATCTGGGCAAGTACATATCATTGCATACATGATGGATCCAATAGCCGAAGCATATGGAATCCTGCTCATGCGATCACGCTCATCAGTAGTCGAAGGACACTTAGTCTTGCTGAGTTTTATGCCATGGGACATGGGAAAGAACCCCTTCTTAGCCTCTTCCATGCTGAACCGTTTCAACACTTTATCAATGTATGTACTCTGTCTTAATCCAATTAGCCTCCTTGATCTATCTCTATAGATATTTATGCCTAGAATATATGATGCTTCTCCTAAGTCCTTCATCGAAAAACTATTTTTCAAAGAGGTATTAATAGACTCGAGCATAGGAATGTCATTTCCAATCATCAATATGGCATCTACATATAAGATTAGAAATACCAGCATTTTCCCACTTTCCTTCTTGTAAACACAAGGTTCTTGTTCGTTTTTGATGAAGCCAAACTCCTTTACAACTTCATCAAATCGAATGTTCCAACTCCGAGATGCTTGCTTCAGCCCATAAATGGACTTTATAAGTTTGCATACCTTTCCAGCATTGTTTGGATCGACAAAACCTTCGGGCTGCATCATATACACGTCCCCAGTTAGGATTCCATTTAGGAAAGCCGTCTTGACATCCATCTGGCATATTTCATAGTCAAAATGTGCAGCAATGGCTAGAATGATCTGTATAGATTTAAGCATCGCTACAGGCGAGAAAGTATCGGCGTAGTCAACTCCTTGAACTTGTCGAAAACCTTTTGCAACAAGTCGAGCTTTATGGATGTGAACATTTCCATCCATATCAATCTTCTTCTTATATATCCATTTGCACTCGATGTCTTTAAAACCATCAGGCAGGTCAACCAAGTTCCAAACTTGATTGTCTCCCATGGAATCTATCCTCGGATCTCATGGCGATCAGCCATTTCTCAGAGTCTGGGTCCACCATTGCTTCTGCATAGGTCCCAGGCTCATCATTGTCTAACAATAATAATTCCCGTGTCTCGTGGAGCCTCGCCGACCTTCGTGGTTGTGGTGCTTCTATTGCCACGGTTTCCTCAACTTGTTCTGCTACAATAGCATCACTCGTAGAAGCATCCCCGACTGGCTCATCTTGAACTTCTTCAAGTCGCACCGACCTTCCACTCATTCCCTTTGTGAGAAACTCTTTCTCTAGGAAAACACCGCTACGAGCGACAAACACTTTTCCCTCTTCTCGGTTGTAGAAGTAATACCCTAAGGTTTCCCTCGGATATCCCACAAAAATGCACTTATCTGATTTGCGTGTTAGCTTGTCCGACTGAAGTCGCTTGACAAATTCATCACAACCCCAAATCTTTAGAAAAGACAAACAAGGATTCTTTCCAGTCCATATCTCATATGGTGTCTTAACTACGGATTTAGATGGTACCCTGTTAAGTGTGAAAGCTGCCGTTTCTAGAGCATAACCACAAAATGATAATGGTAAATCCGACTGGCTCATCATCGATCGAACCATGTCCAACAAAGTTCGATTGCGCCGTTCGGAGACCCCGTTTCTTTGAGGCGTTCCGGGCGGCGTGAGCTGTGGAAAAATTCCGCAACTCTTAAGATGATTTCTAAATTCGTTACTCAAATATTCTCCTCCACGATCATATCGCAAGGACTTTATTTTCTTGCCACGTTGATTCTCTACCTCACTCTGAAACTCCTTGAACTTTTCGAAAGTTTCAGACCTATACCTCATCAAGTAGACATAACCATATCTATTGAAATCATCAGTGAAAGTAATGAAGTAGTGATATCCTCCTCTGGCTGTTGTGCTCATTGGTCCACACACATCAGTATGTATGAGTTCCAACAAGTCTGTCGCTCTCTTGGGTAAACCCGAGAAAGGCAATTTGGTCATCTTTCCAAGTAAACAAGCCTGCCATGTCTCGTATGATTCAAAATCAAACGAAGTTAGAAGACCATCACCATGGAGCTTCTTCATGAGCTTTTCACTTATATGCCCCAAACGACAATGTCATAAATAGGTAGGACTAAAATCATTAGGCCAAAGCCTTTTAGCACAAACATTTTAAACAATGCATCATCAAGATAAAATAAATAACCCATTCACAATGGGAGCATTAGCCATAAACATATCATTCTTAGAGATTACACAACCATTGTTCATACTCGCAAATGAATATCCATCCCTCATCAAACATGAAGGTGATAAAATGTTTCGACCCATACTTGGAATGTAATAACAATTATTCAACTCCATAATAAATCCTGACGGAAGGTGAAGTTGCATGATGCCGATGAACAATGCAACAACCCTTGCTTTATTTCCGACGTGAAAATCCACTTCGCCTTTCTGCACTTCTCTAGTCCTTATTAGCCCCTGCATCAAATTGCAAATATGAGCAACCGATCCGGTATCAAATACCCCAGAGTTAGCATAGGAATCAGAGAGAAGAATGTCCACAACATTTACAACAAGCGTACCTAAGTGGGAAGTACTCTTACTTCCACTCTTCTTCAAAGAAGCCTAGTACTTGCTGCAGTTTCTCTTCTAGTGGCCATGTTTATGACAAAAGAAGCACTCAGTGTCTTCTACAGGTCCAGCCTTTTGCTTGGGTGCAGGCTTAGGGATCGTATCCTTAGCCTTTCCCTTCTTCTTACAAGAAGTACCCTTTTTCTTTAAGCTAAGCTTGTTCTACACAGCCATCACATGGCTATGCCCTGCACACTTCTTCATGTCACTTTCTGTTGTTTTTAGCATCCTGCATAACTCATTAGGGCCCTTCTCCACCCCATGCATATGGTAGTTCAAAATGAATTGCCCATACCTGGATGGAAGAGACGCCAAAATGAAGTCAGTGGCCAAATCTTGGCCTAGTGGAAAATCAAGCTTTTCCAAAGTCTAACTGTAACCAACCATTTTGATCACATGGGGGCCTACAGCTGCTCCCTCTGCTAGCTTGCATTCGACAAAGGACTTGGAAACATTGTACCTCTCAGTCCTTGCCTGATCTTGGAACATGTCCTTAAGCGCCAGATCATATCGTACGCATCCTGATCCTCAAACTTCTTTTGGAGTTCAGGTTCCATGCATGCAAGCATAAGACATCTAACCTCAACAGAATCATCACATGCTCTCTTGTAGGCGTTCTTAAGGGCACAGATGCATTATCAGCAGGTTCATCGGGGATTAGGGTATCCAGAACCATTTCCTTTTTATCAAACCTAAGAACAATTCTCAGGTTACGAACCCAGTCCGTACAGTTTGTTCCATTTAGTTTATCTTTGTCAAGAACTGAACGCAAAGAAAAAGGTGATGCGGTGTTTGGTGCCATTGATCTAACAGAAAATATGAAAAATACTAAGCCATGTAACCATGAAAGAGTAAAACATATTAAACAATTTAATAGCATATACTCCCACTTAAATCAATATCCCTCTATTGATACTAAGTGATTCAAGATCCACAATTAACAAGTCGACTAGTGAGCTTTAGCATCACTTCTAGAAGACAAGGTAAATCGGTAAGCAACACTTGCTAATCATATCACATATGACTCTTGTTTTTGGGTGACATCTCTATGTCAAAACTAGGCGCCCAACCTTTATGCCCCAAGGTCCTTAACTGTTAAGATGACCTTGTCAATCTTACGAACCCTTATGCGTGTAGGTATCTGATACAAACCCATCCAGCCAAGGAAAACCGTGGCACCCTAATTTCATAGTCCCACCAACGATTGTACAGGGCATAGGATGGTGCAAGGTTTGGTTGGGAGGGCATGGTTTAACTTAAACTTTGTGAGGGATCGTTCTACATCTATCATCTAAGCATGCATAGAGTAAAACACATAAGAATAACATTCACATAGTTGTGACACAGTATGGCCCATTTTATCATGGTGATCTCTATCGCCATAGAACCTGTCCACCATGATGATCTCCATCTTCATGTTCCATGCAAGCCATCATCCAAGTGATGACTCCTCCAAGAACTAATACAAGATATTACCCCTAATAGCTAGTAATCAAAATTACATAGAATTGGGATCATCACAAGTTGGCACGCAGGCCATTACAATAATTGACAATACACATGGCTCCAGCCGTGTTGACCTACTCATGACATGCAGGTCATGATAAATTTCATACATGCATCACATACATATATGGGCCATATACTGATCACATACATCCTGCAAAAACAAGTTATGCATAGAATCGCATTCTACCGGATCATGTGACCTCGCAGCACCTAGTTACCTTAACGAGATGCAAAAATGTGCTACGAGTAGGGGGGTCTCCCCCTGCGGGGTTCGAAGGGGCAGCGCCCCTCGTGGTATGTTGATCGAATCTACACAATTTTCTTTAAGGATTTTCTTTATTTTGATCGAGATACAAAACTGTGAAAAATGAGAGATCGAATCTACACAATTTTCTTTAAGGATTTAGATCGGCAAATCAAATTTACCATAAACCGCCTGTTGTTCTGATCTGATCAAACTCCTTTGATCACGGTACATCGATTTTAGATCTAGGTTCCGATTCGATCAATCATATTGATCTTCGCGTGATTCAACAGGATTTATGTGTCACTATCTACCCCGATGGCGGAAACCAACCGGTAGGGGTAAGTTGTTCGACTACCTCATAATCACGATCACGGAAAGCAAGATCATAGATCAATCCTGAACCACCACAATACAAACTATCACATCATTCATATCAATCTGCATATCACCATATGCAAACATCCCGAACCTATAACTGAACAGCATCGGCTCTGATACCATTTAAGGGATACGAGTAGGATACACTAGCGCAAATCAAAATTTTCTACCGCATATACCAGGATTACCGTTGTCATAGATCACGGGATTACCACTAGACGCGCAATTGCGGAACTTGATGAAGCGCGTCGAGGCAGTGTAGAAGATCTACGTCTCCTCCTTGTTCTCGTCCCACGAGCAACTCCCCTTGCGCGGCTCATCAAAGCGCTACAGATGCAACGCCTCCGAGGTATCCACACGTACAGGGTGGAAGCGTCAGATGCCGGACTGCTAGGTTCGCGCGTGCAACACAGGCGTGAGGAGTGGCGGCTGGGTGGAATGGTATAACCCTGGTCAGCACGCCCCACCCTCTCTTATATAGGCGTCCCTAGTGGGCTTCTACATTAGCAACACATTAGTAGCCTAAGCCTGGTCCAATTCGGATCTAATCCTCACTAGGCTTCTAGCCCCTTAAGTGTGTGACCCTATAGGTTCATATACGTATATACATGACACGAATACACCTATTCTGTCAATAGTTGGTAGCGGCCTCTAGCAAGACGTACCAAAACCTAAACGCATACAAAGATCATATCGGACGAACCATCACAAGGTTTAGTACATGTCTTTCCCTTTGCCTCACGAAATTTGGTCTAGCTCCAAGCTGACCTCCCTTTCTCGATACTATGATTTAGAATCCCTTTACTAGGTTAACTCTTAACCATATGTAGCACGGCCATGCTTTTTTGGATCCGATCACTCGAGGGGCCTAGAGATATCTCTCTCAAGTAGAGAGGGGAAAATCCCATATTGATTGACCATGCCTTGAAGCATGCTTCAGGACAAACCCGAAAGCTACCTTTATAACTACCCAGTTATGGAGCATCGTTTGATAGCCCCAAAGTAGGTCGATCCACATCTCAAGTACATGCGACAATCTCAGGTCTAAGGACAAAAGGTACACGATGTGTAGAGAGAGAGAGCTGCAACTAATTTCCAGTCTCAAGTTGGGTTAGTCCAACCCCATGTCCATAACATGTGTCCACATCTTTGGTTTGACATCTCCATGTCTATGACTTGCGAAACATAGTCATCAACCAATCGATGTGCTAGTCTAATATTTATGCGTGTCCTCACACGAACTCCGACTAGGGACAACTCTTAAATAACCAAACAAGTATAGAGTTTCACGAACAATTCACATAATTGCCAATCAATACAAGTTGCCTGATATGGATATTCAAGGAACATTACAATAAATCATGGATACATAAGAAATATAATCATCTCTATGATTGCCTCTAGGGCATATTTCCTTCAGACCGAGCATCGGCGTGGTGGTCGTAGTCGCCGGCGTGGATGTCTTGGAGGATCTTGCGGCCTTTCGCAGGCTGCACGCAATGTTGGAACACGCCAGTCATGCTGCGCTTATGGAGCTCGCCGTTGATGATGATGAAGGATTTGCAGCGGCGCACGATCATGCGTGCCTTCGTCTCGTCTGCTGGCAGGGCCCCTCCCTCGAGGTAGGCGATGTATGGCGCGATCTAGTCGCTTGGCTCCGCGATCATGGCAACCAGAGCGGGTTCTGGTTGCAGCGGGATCCTGAGGTCGATGTCCTTCGGGGGAGAGATGGAGGGCTTGTGGATGGTGTCAAGGAAGGCACCGCCGGGTGGCGCATGACGATCCAACCCGATACAAGAGAGGGCGTCGGCCTCTTTGTTCTTGCGCCGGTCGATCCACTCGGCGAAGAAGTCGGTGAAGTGGCCCCCCAGCTGGTCCACTTCTTGGCGGTATGCCGCCATGGTGGGAGAGACGGCGTTGCAGGTACCAGCGACTTGCGCGGCGACGAGGTCGGAGTCGATGTAGCACCGTAGACAATTAATGTTCATCTCCTTGGCGGATCGCATGCCGTGAAGGAGGGCCTCGTACTCAGCCATGTTGTTGGTGCAGGGGGTGAAGTCGAGGTACATCACGTTGCGCATCTTGTCGCCCTTGGGGGAGGTGATAATGATTCCTGCCCCTACGCCGTATGCGTTCTTGGACCCATCGAAGTGGAGCAACCAGTACTGGAGGTACGGCATCTTCTATGGCTGCTGCGCCTCCTCCTAGTCGGTGAGGAAGTCCCCCAGGGCCTGCGACTTGATTGCCTTGCGCGACTCGTACTTGATATTGTGGACGCCAATCTCGACGGCCCACTTGGTGACACGCCCAGTTGCCTCGGGGTTGCGGATGATGTCCTGCAACGGCGCGGAGGAGAAGACCGTGATTGGGTGCTCCTGGAAGTATTGTGGTAGGCGCCGCTGGGCTCGGAAGACCGCGTACACCAGTTTCTGGTATTGCGGGTAGCACTATCGCGACTCAGTGAGGACCTCGCTGATGTAGTAGATGGGGCGCTGCACGGGGCGCTCCTTGCCTTCTTTTGGCCGTTCGATGACCATGACGGTGCTGACGACTCGCATCGCTCCAGGTCCTCGATGGTGGTGGCACGGGTGTAGGAGCCCTCGAAGTGCCGGACGAAGGCGTCATGCATGTACTCCCATGAATCGATGTTGTTCGTGGGGAGGGTGTTGATCCATTGTAGAGTCACTCCCTCCATCATCAGGGGGAGGTAGCGGGTGGCGAGGAGGTCGGTGTGGCCAGCGATTCCCATCGTCATGAGGTATGTGTCCAGCCACACGGCCGGGTTGTACATGGGATCGTACTTTTTGATCTCCTTCGACGCTTTGAAGTTCGCCGGATATTTCTTTCCTCGGATCATCGGTCCGAAGCACTGGAGGCCAAGTCGGCTGAGCGAGCCCCGTGGCACGCCGTCGGTGCGGTTGGTGAGGGTATGCCTCAGGTCGGGCTGGCGTGCGCGCCAGCTCTGGTTGTTGATGATGTGGGTTCACGCGTCGACTGGCTGCCCATTGGCAGCGGCCATGTTGTTCATCAGTCACGGGTCATTGGTGGAGGGCGCCGCGTGCGCGACCCTTGGCTGGAGCTGCAGGGGCTCGGATGGCGGGCAGTTCAGGGTATTCTCCATTGATGGGTGTACACTCGAGGCCACCCTACTTCCGGAGGAGCAGGAGTACATGCACCCCCACGAGTCGGCTCCTACGACTTGCTGATCGACGGCCTTGGCGAGTAGGGACTTGGTTGCGGTGACCCAGCATACCACTGCATGGTGTAGTACACTATAGTCGTTGATATAACACCAATGGAACATCGTTCCATCTGCATTATATCCCTCAGAGTGGTACAACAGAAACATCGCGGGTCCAAGACAACACTTTATATTACATATAGCATATTACAAAAGATCCAGAGAGATTCCTCGGACAGTGAGGAATATTATACAGAAAGAACCAGAAAGATCCACTCGGAGTTACTTTAGAAGTACTACTATTAATATATGTATAAGGCTTGAAAGTACTACTATAGTATTATTCTACAGAAGTAGGTTCTAGATTCTAGGAGTTTTATTTCTATTCTACGCTTCAACTTGTCTTTGATAGATTCCGGTAAGGTCTTCCACTCCGTTGATCTCCCTTAGATATCTTCAACTCTTCAAGTGACTTATTTCCTAGAAACGCCATTGGTTTCTCCGAGATGTAGCAAGGGTTAAGAAGATACGTTGAGTACGAGCGTACTCAACAAATTCACTAAAGAGGAGTGTTTGATGCACTATCTACAGCCACAGACCATAGGTCATAGGCAATGCAAGTTTTCGTAAACGTTTCTTGAAAGGTTGATTTTATTCTGAAAAGCTATGTCCATCAGCCTTCACGGGTTTACCAGAACTTTCATGGAGTTACTTTCTGTAACATCCCAAAAATACTAAACTTGGATCATCAAACTCTAATCATCAAATTTAGGGTTAACAAAAACTTTTCTAAATAAAAATATGAAAGCATGCATGTGTGTATGCATCCCATTTTGAATTCTTTTGAATTGCCTTGTTTATGTGTTTATTTGCTTGTAAAAGGATTCTTAGGTGAAATAAACATCATCTAAACAATTCCCAAACTTTTCCCAAAGACAAATAAATCAAAACAAACAAAATGAGTGAATGGTCATTTTGACCAATTTAACTCCCATGCCTACTTTGGCTGTCTCAAACTTTCAGAACTTAACAGAAACTTGTTTGGATCTTTACACCCCTTGATAGTACTCATAACAAAGTATCAAGGCCCACCTTGTGATCATCTAGAAACTTTCAAATGCACAGTTTAAATGACAATTCAAAATTGAATCTTTATCATATGGGAAGATCCCACTTTTTCAAAAACCACTCAAACAAGCTCAACTTTCAAAACCCAAGCATCCGCAGACTCACCAGCACCAACCTAGCACACCCACCAAAAATCTTTTCAAAATTTAAAACTTGAATTATTGCGGCCATTTCATCAAACACCTTGCTGATTCAAATCAAATAAAATATAAACACTATTGTGAGCAGTGATTGGAGCCTAACCTGTTCCCTCTCTAGCTCACAGCAACCTCAGTAGATCATCTAGCCAACTAAACCAAGAACTAGACCCACTATAAGCTTGGCAATGTCATCAATGGTGAACAGCCGAAGCTCACCATGTCACCCCAGTGTGGACAACAAGCTAGGAGAAGAAACAAGCCTAGCCAACATGTCTGGGAGCAAGCCAACACGCCACCGCCACTCCCTGTCCAACGCTCGAGCGTTGCCAACCCCTGGACCACAAGCACAGACCATGCCCAGCTCGCAGCAACCATGCCGAGCATGCGCCAGAGCGCCGCCCTCGACACCCGCCCACAGACCGTGCGCCACCCTCGCCGCGTGCATACATGATCACCACCGACCCAGGAGACCGCCAGCCACTCCCGTTCGCCGCCCCATGCCCCGTAGCCACCGTTCGCCGTCGAAGACGCCGCCTCGGCCACGCAGAGCATCGCACGTTCCAGACCATTTGACACCGCCCCTACATGCGCATTAAAGCCATAGAGCATCGCCAGGAGACCACCAAGCGATCGCCACCACCGGCCATGCCTCTAGCATCCCGTAGCCATGTCACCACCGTCGCCTGCCCATGCCGTTCGGTCTCGTCGTCACGACTATAAATAGAGGCCACCCCCAGCCGAATTGAGCACACCATCTCACTCCCCTCTCCTCACTCACCCAATACCAATGCCCCAGCTCAGCACCAGCGTCGTGTTCAACCAGGAAGGAGGTTTGCCCTAGGAAATTCACTCAACCGCAACGGCCGTCTTTTCCTCATGCATGCTGAAGAAGCTTAGGAAGCGCCAGACGTCGTGCTGGGTATGTTTTCTGTTAATTTAGTACTTGCAAGAGTGTTGTTTGATTCGTGTGCATCGCATTCATTTGTCACCGAAGAATTTGCATGCACTAGTAAAATTCAACCAACAAAACTGAAGCATGTTATGATCGTCCAAATTCCCGGTTCAACCACCAAAGCTAGGAAAATTTGCAAAGCCGTCCCTATCCGAATCCATGGCATAGATTTTTATGCTAATCTGATAGTACTCGGAACTAAAGGTTTGGAAGTAGTACTAGGAATGGATTGGATGTCCAAACATAAAGGATTGATTGACTGTGCCAATAAATCCATCACCATGACCAGTACAGCCGGAATATCAGTCGAGCATATATCTGAAACCTTACCTCGCCAATTCAAGTGCAACAAGAGTATAGCCCAACCTACCATTGACCAAGTCCGGATAGTCTGTGAATACCCCGATGTATTTCCAGATGTTTTTCCCGGTATGCCCCCAGATCGGGATATCGAGTTTATCATTGAACTAATCCCCGGAACATGACCCATAGCCCAGAGACCCTATAGTATGAACCCGTCAGAACTGGCAGAACTGAAGAAGCAACTGGATTCCATGTTGGAAATAGGATTGATTCAACCAGGTGCGTCACCTTGGAGATCACCTGTTTTGTTCGTGGATAAGAAGGATGGAGGTAACCGTTTGTGTACGGATTACCGGAAGTTGAATGATGTCACCATCAAGAACAAGTACCCCTTGCCCAAGATAGAAGATTTGTTTCATCAACTCAAGATTCGCGCAGAGGATATTCCCAAGACTGCCTTTACCACCCGCTATGGATTATACGAGTATACTGTTATGTCCTTTGGATTAACCAATGCCCCCGCTTATTTCATGAATCTCATGAATTAGATTTTTATAGACTTCCTGGATAAGTTTGTCGTTGTTTTCATCGATGACATTCTGATTTATTCCAAATCGGAAGAAGAACATGAGCTACACCTAAGGACCATTCTTGGAACCCTTAGAGAGCATCATTTGTATGCCAAGTTTAGCAAATGTGAATTCTGGTTACAAGAAGTAAGATTCCTCGGTCACATTGTATCAGCCGGAGGAATTGCCGTTGACCTTGCAAAGGTGAAGGATATCGAAGATTGGAAAGCCCCAACCTCTCAAACCCAAGTTCGTGCATTTCTCGGATTGGCAGGATATTGCCGCAAGTTCGTAGAAGGATTCTCGAGTATCGCCAGACCCATGACCCAATTGCTGAAGAAGGACAAGAAGTTTGAATGGACCAACAAATGTGAAGCGAGTTTTCAAGAACTCAAGAGAAGATTGATTTTAGCCCCAATCTTAATCATGACGGATATCACAAAGCCCTTTGACGTGTATTGTGATGCATCCAAGATCGGTCTCGGATGTGTGCTAATGCAAGAAGGCAAAGTTATATCTTATCTATATCGACAATTGAAACAACATGGAAAAATTACCCAACCCATGACCTTGAACTCGCAGCCGTAGTTCTCGCCTTAAAGACATGGAGGCATTACCTGATGGGAAATCGTTGTGAGATTTATTCGGATCACAAGAGCCTGAAGTATATATTCACTCAGAAGGAGCTGAATATGAGGCAGAGAAGATGGATTGAGCTAATCAAGGATTACGACATGCACATTCACTATCACCCTGGTAAAGCCAACGTGGTAGCAGATTGCCGTGCCGCTTGAACTCCATGATTTTGAAGGAGCAACCAAGCTTGCACAAAGAGATGGAAGATTTTCGAATAGAATTAGTAAGTGAAGGATTTTTGGCTAGCATCGAACTTCAACCCACTTTGATCAGCCAGATCAAAGAGGCGCAGAAAGGAAATGCTAGTATCGACGGAATCAAGTGTGGTATTGGTACAGGCAAAGTACCCGGATTTACTGAAGACGAAGAAGGAGTTCTGTGGTACAAAGGAAGCCTTTGTGTACCAGCAGATTCTGAGTTGAAAGAAGTGATTTTGAAGGAAGCTCATGATACTCTTTATTCTATCCACCCCGGAGGAACTAAGATGTATCAAGATTTGAAAGAGCAATTTTGGTGGCATAAGATGAAGAGAGAAATCGGAAGCTATATCGCCAAGTGTGATATATGTCAGTGAGTCAAGGCCGGACATCAAAGACCCGCTGGATTGTTACAACCCTTGCAGATTCCCGAATGGAAATGGGATTCCGTTGGAATGGACTTTATCACCGGATTGCCTACTTCTAGTAGGGTAAATGACTATCTGGGTCATAGTGGACAGATTGTCCAAAGTCGCCCATTTATTACCCGTCAAAACCACTTATCAGAGTTCGAAGCTAGCGGAGTTATACATCGCTAGAATCGTTAGTTTGCACAGAGTCCCCAAGAACATCGTATCTGATCGAGGAACTCAATTTACCTCGAGATTCTGGAAGAAAGTCCAAGAAGGTTTAGGAACCCGCCTAGATTTCAGCACCGCATATCACCCTCAGACCGATGGACAAACGGAGCGAGTAAATCAAATAATCGTATATATGCTGAGAGCATGTGTGTTAGAATATGGATCTAAGTGGGAAGATTGTCTGCCGTTTGCAGAATTTTCATACAACAATAGTTATCAAGCTAGTTTGAAAATGGCCCCATTTGAATTCATGTACGGAAGGAAGTGTCACACCCCTTTGAACTGGTCGGAAGTAGGAGAGAGTCAGATCTTTGGACCCGACATGCTACGAGAAGCAGAAGAGAAGGTTCACAAGATTTGTGAGCACCTCAAGACATCCCAGTCTAGACAGAAGAGTTACGCCGACAAGAGACGTCGAGACCTAGCCTTCAACATAGGAGATTTTGTGTATCTGAAAGTGTCGCCATTGAAGGGAATGCAGTGTTTCCAACTCAAAGGAAAGTTAGCCCCCAGATATATCGGACCCTTCAAGATTCTGAACCGTCGAGGAGAAGTGTCGTATCAATTGGAACTACCTGAAGAGATGTTAGTCGTGCACAATGTGTTCCATATCTCATTACTTCGCAAGTGCCTCGAAGTTCTAGAGAAGACTGAAGTGTTCAAGAATATCGATCACCGGACCATAGAGATCAACAATGACCTGACCTATCCCGAAGTACCCATCCGTATTTTGGAAGAAGCTTTCCGAACCACCAGAACCCGAAGCATCAAGTTTCTCAAGATTCAGTGGAGCAACCACACAGAAGAGGAAGCTAGCTGGGAGCGCGAAGATCACATCAGGAAGGAATTTCCCGATCTCTTCAAATCCTAGGTAATCTTTTTGTCCTTTTTCAAATCTCGGGACGATATTTTGTTTAAGGGGGGAAGGTTTTTAACATCCCAAAAATACTAAACTTGGATCATCAAACTCTAATCATCAAATTTAGGGTTAACAAAACTTTTCTAAATAAAAATATGAAAGCATGCTGTGTGTATGCATCCCATTTTGAATTCTTTTGAATTGCCTTGTTTATGTGTTTATTTGCTTGTAAAAGGATTATTAGGTGAAATAAACATCATCTAAAAAATTCCCAAACTTTTCCCAAAGACAAATAAATCAAAACAAACAAAATGAGTGAATGGTCATTTTGACCATTTTAACTCCCATGCCTACTTTGGCTATCTCAAACTTTCAGAACTGAACAGAAATTGTTTGGATCTTTACACCCCTTGATAGTACTCATAACAAAGTATCAAGGCCCACCTTGTGATCATCCAGAAACTTTCAAATGCATAGTTTAAATGACAATTCAAAATTGAATCTTTATCATATGGGAAGATCCCACTTTTTCAAAAAACCACTCAAAAAAGCTCAACTTTCAAAACCCAAGCATCTGTAGACTCACACGCACTAACCTAGCACACCCACCAAAAATCTTTTCAAAATTTAAAACTTGAATTATTGCGGCCATTTCATCAAACACCTTGCTGATTCAAATCAAATAAAATCTATACACTATTGTGAGCAGTGATTGGAGCCTAACGTGTTCCCTCTCTAGCTCACAACAACCTCAGTAGATCATCTAGCCAACTAAACCAAGCACTAGCCCCACTGTAAGCTTGGCAATGCCATCAATGGTGAACAGCCGAAGCTCACCATGTCACCCCAGTGTGGACAACAATCTAGGAGAAGAAAAAGCCTAGCCAACATGTCTGGGAGCAAGCCAACACCCCATCGCCACTCCCTGTCCAACGCTCGAGTGTTGCCAACCCCTGGACCACACGCACAGACCGTGCCCAGCTCGCCAGCAACCATGCCGAGCATGCGCCAGAGCGCCGCCCTCGACACCCTCCCACAGACCGCGCGCCGCCCTCACCGCGTGCATACACGATCACCACCGACCCAGGAGACCGCCAGACACCCCCGTTCGCCGCCCCATGCCCCGTAGCCACCGCTTGCCGTCGAATACGCCGCCTCGGCCGCGCAGAGCATCGCATGTTCCAGACCATTTACCACCGGCCATGCCTCTAGCAGCCCGTAGCCATGTCGCCACCGTCGCCTGCCCATGCCATTCGGTCTCGTTGCCGCGACTATAAATAGAGGCCACCCCCAGCCGAATTGAGCACACCATCTCACTCCCCTCTCCTAACTGATCGTTCCACCCTGTTCCCGAAGCAAGGCGAGCAGCGCTTCGCCGGAATTTCACCGGAGCCCGCCGCTGCTGGAGAAGAAAGGAGCCAGCGATTGGAGCCGCCCCAGGAGAAGATTCCGATACCAGGAGGTTTGCCGTCGTCGACTTCGTCGTTCGCCCGCCTCACCGACCCTAGCCTGAGCCCTGGTGAGCCCCCGACGACCCCCACTTGCCGCGTTAGGGTTCAGTCTCGCCGGCGTTGCCCGACGTGGACGACGACCCTCAGTCATTGGATTAGAACTAGATCGAACGCACCATATTGCCCCATACCACTTCGCACCCCCTCGTCTCACTGACGCGTGGGGACAAAAACTTAACCAGCCCGCGTAAGCGCTGTGCTTAGCAGGCCGGCCTAGTATCATTTCCCGCGCAGCCCAGTTGTTTGAATTTGGATTTTTCCATTTTCATTTAAACACACTTCTGCACCTAGTTTCAAAAATCAACCCAGCTCGATTCAGTGAACCAAATTGAATGAAAAAAATTTTGTTAGAAAGTTCTGGAAGTGCTGAATCCAAGTCCGTTGGATTTAAATCATTTGGATCTATAGATCACCCTTGGTAAAAATAACAAGCCAGGAGCTTTTCTGCATTCAAACATTTTTCAAATTTAAACCATAAAAGCTTTTGAGTTGATTCCAACTCTAAAAAATCACATTTAAAGATACCTTTCAGAATATATAAAAATATATAGGTTTACTTACAGAAATAATGACCAAGTAATAAAAGAATGCCACATAAGCATTTCTAGTCACTTTATTTAATTAAAAATAAAAGGTTAAACCTTATTAAATTGTGACACCACTTTAAATCACATTACCATGGACTAAAATTTGTGGTGATGACATGTGTCAACATAATCCCATGTTTGGTTTGGAGAATATTAAATCTTAAGTAGTTTTTCAATGAGTAGAAATTACTTTTCTAAAAATAAAAGGAATTAAACCAAGCTTGGGTCTTGTAATGTTAGTGATGATGCTAGATCATCTATAGGACCCTTGTGTGTGATGATTGCAAGTAGTTAAGTATCGTTTGGTGATTGTGTACCTCGTATTTATTCATAGACGCTAGTACCGACCAAGGATACGAGGAAGAAGGAGGATACCACGAAGAAGAAGCCGATGAGAACTTCAACCACTGCTCTTCAGAAGGCAAGCCAATACTTGCAAGCTATTAATTTAGCAAGCTTATACTGATACTGATGCAAGCCTAATAATACTAGTTCAATGTGCAAGCTAACACTTGCAATTTAGCAAGCTTATACTGATACTGATGCAAGCCAATACTTGCAAGCTATTAATTTAGCAAGCTTATACTGATACTGATGCAAGACTAATACTACTAGTTGAATGTGCAAGCTAACACTTGCAAGATACTCTACTTTAGCAAGCCTTACTAATCAAGTTGACCTATGCAAGCCAATACTTGCTGGTCACCATGCCAACTATATGCCTTAAGCATAGATGATCCTACCCACTTGATAAACCAATCCTAGTTTTTACTTACAAGCTTTATACTTTATTTATTTATCAAAGCTATTACTTAGAGTTTACTTAAGTAAATTATAGATACTAGAAGGATATTTGAAGGTTCCATAAAGAGCATAAAATTTGGCCTAAGTTAGGTAATCTTGATGTCATCCTAAGGCATGAGATTAAACTTAGTTAAACTCCACTTGTTTACCACCCCTCATCAGTACTTACCCCACTTGTAGATGCTAGTGATAAGCATAAAACTTGATCCACTTTAGATGGGAATACTTGGTGGAAAAATGGTTATGAAAACCTTAGAATTATGGATCATTCTACTGAGATGTTTTGACATGTGTTTCCGAACACCAGATGATTTTGGTGATGAAAATGTTGAGGCATGATCCTTAGCCCTTTATAAAACTGATGGTTGTCTGGATGCGATACCATTCCAATTTTACCGTACAACCACAATACCCGAAGATTGGGTAGGGCTTGACTGGAAACTTATATACCTTAGTATTGGTTCCCTCACGGCCAAGGTCTGAGCTGAGGCTACCTTGTGAAGATCGTCCACCTGTGCAGTACCCAAGATGACAGTTGGTCATGGTTGGGAGGCCAAACTCACAGGAGAGGTGCTTATACTAGGGCGTGTAATTGAAAGGTTAGGATTGATTATCCGCATACTGAGTATGGTGAATTCAGGATTTGTTCCTGACGGATGTATCGAATGTTGTGGTAAGAGTGTACAATCTCTGCAGAGTGTCAAACTATTCGAATATCCGCGTCCGTAGTTATGGACAGTTGGAGTGGCCATATTGTTCCCCCGTCAGATGTTTTCAAAATGACTTATGAAATGAATGGTGAATTTGACGTGACCACAACAGAATTGTGGCATGAGATACAAATTCCCACTTAGGTGTTATAAAAATTTGACTAGCTTTCTCTTGCTTCTGAACTTAGTAGATGTAAATCTGGCTTTTGCAAATCAACCCTAGAGCTTAGTGTCCTACTACAAAAACCCGTTCACTTGTTAGTATTAGTTTGCGAGTAGTTAAAGAGTACTCATGGCTTTGTCCCTGGCTAGGCCAGACTATGAAGAGGAGTACCAGGATGATGGACCCCAGGAAGGTTACGACAACTAGGATCATCTCCCATCGTCAGCATTGTCTGTGACCCCGAAGATGGAGCTTCGCCTACACTACCTTTATTATTACGTATTTCCGCTGCTTGAATTGTATTAAGAACTGGATAATGAGATCCTTATTTGTGTAAGACCTTATGTATGGTTTGTAATGGATGATGTACTATGGTATCCAATTTTGTTATGTCTCGCAAAAATGGTAATCCTGGGATTGCGATGTATGGCATAACAAGCATCTGGGATTAAAAATCCAGGTGTTGACACTTTCCCGCAGCGTTCGCAACTCCTTCCCGGAACAGGGAGTAACAAGTCACAGTTCTTACACTCTGCAGAGGTGCGTCACTTTACCCATGAGAGATCTTAGCTTTGTTGCACATCCGAGTTATAGGCTCGTTCACACTTCCTTGGTGTGAGGCCCAGACTAAGATCCAAGCCAATCACTATCCTTCTTCGCGACCCCGCATACACCACAACTGTTGGATGTCCAAACTCAAGGTAGACTTTTCCCCGTATAAAATGGCTATAGCTTAGTTGGATACACACAACAACCATTAACACTAGATATCTGTCTTTTTTAACCCAGATCCACGGTAGACTTCCCCCGTATAAAACGGCTATACCCATGATCTGCAACTTAAAAATGCCCAGAACAGTGTCCAATGCATGCGAAAGGGAGTTGATCCAGCTGACTTCTCCGTCCCATTCCAAATCTCATGGTTAACGCGTAATATACGGCGCAAGAATCACTGGCGACATTGGTTGTCAAGTCCTAGATAATATGTTCCGTTACCACCGGAACGTTCATAGTAGATTATTACCTCATGGTAAATAACCTATAATCATATTATTATGAAAATAGTGTTTTCTGATCTTTTTCAAATGCAGGTGATGACAACACTGGATTTGCAAAATACTTTACAGAAAATAATCAAAGGACATGAGCAAGTGTGAACTTGCCTTTTGTGATTGCAAGATTATGCACTCACGGGCTTCGAGATAGTATAAGATCCAATATCTGAAATCAACATCATTGGTCCGGTAAGGACTAATGTTTAAAGAAGCAGGATGCCATTATGCATAAGTAATGCTATGCAATTTTATAATTCCCAAAGTGAAACCCTTAGTGTTTTGAATAAGTTGATCTTAGGCATTTTCTTTAAGATTGGTTTTATCTTTAAGTTTATTTCATAAGCAATGACATTGATAAGGAATTTAAGTGTTAACAATCCAAAATATACAAATACGGATAAAGTATTGTGATTATGATTAATGGTTATCTGGTGACTAGGATAAAAAGTTCTTGAGTTGAGTTCTTAAGAGCTGAAGGAACTAAAATAGACTTGTTTGTGTGAAGTGGAAAAAAGAATAAAATTTGAAGAAACTAGTATTTAGTTAAGGTTAATTAGTCTTAAGGTTTATTAGGTTTTACATTAGGGTTTATGATGGTTATGAATGGTGTTAAGTTATCATATTTTAATTGATGATACAAGTGACTAAAGTTAACTTTAAAACATGAATAAACTTCAAATGAGATGTTTATGATTGTTTAAACCAAAGTTAACTATAAAAATAGAAGTGAATTGTAAGATATGATGAGTTTTTAGAGTAGTATCTAGTTTTAGGGTTTTGGTAAATATGATTAAGGATGATCCCTTTTAGTTTAAGTGAAAGATAAATTTAATAATACGTAATTTATTAATGGGAGCATAATTAGATGATCTTACAAATATTGTTAGGGTTTAGAATCATTTTAAGAGTGGTTGAGGGATGGATATTATTCACCCTCGTACACATGAGCATTATGTAATATTTATTTAAAAGGAGTTTAATTTGAATTTAAGATTTAAAAATATTTAAAGGCTAATAATTATATTTAAGTATTATTTTGATTATAGATTTAGACTTAGTAATTAAACTTTAAATTTTTGGTGTTTTATAAGAAAATGTGATTATTTCTTACTTAAGAAATAATTTTAAGATTTAACAAAGTGGTTATTTTATTTGAGTAAAATAAGTAATGAATTTTATTTATCTTAAAATGTTTTTGAATAATATACATAGTATTTTTCTGGTGAAATATACTTATTAAATACCTTAAAAATGAATTTTATTTATTTTTAAGTATTACCTTTATTTTTATAAAATTCTTTAAATTTTTAAGTGTCTTTAAATATTTGATTTATATTTTATTTGTAAAACTCTAAGTTAGTATTTGTATAAAATAGTAAAGTTATTTTTATACACAAAAATGATTTTTACTTATTTTTAGGATTTTTCCTTATTTAATTAAATTTCACTTAAGATTTAATAGTGTTTAAACTTTATTTGCATTTTATTAACTTAAATAAGTAAAGTTATATTTTTCTTAGGTGGATATTATTTTTGTGATAATTTTTATATATTAAATATATTTTTATGATTTTTCTATAATTTTATATAGCTAAAAATGTTTAAAGGTTATTTTGGTAATTTATTTTTCTTTTATTTCATTTTTTATTTTGTTTTGAAATGGGCCTAGGACCCAACATTGGGCCAAATTGACCCAGCAGAGGGGGTACTGGATCGGTCAAACCGACCCAGCCTGCACTCACCTTATCCCCTCGAAGCCTCTCCTCCTCTCTCCTTTCTCCTCGCATTCCTGGGCGCTGCCACCGCCGACTTGATTCCGGCGAGGCAGGCCGCTGCGGCCGCCTCCGTTGGATGCCGGAGCTCCGCCTTCCCCAGACGAACCTAGCCCTCCAATTCGATTTGTGTATTATGCTCCTACGTGACCACCACCAGCCCCAAACCATAATTCCCCATTTTTCCATTACTTCGATGGGACCGCGAGGTTCTCGGCAACCCCGGTGATATGGCGAGGGCGTTTGGATGCTAGGACTTGCTGGTGGTGTGGGCTGAGGCAGTGCAGCGCCATGGCTCACCTCGTGTGGCTGTGCCGCCGTGCTGAGATTCATATCTCTACCGTCGCCACAACTGCTACTTCGTCTGCGAGCTTAGACTCGTACCAGGTAGGCACTCCTTTTCCCCTCTCTACATCTTCTACTCTTACCCTCTTCTAGTGAAATTTCTGGAACCCTGGAAATATCTTCTATAGCTTTATGTGGTTCACATGCCTCTACTTATTTGATCTGTAAGATCCTTTAAAGGGGTCAATAATGATTCCCTAATGTCAAATGATTGTGGTTAGAGCAGGTTTACTATGGTAAAGATTAATGTCTATGTGTTGTGATGATTTTCAGTTAGAGAAATGTTTTCTTTGACTGATTGGGATTCAGTAAACAATTCACCACTCTCAATCCTAGACTAGTTGGTATAGTAAGTGATGGTTTTGTTTGGGATTATTCATCCCAAATATTTCTTTTGAACCTATTTGCTCAAATGGCTAGTTTACCCAGATTATTTTGATGGCTGTTGATGCATCTCTCATTAGAGTTATGGAATCAATCTGTTAATAGAATATTCCTATAAGATATTGGCTACTATGGAATAAACTTAGTTTACTAAATTATGTAACTGTCTATTTGGACAGTTCACAATTTTGTTGATTCAAAAGAATTGTCCTAGTGCTCAGCTGTAATGTCAAGTTAATGGCTTGAATAGATATAACATTCTTATGCATATGGACAGTGAATCTAATTTATGATTTTGATTACTGGGTTACTACTAGGAAAATGATATGAACCCATGTACTGCTTACTAGCAGATGATCAGGAAAACTGCAATGATTGCTTAAATTGTTGCTCCTGTATCCTATTGTGACCTTGCTTAGCAATGCCCTTACAGTTGTCAGCAATACAATAACTTTTACTGCCTTAGGATTGCTACTATGATTCCTCCCATTAGGAGTGAACACAATGGTGATTTAAGGTATGTGATAGGAGTTCAATTGTTGGATATAGTATGATTTCTAGCTATTTAGCTAGGAAAATGATTCTAAGTGGTTTCCTAACTTGTGAACAATTTAATGATGTGGCTTAAATAGTTGGCATTCCATACCTTGGTATACTGAACTTTTGTTTCAGTGACACAATGAGATAACTTGATCTGCCATTTGGATTGACTGACTAAGATTTATAATTTAAATGCCAATGATGCATGGTCTGAGGCTTAAATTTGATAAGAACATATAAGATTGCCTTTATAGATGATTCCTAGACTACTTGTCTAGGAAAATTATAAAATCATTGGCTTGAATAACTTGAGATCTAGCTAATACAGGAAAATTGTTCTGGTGGCTTCTGCTGACCTGGGCTGCTACTGTGGTACCTCCAACCTTGGAGAGTGCACAATGGTAGCCCAGGTAGCATGACTTGCTCCTGGGAACATCTACAGTGATGTAGTTAATGTTGGTGTCAAAAGAAATTTAGCTCAGGATGCAAAAAGGCTAAAGCTAGTTTAGTGGATGAAATACAGATTCTTTCACTTGGCTTTATCTTAGCTCTAGGATGATCCTGGAGTAGCACTTCTCCCTAGTCTGAGAGCTCTCTCTCTCTACAACCTCATTCTCTAAACAAAATGATAAAATCAGATACTTAAGCATGATCTTGGTGTTGAGGAGTAACCTGATGATGGACGTGAGGTTTCTATGCCAGTACTAGCACTTGAATAGTTAGCCTACTTTGTTCCTTTGATGTAGTTGTTGCCTGCTCCTCCTGATGTGGATCTTGATGATCTTGCTTGTGCTCTGTAGTGAGATGCTAACTAGTTCCTCCTGGTGTGTTACCTTCCCTGTGAATTTCTCCCCTCCTAGCTCTTGGATGGCTCCTGGGAGCAACCAGCTGCTGGTGATGGTTTGGTGGAAGGATTCGTGATTCTTGTTGATGAAGCTGAACAGATTAGTGATGATCTGATACTAGTTGTGGTGTTCTTGAGAACTTGGTAGTGGTTTGAGATAGATTGGAAACTGAGGCAGTGACTAGATGTTGTGATGCGGCTGTGTTACCCCTTTTATGTGCATTGGCAGCTGTTGTGGTGTTGACATCACACTAATGCATGCTGGTGAGTGAGCAGCCTGCTTGCATGTTGTGGTTTGGGGATCAGATCAAGTAAAAAGCTTGATATTTCCTGATGTTTTACCTCTTTACCTTCTTATTTGGTTTTGGTGAAACTTTCCCCTAAGCCAATGATGTTGTACTGAGGCCAAAAATACTGATATGAACAGATGCTACTATTTGGTGAAACTTGCCCCTTATTGATTAGCTCAATGATGAATTTTTAATAGTGCATTACACTGTTCACTTCTGAGAGCAAAACTAACCAACTAATCATTCTTTTATTTGGTTTTTTGTTTTGTTTATTTTTTTTGTGTTTTCAGGAAATGAAGAGAAGAAAGAAAAATGTCAACTGTTGAAGGACATCAGAGAACAGTAGCTTGAATTCCTTTGTAATAAACATTGTAGTTTATTTTTCTGTTTTATTTGTTGTAAAAACATTGTATTATTGTATTCAATTCAATAAAGTTTACTTATTTCATATTTTTATTTTACAATTCTTTTGTAAGGACAATGTCATATATATTGTTGTAATAAAGAACGATGTTATTTATTTCAATTATATAATTCTTTTTCCTACTTATTTATTTCCTAATTGTAAAGACAATGTCTCATATAAAGAATTCTTTTATTTATCTATTGTAAAATAATACTATATGCATATATATTTATATTAATAAAGAATCATTGTTATATTATTTATGTAATCATTTTATTTCAAGTTATTAAATATTTCCAATTCTTATTTGTGAATTTTATAAATTCATTTGAATTTCTTATTTGAAATTCAAATACATGTTTGAGCAAATTTTCCCTGAAACAAAGAATTCTACAAAGGTCATGTCGAAATCTATCGCACTTGCTCCGAAGTTTCCTTCAGTACAAGAGAGATCCCAATCCCTCCATAGCTCTTTTAGTTTTGTGCGAAAATTCCCCGGATTTTCTTATGCATGAATGCAATGCACAAACCTGTGTCCTCTCTATTTCTAGGTGCTAATCCTGGGATGTTACATTGGCGTACTCAATTTGCAGCGCGCCCTCTCCTGTGACGTTGAGGTTGGCGACTGCTGCTCGTCCCGCGATGACATTGACCATCGGGGTAGAGAATAGCGGGAGGCCGTTCGCATCCAGCTCTTGCAGAGAGATAAGGACTCTCGACTGGTTGGAAGGGGGAGCGCGGCCCGGTGGCGGTGGGGGAGCTCCATTCGCTGGTGCGCCTGGTGGCGGTCGGGCGCTGAAGCCTGGTGGCGCGTTCTCGCAGATCGCGCGATCTTCCACGCGAGTCGGGTCGTTGTCGTCGTCGAAGTTCAGGGCACGGACCTAAACTGTGGGGTTCAGGCGCGTCCTGGTGCGGCGCTGGTGGTAGAGCGATAGCTCCTGCACCGTCGATTGCTCGAGGCAAAAAAATCGTGCTCGGCTTGCTCCCTGCGCACTGCCTCTTCCAGGCGCAGGCGCATCTCCTCGACCTCCCCGCCGTCGCAGTTGGCGGGATCAGCGTGGAGAAGGGGTCCGGGGGGCGCTTGTGCCGCTCGCCATGTAGGTCGCGATTGAAAGGGCATGTATGCCCCCATGTGTGGTTTTGGTAATTAATGACAATCTCTATGGACTAATGTGTAAATTGAGTTTCACGTGTAGGTTTGTCCATTGGCATCGCTTGGGCCATGTGTTGATCTCAAGGTTGGAAGATGAAGAAATGTCCAAGGGCTTTGTGCCCATTGGAATCATGAAGAAAGAAGGAGCTTGAAGGTCGATCAAGGCATGTGCAAAGAGTTGCATCAAGATGGATCAACCTCAAGTAAGGTTGAAGAAGGACGAGCTCAAGATGTGCCATCTCTAGAAGATCTCATGCTTGAAGCTTGCCATCCTCGTGCTCATGGAATGATGAAGACAAGTTCAAAGAAGAGGTTTCCCCATGGAATATGGGGGAGCATTTTGCAAGTCTTCATCAAGCAAGAGCGAGCAAGAGCAAACAAGAAAGGTGTTCCCACTATAGAAGAACAAGGCGGTCTACATCAAGTTCAAGTGGGACGCTCAAGGCAAAGGTATGTTGATAGGGCTTCTCTTTTGCCGGTCTCGTGTTGTTAGTTGGGAGACCGGGTTTAGGATAGATAGCCGTACTATCAAGAGGGGCTCTCAAGCGGGTGTCTCGTTTGCATCGTTCGGAGAGAGCTCAAACCTTTGCATTCATAGCATCATCTTTCTTGGTTGTTATTTGATTCTTGTCCATGAGAGGATCTAGAGCTTGTGGTCATCATCATAACAAGCTCTAGTTCATCATCTAAGGATTTCACTTGCATATCTTATTGCGGTTTTTGATCTTGCGAGTTTTCCGGCTCCACACCTTGGGGGATACTTCACATATATATTTATGATATTTTCTCCCAATATTTTCTCCACACCTTGGATTCTATTCGTCGTTATCTTTCCAACAAAATTGGTTTCATCCCATTTGGAGTTCGGATGCAAAAGTTATTGCGTTTCTGGTTTTCTGGTTTCTGGAATTTCTCTGACCGGAAGTTCCGGCTTCCCACCGGAAGTTCCGCTAGGGAATCTTTGCCGCCGAAAGTTCCGGTGGAAGTTCTGGGTCTTCTTCTGCTCACGCTCAGTAACCTTCTGTTTTGAAGCGTTCTATTTGCCGGAACTTTGTCGGAACTTGCTCGGAAGTTCACCGGAACTTCCGGTCTGTTTTGATCGGAACTTCCGGTTGCGCTTCTGGAGCGGGCGTCAACGGTCTGATGACCGTTGGAGCCAGGCTGGGCGGAACTTCCACCCCAGGCTGGGCGGAACTTCCGCCCCAGAGCCGGAAGTTCCGGCCATGTTTCGTTTTTTCAGTTTCTCGCTCCGCAGTTTTCGTCCGTTGGCTGGGTGCCATCGGAACTTTCGGCCTCCCACCGGAAGTTCCGGCCAGGTGTCGCGAATGCCCATAACGGACAGATCTGGGAGCCCTTTAAAAGGGGCTCCTCTTCCCCTTCGTGGGTACTAGCTTTTCTTCTTGGTTCTTGGCTTTCTCTCTCTCCTCCATTGTCAACATTGAAGAAGCTTTCCCTCTCCCTTCCCCCTCCTATGATTCTTGCATCTTTTTGAGGGTTTTGAGAGAGGAGATCTAGATCTACAATCCCCCCAAGTCAAATCCCTTCTTTGTGAAGGAATCATTGGGATCTAGATCTTGGAGAGTTTTGTGTTCTACTCTTGTGTTCTTCCTCCCTTATTCCCCCAATAGCTTTTGTAGCTTTGTTGGAATTTGGGAGAGAAGGAATTGCCCTTGCATTTGGTGCATAGGTTTGAGTTCTACTCTTGTGTTCTTCCTCACTTATTCCCCAATAGCTTTTGTAGCTTTGTTGGAATTTGGGGGAGAAGGACTTGCCCTTGCATATGGTGCATAGGTTTGAGTTCTCCTCGGAGATTCGGCGAGTTCAAGCTTGAGAGCTTGTTTCTCTTGGGTTCCTTGGAACCCTAGACGGTTGTGTGGTTGGATTGTTGACCTTTTGTGGTCTTGTTGACCTTTTGTGGTCTTGTAGCCTTTTGTGGCGTTGTTGTCCTTTTGTGGCATTGTTGGCCTGTTGTGGCTTTGTTGTTGGGAACCTCCAATTGAGTTGTGGAGTTAGCCCCAATCTTGTACGGGTTCGGTGACCGCCCTCAAGCGTCCCATAGTGGAGCAAGTGCCCGCCTTTTGTGGTGCGCACTTGGGAGAATAGGGTGAGCCTTTTGTGGCGTCGGTGAGTTGCGTGCTTCCGCATCCGGGGTGAGGCCTTGTGTGGCGTTGGGTGAGCATCGAGCCACCACACCTCGAGGTGAGCCATTTGTGGCGTTCGGAGAGCATTGCGCCATCGCACCTCTCCAACGGAGACGTAGCTTCTTTGGAAGTGAACTTCGGGAAACAAATCTTCGTCTCCGCGTCCATCGGTTATCTCTCAACCGAACCCTTTACTTATGCACTTTACATTGTGATAGCCATCGTGCTTGAAGTTTTTATACCTTGCTATCACCTTGTTGCTTGTATTGCTTAGCATAGGTTGTTGGTGCACCTAGGTGAACTTAGTGGCTAGGTTTTGTGCTCAATAAATTAAACGTTAGTTTTATTCCGCATTTACTTGAGCCTAAACCATAATAATTTTAAAAGCCTATTCACCCCCCCTCTAGGCGACTTCCTTTGTACTTTCAGCGATGAAGCGACCAGATCCGGTGTGGAGGTTGCCGGAGTTCTCCGATCCGGAATTGGAGTCAAAGATCACGAGGATGGATGGATCCTTGAAATCCCCCACGTTGGAGACTTGGGTGATGGAGCCCGCTGGTGACACGGTGACAACGGATCTGGCGACTAAAGTCGGGGTCACCGAGTCGGCGTCATCGTTGAGGGCCGCGTCGTCGGCGACCGCATTGGTCTCGGACACGTTGATGTTGGTCGAGTTATATTCGGAGGCGAGGCGGTGGATGGTGCAGACCTGGCTCTCAGAGATCCGATCGCGCGGCGGCGACTCACCGATGCGTAACGAGTCCTCCGAGACGATGACGTCGGTGAAGCCGACAAAGAGTCTAATCGTGCCAACCGACATGATGACGCTGTGGGTGACCAGGCGTGACACCGGGACGTAGCTGCTGGGCAAGATCTGGAGGATCTCGCCGATGGCGATCATGCGACCGGTGGCGATCGTCCGGTTGATGGGAAAATAGGGTCTCTCCACAGAACACAGGCCTGACCATCCAGGCCCTACGGTGGGCGCCACTGTCATGGGAATGGCCACGGCAGATGCTGCGATTAGCAGCGAGTAGTAGAACGAGGGGCAAGGGCGGCCAGCCATCTGCGGTGCGAGATGAGGGCAAAGACACGGGGATTTACCCAGGTTCAGCCCCTCGGAGGGTAAATACCTACTCCTGCTAGATTGTATTGATGAGATATTACAAAGGGCGAGCTCGGCGGCTAGGCGGCGAGTCAAGGGGGTGTATGATGGAACGTAAGTGATATGCGTGCCCTAGGGAGGTTTATATAGAGTCACGTCACTAGGTTTTACAGATCTACAACCGAGTTAGATAAGGACTCGGAGGGTTTTGACCTAATCCGACTGGGCCTAGCTACACTTCTAGGCCTTTAGCTTCCAGTCGCATGGCTTCCTCTTGGGATGCGGTCTAGTCGCAGTCCTGCAGGCCCACTCGCTGAGAGTATGATCCAGTAGGGAACGTCCTACTGGGTACACCCCACTCGGCATATCCCCGTCAAGAATTTTATGCTTCTTCTGATTTGTCACAATAACGGTACGGGTGTGCGGTACAGATGCTTCCGCCCGTACTGCTGCTCATCATGCTAACTGTGAGCTCCGGAGCAAGTTATTTTTCTCCGAGGATTTTATTATAGACTTGAAACGTTAGTTCAGCATCCAAACAAAGCTAACATATATTTTTGTTGAGATGATTTAACCAAGATATGCAACACATGATTAGAGCAACAAATAATCCTACTTTTTGAAAATAGTCCCAAGCCAACTCTAATAGAGTGTCATGCAAATATATACAAGTTCCAATGCAACATGAATGCAACTAACTAAATACACAAAATTAAGAAAGACACCTAATGACTTTTGGGTTGTCTCCCAAGAATATCCCAATTTGAAGCCATAGAGGTAGGCTACAAGAACCATCTATAGTAGGAGATGAACCCTCTTGTGGTGCATTGACATCATATAAATAAATATGTATCTGCATGTTAGCGAGAATTTATACACAAGGTGTGGTGAGTGTGTACTCTTATTTTTCTGCCAAGATAAGGTTAAGGATTTATGATCAATCTTCGAATCTTTACCTTGGATAATATTTTAAGGGTATAGTTTATAATATTATTTTGGAGCCAGTAGTTTTCCTTATAGCAACGGACTTTCATGCACCTCATTAGTAAAACAAAGGGCATAGCAAATAGATATGGAAGGCATACAAGATTTCGTATTGGGTTTATCATCACTAGTATTCCCAAAAAGAGTACCTAAACAAACACTACTAGAATCATCAAAAATTTCTTTAGGGCAAACATCAAGAATTCTAGAATTATATAAGTCCTTATCATCACCAGAGTCATATACATCATAAGATGTAGAATAAGTATATGGGTAAGGTTTGAGAGCGGGATACTTTACTTCCAATTCTTCCAAATCTTCTTCTTCTTCTTTCTTGCTGGTTTATGGATCTCTTCCGTTCATAAGATTAACCCACACTAATCCAGCCTCATACTCCCCGCGTGTATACATATTATAAGATTCAGTTAATTCACGATTGTTGTTACCTTCTCGGGAGCTTGTCGCGGGTATGATATGTTCAAAACAAGGCTTCTTGGTTTTAGGCTTCTTGTTTTAGTCTTCTTGGTTTTAACCTTCTTTCCTGCCTCAATAGTACAACAAGTGGAAGATATAGGATTAACAGTAGAGGGTTGTTCTCCATTGTTAATGATAGCAGTTTTAATATGATTAAAATAATTATCTATGAAAGGCATTGCTTTAGAAAGATCATTTCTAACTATGGTGTCACCATAAGGAATCCTTACTCTATTGTTTTCATCTTTGAAGAAATCATTGACCAAACTTTCAAGATTAGTAGGGAGAGGTTTCTCCTCATGCACAATATTAACATGCCATTGATGAATATTATTCTGCATTTTATTCAAAAGCTGCCAAGCTTCATCCATAGTTTTGCTAACAAAAGAACCATTAGATGTCATGTCTAACTTATTTTAGAAGTATAACTTAAGCCCCCATAAAATATTTTCAACAATAACCAATCATCTAAATTATGAGGAGGACAATCGCGCAACAAAGTTAAGAACCTATTATAAGCTGGCATTAAATCTTCATTGCTGCTTTGCTTAAAAGTCATGATGTCAAACCTCCAGTCATAAATTTTGTTTTCTAAAAAATAGTAATTGAGAAAAGAATTAGATATACCTTGCCATTATTTGAAGTGTCTCGCGTATTGTGAATGTAACCATTCTTTGGCTTCCCCTTTCAATGAGAATGGAAACAACATTAATTTAAGATCATCATCTGTCCAAATGGCGATCCTCACTGTAGAACACAATTCAGTGAAGTTCTTGATATGCTCGTATGGATCATTCTCTAGATCTCCTGCAAAGTCTTTGCTTTCGATGATTTTTATTAGTTTAGGATTAATTTCATAATTCTCCGCTATGATAGCGGGCTGAGTAATAGGTGAATGTGAATAAATAATATTGAAAGTACCATACTCCCCAAGATCCTTTTGTGCCATAGTTCCAATATTTTTGTATTTTTTATTAAGACAAATAACAATACTAGCAATAATTTGTTTTTTTACTAACCCCTTGTCTCATTTTTTTCTTATGTCGAATGGATTTATGTAAAATCTCAAAGTTTTGAATATTGTTAGCTTAATTTTTGCGATCTTTTGACTCGTGACGTAGAACGCAAAAAAGGTAGACAAGAGCCAAGGTTATGAGATTGAGTAAACAAGAAAACAAATTCGGGACTTGGCCCAAAAGCGATTCGACATCAAGCCCCATCTTTTTGCTTGATTGTTTAAAAGTGCCACCAAAATAACCCAAGTGTATATATTACATCTGCACCCGGCATTACCAGGGATTTAGCAAATTAAAATTTTTAAGCCTAAGAGGCTGTAGGATCAAAGCCAGAGCTGGCAGGATCGATGCTCGGAATAGAAGTGTCGGAGGCTAGGGTAGAAGTGTCGGTATTTGGAGCAGAAGTCTCGGCTCCAATTTCTTCATCCATCGTTTCTTCTTCTCCCTCTTCTTGAGCCTCCTCTCCTGCATCTTCTTCTTTGTCGTCGAGAAGCTTGGCCCCTCCGTGAGTGTATGTCGACATACTAAATCTGGTCAAAGGCATGGTCTTGGCGTTGCTTGATGAGTTCTAGATCTTTTATCCACTTGGAATCAGAGCGCAGCGTTTGGAGAACCTCAAGCTTAATATTTTCATACCAAGAAAGAACAAAAGTCAAAGCTTCATCGGCACCGACCTGGGCAGCTGATTCTCACCACTGGCTGAGCCTCCCTTCACTTGACATCAGTTCTACCACCAAATATGAGACTTTCTTCGGAGCCGGAACTCCTAGCCAAAGTGCACTAAATGTGCGAATAGCGGCGTCAAGGAGATCAACTCTAAAGGTCTTTGTCAGACTATTAGCACTCGGGGTGCCTCGTCCCGCCGAGGCACCAAGCCCACTAGACGTACCCTATGTAGGGCTTGCGAGGAGAACGACCCTCGTGAGGGTAGAAGGAGTATGTGAAGCACCAGCGGGCACCAAGGTCGATCTCGTCACGAGCCAAAGACCCCCGAGCCAAGGCCCCGTGAGGGGGTACCTCCATGACCTAGAGCACATCGCGCTAGATGATGCACCAACATGCAATCCATGCGAAGACTGGTCGCCTTGGGAAAGCAAGATGCTGCCCGCTCCCTTTTATGCAAACGAGGGAGGGGGTGACGCAAGGAGACGACATCGCCTGACATGACACTTTGGTGCAAAGAAGACAGGACAGAGCAGCAGGACAGCAGGACGTCCTTCCACTACGTCGGTGTTACAGCTGGCTGGCGGCCGCAAGAGGACAATGCAAGCCGAAACCTCCAAGGCTAGAGTGTGGTAGCCCTTCCTGCCTAATGTTTGTGGGGAAGAGGCCTGACGCAGCCCTATATAAGGGGCCCTTATCCTACCTTAGAATAGATTGATCCTAAGCAATCTAAATCCTAGATTTGCATTGAACATTGTACCCCCGTGAAGCAAGCGAGCAATACAAAAAATCAGGAGTAGGGGCTTCACCTCCTCACGAGTTACCCAAACCTAGGTAAAAAATCCTTGTGTCACCTCTCTATCGTGTGCTTGCTCTGCCGCCGCTGCCGTCGCCGAGGCACCTTGGAACTGCATGTTCAGCCCTCTCTCGAACAAAGGGATCGTTGGACCCTAGTTTCCTTCTCGTGGGACAAAACTACATTTGGCGTGCCAGGTAGGGGGCTGAGGCGTGCGAGGGACTTCAGCTGGTGGCATAGACATGGTCACTCGCATCAAGCCTCGTGACACGTGTGACGAGGTTTAATCTTGTCAATGCCCATTGTTATGGACTTGGGTTTTGGAGAAGATGGGGATGCTGGAGATCGTGGCACGGTTAACAGACAAGCAACCAGGGGACACGAGATTTACCCAGGTTCAGGCCCCCGGAGGGAAAACCCTACTCCTGCTTGTCTGCTCTTGATTACGGTGGAACCGAAGATTACAGGGTGCGCAGATTCGATCTGGCATGGATACGTGTGCAAAAGTATGAGTCGAGGGATCTAGGACGTTCCCTCCTGGCCTTTATATAGACTTAGGCAGGTCCCGGGCATAGTCCTAGTCGGTTACAAGTTCTAGGGTTTTACCCCTTTGAATTTCCTATCTCCTCTAGTCTTGTTCTCCAAGGATCCGAAGGCGTTATGGGCCTTGGCCACTCGAAAATCTTCATGGGCCAGTATATATCTGCTGTGGGCCTTCCTTGGGCTGGACTAGGTATGCTAAAGTCACGTACCCGTAGGGTATAACCATGTCAACGTGCTCCCGACGGGAGCAAGCGAAAAGGCTCGGGGGCCTATGCCATGCCACCCCTGTGCCCTCTCCTTGCCCTGGATCCGGCGGTAGCTCCCCGCCACACCTCTACATGGGGACGCGCGGGGGAAATTCCTCTTCAAGTAACTCACCAACCTAGTTGCGTTGTGCCCCACTCAGCCTGGAGACGACTCATTTCATGGCGAAGGAACTTCTCTACTACTCGCCTGCCGAGGACGTGCAGGAGGAGTGGCAGGCCTACCTCGCAGCCCTGATGGACGTAGCCTGGGGCATCCCTGGGGCGAGGGAAGCATGGTTGAGCGACATAGCTCATGGCGTGACCCCACCACCATGTCTCCATGTTGGGCTTGTGGCGTAGAGCTGCCAGCTGCGGCATACCCCGGGCAGATCCAAAGTCAGGCCGAGGTCGCCCGTTCGGTGGAGGACGCGTGGGTAACACACGCAAGGCGCCGAGGTTCCGAAACCCGGATTCTCCAGGCCATCTCGGCTACAAGGATCCAAAACAGGGCGGCCCTCACCGGCAGCGTAAAGACTCGTATCTCCAGCTGCCCTGCTCTTGCTAAGCACCTCCGCGGGGTGGTGTGGCCACCCAAGTTCAAGACGCAGATGCCACCATGCTATGACGCCACCAACCCCACGGAGTTCCTACGGATCTATACCACGGGAGTCGAGGCGGCAGGAGGTGAAGACCATGTCCTCACCAATTGGTTCCCCATGGGCCTTGGAGGGGAGGCTTGCACTTGGCTGCTGAACCTCCCCGAAGGATCCATTGGCTCGTGGTCCGAGCTCTGCGGTCTCTTTGTCGCCATGTTCGGAGATACGGACAGGCCAGTGTGCACCTGCGAAGACCTCTAGAGGGTGCACCAGGGCCCAAACGAGACCATGCGCAAATATTTATAGCGCTTTGACCAAACCCTCGTCAGAGTCACCAGGCCCCCCGACGTAGAGGTCATCGCGGATTTCACCGAAGGGGGCACCGATGCCCGGGTACTTGACAAGATTGGTCACCATAGAGAGAACCTTTCAATGGTTGTCGAGCTCTTCACAGTGGCCGATTGCTGTGCCAAGGTGGAAGCGGGAAACCTCTTTGCCCACAGCAACGATGGGCTGGCAGATGTGACCATGGAGCCAAAAGGAAGCACCGCCCGACACGCGGGAAAGGCTGCTAAGAAGCACCCCAAGGAAGGGAGCAGGCGACACGGGGAAGGCCGTACTGCATCTTCCACCAGAGGAAAGCCCTCTCAAGGCCGTATTGTGTCAAGATCAGGGATGTATGGTAGGATCACGACATCAAGAGGTGGCGTGAACAAAGAAACAAGCCCAATAGGGATTGGCTCCCTGGTGCCCCGGACCAGTAGCTTCCACGGGGGACTCGGGAGCTAGCAAGGGTTACGGCAGGGACACCGGCAAGCCGGTTGGGCTAAAGAATCCATGGAGCCAAGAATGCCTCTACGCCCCGAGGCCGCGCTAGCCACGCCATGGTTCAGCCCTCCCCAGGTGACTTTCAGTCCCCACTCTTTTCTGCTGGGCGATGTTTTCCACCCCTCGGGGGCAAGGTCTTGAGGAAGGGAACTGCCACTATTGTCCACAATTTTTTTGCTTTTCTTACTAACCGATTTGTTCTGTTGGATGTTCCTTTCTTCCCACGCGCTTGTTATGTTCTCGTCTATCCATCATACGAGCGGGGTCTGGGACAATGTCCATCGCCAGTTCACCCCCGTCAATTCTGGGGATCTAAAGTGTCGAGCTCTGAACTTGCAGACTAGCTCTCGCAAAAAGTCACCTCACCCATGGTTCCCGGTGCTTGAGACCCTTGCATGGTGTATAAACGAAACAGGCCAGCAATGGAGACGTGGCCTGGCCAGAACATAATCGTCCTCTATCAGGACCGCCAGAACATGTGATACATACAATCCCCCTCGGGAGGATCACAGGCGAGCATGGGCCCCGCAGTGCTCTCCTCGAGAGGCCTACAGTGTGGCTCGTGAGGCACTTACCTCCGGCAGCCCAAATTTCCAGGACCTAATGCGTCGAGCTCTAAACTTACGGCCCGTTCCTCGGTCGCAAGTTACCTTACCCATGGTTCCTAACGACTTGTGAGGCACTTCCCTCCAGTAGCCGAAATCTTCAGGACCTAAAGCATCAAGCTCTAAACTTGCGGCCCGTTCCTCGGCTGCAAGTTACCTCACCCACAGTTCTTGAAGGCTCGTGAGGCACTGCCCCTCCGCGGCCCAATCTTTCCAGGACCTAAAGTGTTGAGCTATGAACTTATGGTCCAATTGAGGCTATAAATTATCTCACCCACGGTTCCTGGACTTTAAAAAACCAAAAAATATTCATGCTAGCCGTTGGCTCCCTCCTCGAGAGGCCAGTAGGACCAGCATTTTCCCTATAGTTTTCTCCTTGAGAGGCTTACGGGGTGGCTCATGAGGCACTACTCCTCTAGCGGCCGGAAGCAGGCAGAACCGAAAATCTTCGAGCTCTGAACTTACCACCCGATGGCGGCAGTAAGTTACCTCACCTGTGGTTCCTAACCCTCAGAACCTACCACATAAGCTTTTTGCAGGTCTACACAGTCTACTCCTTGAGAAGCCTAGGGGAATGACAAACTCCCTGATAGAAGCATAACGTACACACGCGAGGAGGACACATTGGACACTTCAGGTCCATACACGGCCAACATGCCAAGGTTCCCCAAGACGGATTACAAATGAAAGGGCTTCTCAGGTGATGGATCCAAAGCACTACCTTCAGGAGACCGTCAAGGAGATGTGCCCTAGAGGCAAGTAATAAAGTGTTTTTATTTGATGTATATCTTGTTCATAATATGTTTATTGCCGTGCTATATCTATATTAAAATGAAACGTTAATACACGTGTGGTATGTAAACAACCAGGTCTCTAGTTACCTCTAGTAAACTAGCTCATTGGGCAAGTGATGATCTTATGGTTTGGAGATCATAGTGATAGTGCCGATTGACAATGAGGTCACATCATTGGAGAATGATGTGATAGACATCCACCCAAAGTTAATCACAATGAGATCTAGTTACTTAAACATTCATCATTGATGTTAACATAGAAATACCATGGATTATATCCTTCAACTATGAGATAATGCATAATCACTGTTTTGGAGGGAGACTTTGATGATATCAAGTATCAAGCCGTGAAAGGGTGATAATAAATGTATCATTGGGTTTCCTGAAGAAATGGGTTGAGGAGTTTTTATCAAGACCAGGATTTGCTAATCCAAGTAACGGATAGATACACATGGCCAATTCGATGATGTTGCATTAATGAAGATTACAAACGTATGATTGGATCATGGAATGCAATAGCACGGGATGTAAATGAGTCCATCGGAAATGAGATCGAACACAAGTATGGAGATGCTTGAGATAAAATATCGGATGTCCTAGGTATCGTATGGCAAAGGAAATAGGACTACGCAGTTAAGGTTCAAGCAATGAGATTCATCCTAAGGGCATGTGGATCATTATGGCCATCCAGGTCCCGAAGTTGATCATTGATACAAGAGAGTCTTGGTCATGTCCATAGAAACTCTGAGACGAAGGGTGGCACACTTAAGGGTGGGGACACTTTGGGATTGAACTGGCACCAAAGGAGAAACGAGAGAGAGAAACCGGAAAGGATCTAGGTATTATCCGATGTTGATCGAAAGAGGTCCAAAAGGAGTTTTGGTGTATGAAATATACCAATATATGTTTTTTATATTAATTAGTTGAATTAATATTAAAACATATTTTATTTTAGATTTTATGGGCAGCCTTATTGCTATTGGTCCGCTTCTAGAAGGGCCCAATAGGGTAGGCGCCTAGGGAGAGAGGGGAGAGGGGCCACCAGCCAAACCCTAGGGTTCCCACCCGTGGGGTGGCTCCCAGGGCCGGCGGCGGCAGCCTTCCCCTGGCGGTGGTGACTTGGTGGTTCCCACCCCCAAGCCCTAGGGATTGCCCTAACCCCTCCCTACTATAAATAGAGGAGCCCCCTCCCTCTATTTCCATCCCAACAACAAGTTCTCTCCTCTCTCCCCTAAACCCTAGAGATCTCTCCATTAGATTGGATCCAGCCTCTTGGTTTAGTTCTCCACCTCCGCACTACCGTCGTGTGTAGGATAGTCCGGCTTCTTTCTTCTTCCACTGCTCTACTGGTTCGGATCCCGAGAGACATCCCTACATCGGACGTGTGTAGAGCTTCGAGGCGCAACACTTGGGGAACTGTATTCATCGCTATATGCCTACCTGCATAAGGCGTGCCACAGTCTTCAAGGGTATGAACTCCGTTCTTCATCTCCATTGATTATGTATACATAGTATAAATCTTGGTGATCATGTTCGTATAGGGAGATTTTTTTGATTTTTATGCTGCGAACCCCTTCAGTGCTATCTGAGCCAAATCTATGGGTAGACATGTCGTACAGATAGAACACATAGAAGTATGTGGGCGTTGATTCTCTAGTTGTTACCCTCTTTCGTGTTCTTGTCATATCCCGGGATGATTTATGAAGCGGTTCAGACCGAATTTACGCGTAATCTTACACAAGACTGGTTCCATGCTCAACATATGGCTTGTTCTGTATAAGTGGTTAGTGGGTGTCTGTCTCTCTTTAAATAGTGGATATGAATTTTACACCAGGAGGGCCCTGAAAAGGGAGCAAAGAGGCAATCATTGAATCAACATTGTGGCTTAACATTCATAGGTGGGAAGGGGTTTTACCATGAAAGCCCTAAATCCGCATAAAACTTGCAAAAGGATAAAAGTAGAGGCGTCTAACTTTGTTTTGAAGGGGCGTATGTCATGACATGGTAATGGTAAGTTTATGAAACAATTGTCCATTGGAGCTCTCGATGGAGATCAAGGTGCTTCAACCATATCATGGAACCATGCTTATGAAGTATCTGTTTGCGCATCTTGTTTGGCATAGTATACTAGTTGTACGACGATAGCTAAATCGGATGATCCCTCACAAACTCCAATGATAGTGTTCCCCTTATGTGTGTACCACCAAGAAAGTTCTTCAGTATGAGGCAAGCCGTGACGATCGGGTATCAGGCATACCTATGCTCGCATACAATGGGCGTAAGAAAGGTTACACTGCAATACACACGAGTTTGAGTTGGAGAGCCTAGCATGTGCAGACATGGCATCATAACACAGAGACTGAAAGGTCGAGCATGAGTCACATGGAGATGTGATCGACATTCAGAATGTCCACCTATGGAGCTATGTCACTGGCCATGATGATTGGGGGTGATGTCATGAAATGGGATCATGTGATCACAAAGACGAATGGAGGGATGTTCGCCTTGAGTGGGAGCCCTATTAATTTAATTTTATAGGCAAAACTTAAAACCTGTGCTCAGAATATTATGAACATGTTCTAAACTCTTTGCAAATCCATTGTAGATGTCTCACCCACCCACCTTCAACCTTAGCTCTTTCCTAGAGAAGGACAAGAAGAAAACCGATGGGACGAACTTCACCGCCTGACACCGCACCCTAAGAATCTTCCTGACCCCCTACAATCTCAACTATGTCTTAGAGACAGAACTACCCACCAAACCCGCAGACACCACCACTAAGGACGAAAAGAATGGCTGGAAGTCCAAGGTGGATGATTCCTCCCTCATCCAGAGTGGAATGCTCTATGACATGGAGCCAGAGCTTCAAAGGCGTTTTGAGAAGATGGATGCATTTGTGATCCTCGAGGATCTCAAAGCCTTCTTTGCTCCAAAGGCTCGGGAAGAGAGGTGTGAAGCTTCTGAGCTCTTCTTCTCTGCCAAGATGGAAGAGCATAGCAGTGTGAGTGAGCATGTGGTCAAGATGTCTAGCTACATTCAACGCTTGAATGCCCTGGATTGCAAAATCCGGACAAGCTAGCGATTGATAGGGTGTTGCAATCGTTGCCTCCTAGATAAAAAGATTTCGTGATGAACTACAACATGCAAGGGATGGTTAAGACCCTTTTTGAGTTGTTCGCCATGCTCAAGACTACTGAGGTGTAAATCAAGAAGGAGCACACAGTGTTGATGGTCAATAATACCACCAACTTTACGAAGTCAGCGGCGGCTAAGGGCAAGAATCCTAAGAGGGATGGCAAGAAAGTTGCCCGGTCCCCTAAGGGCCCAAAGCCAAAGGCTGGTGTCGTGTGCTACTATTGCAAGGGAGACAGGCACTGGAAGCGCAACTGCCCCAAGTACCTCGATGACAAGAAAGTCGGCAAGTTTGACACAAAAGACAAAGCGCTAGGAGCAACACCTGGGTATTTGATACCGGTTTTGTTTCTCATATTTGTAACTATAGAGCTTCATTGGGAAACCCCAAGAGGAAGGTATGATCTGCACAGTAGTAAGTCTTCCCTCAGTTATGAAACCAAGGTTATCGAACCAATAGGAGGAAGGAAAAGACTCCAAGGTGTTGCTAACAACTTCGAACCTGTAGAACACAAACTCAAGACTTTGCCCCAACGTACAATGAGGTTGTCCATCTCACTGGTTTGCTGAAAAAAGGATTAAACGTATGGTGTGGAAGGTAACGATTGCTTGTAGAAAGTAAACAGTGACAGTAGATGATGTATCAATGGTAAATATTGGACTGGGGTCCACGGTTCACTAGAGGTGCTCTCCTTAAGATAAATAACATAACATGCTGGGTAAACAAATTACAGCGGGGCAATTGACAGGACTAAGCAAGGAATAACAATGCAATACTAGACATTCATGATCCTATGAGATTTGATTGGGAATTACAAAAATATACATAGACCTCCATCCAACTGCATATATGACTAGTAATCCACCTTTAGGGTAACATCTGAACCCCCTCCAGTATTAAGTTGCAAGCAACGGATAACTGCTTTAAGCAATGTGTGTAAAGTAAATAATACATTTGTTCCATGAACAAAAGATTGTTGTTTTATCCCTAGTAACAACAACACATCTACAACCTTAGAGATTTATGTCACTTCCCCAAATTCAATAGAGGTATGAACCCACTATCGAGCATAAATACCCCCTCTTGGAGTCACTAGCATCTAGTTGGCCAAGATAGCTACTAGAAACGGAGAGCATGCAAGATCTCAAACAACACAGACATGATAGAATCAATAATCATAAGACATGATAGAATCAATAATCAGTCTAACATAGTAATCTCAATATCCATCGGATCCTCGCAAACACAACATGCATGATTACAAATAGATGATCTTGATCATGAACGGATCTCACAAGATCTAAACATGATAGCACAAAGGAGGAGAAATAACCATCTAGCTACTGTATGGACCTATAGTCAAAGGGTGAACTACTCATGCATCATACCGGAGGTTGGCATGGTGATGAAGAAGGCCTCCGGGATGATCTCTCCCCTCTGGCAGGGTGCCGGGAAGATCTTTAGAGCCCCCCGATCTAGGGACGATGGTGGCGACGGCTACAGACTGTTTCATGGAGATCTGATCAGGTACTTAGGGTTTTGGCAGCAGGGGGTTCATATAGGCGAACAGGCGAGGCAAGGAGGCGACCAGGGCGCCCACACCATAGGGCGGCGCACCCTAGGGTGGGCCCGCATGGCCCTACGGTGTGGCGGCCCTATAGCCCCCCTTCGTCTTCCCTTCGGTCTTTGTGTTCTCCTCGGTGAAATATTGACTTTGGCTTTTGTCCCATCCAATTCCGAGAATATTTCCTTACTAGCTTTTTTGAAACCAAAAACAGCAGAAAACAGGCAAATGGCACTGTGGCATCTTGTTAATAGGTTAGTCTCATAAAATGTATAAAAATACCTCAAAGTGTAGACAAAGCATATCAAAGTGGATATTAAACAAGCATGGAACATCAAAAATTATAGATACGTTTACGACGTATCAAGCATCCCCAAGCTTAACTCCTGCTCGTCCTCGAGTAGGTAAGTGATAAAAAGAATAATTTCTGAGGTGACATGCACCATCACAATCATGATCAAACCATTTGCAAGCATTGAAAGATGGTATGAAAGTACTCTAAACATGAGCATGGAAGATGAAGTTCTAACAATAAGACATAGCAACTATGCTGCAACATGAAAGGATACAAACAAAGATTCATGAATAACAATGCATTGAGAGACGTTTGTTTGTTTCACATATAGAAAACATAACATAGTGGCATTCGACTTGTCCCTCATGGAGTAGCAAAACATAAATGCATAGGACACCTTCAAAGTTCATAAGGGTGATTAGATACACATAGTTCAAGAACAAGCAATATCAACATGATGAATCAATCAATAAATTTTGGGACAATGCACATAGAACTAAGAATGACAACTATTCTCTCTTAATTGGTTCCTAAGGATAGAAGATGGAGACTCAATATAAAAGTGGAAGAAAGGCCCTTCAAAGGGAAGCAGGGATTTCAAGTTTCATAAAGATCTTCCAAAAATTATGGTACTTGTTAGCTTTCAGCTCTCATTGCCCCTACCATAAGCATCTTGAAATGATTAAGGTTAAAGTGAACAAAATATGGAGTATATGCTTGACAAAGTATAAGTTGGCAATCTCATGTCCCTTGAGTACGAGGGCCATTCCACATGCTACTCATGTTAGCTACCGGTAAGTTTTTGTCATAGTAAGTATATGTGTATCATAGAGAACCGCCAACGGGGTATCCCTTGCCCCATGATACAGGAGCTATCCCATATCAAAATGACAAGGCAACAGACAATGAGCATCTCAGCAATCTTCTTATTTACCATGGGAAAATGGTGCTTTTTTCTCTTCTTTCCTCTTTTCTATCTCTCTCTTTTTTATAAGAAGAATGCTTCATAGATTGCTCACTATGGTGATGTTGCAAGTTTCCACCATGATTAGGCATGTATTAGGCTAGCGGCCCAGACGTTTCTCTAACAAATATACATAACTCCATGGACTTACAAGCTCCCCTTTTATTTCACACCGCCGACATCCATAAACAAAAGAGCATGATATCAACCGGGTAGATATTTACAGGTGTTGAAAGCGTTCCCTGTGACAGCACAGTTCTGCTAATTCCCAACTTATAAGTGCAAGCATATACAACATAGATGACACAATGGTTCAATTTTATGAGGGGCAAGAAAAATAAAGTGTGCCATCAAGTTTGTGAGAGCTTTAATCACTAATTTACACATAACAAGTTTAATTTGGAAGATAGATAAAACAAGAATATACTTGGAATGGTGTAACACACCATGCATAGGAATTTATAGTGGACTCTTTGGAATAACTTGGTTTCTTGGGAGTTGTATGCATGAGTAGAGCTTACTCAATACAAGTGGAGGCTAGCAAAAGACTGGGAGCGACCAACTAAGAGATTTATAATGGCCATAATCATGCAGAGCGACAAAACATTATCAATCAAAGCATAAAGTGGTACCACAAGTCAAAAACTAAATGATCATAGAGGCTAAGGTGACTGGTTCATAGTCATAACATGGTGTGAGCATGTTCCAAGTCAACCCAAACAAAGCATCAAAGGAGAATACCACAATACTATGCTTTTGTATGCTAAAACAACACATGATTCTTTCAAGGCACATTAAGCAATCTCAATTGTTTGGAACAAGTCATGCTACAACAATAATCACTAAGCATAAGGTCAAAACAACATCTAGCATGACATGATAGAGTCTAGGCCACAGTCAAAACAAGCTCCCTTTGTACCACTATAAGCAAGAAACTTTCTACTCCTTTCCAACACCAATCAACTTATTTGAAACAACACAGCTAAAGCGGGGGTACAACTACTTTATTCAAGCAAACTAAGCAAACAAAAACCACAAACGAAAAATAAGACACTCCAAGAACAACACAACAGTGCATGAAACAATAAAACAAAGTGTCTAGAAAGACTCGAGATTTTTATTGATGAAGAAGGGGATGCCTTGGGCATCCCCAAGCTTTGACGCTTGTACCTCTTGAATATTTCTTAGGGTGACACAGGGTGGAATCAGCAAGCTTGAGCTTTTTTCTATTCTTCATCTCATTACATTATTCTTCCCTTACACCTGAAAATTTTCCTTCATACAAAAGTTCACACAATCTTCATTAGCAACATTAGTGTATTCAAAAGATAATAAACCTTTGGGGTTTAGTTTAAAAACAACAAAACTTTCATTAAAAACACAAGATGTTGTAGCAATTTCCTCAAAAATCTCAATTTACCAAAGAGAACTCAAAAGGAAGTCAATAAAGAGGCAAATGCAAATAATGGCAGAAATCTATCAAAACAGATCAGCAGGTAAAAATTTATTTTTTCGAAGACCTTATGTTGTTCAAATCAAAAGGTGTTTAACTAACAAAACTTATCTAACAACCTAGGGGATTTATTCAGAAAATTATAGCTCAATCCAACTTACAGAGAGATTTCACGATCTTTTATAGTGAAGCACAAAAATCTGTTTCGGGACAGCACTTCCCCAAATCTTACTTCCTCACATTCCAAATTTTAGATTTGGTACTGCATAGCATACATGTCATTGCATCATGATCATCATTGCAAAAATTCAGTTTGAAAAGGGTTTTGGCAAAACAACTCACTTGCAATTGCATTTTGACACCTACACTTGAATGCTCGGTTTTACCATGCTTCTGTTAAAAACGGTATATTTTGGTTGTTTGGAAGGCACAAGTGCTTAAAGGGTTCCGTCACGAACCCGTAGCACTTTGAATCGCCTCAATCGGAGCTTCGTAGCAAAAGTTATGGCAATCTGAATTTTTATGTTATAATAGATAGTTTTTGTCAGAAAATTTCAGTTAGGAAATTCACCGGGGAAAAGGAAAAGAAAATCAAAAAAAAGAAGAGAAAAGGGCCAAGGCTACCGCCATGACCAGCGGCAAGAGCAACCAGTAGCCGCGCCTTTGCCGAGCCCTGGCCAGCGGGCCCGCCCCGTCAGCCACAGCGCGTCGCAGACGCGTGGGACCCACACGTCAGCGTGTTCTTCCCCAACTCGCGAACAGCTCCGATTCCTACGGAATCGGGCCTAATTCAAATTGTTTCTCCCTGAAAATCTTTTGCTATATCAATCTCTATGACCCCCTCTTCCAAACCCCCCAAAAATCGCCATCTACCCCGCCGCCATCGCCGAGCAATTGCTCGCCGGAGTTGCGAGCCGCCGTCGCCTTCGAGCTCGGTAAGCGCCGCCGCCCGCCGCGACACCTCCCCTCGCCAAGACGCCGCTGGGAGTCGCCGCCACCGCCGACCCGCCTCCCTTCTCCCGCAGCCACCGACGCCTTGAAGTCGCCACCTCGCCGCCCGCCACTCCAGCCGTCGTCGCCTGCACACGCGGGAGCCCACGCCGCCACCGCGAGGAGATCCACCACCTCACCCTCGACACCGTCCCACCTCTCGCCGCCGCCGAGGAACGCCACCGCCGTCGCCCGACCATCGCCGCCGCCGCTGCCAACTGCTCTGGTGAGCCTCCCCCTCGCGCGCCTTCTCTGCCGCTCGATCGGCATCCAATGGTCCAGATGGACCGTTGATTAGTCAGCCCAGTGCGCTGACGTCAGCGCCACGTCGGCGTGGTCAAACGGTCAAGTTTGACTATTTCCTTTAATTCGATTTATTTTGGCAGATTTTAGGTGGAACTTGTAAAATTCATAGAAAATAATCTACTAGGAAAAAAATTGCAAATAAAATATGTATGGATTCAGTGTCTCATGTAGAATACTGCTGTACAGTTGTTTTGTGCTTTTGCAGCAAGGTTTTTTCTTGTATAATTAAATGAGTTAATGTTCTTTTAGAGTATTAAATTCATATAAAAGGTTCTACAACTCCAAAAATTGCAAATAAGATGTCCCTGGAATCAGTGGAACAAGAGGAATCTTGCAGTGAATTAAAAGGTAGACTTATGGTATTGGAATTTGCAGAATCTATATAAAGGCTTACTGGAGTATTTTAATTACTCAGGGAATTATATGAATATTTTTTGAGTAATTCGAATTGGTACGGGTTCTATTTTAGGTTGCCTACACAGTGGATATTTTCCAAGATTTTACAAACAGTTTATTAGCAGTGGCTAAATAATTGGTCCTAGCTCAATTGTTTGGGCATTTAAAATTGCATGCTTTGTTTTCGATGCACTTAAAATATTTTCCATGCATACATACATTATATATACTGAATAAGAATATATGAAGATACTGTAGCAATGTTCAACTTGTCATGCATGCATCTTGTGTTGTCATTGTTTGTATATGATTGTGTATGGTTTGTTTATGTGATTGCAATTGTATCGTGTAGATTGTGACGAGTGCAACGCTTGCTTGTGTGTGGATTGTTCGTTCGACCGCTACAGCCAAGGCAAGTAGATGCTACCTTGTTCATGATGTTGTCCTACTATTTTCAATGCATTATCGTGTATTTTTTTAGATGCATGTGTAGGATATTACTATCTCTATGCTATGTGCTATTATGTGGTAGGTTTTTCCCTGTAGATGAACCACCGTTGATAGATGTGCTTAGCCATGCTATGATGAACGAGGGCTGGGATATATCACTAAAGTTGTTTCTAAATGTGTTGGTTTGCGAAAACTAAAAACAACTTAATCAATGAATCTCCTGGGTGTGATGGGATTGATAATTTTTGGTGGTATCATTGCGGAAAGGCACGCAGGTATCAAGAGAAAATGATTGGCTTCTTTATTTTGTAGCTTACGTGTATAACCATGTGCCAAAAATGAAACGGGCGGTTGGTTGGACTCTGTAGGTTATGGTAACTCGAACCCACGTATCTAGAGATGTAGAATTTTGGTAGGTTGGACCGGTGCGTGTCGGGTTTGGGGAGCTACTTCCCGAACGGTCCCTTCTTGGACTTCTCCCTATCATCACCCAATATGAGAGTGGTAGTACGAGCTGGGCTGGCCAAGTCACATGGGTAAAGTGTATTAACCCCTGCAGGGTGTATAAACTAATCGATTAGCCATGTCCCCGGTTATGTACATCTGAGTTGCTTGATATTGATTCCATGACATGTTCTCGCTCATTCTAATTTCCTAATTGCTTTAATGTTGACAGGTTAACTTAATTGGGATCTTTTCAAAGAAAATCAAAAACTGTTTATGAAAGTAGGCCAAAGGTATTTGCGAATGCAAGCTAGCCACAGCTCCACTTGCCAAATATGCATGTAGATGTTAGCACTATTGTCTCCTTTAATAGCTCTACTTGCCATACATTCCATGTATTGACCCTTCGGGGCTGCTACGTTTCATGTTGCAGGATATTACGATTCTGAGTGATCGGTTTAGGCCACGGTACTCCACTCGGCACTTGTTCACTTGTGGGCAATTTGAAGAATGGAGGATTTATTCTGTTATGTTGCTACTTTAATAAGTTGAGCTAGCCTTGAGCTAAGCCTTTATTGTAATAATGATACTCTGGATCTTCGTTATTTATGATACACGGATATTTTGTTATATTATTCATATTTATTCTATTGTGAGCCAATGAACCGATCCAGGTATTGGCATGTCACATAGAAGCTATGGTCTTTTCAGAACTGTAGTATTACAAGATGGTATCAGAGCCCGTGTGTCAACTGTAGGATCGTGACCTAGGTTTGGATTAGGAAGACATAGAAATATTAAAGCTTATATTAACTTTGTCTTTCATATTATGCCTTTCACCCTCGTGAATCTTTACCATATGCAATTCTCACACTTTCCTCTTTTAATTGATAGATGGGAGAAGTCAGGACTGAGTATGCAACGATGGAATCACCAAGGCCCTTTGCAAGACAGTTGGCACAGCTCTCGCAGTCATTGGGATTGCCACTACCCATGTTCAAGGGAAGAAGGTTGTACACCTATGGATATGGCGAGGACGCCTGGGAGATCACCACCTTCATCTTCAGGGATGCCGCCTTGCCAAACCCTGTGCATCTGGTTTACACCAAGACATACTGCAACTGGGGACTTGGAATAAACTTGGCCCTGCATGAAGCCCTGTCATTCCAGTGCCATCTTGTCCGTCACCTGCTGCCAGAAGACTCACCCTACCGTGACTACGGAAGGCGTGATGAGAATGGGAACGTTGTGATTACCCCGGGAGACAGGAACAATATGCCGCCCCGTCGGAGGCACATAGAGGATATGAAAAGGGAGAATGGAGCTCTAGCTGAGAAAGTGATGATGGTAAAGGAGATAGCAGATTTCGCCAGCAATGGTATGGTCGTCCAGGGACAGGAGATAGAGACCTTGCATGAAGCTGTGGATGTTATGAATAATGCATTGATAGGCAGGGATGCAACCATAGCACAGCTTAATGGGACCGTGCAGGAAAACAATCAGACCATACAACAGCTGCAAGGGACCGTCCAGGAAAGGGACTAGACTATTGAAGATATGATAGCCCAGATTGCCGCTCTCCAAGCACAGTTGAATCCACCCTCTGATGACAACAATGGAGATGATGGGAACAATAATAATGATGATGACAGTGGGAATGATGATGATGATGATGAGGACAAGGATGATGATGATGGAGACGATGATGGTGGAGGAGATGAAGTTGTTGCAGCCGCAACAGAGGAAGAAGAAGAAGAGGAGGATCCAGAAGAGGTGGAATTTGAGGTTTCAAGTGATGACTCAGGAGAGGTGTATACTCAGCCGCCATGGTTGGTTCGTGGACAGAAGCGCCAACGCATGCGTGCGAGGACCTACTGCAACCTCTTCATGAAGTAGATAGATGCCCACCAATTAGTCTTTGTTAGGTTAAATCGTTAGATTAAGTCTCGATCAATGTAAAACTTAAATTAATGTTAGTTTAAAGTGTTTAGTTGCTCCTATGTGTACTCCAAAGTTCCAGGATTATTTGTGCGAATTTTATAGAAGAGTTATGACAAGTTATGGTTGATATCTGAGTTTTCCCTGATGCAGTTTTCTGCTGACACAGATGTACTGCACGAATTTTCATATTTTATTGGTAACTGGGCAAAATCTGGAAAAAATAGGGTTGGTTCGAAACTCTCTGTACTGTATATAAAAAAATCAGAAAAACTTCCTGACGAGTTTAAGTCAGGTAGAAAAATTCATAAACACTGCTGGACTGTTCTGGCAGATTCCTGTTTTAATGCTTTGTTGGCCAATTGGTGTTGATAACTGTTGCCAACGCTTATAAAACTATTTCATTAGATATATACTGCTAGGATAACCACTGGGATGTTGCTGGATCGTTTGTTTGCTGATGTGCTACTTTCTTGAGATTTTCTGTGATTGCTTTGTTGTTGTTTGATCATAATGCATGGGTAGAATCTTGTTTTCGTAATCGATTATTTCTAAGCTTACCTGTGCTGAACCGCAGATGCCTCCCCGCTGTCAACCTACTGAGTTGGAGCAGCTCATGGCATCTCAGGCACATCTGACCCAAGTGATGACCCAGTTCATGGAAGCTCAGAACAACAACAACAACAACAACAACAACAACAACAACAACAACAACAACAACAACAACAACAACAACAACAACAACAACAACAACAACAACAACAACAACAACAACAACAACAACAACAACAACAACAACAACAACAACAACAACAACAACAACAACAACAACAACAACAACAACAACAACAACAACAACAACAACAACAACAACAACAACAACAACAACAACAACAACAACACCAACAACAACAACAACAACAACAATAAACAACAACAACAACAACAACAACAACAGCATGAACAACAACAACAACAACAACAACAACAACAACAACAACAACAACAACAACAACAACAACAACAACAACAACAACAACAACAACAACAACAACAACAACAACAACAACAACAACAACAACAACAACAAATAACAACAACAACAACAACAACAACAACAACAACAACAACAACAACAACAACAACAACAACAACAACAACAACAACAACAACAACAACAACAACAACAACAACAACAACAACAACAACAACAACAACAACAACAACAACAACAACAACAACAACAACAACAACAACAACAACAACAACAACAACAACAACAACAACAACAACAACAACAACAACAACAACAACAACAACCACAACAACCACAACAACAACAACCACAACAACAACAACAACAACAATGGGAACAACAACAACAACAATAATGGGAGCCTCAGGGAGATGCACTTACAAGGTTCCTGAGGCTAAGGCCAGTGAAGTTCTCTACTGCAACGGAGCCAATGGTTGCACTCGACTGGTTGCGTTCAGTGAATAAGGATCTGGTAACTGTTGGGTGCACAGATGCTGAGAAGGTGAGATTTGCTTCTCACCTACTGGAGGGACCAGTCGCCTCGTGGTGGGACACTTTTCAGATCACCCACCCGCTGGACACTGTGACTTGGGCAATGTTTGAGGAAGTTTTCAGGACCAACCACGTTTCTTCAGGAGTTCTAAGCCTGAAGAGGAAGGAATTTCGCAACTTGCGCCAAACTGTGGCATCCCGCAAAACCACTACTAGAAAATCGCGTTGATTTTGTGCATTGCATCATCATGACCGCATGCTCATGTCATCATGCCACATTGCATTTGAGCATCGTCATCATCTTGCAGTTGCTTGCATAAAAATATTTGCAGATAAACCTAGTTTTGTTTTCTAAAACGCCCCATCTTCATTCAAACACGCAAACCCGGGTCCCCGGATTTATTTTGTTTTGTCCGCTGTCGGATTGCAAAAGCGCTGGTTAACAATAAATATTTTAATTAATTATTTTTAGTGGGGGCAGTCGAACGGGCCAACCCGACCCGAACGACCACCCCCAGAACCTAAATCGGTCCACCTAACCCGCCCTTCTAAATCCTACAGCTACCCACCTATCTACCCACACACCCCCTCCACCTCACCCCCACCAATAACCTGCTGCCACCTCCCCCTCTCCCTATCCCCCAACCAATCAAACTCTGCCACCTAGCCCATCCCCACTCCCTCTCTCTCTAAACACACTCCCCACACCTCATCCACACACCCACAGCACCCACGCCACGCACGCACGCACCCACCGTCCCACGCGCCCACCAGCCTCCTGGCCCCTGGCCCCACCACGATCCCACCCCCACCAGCCAAGAGCCTCCTCCCACCCCCGCGCAGCCCGTCCAGCTGGCGTCTCCTCCTCTCCCCCCGCCGCCGCTCACCCCCGACGACGCGCCGTCGACCGGCCTCTCCACCTCGCTTGCCCTGCACCGCCCGCCTCGCTCCCGCTCGCCTCGCCCGCTCCATCGCTCCCCGCCCGCCAGCCCGCCCCGCCCGCCGCCCGCCGCCTCGGCCGCGCCGCCGCGTCCTCGCCTCGCCGCGGCGCTCCTCCTTCCACTCGAGCTCCTCCGCCCCTCTCCCTTTCTCGCTGTCGCCGGCCCGCCCGCGCCGCCTCCTCAACCTCCGCTCCGCCGTGGCTCGCCCGCCTCCGCGTCGACGGCCGCCTCGGCCGCCGCCGCAGCACGACGCCTCCGCCTCCGTCGCGCGAGTTCCGCCCGGCGAGCCCGGCTCGCTGCTCGCCTCGCCCGGCCCGCCCTCGAGCTTCGCCATCTCGCCACCAGAGCCGCCGCCTCGGCCTCAGCCACCGGCCCGTCCACCGCCGCCCGGAGCCTCCTCCTCCTGCTCCCCTCGCCGGCCTCCGTCGCCAAGCTCCGCCGCCGCCGGCGACCCCTTCATCCGCGCCTCGGGTCCCCCTCCATCCGGTCTCCCTCCCCAGCGAACCGCTCGCCCCGAGCCCCGCGTTCCGCCTCCAGCGCGTGGGCCCGCCGCCCAGTGCTCGTCTGTAGCATGTTCCAAGTTGGCATCCCAGAGATCTTCATTAGACCCAAGTACCGCCAAGTCGCTCGCGACCACCTAACAGGACCGCATCGACAAGTTCGCCTCGAGGAGCCGCATGAACCCGAGGATCCATCGACAAGACCTCCGACGGAACCCGAGACCGCCGACAAGACCGACCCATAACAAGTTCTCCGTTTCCGCCGCCAAGATCTCCGCATACGAACAAGACCAACCCGATGCGGCCACAGATGATCGAGATGACATACTAAGATCTTGACGAGGAGACGAGAACTTCGCCGAGTCCAAAACCCAAGGCCAAACCCGATGGCTCGACATGATCTTCCTCAGGGGACGCCAAGACACCGTCGAACCCCGCAGACCGAACCCCGGTACCGGACAAGTTCGCCATCGACCTCGAGAACGCCTACACGGACCAACAAGATCTACCGCCGGACGCCAAGTACTCCTTCACAGACCCGAGGATCCAAAGGCCTTCTTCCTGGATCCGGAGACCGAACCCGGGCGCGTCAAGTTCGTCGACCCGAGACCCCGGATGCGCCAAGACCTACCCCCGTTACCGAGAACGATCCCGGAGTCCGAGAACGCACCCGTCGAACCCTGGACCCTGAGACCAACCCCGAACCCCGGAACCCCAAGATCTGCCGAACCCTCAATGTGTGACCCTTACCCGAGAACCCTATTTTATAATTTGCCAACTATATAAATTGTTGCATATTAATTGTTCGTGCATGCATATTGTCATTGGTTTGGGGGCCTTATGCCGATTCACCTAATTAAATATGGGGCCCATATGCGGGCAAATCTAGTCTCATATTGGCCTCATTTAAATTTGTGCATCGAACCGTTGTCATATCTTGCCTTGTTAAAACAACATTTAAATTGCGGGGTAGCTAAATAACTTGAACCATTTAATTAATTATCGGGACCCCGGTTCCGCTTAATATGACCTAATTGCATCGCACCTTTGCCATGTCATGCATCATACATGCATCATGCCGATCTTCTGCCGTTGTATTAAATATTGCATCCGGTGTTTCTCCTAGTGTTTTGCTTCTTCGCGGATAAGGCCGTTGAGTTGATGTGAGCTTCGCCCCGATCTTCGGTTGAGCCTTCGGCAATGTTTTCAGGCGAGCATCTCCCCCTTTCTACCTATCTTACTTTTATAGTATTTATTCCCTCCTGTTGATCTATTGCTATCTGTGTTGCGATGCTTTAGTTTCCGTACCTGTGATATACCGTGCAGCCCTATATTGCCTTGGACACATCCTATTACCTGTTGTTTGGTAGATAGTTGGACTTGCGCGTCGTAGTCACTTGCTCAAGTGCTGTTACGTGTCGTCCAGTGCCACAGTTGTTGATGTATTGCTGCATGTTGATGTTGGAGATGATCATAGTTTTACTTATCGTTCACTTTAATTCCTGTTTAACAACTAAAATTGAAGTAAGCAGAGGCATCGGTGGGTGATAGAAAATATTTGGTTTCCGAATGCCCACTTGTGTCCCGTAGGACCCCGAGTACTTGATACATGTTCCTTGATTTATCGCGCTATCCACATCCGGGAGGTATATGGGACCCCCCTGAGCCAGAGCTTGATTCAGTCATATTTCTTGGGGCCACAAACTAGTTTGAGGTTTTATTTACGATCCTGTACTTATGCCATGCTACTTCTGTATTTAAATTGTGCGAGGAGCACACTGATCTTTTAGGTAAGCGGAATGTTTTGCGGTATCGACAAGCCCAGCCACACTTTCGGGTTCCCAGTCGTTTCTGACCATTGACGCAAACCTTGAGTCCGTCTCGAGCTTGCTTACCGTTGGTCTACTCAATGGGGTGGCCCCCTGAAATATTTCTGAATCCTGTGATTGCTTAGTCGTGAAAGCCTCGTTGGGTTTTGATTTGGTTTTTCCGAGGTTGATCTAGCGTGTGTTGCTATTGGTGCACCCCGGCCGGGTAAAACTTTCTGAAAGCCGTGTCCGCGGATATGGACGACCTGGAGCACAGTATCTCGACCATAGACAAGCATAACTAAAGTTTATTGCTATAAATTTGACTTTATAATGACTAGTAATCAGCTTCACTATAATGGAATGGTTAAATAATACTGCCCACAATTGCTTGTTTGAGTTGTCGCTTGCGACCATGGTACCTGACTAGTAATTATGGCAACTACAACGGAATGGCTGAATAAAAGTACCAACAACTGTTGGGTTTTGGGTTTATCTCATACTAATTGTATCTGACTAGTAAGTGTTGCAACTACAACGGAATGGTAAACTAAAAGTGCCCACTGCTTATTTTAACAGGATGCCTATCTATATTTGACTAGTAATTACTACAACGATAACTGAATAAATAAAACTGCCAACTGTGTGAGTTCCTCGGTTGACTTCCTCGTTTGGTCTCGAGGGGGAAACACCAGGATGGGTTTGTTTGATGGTAGTATCAGGTTGGTTCCGGATAGGTCTTTCTTACCCCTCTCTGATAGTCGCCAGTTGTACCGAGTCTCTATAGGTTGTTTAGTGCATGCTGCCGCTTCAGTCCACCATACCTATGTAGGCGAGGACCGCCGAATTCTAGCCTCGCCGTGTACTGGCCTCAGTACTGACGCTCCTCTTTTTCCTTTGCCCTTTGTCGGCACCCCTTTTGTTTAAGCAGGTTTTGAGATCGACGTCGTTAGCAGGGTTACCCTTCCGGCTTGGCCTGGGCAGGGTTATGGACGCCATTGGTTATTCTTCAGGGCTCTTAGCCCCATTTGCATCTTGTCCGTAGTCGGAGGCTCTATCATTTTCAAGGTGATTTGGATCTTTGTATATTATATCTGTATTCTTGACTCATGGAGTCATTTATATATATATATTACGTGGGTCCCATCGAGGACTGTTGTGTAATGTTATTACTTCGTTTTCCACCCGCACGAAAGTGCCTGGTGGGCACCTTTGAATCGTTTCTATGCGGGTTTGGCGGGTTTCGCTAAAACTTGCATAGGGTCGATTCTGAGGGTGTTACACAAACCAACCGCTCCGTGGCTGAGTATATTGAGGAGTTCAACAACCTGTCTCGTTATGCACCTGAGGATGTTGACACTGATGCCAAAAGGAGAGAGAGGTTCCTAGATGGCCTTAGTGATGAGCTTTCAGTGCAGCTGCTAGTGGTTTATTGTCCCACTTTCTAGGAGCTTATGGACAAGGCCAGAATCTTGGAGGGGAAGCACAAGCAGGTGGAAAACCGCAAGAGAAAGGGCAACAATCACCATTCTGGCTCTCACCACAAGTCACGCACTTCTTATGATGGATACTCCAAGCATGGTGGAAGTGACCATGGGCACCATGGAAGCCATGACCGCCACAGCCATGGAAACGATGGTCATCGCCATGATAGACATAAGAGCAACCGCCACAGCCAAAAGGGAGGACACACTCACCATTCTGGAGGACATAGTGGACATGACCACAACCGTGACCGCAACTTTGTGAAGAAGGACCTAAGTGAGGTGACATGCTTCAAGTGTGGCCAGAAGGGACATTATGCAGATAACTGTCCGGAGAAGAAGGGACTGAAGCCAGGCAACAACCAGAAGGCCACAGTGAACCACATGAATGTGGAGGAGATCCCAGATGATCCTGAGCTTGTGGTTGGTAAGTTTCCAATCAACACTCACCCTGCACTTATACTTTTCAATACTGGTGCATCGCATTCATTCATATCAAGGGCATTTGTGGATAAGTATAAGTTACCCATGGAGTCTCTGAAAGGGTCTATTAGAGTAAGCTCACCTGGAGGGGATATGATAGCTAGCGCGGGATGTCGCGACTTAACTGTGAGGATTGGAGCACACAATTTCATTGCACATCTGGTAGTATTGGAATCACAAGGTTTAGATGTAATATTGGGCATGGATTGGATGTCTATGCATGGGGGACACATAGATTGTGCACATCGAGCGGTTTCGCTCAAAACCCCAGATGGTAAGAGTATTAGGTTCAAGTCGTCTCTGTGACCGGGAAGATGTATCTGAATTCTCTTAAGGGGGTTAGCATGGATATTGTGTCTGTGATAAAGGATTACCCCGACGTGTTTCCGGAAGAGCTGCCAGGGATGCCACCTGACAGGGATGTGGAGTTTCTCATCAATCTGATGTCGGGAACAGGGCCTATAGAAAAGAGACTGTTAACACCCGGATTTTAATCCCAGATGCCTGTTATGCCATACATCGCAATCCCAGGATTACAATTTTTGTGGGACATAACAGATTTGGATACCACAGTACATCATCCATTACAAACCATACATAAGGTCTTACACAAATAAGGATCTCATGATCCAGTTCTTAATACAACTCAAGCAGCGGAAATACGTAATAATAACGGTAGCGTAGGCGAAGCTCCATCTTCGGGGTCACAGGAAATGCTGACGATGGGAGATGATCCTAGTTGTCGTAACCTTCCTAGGGTCCATCATCCTGGTACTCCTCTTCATAGTCTGGCCATGGGAATAGCCAGGGACAAAGCCATGAGTACTCTTTAAGTACTCGCAAACTAAGACTAACAGGTGAAGGGGGGTTTTGTAGTAGGACACTAAGCTCTAGGGTTGTTTTGCAAAAAGCCAGATTTACATCTACTAAGTTTAGAAACGAAGAAAGCTAGTTGAAGTTTTATAGCACCTAAGTGGGAACTTGTATTTCATATCACAACTCTGTTGTGGTTAAGTCAGAATCTCAATTCATTTCACAAGTCATTTTGAAAACCTCTGACGGGGGAACAGTATGGCCACTCCAACTGTCCATAACCGTGGACGCGGCTATTCAAATAATTTGACACTCTACAGAGATTGTACACTTTCACCACAACATTCGATACATCCGTCAGGAACAAATCCTAAATTCACCATACTTAGTATGCGGATAATCAATCCTAACCTTTCAATTACACGCCCTAGTATAAGCACCTCTCCTGTGAGTTTGGCCTCCCAACCATGACCAACTGTCATCTTGGGTACTGCACAGGTGGACAATCTTCACAAGGTAGCTGCAGCTCAGACCTTGGCCGTGAGGGAACTAATACTAAGGTATATAAGTTTAAAATCAAGCCCTACCCAATTCTCGGGTATTGTGGTTGTACGATAAAATTGGAATGGTATCGCATCCAGACAACCATCAGTTTTATAAAGAGAGAGTTCCTTATTTGGCCCTATCAAAAATTTTAGTTCCTTATTTGGCCTTAGAAAACTTTTTCTTCCCTATTTTACTTTGTATTTTTGTTTAGTTCCTTATATGACCCTCCCGTCAATTCTGTTAGGGCATGCCGTTAACTTTTTCTTTCTTGTACCTATGCACCCCTGTCTCCTCAATTGACAAAGAAACTGGAAAAAAAGGCACACAAATACTCCCATGCCTTCATATGACTAACTATATATAGTGGAGCCGTCTATGAAACCCATACAGGAACTAACATGCACCAACCAAGGTGAGGCTTACTCTCGCTCCATGTAACAAAATAGCGTGCGTCGGTATTTTGGTTGAACCAAGTTGATATAACATACCTGCAAAAAAAGGTTTATATACAATATGGCAAGTTTTACTTTTATCATATTGACGTGGATAGACTAGTTGCCACTAGAAAGCACGAGCTCATGTGAGACAAAACTGGAATGGATGTTGTGTGTGCCGATGCTTGGGCGCAAACATCCATCGGCTGGGTCAATACAAACGTGGCCATACCTCGATGCCGTTTCTTCCACGTCTATATGAACCATCAATATGCAGTCTCCTCACGTGCTAAGGGCATCTCCACCGGGGCAATCCAAACGGTCCGAAACTGTCCGTTTGGGTCGGACCCCGGTCAGTATGGGTAGGGGGTCCGGTTTTCCGGCCAGCCGTGCCCAGCGACGCGACCCATTTGTCCGCACTGTCCAGGGATTCATATGTTTGCAAATATTGTTATATAATTAATTTTTAGCATACAAATAATTAGACTAGGAAATAAAATTGAAATAGTGCTTACATATAGATAATTCAGTCTCACATGGTTGCTGTCTATCTGCAAAGTATGCGGCCGTCATTGGCGATGGCAACTCCAAAAGCGGGCTGGACAAAACCTAAAAAGGACCGACGAACGTATCTCAGGCAATTGATCGAGCAGGTTTTGCGCATGCAGAGGGTGTCGCGTGCCCAGTCCAATAGCGGAGAACGAGGACGATGAGACTGCCTGTGGAGCGCCAGACAACTCCGGCAATGGGCCTGCGGTGGCGCTCGATATCGCGGGGGGGGGGGGGCGTCGGCAGCAGCGAGTGGAGGCGATGGCGGCAGCAAAGACTGCTCCTGCTCGATATCGAGCGATATGGAGTGCGCGAGGGTTTGGAGGAGGAGAGCTTCTGCTGTGCCATTGGCTGGATGGCCCGGCAAATTATTGTGAGGACACCCCGCGTTGTCCGTGCTGTACGGGCCGACGCAACCGAGCACCAGATTAGATGCATGGATAGGTCAGGTCGGACGCGTTTTTCCAGATAGGTCGAGCGGCGCACGTCACGCGCGTCCTTGCAGGCATTTTTGGACACGCGCAGACCATTTTGGCCGCCCCGGTGAAGATGCCCTAAGCTAGCTAGGAGTAGTACGTACAAATTAAGAGCTAGAGCTAGCTGCAGTCATTGTTTTCAAACGATAATCGAGGACCAAGTTTTTCAATTAAAGTCAGTTGTCTGACCAAGTGTACGTGCCTAATTTAGTCTTCGGTATATGACCAAATATGTTACATAGCCGTTGGTTTTGTTTTCTAAATATTTTTTGGTAACAAATAAACAGGGGAAAAAGTGTCTTTTTATCTTGCTATTTAACAGAGTTAGTGCTTGGAATGAACTAGAGGGCCATATAAGGCATAATTTTTCAGGGCCAAATAAGGAAGTGAAACTTTAAGTATGGCCAAATAAGGAATTCTCTCTTTTATAAAGGGCTAAGGCTCATGCCTCAACATTTTCATCACCAAAAATCCTCTGGTGTTCAGAAACACATGTCCAAAACATTTCAATAGAATGATCCATCATTCCAAGGTTTTCATAACCATTTTCACCAAGTATTCCCATTTAAAGTTGATCAAGTTTTATGCTTAGCACTAGCATCTATAAGTGGGGGTAAGTACTAATGAGGGGTGGTAAACTAGTGGAGTTTAACTAAGTTTAATCTCATGCCTTAGGATGACATAAAGATTATCTAGCTTAGGCCAAGTTCTATGCTCTTTATGCAACCTTCAATTATCTTTCTAGAATCTACACTTCACTTAAGTAAGCTCTAAGTAATAGCTTTGATAAATAAATAAAGTATAAAGCTTGCAAGTAAAACTAGGATTGGTTTATCAAGTGGATATAACCACATATGTTTAAGGCATACGGTTGGCATGGTAAGGCTTGCTAAAGTATAATATCTTGCAAGTGTTAGCTTGCACATTCAACTAGTAGTATTAGGCTTGTATCAGTATCAGTATAAGATTGATAAATTGCAAGTGTTAGCTTGCCTTGTGCAGAGCAGTGGTTGAAGTTCTCCTCGGCTTCTTCTTCGTATTATCCTCCTTCCTCCTCGTATCCTTGGTCGGTACTAGCGTCTATAAATAAATACGAGGTACTTAATCACCAAACAATACTTAACTACTTTCAATCATCACACACAAGGGTTCTATATATGATCTAGCATCATCACTAACATTACAAGATTAAAGCTTGGTTTAATTTCTTTTATTTTTAAAAAAGTAATTTCTACTCATTGGAAAACTACTTAAGATTTAATATTCTCCAAACCAAACATGAGATCATGTTGACACATGTCATCACCACACATTTCAGTACATGGGAATGTGATTTAAAGTGGTGTCACAATTTAATAAGATTTAACCTTTTATTTTAAATAAAAATAAATGACTAGAAATTCCTATGTGGCATTCTTTTATTACTTGAACATTATTTCTGTAAGTAAACCCAAATGTTTTTATATATTCTGAAAGGTAAGGTCAAAAGTGATTTTTGAGATTTGGAATCAACTCAAAAGATATTAAAGTTTAAATTTGAAAAATGTTTGAATGCAGAAAAGGTTCTGCCTTGTTATTTTTACCAAGATTAATCTATAGATTCAAATGATTTGAATCCAACGGGCTTGGATTAAGCATTTCAAAACCTTTCTAACAAAATTGGTTTCATTCAATTTGGTTCACTGAATCGAGCTGGGTTGATTTTTGAAACTAGGTATAGAACTGTGTTTGAATGAAAATGGAAAAATCCAAATTCAAACGAGTGGGATGCGCGGGAGACGATAATGGGCCGGCCTGCTATGCACAGTGCTTACGCGGGCTGGTTACGTGGCTGTCCCCACGCGTCAGTGAGACGCGGGGCGCCACAATTCGAAACCACTAACAATGGATCTCGCCCTCGAGATCCGCCTCATGGTACCGGAAGGAAGGTCGGCGATCTGCGTCTTCTCGCTTCGGGTAGATCATCGCGACACCACTAACAATGATTCCTTCTCCAACTTGAAATCGGCAACACCACCAACAAATGTCGTTGTCCCTGATCGTCGAGAGATCACTCCGGAGAAACAAAGGACGAAGGTAGAGGTATCAAAAGATAAGGCCACCTCTAACTTCCATGAGAAGAGGGAAAAGTTACATTGATCCACCAGTTCGATGTACAAGAGTGAACGGTAAGAGTTGGGTAGGGTGATCAGTCCGTCCCGTACCCAAACTATCAACTTTATACATGAATAGGAAAATCAGGCAACACAACTCTCGAAATTTAGAATGAAGATCTTCATAAGCGGTATTCGGAACAAAGGGGTGATGCCAGCTCTGCATTGGATCTGATGTAGATGAGGTCATCACATCGGAAAACACCGGAGGATACAACAGAAATCGTATGAAAGACACAATGATTAGGTTCCGCGATGGTTCCATTGGCATGAACAACACATGCTCAAGGTATACTCCAACTTCACCAATGCTCGTCCTTCTAATATGTTTTTCAACGATACGGATATCCAGCAAGGTACACATATAGATAAAGAGTTCAAGAACAAAAAGATTGGATGAAGGGTACACCAAACGAGATGCAGATAAGATGTTTGTAGCGCCATCGTTATAATAGGAAAGAAGCGAAACCCTAAAGGTACGACAGAAACCCAACCACGAGAAATCCTGGACTCGAAGAAAAGATAAGAGGTGGATTCAAAACGCGTAGAGGTAAGAGGAGAACAGCAGAGGGGTAAGGAGTAAAATCAGACCTAATCAGAACTATCCAACCGATTTTGCAAAAATAGTTTTGACACTCTACTTCGGCCGTTAGCTAGGTTATCCTACAGGCTGGACTTGTGGGGTATCGCAACTGCTGAGCTCTGATACCACTCTATAACACCCTCAGAATCGGCCCTATGCAAGTTTTAGCGAAACCCGCCAAACCCGCATAGAAACGATTCAAAGGTGCCCACCAGGCACTTTCGTGCGGGTGGAAAACGAAGTAATATCATTACACAATAGTCCACGATGGAACCCACAGAACAGATATATACAACAGCGACTCAATGAGTCAAGAATACAGATATACATTACAAAGATCCAAATCACCTTGAAAACGAATCAGCGTCCGAGTACGGACAAGATGCAAATTGGGCTAAGAGCCCTGAAGAATAACCAATGGCGTCCATAACCCTGCCCAGGCCAAGCCGGAAGGGTAACCCTGCTAACGACGTCGATCTCAAAACCTGCTTAAACAAAAGGGGTGCCGACAAAGGGCAAAGGAAAAAGAGAGAGCGGTCAGTACCGAGGCCAGTACACGGCGAGGCTAGAATTCGGCGGTCCTCGCCTACATAGGTATGGTGGACTGAAGCGGCAGCGCAGCATGCACTAAACACCCTATAGAGACTCGATATAACTGTCGGCTATCAGAAAGGGATAAGAAAGACCTATTAGGAACCAACCTGACACTACCACCAAGCATACCCATCCTGGTATTTCCCCCTCGAGACCAAACGAGGAAGTCAACCGAGGAACTCACACAATTGGCAGTTTTATTTATTCAGTTATCGTTGCAGCAATTACTAGTCAGGTATAGATAGCCATCCTGATAGAATAAGCAGTGGGCACTTTTAGTTCACCATTCCGTTGTAGTTGCAACACTTACTAGTCAGATACAATTAGCATGAGATATCCCAAAACCCAGCAGTTGTTGGTACTTGTATTTAGCCATTCCGTTGTAGTTGCAATACTTACTAGTCAGATACAATGGTCGCAAGCGACAAACCAAACAAGCAATTGTTGGCAGTTTTATTTAGCCATTCCATTATAGTGAAGCTGATTACTCGTCATTATAAAGTCAAATTTATAGCACTACTTTAGTTATAGTTGTCTATGATCGAGATACTGTGCTCCAAGTCGTCCATAACCGCGGACACAGCTTTGAAAGTTTTACCTGCAGGGTGCACAAATAGCAACACACACTCGATCAACCTCGGAAAAACCAAATCAAAACCCAACGAGGCCTTCACGACAAAGCAATCACAGATTCAGAAATATTTCAGGGCCACCCTTGGAGTACACCATAACAAAGTTAGCTGACTTGAGACGGACCCGAGGTTTGTGGGGCCGGTCATGGCGATCGGGAACCCAAACTGGGCTTGTCGATACCGCGTAAGGGTCACAATTCCTAAAGATGCAGTGTGCTCCTCGCACAATCGTAAATAAACAGTAGCATGGCATAAGTACAGGATAGTAAATAAAACCTCAAACTAGTTTGTGGCCCCAAGAAATAAGACTGAATCAAGCTCTGGCTCAGGGGGGTCCCATAAGCCTCCCGAATGTGGATAGCGCGAATAATCAAGGAACAGGAATCAAGTACTCGGGGTCCTACGGGACACAAGTGGACGGTTAACAACCAAATAACATCTATTGCCCACCTGTGCCTCTGCATTTACCTACTTCAATTTTAGTTATTAAACAATAATGAAAGTCTTGTTCATCTCCAACATTAAACATGCGGCAATACTCCAACAACTGTGGTACTTGACGACACGCAACAGCACTTGAGCAAGCGACTACAACGCGCAGGTCCAACTATCTACCAATCAACAGGTAATAGGATGTGTCCAAGGCAATATAAGGCTACAAGGGATACCACAGGTACGAAAACTATAGCATCGCAACACAGATAGCAATAGATCAACAGGAGGGAATAAATACTATAAAAGTAAGATAGGTAGAAAGGGGAAGGTGCTCGCCTGATAAACATTGCCGAAGGTTCAACCGAAGATCGGGTCGACACTCGCATCAACTCAACGGCCTTATCCGCGAAGAACCAAAACACTAGAATAAACACCGGATGCACTATTTAATACTACGGCAAAAGATCGAGCATGATGCATGTATGATGTATGTCATGGCAAAGGTGCGATGCAACTAGGCCACATTAAGCGGAACCAGGGTCCCGACAATTATTCAGATGGTTCAAGTTACTTAACTACCCCGCGATTTAATTGTTGTCTTAACATGGCAAAATATATCACCGGTTCGCTACACAAAATTATATGGGACCAATATAAGACTAGATTGTCCGCATATGGGCCCCATATTTAATTATATGGTGAATCGGCATAAGGCCCCCAAACCACACAATGTATGCATGCATGAACAATTAAATATGCAACAATTTGATATTACATTTATAAAATAGGGCTCGAGAAAGGGGGTCACACATTGGGGTTCGGCGAACTTGGGCTCCGAGGGGTTCGGGGTCGGGTCTCAGGGTTCAACAGGGATCGAGATTCAGATTCGAGATGGAGAACTTGTTGTGTCGTGACGGAGAACTTGGGTCCAAGCGGTCGATCTTGCCGTCGCGAAGATCTTGTCAAGTCCGTGTATCGGGTCGGTCTTGGCGTTCGGGATGCAGAACTTGGCGTTCCGCGGCGAAGTGCTTGTCGTACCGGGATGAAGACCTTGGGGTCCGGGTTCTCGGTGAACTTGGCGTCCGGGAAGGAGTACTTGTCGCACCGGGGTCGTCGGGCATGTCGTCGGTTTTTCTGGGCCGAAGCACTTGGCGTCCGAGAGACGATCTTGGGGGTTCGGCGGGGTTCGGTCCGGTCTCGCATCCGTAAAGAAGACCTTGACATCCCGGACCGGTCTTGGTTTTGGTCTTCGGATCCGTGTGGGTGATCCTGGCATTCCGACTCCAATGTCGAGGACGTACTTGACACGGCGTCGATCTTGTCGCCCCAAAGATTTTCATAGTTTCAAGGTACATGGATGCGGCACCGATTGTGAAGATCTTGGGGTTTTTGGTTCCATTGTCATCAACGAACTTGTATTAGCACATGGGTCTTTGGGCCGATCTTGGCTTGCACCCTCCCTGTTCATTAACATAGGCATCCACAGCAACATGAGGGGTCAGTGTCCCTACAGATGGTACTCGGGAAGGCGGTGACATGGCGTCCATGACAAAGGGAACCGGGGCGACGGGGACTTGTCAAGGGCGTGCAGGGGCGCGGACTCGGTGGAGAGGACAGTGACGCGCTGGAGGCGGAGTGGCACCGGCGGCGGCCATTGCCGTCGGAGAAGAAGATGCGTTGCAGGAGGCGTTGACCGACAACCGGAGATGAAGAGGCGAGGTGGTGACGGCTCGAGCGTGACGGAGAGCTTGTACCGACGGCGGATGGCCTATAGGGGGGAGGGGGAGAACCGCGGCCGTCAGGATGAGAAGAGGGGGCGCCGGGGGCGGAGACGAGAGTAGGGCGACCGACGGTGCAGGGAAGGCGGGGTGGCACGGGCCTGCGGCGGCGGAGATGCGGAAGGAGGCCGGCCGGAGGCGCGCGGACTCGCGGACGGGAGGAGGCCGGCGAGCGGCCGAGGCGCTGGACGGAGCGGAGGACCGAGGGGCGCCCGGCTCGGCGGGGAGCACGGAGACGCGGACGACAGCCGACGATGCAGGGAAGGCGGGGATGCGACTGGGGCCGGGGGAGAGGAAGAAGAGGAGGGCGCCCGCAGGGGAGGGGAGGCCGGAGGGAGGAGGCCGGGCGGCGACCTCGGTGGCGGATGCAGGGGCTCGCGTCGGGGAGGCCGGCAGCGGCGGCGGGGCTCTGGGAGAGGATGGAGGCGGGGATGGCGCGTGGTGACGTGCGGGACAGGGAGAGGAGGCGAGGGACGGGGCCAGGGGAGCGAGGTGGGGTAGGGCGGCAGGGTGGAGGGTGTGGGTCGGGCCAGGGAGAGAGGCAGGTGGTGGGGCCGGGGTTCCAGGGAGTGGGGGAGTGCGGCAGGTGGGTGAGGGTAGGGTGAGAGAGGAGGTGGGGCCAGGGCTGAGCGCGTGGGTGTGTTGCTGTGGGTGAGGGAGTGAAGCGGGTGGAGGGAGAGAGGGTAGGGCTGTTGGGGATGATGTGGCAGGCTGGGAGTGGGTGGAGTTGGGGAAGTGGTGAGGTGGCGGGATGGGGTTGGCCGGGGTGATGTGGCTGGGGATGGGTAGACTAGGTTTAGGTAGAAAAGGGTTTAGGTAGGAAAGGATTTAGATAGACCGGTTTGTACTGGGGGTGGCCGACTGGGTCGGATCGGCCCGGTTCGGCTGCCCCCTAAAAATATTTAAACTTTTTATTTATTTAAAACAGGGCGTTTGAAATCCGTTGGCAGACAAAACAAAATAATCCGGAGACCCGGGTTTTAATTTGAATAAAGACAGGAATATTTAGAAAACAAAACTAGGCGTTTCGAAAATAGTTTAGACAAAAACCATGCAGGATGATGACGATGCTCAAATGCAATGTGGCATGATGACATGAGCATGCGGTCATGATGATGCAATGCACAAAAACACCGCGATTTTCTAGTAGTGGTTTTTGCGGGGCGCCACAATTCGACACCACTAACAATGGATCTCGCCCTCGAGATCCGCCTCATGGTACCGGAAGGAAGGTCGGCGATCTGCGTCTTCTCGCTTCGGGTAGATCATTGCGACACCACTAACAATGATTCCTTCTCCAACTTGAAATCGGCGACACCACCAACAAAGGTCGTTGTCCCTGATCGTCGAGAGATCACTCCGGAGAAACAAAGGACGAAGGTAGAGGTATCAAAAGATAAGGCCACCTCTAACTTCCATGAGAAGAGGGAAAAGTTACATTGATCCACCAGTTCGATGTACAAGAGTGAATGGTAAGAGTCGGGTAGGGTGATCAGTCCGTCCCGTACCCAAACTATCAACTTTATACATGAATAGGAAAATCAGGCAACACAACTCTCGAAATTTAGAATGGAGATCTTCATAAGCGGTATTCGGAACAAAGGGGTGATGCCAGCTCTGCATTGGATCTGAAGTAGATGAGGTCATCACATCGGAAAACACCGGAGGATACAACAGAAATCGTATGAAAGACACAATGATTAGGTTCCGCGATGGTTCCATTGGCATTAACAACACATGCTCAAGGTATACTCCAACTTCACCAATGCTCGTCCTTCTCATATGTTTTTCAATGAGATGTCCAGAAAGGTACACATATAGATAAAGAGTTCAAGAACAAAAAGATTGGATGAAGGGTACACCAAATGAGATGCAGATAAGATGTTTGTAGCACCATCGTTATAAAAGGAAGGAAGCGAAGCCCTAAAGGTACGACGGAAACCCAACCACGAGAAATCCTGGACTCGAAGAAAAGATAAGAGGTGGATTCAAAACGCGTAGAGGTAAGAGGAGAACAGCAGAGGGGTAAGGAGTAAAATAAGACCTAATCAGAACTATCCAACCGATTTTGCAAAAATAGTTTTGACACTCTACTTCGGCCGTTAGCTAGGTTATCCTACAGGCTGGACTTGTGGGGTATCGCAACTGCTGAGCTCTGATACCACTCTGTAACACCCTCAGAATCGGCCCTATGCAAGTTTTAGCGAAACCCTCCAAACCCGCATAGAAACGATTCAAAGGTGCGCACCAGGCACTTTCGTGCGGGTGGAAAACGAAGTAATATCATTACACAATAGTCCACGATGGAACCCACGTAATGAGATATATACAAATGACTCAATGAGTCAAGAATACAGATATACATTACAAAGATCCAAATCACCTTGAAAACGAATCAGCGTCCGAGTACGGACAAGATGCAAATTGGGCTAAGAGCCCTGAAGAATAACCAATGGCGTCCATAACCCTGCCCAGGCCAAGCCGGAAGGGTAACCCTGCTAACGACGTCGATCTCAAAACCTGCTTAAACAAAAGGGGTGCCGACAAAGGGCAAAGGAAAAAGAGAGAGAGCGGTCAGTACTGAGGCCAGTACACGGCGAGGCTAGAATTCGGCGGTCCTCGCCTACATAGGTATGGTGGACTGAAGCGGCAGCGCAGCATGCACTAAACACCCTATAGAGACTCGATATAACTGTCGGCTATCAGAAAGGGATAAGAAAGACCTATTCGGAACCAACCTGACACTACCACCAAGCATACCCATCCTGGTATTTCCCCCTCGAGACCAAACGAGGAAGTCAACCGAGGAACTCACACAATTGGCAGTTTTATTTATTCAGTTATCGTTGCAGCAATTACTAGTCAGGTATAGATAGTCATCCTGATAGAATAAGCAGTGGGCACTTTTAGTTCACCATTCCGTTGTAGTTGCAACACTTACTAGTCAGATACAATTAGCATGAGATATCCCAAAACCCAGCAGTTGTTGGTACTTGTATTTAGCCATTCCGTTGTAGTTGCAATACTTACTAGTCAGATACAATGGTCGCAAGCGACAACCCAAACAAGCAATTGTTGGCAGTTTTATTTAGCCATTCCATTATAGTGAAGCTGATTACTCGTCATTATAAAGTCAAATTTATAGCACTACTTTAGTTATAGTTGTCTATGATCGAGATACTGTGCTCCAAGTCGTCCATAACCGTGGACACGGCTTTCAGAAAGTTTTACCCTGCAGGGGTGCACAAATAGCAACACACACTCGATCAACCTCGGAAAAACCAAATCAAAACCCAACGAGGCCTTCACGACAAAGCAATCACAGGATTCAGAAATATTTCAGGGGGCCAACCCTTGGAGTACACCCGCAACAAAGTTAGCTGACTTCGAGACGGACCCGAGGTTTGTGGGGCCGAAGCTGATCGGGAACCCAAAACTGGGCTTGTCGATACCGCGTAACGGGTCACAATTCCTAACAAGACAAAGGTGCTCCTCGCACAATCGTAAATAAACAGTAGCATGGCATAAGTACAGGATAGTAAATAAAACCTCAAACTAGTTTGTGGCCCCAAGAAATAAGACTGAATCAAGCTCTGGCTCAGGGGGGGTCCCATAAGCCTCCCGGATGTGGAAAACGCGTATAATCAAGGAACAGGAATCAAGTACTCGGGGTCCTACGGGACACAAGTGGACGGTTAACAACCAAATAACATCTATTGCCCACCTGTGCCTCTGCATTTACCTACTTCAATTTTAGTTATTAAACAATAATGAAAGTCTTGTTCATCTCCAACATTAAACATGCGGCAATACTCCAACAACTGTGGTACTTGACGACACGCAACAGCACTTGAGCAAGCGACTACGACGCGCAGGTCCAACTATCTACCAATCAACAAGTAATAGGATGTGTCCAAGGCAATATAAGGCTACAAGGGATACCACAGGTACGAAAACTATAGCATCGCAACACAGATAGCAATAGATCAACAGGAGGGAATAAATACTATAGAAGTAAGATAGGTAGAAAGGGGAAGGTGCTCGCCTGATAAACATTGCCGAAGGTTCAACCGAAGATCGGGTCGACACTCGCATCAACTCAACGGCCTTATCCGCGAAGAACCAAAACACTAGAATAAACACCGGATGCACTATTTAATACTACGGCAAAAGATCAAGCATGATGCATGTATGATGTATGGCATGGAAAAGGTGCGATGCAACTAGGCCACATTAAGCGGAACCAGGGTCCCGTCAATTATTCAGATGGTTCAAGTTACTTAACTACCCCGCGATTTAATTGTTGTCTTAACATGGCAAAATATATCACCGGTTCGCTACACAAAATTATATGGGACCAATATAAGACTAGATTGTCCGCATATGGGCCCCATATTTAATTATATGGTGAATCGGCATAAGGCCCCCAAACCACACAATGTATGCATGCATGAACAATTAAATATGCAACAATTTGATATTACATTTATAAAATAGGGCTCGAGAAAGGGGGTCACACATTGGGGTTCGGCGAACTTGGGCTCCGAGGGGTTCGGGGTCGGGTCTCAGGGTTCAACAGGGATCGAGATTCAGATTCGAGATGGAGAACTTGTTGTGTCGTGACGGAGAACTTGGGTCCAAGCGGTCGATCTTGCCGTCGCGAAGATCTTGTCAAGTCCGTGTATCGGGTCGGTCTTGGCGTTCGGGATGCAGAACTTGGCGTTCCGCGGCGAAGTGCTTGTCGTACCGGGATGAAGACCTTGGGGTCCGGGTTCTCGGCGAACTTGGCGTCCGGGAAGGAGTACTTGTCGCACCGGGGTCGTTGGGCATGTCGTCGGTTTTTCTGGGCCGAAGCACTTGGCGTCCGAGAGACGATCTTGGGGGTTCGGCGGGGTTCGGTCCGGTCTCGCATCCGTAAAGAAGACCTTGACATCCCGGACCAGTCTTGGTTTTGGTCTTCGGATCCGTGTGGGTGATCCTGGCATTCCGACTCCAATGTCGAGGACGTACTTGACACGGCGTCGATCTTGTCGCCCCAGAGATTTTGATAGTTTCAAGGTACATGGATGCGGCACCGATTGTGAAGATCTTGGGGTTTTTGGTTCCATTGTCATCAACGAACTTGTATTAGCACATGGGTCTTTGGGCCGATCTTGGCTTGCACCCTCCCTGTTCATTAACATAGGCATCCACAGCAACATGAGGGGTCAGTGTCCCTACAGATGGTACTCGGGAAGGCGGTGACATGGCGTCCATGACAAAGGGAACCGGGGCGACGGGGACTTGTCAAGGGTGTGCAGGGGCGCGGACTCGGTGGAGAGGACAGTGACGCGCTGGAGGCGGAGTGGCACCAGCGGCAGCCATTGCCGTCGGAGAAGAAGATGCGTTGCAGGAGGCGTTGACCGACAACCGGAGATGAAGAGGCGACGTGGTGACGGCTCGAGCGTGACGGAGAGCTTGTACCGACGGCGGATGGCCTATAGGGGGGAGGGGGAGAACCGCGGCCGTCAGGATGAGAAGAGGGGGAGCCGGGGATGGAGATGAGAGTAGGGCGACCGACGGTGCAGGGAAGGCGGGGTGGCACGGGCCTGCGGCGGCGGAGATGCGGAAGGAGGCCGGCCGGAGGAGCGGATCATGACGGGAGGAGGCCATGGGCGGCGACTGCCAGACGGACGAGCAGAGGGGACCGAGACTGCCGGCTGGGAGCACGGAGACGCGGACGACGGCCGACGATGCAGGGAAGGCGGGGATGCGGCTGGGGCCGGGGGAGAGGAAGAAGAGGAGGGCGCCCGGCAGGGGAGGGGAGGCCGGAGGGAGGAGGCCAGGCGGCGACCTCGGTGGCGGATGCAGGGGCTCGCGTCGGGGAGGCCGGCAGCGGCGGCGGGGCTCTGGGAGAGGATGGAGGCGGGGATGGCGCGTGGTGACGTGCGGGACAGGGAGAGGAGGCGAGGGACGGGGCCAGGGGAGCGAGGTGGGGTAGGGCGGCAGGGTGGTGGGTGTGGGTCGGGCCAGGGAGAGAGGCAGGTGGTGGGGCCGGGGTTCCAGGGAGTGGGGGAGTACGGCAGGTGGGTGAGGGTAGGGTGAGAGAGGAGGTGGGGCTGTGGCGCGTGGGTGTGTTGCTGTGGGTGAGGGAGTGAAGCGGGTGGAGGGAGAGAGGGTAGGGCTGTTGGGGATGATGTGGCAGGCTGGGAGTGGGTGGAGTTGGGGAAGTGGTGAGGTGGTGGGACGGGGTTGGCCGGGGTGATGTGGCTGGGGATGGGTAGACTAGGTTTAGGTAGAAAAGGGTTTAGGTAGGAAAGGATTTAGATAGACCGGTTTGTACTGGGGGTGGCCGACTGGGTCGGATCGGCCCGGTTCGTCTGCCCCCTAAAAATATTTAAACTTTTTATTTATTTAAAACAGGGCGTTTGAAATCCGTTGGCAGACAAAACAAAATAATCCGGTGACCCGGGTTTTAATTTGAATAAAGACGGGAATATTTAAAAAACAAAACTAGGCGTTTCGAAAATAGTTTAGACAAAAACCATGCAGGATGATGACGATGCTCAAATGCAATGTGGCATGATGACATGAGCATGCGGTCATGATGATGCAATGCACAAAAACACCGCGATTTTCTAGTAGTGGTTTTTGCGGGGCGCCACAGCCTTGATACTTTGTTATGAGTACTATCAGGGGGTGCAAAGATCCAAACAAGTTTCTGTTAAGTTTTGAAAGTTAGAGACAGCCAAAGTAGGCATGGGAGTTAATTTGGTAAAAGTGACCATTCACTTAATTTGTTTGTTTTGATTTATTTGTCTTTGGGAAAAGTTTGGGAATTGTTTAGATGATGTTTATTTAACCTAAGCATGCTTTTACAAGCAAGGTAATTCAAAAGAATTAAAATTGGAATGCATACACACATGCATGCTTTCATATTCTTATTTGGAAAAGTTTTTGTTAACCTAATTTTGATGATTAGAGTTTGATGATCCATGTTTAATATTTTTGGGATGCTACAAACCTTCCCCCCTTAAACAAAATCTCGTCCCGAGATTTGAAAAAGGACGAAAAAGATTACCTAGGATTTGAAGAGATCGGGAAACTCCGTCCTGATGTGATATTCGCGCTCCCAGGTAGCTTCCTCTTCCGTGTGGTTGCTCCACTGAATCTTGATAAACTTGATGCTTCGGGTTCTGGTAGTTCGGAAAGCTTCTTCCAAAATACGGATGGGTACTTCGGGATAGGTCAGATCATCATTGATCTCTATAGTCCAGTGATCAATATTCTTGAATACTTCAGTCTTCTCCGGGACTTCGAGACACTTGCGAAGTAATGAGATATGGAACACATTGTGCACGGCTAACATCTCTTCGGGTAGTTCCAATCGATACGACACTTCTCCTTGACGGTTCAGAATCTTGAAGGGGCTGATATATCTGGGGGCTAACTTTACTTTGAGTTGGAAACGCTGCATTCCCTTCAATGGCGACACTTTCAGATATACAAAATCTCCTATGTTGAAGGCGAGGTCTCGACGTCTCTTGTCGGCATAACTCTTCTGTCGGGACTGGGCGGTCTTGAGGTGCACACGAATCTTGTGAACCTTCTCTTTTGCTTCTCGTAGGATATTGGGTCCAAAAATCTGACTCTCTCCTACTTCCGACCAGTTCAAAGGGGTGCGACACTTTCTTCCATACATAAATTCAAATGGGGCCATTTCCAAACTAGCTTGTTAACTATTGTTGTATGAAAATTCTGCAAACGGCAGACAATCTTCCCACTTAGATCCATACTCTAGCACACATGCTATCAACATGTCTTCGAGTATTTGATTTACTCGCTCCGTTTGTCCATCCGTCTGGGGGTGATAAGCGGTATTGAAATCTAGTAGGGTTTCTAAACCTTCTTGGACTTTCTTCCAAAATCTCGAGGTAAATTGAGTTCCTCGATCAGATACGATGTTCTTGGGGACTCCATGCAAACTAACGATTCTAGCGATATATAACTCCGCTAGCTTCAAACTCTGATATGTGCTCTTGACGGGTAAGAAATGGGCGACTTTGGACAATATATCCACTATGACCCAGATAGAGTCATTTCCCCTACTAGAAGTAGGCAATCCGGTGATAAAGTCCATTCCAACGAAATCCCATTTCCATTCCGTAATCTGCAATGGTTGCAACAATCCAGCGGGTCTTTGATGTACGGCCTTGACTCGCTGACATATATCACACTTGGTGATATAGCTTCCGATTTCTCTCTTCATCTTAAGCCACCAAAATTGCTCTTTTAAATCTTGATACATCTTAGTTCCTCCGGGATGGATAGAATAAAGAGTATCATGAGCTTCCTTCAGAATCACTTCTTTCAACTCATAATCTACGTATACACAAAGGCGTCCTTTGTACCACAGAACTCCTTCTTCATCTTTGGTGAATCCAGGTACTTTGCATGTACCGATACGACGCTTGATTCCGTCAATACTAGCATTTCCTTTCTGCGCCTCTTTGATCTGGCTGATCAAAGTGGGTTGAAGTTCGATGCTAGCCAAAAATCCTTCACTCACTAATTCCATTCGAAAATCTTCCATCTCTTTGTGCAAGCTTAGTTGCTCCTTCAAAATCATGGAGTTCAAGCGGCACGGCAATCTGCTAAGGGCATCTGCTACCACATTGGCTTTAACAGGGTGATAGTGAATGTACAGATTGTAATCCTTGATTAACTCAATCCATCTTCTCTGTCTCATATTCAGCTCCATCTGAGTGAATATATACTTCATGCTCTTGTGATCCGAATATATCTCACAACAATTTCCCATCAGGTAATGTCTCCATGTCTTTAGGGCTAAAACTACGGCTGCGCGTTCGAGCTCATGGGTTGGGTAATTTTGCTCATGTTGTTTCAGTTGTCGAGATAGATAAGAGATAACTTTGCCTTCTTGCATTAGCACAGATCCGAGACCGATCTTGGATGCGTCACAATACACGTCGAAAGGCTTCGTGATATCCGGCATGATTAAGATTGGGGCTGAAATCAATCTCCTCTTGAGTTCTTGAAAACTCGCTTCACATTTGTCCGTCCATTCAAAATTCTTGTCCTTCTTCAGCAATTGGGTCATGGGTCTGGTGATACTTGAGAATCCTTCTACGAACTTGCGATAATATCCCGCCAATCCGAGAAATGCACGAACTTGGGTTTGAGTGGTTGGGACTTGCCAATCTTCGACATCTTTCACCTTTGCAGGGTCAACGGCAATTCCTCCGGCTGAGACAATGTGGCCGAGGAATCCTACCTCATGTAACCAGAATTCACATTTGCTAAACTTGGCATATAGCTGATGCTCTCTAAGGGTTCCAAGAATGGTCCTTAGGTGTAGCTCATGTTCTTCTTCCGATTTGGAATAAATCAGAATGTCGTCGATGAAAACAACGACAATCTTATCCAGAAAGTCCATAAAAATCTTATTCATGAGATTCATGAAATAAGCGGGGGCATTGGTTAATCCAAAAGAGATGACAGTATACTCGTATAATCCACATCTGGTGGTAAAGGCAGTCTTGGGAATATCCTCTGTGTGAATCTTGAGTTGATGATAGCCTGTTCTAAGATCAATCTTAGAAAACACTTTGGCACTGGTCAACTGATCAAAAAAATCTTCTATCTTGGGCAAGGGATACTTGTTCTTTATGGTGACATCATTCAACTTCCGATAATCCGTACACAAACGGTTACCTCCATCCTTATTGTCCACAAATAAGACAGGTGATCGCCATGGTGACGCACTTGGTTGAATTAATCCAATTTCCAGCATGGAATCCAGTTGCTTCTTCAGTTCTGCTAGTTCCGACGGGTTCATACTATAGGGTCTCTGGGCTATGGGTCCTGTTCCGGGGATTAGTCCAATGATAAACTCGATATCCCAATCTGGGGGCATACCGGGCAAAACATCTAGAAATACATCGGGGTATTCATAGACTATCCGGACTTGGTCAATGGTAGGTTGGGCTATTGTAACACCCTTAGAATCGACCCTATGCAAGTTTGAGCGAAACCCGCCAAACCCGCATAGAAACGATTCAAAGGTGCCCACCAGGCACTTTCGTGCGGGTGGAAAACGAAGTAATAACATTACACAACAGTCCTCGATGGGACCCACAGAATAGATATATATAACAGCAACTCCATGAGTCAAGAATACAGATATAATATACAAAGATCCAAATCACCTTGAAAATGATAGGGCGCCCGACTACGGACAAGATGCAAATGGGGCTAAGAGCCCTGAAGAATAACCAATGGCGTCCATAACCCTGCCAAAGGAAGGGTAACCCTAACGACGCCGATCTCAAAACCTTCTTAAACAAAGGGTGCCGACAAAGGGCAAAGGAAAAGAGGAGGCGTCGATCGAGGCCAGTACACGTCGAGGCTAGAATTCGGCGGTCCTCGCCTACAAAGGTATGGTGGACTGAAGAGGCAGCGGCAGCATGCACTAAACAACCTATAGAGACTCGATACAACTGGCGGCTAGCAGAGAGGGGTAAGAAAGACCTAATCGGATCCAACCTGATACTACCATCAAACAAACCCATCCTGGCGTTTCCCCCTCGAGACCAAACGAGGAAGTCAACCGAGGAACTCACACGGTTGGCAGTTTTATTTATTCAGTTATCGTTGCAGCAATTACTAGTCAGGTTTAGATAATCATCCTGATAAAGTAAGCAGTGGGCACTCTTAGTTAACCATTCCGTGATTGTTGCAACACTTACTAGTCAGATACAATTAGCATGAGATAACCCCAAAACCCAACAGTTGTTGGTACTTTTATTTAGCCATTCCGTTGTAGTTGCAGTACTTACTAGTCAGATACAATTGTCGCAAGCGACAAACCAAACAAGCAATTGTGGGCAGTTTTATGTAGCAATTCCATTATAGTGAAGCTGATTACTAGTCATTATAGAGTCAAATTTATAGTACTACTTTAGTTATGCTTGTCTATGATCGAGATACTATGCTCCAAGTCGTCCATAACCGCGGACACGGCTTTCAGAAAGTTTTACCCGGCCGGGGTGCACAAATAGCAACACACACTCGATCAGCCTCGGAAAAACCAAATCAAAACCCAACGAGGCCTTCACGACAAAGCAATCACAGGATTCAGAAATATTTCAGGGGGCCACCCCATTGAGTAGACCCGCAACGAAGTAAGCTAGCTCCGAGACGGACTCAAGGTTTGCGTCAATGGTCAGAAACGATCGGGAACCCGAAAGTGTGACTGGGCTTGTCGATACCGCGAAAACACTCCGCTTACCTAAAGACAAAGGTGCTCTCGCAATCGTAAATACAGTAGTAGCATGGCATAAGTACAGGATAGTAAATAAAACCTCAAACTAGTTTGTGTCCCCAAGAAATAAGAATGAATCATGCTCTGGCTCAGGGGGGTCCCATAATCCTCCCGGATGTGGATAGCGCGATAAATCAAGGAACAGGTATCAAGTACTCGGGGTCCTACGGGACACAAGTGGGCGTTCGGAAACCAAATATTATCTATCACCCACCGATGCCTCTGCTTACTTCAATTTTAGTTGTTAAGCAGTAATTAAAGTGAACGATAAGTAAAGCCATGATTTTCTCCAACGTCAAACATGCGGCAATACACCAACAATTGTGGCACTTGACGACACGCAACAGCACTTGAGCAAGCGACTACGACGCGCAAGTCCATCTATCTACCAAACAATAGGTAATAGGATGTGTCCAAGGCAATATAAGGCTGCGAGGGATATCACGGGTACGAAAACTAGAGCAACGCAACACAGATAGCAATAGATCAACAGGAGGGAATAAATACTATAAAAGTAAGATAGGTAGAAAGGGGGAGATGCTCGCCTGAAAACATTGTCGAAGGTTCAACCGAAGATCGGGTCGACACTCGCATCAACTCAACGGTCTTATCCGCGAAGAAGCAAAACACTAGAAGAAACACCGGATGCAATATTTAATACTACGGCAAAAGATCGGGCATGATGCATGTATGATGTATGGCAGGGCAAGATGCGATGCATTGAGGTCATGTTAAGCGGAACCGGGGTCCCGACATTACTTAGATGGTTCAAGTTGTTTAGCTACCCCGCAAATTAAATGTTGTTTTAGCATGGCAAAAGATAGCACCGGTTCGCTACACAAATTTAAATGAGGCCAATATAAGACTAGATTTGCCCGCATATGGGCCCCATATTTAATTATGAGGTGAATCGGCATAAGGCCCCCAAACCACATGTCAAGTTTACATGCATGGCAAGTTTATATGCAACAAGTTTATATGCAACAAGTTGTGTTGTATTATAAAATAGGGTTTCGGGAAGGGGTTCACACATTAGGGGTGTCTCGACGAACTTGGGGTTCCGGGTTCGGGGTTGGTCTCGGGGTTCAGGGTTCGACGGAAACATTCTCGGATAGCGGAGTAGATCTTGGCGTTCCGGGAGGAAGCACTTGGTCTGGCGTCGGGGCATCGGATTCGCCCCGGTTGGTGTCGATCTTGTCGTTGCGAAGATCTTGTCGGGTCCGCGCCAACGAGTTGGTCCTGGCGTTCGGACAGAAGTACTTGTCGTATCTGTGGCCTTCGGGTCGAAGGACTTGGCACGCCAGGTTTCGGTCTTCGGGGTCTCGGTCATCGGATCCGTGAAGGAGAACTTGTCGTTCCAGGTTCCATGTCGGCATTCTCGGTGTCCCGCGGTGAAGTGCTTGTCGTCTTTGTGGCGAGCTTGGCGGTCATCGGGTTCGGCGCCGATGTCGAGCTTCGGATTCCGGGACCGGTGCGAGGTCTCGGCCATCAGATCCTTGGAGGAGGTCATGGCGGTCTCCATTCAACCCATGAAGGAGATCTTGTCGCTTGGTATCCGTGTAGGAGAACTCGAGGTCGATGGCAAACTTGTCCGGTACCGGGGTTTTTCGGAGTTCTTGGCGCGGCACCGGGTACGGGATCGGTCTTGCGATCCGGAAAAAGGGTACTTGTCGCACCGGGGTTAGGTCTTCGGGGTTTGGTTTCCGGTAGAAGTTCTTGTCGATCCTGTACATCACAGGGGCCTTGAATCACCTGAAACAACATTGCCATATCGTCTCTCCATAGCAGCAGCACCACGTCTGCAAACCGTGCACACGGCCAGAGGACGTTGGGGTGAACAGCGGGGGTCGGCGATGCGGGGCCGTGCGGTGGCGGCAGCATACTCGCGACGGCGGAACACTTGGGCGGGAGGCGCGGCGCAGCGGACCTGAAGGGCGACGCGAGGTGCCGATGATGCTAGGGCGGCGCCACGCGGAGGTCACCGCAGATGATGGCGAGGACGGGCCGCTGGAAGGCGCTCAGGCGGCCGGGAACAGCGGCCAGGGACGAGGCTTGGGACTGGAAACGGAGGAGGGTCGGCCCTGGCCTCGCATGCAGGCGGCAACGTCCTGGGAGGTGGGAGGCCGAGACGGGGAGGGGCGCCACGGCCGGTGGGGCGAGCTCCGGGCTAGCGCGAGCGGTGGCGGTTGGCGGTTGGGGACGTCGCCGGAGGGAGCGGACGGCTCGGGGGAGGAGGCGAGCTCGAGGGGGTCACGTCGGACGGAGGAGGGAGGAGGAGCGGCGGGTGAGTGGGAGGCGGCGCCGGCGAGGGAGGCGGTGGCCGGAGAGGGAGGGGCGAGCTCGGGCAGAGAGGAGAACGGGCGACGGGGCGAGGGGGTTGGTGGCGAGCGAGGCGGGCTCGGCCGCGGCTGGGCGGCGAGGGTGCGGCCTGTGGGGAGCCAAGGGAGGAGGCGTCGGGCTGCGGAGAGAGGGGTGCGAGAGGAGAGAGGGAGGAGGCGCTCGGGGCGGGGAGAGAAACAGGGGAGCGGGGGTGGGAGGATGGGGACGACGGGGTGGTGGTGGGCCAGGGGAGGGGAGCGGTCTGGCGGTGGGCCTGGGTGCGTGTCGGTGTGTGCGTGTGATGCGTGTGTGGGTGTTGTGGTGTGTGCTGTGTGGGTGGTGGGGAGAGGGTTGGTCTAGGTGGCAGCATGTGAGTGGTGAGGGGTTTGGGGAGGGGTGAGGTGGCGAGAGATGATAGGCTGGGGTGAGGTGGAGGGGGGTGTGGGTAGACTAGGGATGGTAGAAAAAGGTTTTTGGGTTGGGCCGTTTTGGAACTGGGGTGGTCGTTCGGGTCTATCCGGCCCGTTCGACTGCCCCACTAAAATAATATAATATTTTATTTGTTTTAAAAGCACCGTTTGCAAACCGTAGCAGACAAACAAAATAATCCGGAGACCCGGGGTTTGCGTTATAATTAAGATGGGGCGTTTTAGAAAACAAAAACAGGCTTTTTGAAAATAGTTTTAGGCAAACAATGCATGATGATGACGATGCAATGCACAAAATCAACGCGATTTTCTAGTAGTGGTTTTGCGGGATGCCACAGCTATACTCTTGTTGCACTTGAATTGACGAGGTAAGGTTTCAGATATATGATCGACTGATATTCCGGCTGTACTGGTCATGGTGATGGCTTTCTTGGCACAGTCAATCAATCCTTTATGTTTAGACATCCAATCAATTCCTAGTACTACTTCCAAACCTTTAGTTCCGAGTACTATCAGATTAGCATAAAATCTATGCCATGGATTCGGATAGGGATGGCTTTGCAAATTTGCCTAGCCTTGGTGGTTGAACCGGGAATTTGGACGATCATAACATGCTTCAGTTTTGTTGGTTGAATCTTACTAGTGCAGGCACATTCTTTGGTGAAAAATGAATGCGATGCACACGAATCAAACAACACTCTTGCAAGTATTGAATTAACAGAAAACATACCCAGCATGACGTCTGGCGCTTCCTGAGCTTCTTCAGCATGCATGAGAAAAAGACGGTCGTTGCGGTTGAGCGAATTCCTTGGGCAAACCTTCTTCCTGGCTGAACACGACGCTGCTGCTGAGCTGGGGCATTTGCATTGGGGGCTGCGGTATTCTTCTTGTTGGGGCACTCGTTGGAGTAGTGACCCTTATTTCCACAGTCATAACAAGTCACTTGCGACTTGTCCTTTGCTGCAACAGGCACAACATTGCTTCCAGTCCTCGGGGCAGTGTTGGTGTTAGCGCTAGCAGTGTTGGTGTTGAACTTGGGTGGGGCACGGTTGAAATTGTTAGAGTTGTTGGGTTGTTGTGATTTCCTCCGGGCCTAGGGTTTCCACGGTTGGGATAGGTCGGATGGTTCATTGGGGGTCTGTTGGTTCTCGGGGCAAATCCTGGAGATGGGTTGGGACGATACTTTGGGGTCTGATGGGTTCCTGGTTGATGCATCATGCGACGCTTGCGATTCTCATTGGCTTGGATGATCTTTCCTTCCATCTGGATGGCAGAGTCGACAAGATCTTCAATATCAGCAAAGGGGATATTGACTAACACAGTCTACATCTCATCATGCAGACCATTCAAGAATCTCTCCTTCTTCTTGACTTCGGTGTCGATCTCATCCGGGGCATACCTAGCTAATGACAAGAATTTGTCACGGTATTCCACTACGGTCATCCGTCTTTGATTAAGTTCTCTAAACTCATCTCTCATCCTCTTGATCAAACCTGGTGGCACATGGGTTCTGTTGAGCTTGACCTTGAATTCTTCCCATGTCATCATCTGTCCTCCGGTCATCGCACGAACGCTGTTCCACCATGCTCTGGCATCTCCGGCTAGATAGTGGGTGGCGAACAGAACTTTCTCGTTGGCTTACACTCCGACGACTTCTAGGTTGTTTTCCATGGTTTGCAGCCAATCGTCGGCATCTAGGGGCTCTTCCGACTTAGTGAAAACAGGTGGGTTGGTGTTCTGAAAATTCTTAAGCTTAGATCCATGGTTATCCTGATTTCCGTGTCCTTGATTGTTGTGGGATAGCTGAGCTATCTGTTGAAGGGTGGCTAGGTTGTCTTGACATTTCGCTCTTTTAGCTTCGCGGTCAGAAACCAACATTTGCAGGATCTGCAACATCAGGTCCGGGGATGAACCACTTCCTCCGCGTGGCATCTGAAGATTGAGATAGATCATGAGAAAAGAGGGAAATTTCTAAGATTCTGGGACTTTTGAAAAGTTTTTAAAGTTTGACTTGGATTTTCTAGCAACATGCTTTTCATTCATTCATTCACACGATACAACACACACCACAACAAAGGTAAACAGATGGTTTTAAGAACCATTCTGGAAACTACGATACAGTGGGACCGAATACTACTCACTACGCTAGTGCTCAAGTGCTACTACTCCTTGAAGTCGGTGTAGTCTTCATCCTCATCATCCTTATCGTCATTGATGAAGGCGGAATTATCCTCATCGGTGAAGAAGTCCATAGCCTGATCCTCCAGAAAATCATCATCATCGCTGAGATAGGAGTAGGGGTCTCCATGAAGATCCTCTCCGGCATTCTCCCTTTCCTCCAACTTCATGTCTCTCTCATGGATGGTCTCCTCCAAATCCGAGATACGATGGCGAAGACGGACAATGATTTGCTCCTTCTTATCGAGCTGACGGCAGCGAGACTTGCGATCCTTTGCTAGCATGGCGATGGTCTGATCCTTCGTCTTGATGATGGCGGACTTGTGGTTGGAGTAGTCACGGCAATTATTCAACTCCTGCTGACGATCATACATCATGAAGCTGAGGTGGTCCAATTGGGTCTTCTGCTCGTGGTGGTATGGGGCTTCCAGTGGCTGTCCATTAGCATCACGCCTTGGAAAAAACTCAAAGCGGGTACCCTTGATCTGGTTGATACTCTGCCCACACAGATGGGCAAGAGCTTCCTACATGGCCCTGGCAAGTCCATTGAGCGAGTTGTTATATCTTAAGGTGAATTGAATTCCCTCGGCAGTGGGAGGTTCAATCTTTCCTCGGAGACTTGCAACAATTAGCCACTGCAGATCTTCTCCTCCTTGATCATTGAGCTGAGCTCAAGAACTCAAAAGTGACGCCCGAAGTTCCGAAAGCTGGTCCAAATCCCGCTCAAAGATAAGGTCTCCTCCATTCCCCAACTGGTAAAACTTGTTGTACTTCACTTCCATCTAAAAGAATATAGGATGAGTAAGTTAGTAGAGTGATCAAGTGTGTCAAATTTTATGTATTTTTGCAAGAGTTTCTGAGGAACATGAATTTTTATGAAAGAAACGCGGTGATAAGAATGGGAATAAGTTTTTGCAAATATTTGTTTTCTTTGGTTTTGAAACTAAGTTTTTTATTCAAACGGCCAGTCTAACTAGGGTCTCCTATGGTCAGGATGGCTCTGATACCAACTTGTCAACACCCGGATTTTTAATCCTAGATGCCTGTTATGCCATACATCGCAATCCCAGGATTACCATTTTTGCGAGACATAACAGATTTGGATACCACAATACATCATCCATTACAAACCATACATAAGGTCTTACACAAATAAGGATCTCATGATCCAGTTCTTAATACGACTCAAGCAGCGGAAATACGTAATAATAACGGTAGCGTAGGCGAAGCTCCATCTTCGGGGTCATAGGCAATGCTTACGATGGGATATGATCCTAGTTGTCGTAACCTTCTTGGGATCCATCATCCTAGTACTCCTCTTCATAGTCTGGCCACGGTAATAGCCAGGGACAAAGCCATGAGTACTCTTTAAGTACTCACAAACTAAGACTAATAGGTGAAGGGGGTTTTTTAGTAGGACACTAAGCTCTAGGGTTGTTTTGCAAAAAGCCAGATTTACATCTACTAAGTTTAGAAACGAAGAAAGCTAGTTGAAGTTTTATAGCACCTAAGTGGGAACTTGTATTTCATATCATAACTCTGTTGTGGATAAGTCAGAATCTCAATTCATTTTACAAGTCATTTTGAAAACCTCTGACGGGGGAACAAGATACATCTAATCGTCCATAATCATGATGCGGCTATTCGAATAGTTTGACACTCTGCAGAGATTGTACATTTTCACCACAACATTCGATACATCCGTCAGGAACAAATCCTGAATTCACCATACTCAGTATGCGGATAATCAATCCTAACCTTTCAATTACACGCCCTAGTATAAGCACCTCTCCTGTGAGTTTGGCCTCCCAACCATGACCAACCGTCATCTTGGGTACTGCACAGGTGGACAATCTTCACATGGTAGCCGTGAGGGAACTAATACTAAGGTATATAAGTTTCCAGTCAAGCCCTGCCCAATTCTCGATTATTGTGGTTGTACGGTAAAATTGGAATGGTATCGCATCCATACAACCATCAGTTTTATAAAGGGCTAAGGCTCATGCCTCAACATTTTCATCACCAAAAATCCTCTGGTGTTCGGAAACACATGTCCAAAACATTTCAATAGAATGATCCATCATTCAAAGGTTTTCATAACCATTTTCACCAAGTATTCCCATCTAAAGTTGATCAAGTTTTATGCTTAGCACTAGAATCTACAAGTGGGGGTAAGTACTAATGAGGGGTGGTAAACTAGTGGAGTTTAACTAAGTTCAATCTCATGCCTTAGGATGACATAAAGATTATCTAGCTTAGGCCAAGTTGTATGCTCTTTATGCAACCTTCAATTATATTTCTAGAATCTACACTTCACTTAAGTAAGCTCTAAGTAATAGCTTTGATAAATAAATAAAGTATAAAGCTTGCAAGTAAAACTAGGATTGGTTTATCAAGTGGGTATAACCACATATGCTTACGGCATACGGTTGGCATGGTAAGGCTTGCTATTTAAGTATAATATCTTGCAAGTGTTAGCTTGCACATTCAACTAGTAGTATTAGGCTTGCATCGGTATCAGTATAAGCTTGCTAAATTGCAAGTGTTAGCTTGCCTTGTGCAGAGCAGTGGTTGAAGTTCTCCTCGGCTTCTTCTTCGTAGTATCCTCCTTCCTCCTCGTATCCTTGGTCGGTACTAGCGTCTATAAATAAATACGAGGTACACAATCACCAAACAATACTTAACTACTTTCAATCATCACACACAAGGGTTCTATAGATGATCTAGCATCATCACTAACATTACAAGATAAAAGCTTGGTTTAATTTCTTTTATTTTTAGAAAAGTAATTTCTACTCATTGAAAAACTACTTAAGATTTAATATTCTCGAAACCAAACATGGTATCATGTTGACACATGTCATCACCACACATTTCAGTACATGGGAATGTGATTTAAAGTGGTGTCACAAATTAATAAGATTTAACCTTTTATTTTAAATAAAAATAAATGACTAGAAATGCCTATGTGGCATTCTTTTATTACTTGAACATTATTTCTGTAAGTAAACCCAAATGTTTTTATATATTCTGAAAGGTATGGTCAAAGGTGATTTTTGAGAGTTGGAATCAACTCGAAAGCTATTATAGTTTAAATTTGAAAAATGTTTGAATGCAGAAAAGGTTCTGCCTTGTTATTTTTACCAAGGTTGATCTATAGATTCAAATGATTTGAATCCAATGGGCTTGGATTAAGCATTTCAAAAACTTTCTAACAAAATTGGTTTCATTCAATTTGGTTCACTGAATCGAGCTGGGTTGATTTTTGAAACTAGGTATAGAACTGTGTTTGAATGAAAATGGAAAAATCCAAATTCAAACGAGTGGGCTGCGCGGGAGACGATAATGGGCCGGCCTACTACGCACAGCGCTTACGCAGGCTGGTTAAGTGGCTGTCCCCACGCATCAGTGAGACGGGGGTGCGAAGCGGTATGGGGCAACATGGTGCGTTGGATCTAGTTCTAATCCAACGGCTCTGGTTCATCGTGCACGTCAGGCAGCGCCGGCGAGACAGAACCCTAACGCGGCGGGTGGGGGTCGTGGGAGGTTCACCGAGGGTCAAGCGAGGGTCAGCGAGGCGGGCGAACAACAACGTCGACGACGTCCAACCTCCTGGTACCTGCAGCTTCTCCTGGGGCGGCTCCAATCGCTGGCTTCCTTCTTCTCCAGCAGCGGCGGGCTCCGGCCAAATTTTGGCGATGCGCTGCTCGCCTTGCTCCGGGAACGGGGTGGAACGATCAGTGAGGAGAGGGGAGTGAGATGGTGTGCTCAATTAGGCTGGGGGTCGTCTCCTTTTATAGGCTCGACGGTGAGACCGAACGGGATGGGCAGGCGACGGTGGCGACATGGCTACGGGCAGATAGAGGCATGGCCGAGGGTGGCGATCGATCGGTGGTCTCCTGGCGATGCTCTATGGATTTAATGCGTGTGTAGGGGCGGTGGCAAACGGTCAGGAACACTCAATGCTCTGCGACGCAGAGGCGGTGTCTTCGACGGCGAGCGGTGGCTACAGGGCACGGGCGGTGAAATGCTCATGTCTAGCGGTCTCCTGGGACGGTGGGGAGCATGTTGGCGGGCGACGAGGGCTCGAGGTGGTCTAGTTAAATGGGAACGGCGCGTGCTCTGCGGCGAGGGTCGGCATGGTCGACAGCGGCACGGGCGCGGCGTTCCTGGCGGTTCTGGCTGTTGTCTACGAGGCAGGGCTGGTCGAGAGGGGGCGGTGAAGCATGGGCTACCTCCCATACAAGGTTGGCACGGCTAGTTCTTCCTCTAGCCTGCTGTCCACACTAGGGTGACATGGGTGCTCTCGGCTGTTCACCATTGATGACATTGGCGAGCTCACAGTGGTGCTAGTGATTAGTTAAGTTTGTTAGATGATCTACTAAGGCTAGTGGTGTCCAGAGAGGGAACAAGTTAGGCCCAAAACACTGCACACTATAGTGTTTTGATTTTTTTATTTGAATCAGCAAGGTGTTTGATGAAATGGCCGCATGAATTCAAGTTTTGAATTTTGAAAAGATTTTTGGTGGGTGTGCTAGGCATGTGCTGGTGAGTCTGTAGATGCTTGGGTTTTGAAAGTTGAGCTTGTTTGAGTGGTTTTTGAAAAGGTGGGATCTTCCAATATGATATAGATTCAATTTTAAACTATCATTTAAACTATGCATTTGAATGTTTCTGGATGATCACAAGGTGGGCCTTGATACTTTGTTATGAGTACTATCAAGGGGTGCAAAGATCCAAACAAGTTTCTGTTAAGTTTTGAAAGTTAGAGACGACCAAAGTAGGCATGGGAGTTAATTTGGCAAAAGTGACCATTCACTTAATTTGTTTGTTTTGATTTATTTGTCTTTGGGAATTGTTTAGATGATGTTTATTTCACCTAAGCATCCTTTTACAAGCAAGGTAATTCAAAAGAATTCAAATTGGAATGCATACACACATGCATGCTTTCATATTCTTATTTGGAAAAGTTTTTGTTAACCCTAATTCTGATGATTAGAGTTTGATGAGCCAAGTTTCATATTTTTGGGATGTTACAGAGACCATATAAGATGGATGTGGATGAGCTGAAGGAATTAAAGAAACAGCTAAAGGAGCAGTTGGACAAGGGATTTATTCAGCCTAGTTTGTCGTCATGGGGTGCACCTGTCCTATTTGTGGAGAAGAAGGACAGTAGCAAGAGGTTAGTGGTGGACTATCGCTCGCTGAATGAAGTGACCATCAAGAACAAATACCCCTGCCGAACATAAATGATTTGTTTGATCAACTGGAAGGAGCAAAGGTGTTCAGCAAAATTCATCTGCGATCAGGCTATTTCCAATTAAATATCCGGGAGGAGGATATACCAAAAACTGCTTTCACTACTAGGTATGGTTTATATGAATACACGGTTATGTCTTTTGGACTAACGAATGCTCCGGCATATTTCATGACCATGATGAACAAGGTATTCATGGAGTACTTGGACAAGTTCGAGGTTGTGTTCATCGATGACATACTGATATATTCCAAGGATGATGCTGAGCATGAGAAACATCTGCGACTAATTATGGAGAAGCTGAGGGAACACAAGCTGTATGCCAAATTCAGCAAGTGTGAGTTTTGGCTTAACACTGTTGGGTTTCTTGGACATGTGGTGTCAGGAGAAGGAGTCGCTGTTGATCCAAGCAAAGTGACTGCAGTAACTGAGTGGGAAGCGCCCAAGAATGTGGGCGATATTCAGAGCTTTTTAGGACTTGCTGGATATTACAGGAGGTTCATTGAAAATTTCTCCAAGATTGCTAAGCCGATGACGAAACTTCTATTGAAGGAGAGGAAGTTTGAGTGGACAGATGCGTGTGAAGCCAGCTTTCAGGAACTGAAGCGTCGACTAGTGACTGCACATGTTCTATGTTTACCTGATCTTCAGAAGGATTTCCAAGTGTACTGTGATGCCTCTCGACAGGGACTTGGAAGTGTGCTGATGCAATATGGGAGAGTGGTGTCATATGCCTCGCGACTACTTAAACACCATGAGAGGAATTATCCCACGCATGACCTGGAATTAGCATCGGTTGTGCATGCGCTTAAAGTATGGAGGCACTACCTAATGGTAAAACACTGCGATGTGTACACCGACAACAAGAGCCTGAAGTACATATTTACACAGAAGGAACTGAACATGAGGCAAAGGAGATGGTTGGAGCTTATCAAGGATTATGATATGAATCTGCAATACCACCTAGGAAAAGCCAATGTAGTAGCGGATGCTCTAAGCCGGAAGGTCTATGCCAATGGATTGAATGTTGGGGAATTGCCCGAGGATTTCTGCAAGCAATTCAAGGAGCTTAGACTGGAGGTGGTGTCAGAAGGATATTTGGCAGCAATGGAAGTCCAACCAACGCTGCAGGACATGATCAGGAAGGCTCAAGTAGGAGACAAGGAGATGGACGAAATAAAGGAAAAGATGAAGGAGGATCAAGCAAAAGAATTCCGCGAGGATGAGCAAGGAACCTTGTGGTATGGACATCGTTTGTGCGTTCCCAACGATCCGGAGATAAGGAAGTTGATTCTACAGGAAGCTCATGACTCGCCGTATTCCATACATCCGGTCAATATGAAGATGTATATGGATCTAAAGGACAGATTTGGGTGGAACAACATGAAGGGAGACATCGCCGAGCATATTGCCTTATGTGATGTTTGCAGCCGAGTGAAGGCGGAACACCAGAAGCCAGCAGGATTGCTACAGCCATTGTCCGTGCCGGATTGGAAGTGGGATAGAGTGGGAATGGATTTTATCACAGGATTTCCCAGGACCAGGTCGGGATACGACTCTATTTGGGTAGTGGTCGACCATTTGACCAAGGTAGCCCACTTTATACCGTGAAGACAACCTACACGAGTGCAAGGTTGGCCAAGATTTATATGGACAGAATTGTGTGCCTGCATGGAGTTCCCAAGAGCATTGTATCGGATAGAGGCACCCAGTTTACATCGCATTTTTGGTGCCAGCTGCACGAGTCATTGGGAACTAGGTTGGAGTTTAGCACAACGTTCCACCCTCAGACTGATGGACAGACCGAGAGGGTAAATCATATTTTGGAGGATATGTTGAGGGCTTGCGCTTTGGATCATGGTTCTAGTTGGGATGAGAATTTTCCGTACGCTGAGTTTTCCTACAACAACAGCTACCAAACCAGCATCAAGACATCGTCGTACGATGTCCTATATGGGAAAAGATGTCGGACACCATTACTATTTGGACCTGATTTGATCAAGGACGTCGAGGAAAAGGTCACTTTGATTAGGGACAGGCTAAAGGTAGCACAGTCGAGGCAGAAGAGCTATGATGACGCCAAGCGCAAGGAAGTGCTGTATGACATAGGTGATAGAGCGTACCTCAGGGTATCGCCACTGTGTGGAATTAAGAGATTTGGAATCAAGGGTAAGCTGGCACCTCGGTTTATTGGACCATCTCGGGTATTAGCACGCAAAGGAGAGGTTTCTTATCAATTGGAGTTGCCAGAGGCTCTGTCCGCCGTCCACATGTGTTCCACGTGTCCCAGCTGAAGAAGTGCCATCTGTAGATGGTGGATACACCATTGAGAGACACGGTGCCACTAAAGGAGGTTCATCTTGAGAGCGACTTGACCTATGAGGAGAAGCCGGTCAAGATACTGGAGACAGCGGAGAGGATTACCCATACCAGGATGATCAGATTTTGCAAGGTGCAATGGAGCCACCACACCGAAGAGGAAGCCACTTGGGAGCGTGAGGATGACATCCGAGAGGACCACCCACACCTATTTGCTAGCCACGCCGAATCTCGGGGACAAGATTCATCTTAAGGTGGTTAGTCTTGTCACATCCAAAATTTTAGATTTGGTACTACATAGGATACATGTCATTGCATCATGATCATCATTGCAAAAATTCAGTTTGAAAAGGGTTTTGGCAAAACAACTCACTTGCAATTGCATTTTGACACCTACACTTGAATGCTTGGTTTTACCATGCTTCTATTAAAAGCAGTATATTTTGGTTGTTTGTATGGCACAGGTGCGTAAAGGGTTCCGTCACGAACCCGTAGCACTTTGAATCGCCTCAATCGGAGCTTCGTAGCAAAAGTTATGGCAATCTGAATTTTTATCTTATAATAGACAGTTTCTGTCAGAAAATTTCAGTTAGGAAATTCACCAAGGAAAAGGAAAAGAAAATCAAAAAAAGAGAAAAGGGCAGCCTGCTGGCCCAGCATGCAGCGGCAAGAAAGCCAAGGCCAATAGGAGCAACAGCCCACGCCAGAAGCAGCCAAGGCGGCGGATAGTATCTTGCCGCCGCCGCCATTTCGCTTAACGAGCGGCCCACCTTCACCACATAGTCAGCCGACGCTGGGACCCACACGTCAGCGTGTTCTTCCCTAACTCGCGAACAGCTCCGATTCCTCCTGAATCGGGCCGAATTCAAACTGTTTCTCCCCGAAAATCTTTGCCTATATCAATCTCTACGACCCCCTCTTCCAAACCCCCCAAAAATCGCCATCTACCCCGTCGCCATCGCCGAGCAATTGCTCGCGGGAGTTGCGAGCCGCCGCCTCCTTCACGCCCGCTGGGAGTCGCCGCCGGCCACCGCTGACCCGCCTCCCCTTCTCCCCGCAGGCCACCGACGTCGCCGCGAGTCGCCACCTCGCCGCCCGCCACTCAGCCGGCCGCCGCCGCACACGCAGAGCCCGCCACCGTGAGGAGATCCGCCACCTTGCCCCCGGCACCATCCCACATCCCGCCGCCGCCGAGGACCGCCACCGCTGCCGCCCGACCACCGCCGGGCCGCCTAATCGCCCGTGAGCCTCCTCACGCGCCTCCCATCGCCGCGATCGGCATCCAACGGTCCAGATGAACCATTGATTAGTCAGCCCAGGGCGCTGACTGGTCAGCGCCACGTCATTGCCACGTCGGCGTGGTCAAACGGTCAAGTTTGACTATTTCCTTTAATTCGATTTATTTTGCCAGATTTTAGGTGGAACTTATAAAATTCATAGAAAATAATCTACTAGGAAAAAATTTCAAATAAAATATGTATGGATTCAGTGTCTCACGTAGAATATTGCTGTACAGTTGTTTTATGCTTTTGCAGCAAGGTTTTGTCTTGGATAATTAAATGAGTTAATGTTCTTTTTAGAGTATTAAATTCATAGAAAAAGTTCTACAACTCCAAAAATTGCAAATAAGATGTCCCTGGAATCAGTGGAACAAGAGGAATCTTGCAGTGAATTAAAAAGGTAGACTTACAGTAGTGGAATTTGCATAATCTATATAAAGGCTTACTGGAGTATTTTAATTACTCAGGGAATTATATGAATCCTTTTTGAGTAATTCCAATTGGTACTGGTTCTATTTTAGGTTTCCTACACAGTGGATATTTTTCCAAGATTTTACAAATAGTTTATTAGAAGTGGCTAAATAATTGGGTCCTAGCTCAATTGTTTGGGCATTTAAAATTGCATGCTTTGTTTTCTATGCACTTAAAATATTTTACATGCATACATACAGTAGGTATACTGAATAAGAATATATGAAGCTACTGTAGCAATGTTCAACTTGTCATGCATGCATCTTGCGTTGTCATTGTTTGTATATGATTGTGTATGGTTTGTTTATGTGATTGCAATTGTATCGTGTAGATTGTGACGAGTGCAACGCTTGCTCATGTGTGGATTGTTCGTTCGACCGCTACAGCCAAGGCAAGTAGATGCTACCTTGTTCATGATATTGTCCTACTATTTTTAATGCATTGTTGTGTATTTTGTATATGCATGTGTAGGATATTACTATCGCTATGCTATGTCCTATTATGTGGTAGGTTTTTCCCTGTAGATGAACCACCGTTGATAGATGTGCTTAGCCATGCTATGATGAACGAGGGCTGGGATACATCACTGAAATTGTTTCTAAATGTGTTGGTTTGCAAAAACTAAAAACAACTTAATCAATGAATCTCCTGGGTGTGATGGGATTGATAATTTTTGGTGGTATCATTGCGAAAAGGCACCCAGGTATCAAGAGAGAATGATTGGCTTGTTTATTTTGTATCTTACGTGTACGACCATGTGCCAATAATGAAATGGGCGGTTGGATGGACTCAGTAGGTTGTGGTAACTCGAATCCACGTATCCAGAGATGTAGAATTTTGGTAGGTGGGACCGATGTGTGTCGGGTTTGGGGATCTACTTCCCGAACGGTCCCTTCTTGGACTTCTCCCTATCATCACCCAGTATGAGAGTGGTGGTACGAGCTGGGCTGGACAAGTCACATGGGTAAAGTGTGCTAACCACTGCAGGGTGTATAAACTAATCGATTAGCCGTGTCCCCGGTTATGGACATCTGAGTTGCTTGATATTGATTCCATGACATGTTCTCGCTAATTCTAATTTCCTAATTGCTTTAATGTTGATGGGTTAACTTAATTGGGATCTTTTCAAAGAAAATCAAAAACTGTTTATGAAAGTAGGACAAAGTATTTGCGAATGCAAGCTAGCCACAGCTCCGCTTGCCAAATATGCATGTAGATGTTAGCACTATTGTCTCCTTTAATAGCTCTACTTGCCATACATTCCATGTATTGACCCTTCGGGGCTGCTACGTTTCATGTTGCAGGATATTCCGATTCTGAGTGATCGGTTTAGGCCACGGTACTCCACTCGGCACTTGTTCACTTGTGGGCAATTTGAAGAATGGAGGATTTATTATATTATGTTGCTACTTGAATAAGTTGAGCTAGCCTTGAGCTAAGCCTTTATTGTAATAATGATACTCTGGATCTTCGTTATTTAAGATACACGGATATTTTGCTATCTTATTCATCTTTATTCTATTGTGAGCCAATGAACCGATCCAGGGATTGGCATGTCACATAGAAGCTACGGTCTTTTCAGAACCGTAGTGTTACATACTTCCCTCTCATTACAGGTTATTTTTGGCACAAAAATCAAATAAAAAGGATAAGGACAGGTTATTACAGAAGTAATAACTTCCAAGACTCAAGAAAACTATTAGGTTATCTCCCAAGAAGTACTTTTCTTTAACGCCTTTAAGTTAGGCACAAGAAGCAAGAATCAAGTATTTTCAAATGAAGAAGCATTAAGAACAATACTCAAAATTTCTTCAACTAGGAAAGGTATCTCACCCAAGTGAGTTGTAGAGGATCCTCTCTCAGCACTCTTGGGTTAACTAATTTCATCAAATAGGTTTTCAGGAACAATCCAATCAAAATTCTTTTCTAAGGCTTCATGCATTCCTACAAGTTTAAAAGGTATGTGTTTTTTAATTTCCTCTCCATTGGGTTTGGTTTTATCCAACTTTTCTAATGTGCCCATAACATCTACACATGAGCCTAGCATATTAAAACAATCAAAGACCTTTTTGGCTTCCTTAGCAATATCATTGAACTCTTTTAGCAAAGTTTCTAGAATAAAATCTCTCTTTTTAGCATCCTCAATTTCTTTTAGTTAAAGAAACATTATTTGCATCATGGGGTTAAGGTTAACAAACCTAGCCTCCAACATGTGAACTAAAGAAGTTGTAGCAATTTCATAATTAGGATCAAGTTCTGCTAAGGATCTATCCTCAATATCCTCATGTTTGCTAATATGATTAAAGAATTCTTCAATATTTTCTTTCCCAATTACAGAGCCACTACCTATTGAAAGGACTTTCAGGGTGAACTTAGGGATCAACATGGTGAGCTAGACCAAGGTGAAAACTATAGGAAGAACTAATTTTTTTGTTTTTTATAAGAAAAAGCAAACCAAACAAAACTAATTTTTTGTATTTTTTGATAAAAAGAAGCAAGCAAAACAAAAAAAGAGTAAAGAGAATGGTTGTGAAGGAGTCACCTTGTGAATCCGTCCTTAACTCCCCAGCAATGGCGCCAGAAAACGTCTTGATGCGGTCAGATCACTGTGGAGCTTCGTTGGGGAACCCCAAGAGGAAGGTATGATGAGAACAGCAGTAAGTCTTCCCTCAGTTATGAAACCAAGGTTATCGAACCAGTAGGAGGAAGGAAACGACTCCAAGGTGTTGCTAACAACTTGGAACCTGCACAACACAAACTCAAGATTTTTCCCCAATGTATAGTGAGGTTGTCAATCTCACCAGTTTGCTAAAAAAGGATTAAACGTATGGTGTGGAAGGTAATGATTGCTTGAAGAAAGTAAACAGTAATAGTAGATGATGTATCAATGGTAAAGATTGGACTGGGTTCCACAATTCACTAGAGGTGTTCTCCTTAAGATAAATAACATAACATGCTAGGTAAACAAATTACAGCGGGGCAATTGATAGGACTGAGAAAGGCATAACAATGCAATACTAGACATTCATGATCCTATGAGATTTGATTGGGAATTACAACAATATACATAGACCGCCATCCAACTGCATCTATGACTAGTAATCCACCTTCAGGCTATCATCCGAACCCCCTCTAGTATTAAGTTGCAAGCAACGGATAACTGCTTTAAGAAATGTGTGTAAAATAAACAATACAATTGTTCCATGAACAAAATATTGTTGTTTTCTCCCTAGTAGCAACAACACATCTACAACCTTAGAGATTTCTGTCACTTCCTCAGATTCAATAGAGGCATGAATCCACTATCGAGCATAAATACTCCCTCTTGGAGTCACTAGCATCTACTTGGCCAAGATAGCTACTAGAAACGGAGAGCATGCAAGATCTCAAACAACACAGACATGATAGAATCAATAATCATAAGACATGATAGAATCAATAATCAATCTGACATAGTAATCTCAATATCCATCGGATCCTCGCAAACACAACATGCATGATTACAAATAGATGATCTTGATCATGAACGGATCTCGCAAGATCTAAACATGATAGCACAAAGGAGGAGAAACAACCATCTAGCTACTGTATGGACCTATAGTCAAAGGGTGAACTACTCATGCATCATACCGGAGGCTGGCATGGTGATGAAGAAGGCCTCCGGGATGATCTCTCCCCTCCGGCAGGGTGCCGGGAAGAGCTTCAGACCCCCCGGTCTAGGGACGATGGTGGAAGCGGCTATAGACTGTTTCGTGGAGATCTGATCGGGTACTTAGGGTTTTGGCATCAAGGGGTTTATATAGGCGAAGAGGAGAGGCAGAGAGGCAACCAGGGCGCCCACACCATAGGGCGGCGCCTAGAGTGGGCCCGTGCGGCCCTGCAGCCCCCCTTCAGCTGCCCTTCGGTCTTTGTGTTCTCCTCGGTGAAATATTGACTTTGGCTTTTGTCCCATCCAATTCCGAGAATATTTCCTTACTAGATTCTTTGAAACCAAAAACAGCAGAAAACAGGCAACTGGCACTGTGGCCTCTTGTTAATAGGTTAGTCCCAGAAAATGTCACTGTTCAAAAAATAGGCCGAAACAGCGATTAATAGGCTGATTAATCGCTACTAGGGACCTGACCGTGTCGATTACCACTAATCGTTTGTGTTAATCGTTTAGCCTGATTAATAGGTCTAACACTCCGATTACTAGGTATATTCCCGATTAACCACTACACTTGGTGTAAAAAGTTGCAAAATTATCAACACATATCGCCCATCCATCCGCTATCCCACCCTAATGAAGTAGGTTTTGCAAAGCTCTCGCTCAATATCTGCCTCCAGGAGCTCGATTTCCGCCATCACCAACTAGTTCCTTGTCGTTGTTGACCAGTTCCTCGTAGTTGCCAACCAGACCTCAGATACAAGAGCTCGAGCGCTTTAGGATCTCATCCGGGAGCTTAAGGCTACCTTTAATAGGGTAGATGGTTGAGGTGCAAGAAGATTCATACGTGTTTTAGGTGCTAATTTTTGTAGGTGGCACCGATTAATAGCCGACCGATTAAATCAGTTAATCATCCTAATTCCGATTAGTCGCTACTTCCAATCCAACCGAGCAGTTAATGATTACCGATTTTCTTACCATTGGAAAATGTATAAAAATACCTCAAAGTGCAGACAAAGCATAGCAAAGTGGATACTACACAAGCATGGAACATCAAAAATTATAGATACGTTTACGACGTATCAAAAGGACGAAGTGATGAGGCGCGTTGGCAACAGATCGAAGGTCGATGTCAAGGCCATCAGCGATTTGTATCTACATCTACCTTCGGGATTAATATTAGTTTTGAATAAGTGCTACTTTGTACCCTCCTTAAGCATGAATATTGTGAATGGATCTTGCTTATTGCAAGATCATTATTCATAATCTGGAACAAGTGGTTGTTCTGTTTTCATGAATGATGTCTTTTATGTTCATGCGCGTGTATGCAAAGGTTTATTCTTACTGGATCTTGATGTTAGTACACACATCCATAACATCTATGCAAAGCGCTGCAAGCATAATGACGATAATACCATGCACCTATGGCATTGCCGTCTTGGTCATATTGGTGTAAAGCGCATGAAGAAGCTTCATTCTGATGGATTTCTGGGGTCACTAGATTTTAATATCTTGATACATGCGAGCCTTGCCTCATGGGTAAGATGACCAGGACACCCTTCTTTGGTACTATGGAGTGGGTAGCAGACCTATTGGAAATCATACATATAGATGTGTGTGGACCAATGAGTGTCTCAACATGCAATGAGTATCGTTATTTTGTTACCTTTACTGATGATTTAAGTAGATACAAATATATTTACTTGATGAAACACAAGTCTATAACATTTCAAAAGTTCAGAGAATTTCAGAATGAGGTAGAGAATCAACTAAACAAGAAGATTAAGCATCTATGATCCGATCGGGGAGCCGAATACTTGAGTTATGAGGTAGGCATGCACTTGAGGAACTGTGGTCTACCATAGCTTACGCCAGCCAGAACACCACGGCGTAATGGTGTGTCGGAACGACGTAACCGCACTCTATTGGACAGTGTTCAGTCCATGATGTCTTTGACTGATTTTTCTGTGTTGGTTTGGGGCTATGCATTAGAAACCGCCACTTTTATTTTAAACATAGCACCATCCAAATCCGTGGAGACAACCCCATATGATATATGGCGTGGCAAGAAGCCAAAGTTTTCATTCTTGAATGTTTGGGGATGTGAGGATTATATTAAGAAACTACAGCCTGACAAACTCGAACCTAAATCAGAAAAGTCCATCTTTATAGGATACCCAAAGGAGACTATTGGGTATACCTTTGTTAAGGACGGCATCTTTCTAGAGAAAGAGTTTCTCGCAAAAGGATTTAGTGGAAGAAAGATAGAGCTAGATGAAGTCGTTGACCCTTCTCTCCAAATATATAGTAGCGCAACGGAAACAGTTTTGAAACCTCCCTCTATAGTGGAAGAAGAAATGAATGATACAGATCATCGCATCAAAGCTCCTATGGTTCGAAGATATACAAGGGCTCGTGTTGTCCCAGATTGGTACAATAGCCTTGTGATGTCAGTCTTGTTGGATGAACAAGAGGATCCTAGAACCTACAAAGAAGCAATGGATAGTGCTGACTCCGGGAAATGGCTACAAGCCATGAAATCTGAGATAGGATCCATGCATGAGAACCAAGTATGGAACTTGGTAGGTCTCCCTGAAGGTCTAAAGGTTGTGGAGAACAAATGGATCAAGACAGATGCTGATGGAAATGTGATTGTCCATAAGGTGAGACTTGTCACAAAGGGTTTTTGACAAGTGGAAGGAGTTGACTACAACGAGACATTGTCTCCTGTGGCAATGTTGAAACCTGTCCGGATTTTACTAGTAATTGTTGCATATTATAATTATGAGATATAGTAGATGGATGTGAAGACCGCCTTCCTCAATGTTAACATTTAAGAAGAGTTGTATATGATGCAACCAGAGGGGTTTGTCGATCCTAAGGATGCTGGAAAGGTATGCAAGCTTGAGCATTCCATTTATGGACTAAAGCAAGTATCTAGGAGTTGGAACAAGCGATTTGATCAAGTAATCAAGAGTTTTGGATTTGTCCAAAATAATCAGAGGCTTATGTTTATAAGAAAATGAGTGGGATATCTGTGGCATTCCTGGTGATATATGTGGATGACATACTACTGATTAGGAATGATGTGGATCTATTAGGAAGCGTAAAAGAATATCTAAGTAGTCAGTTTTCAATGAAGGATCTAGGTGAAGCGTCCTATATATTGGGCATTAAGATCTATATAGATAGATCGAGACGCCTGATAGCGTTAAGTCAAAGTACATACATAGATAAGATTTTGAAGAAGTTCAAAATGGAAGACACCAAAAGGGTTTTGTGCTTCTTGTGAAAGGTGTGCCATTTAGTAAGACTCAATGTCCAGCAACAAATGCTGATAGAGAAAAAATGATTAATGTCCCCTATGCCTCAGCCATAGGTTCTATCATGTATGATATGCTATGTACTCGACCCGATGTGGCCCTGGCTCGTTGGACAGGTCATTTCCAAAGTGATCCAAGAGTAGAACATTGGACAACTGTAAAGAATATCCTGAAGTATCTGAAAAGAATTAAGATATGTTCCTAGTCTATGGAGGTGATGATGTAGCTCTGAATGTAACTAGTTACGTGGATGCGAGATGGAACACGGACTCCGATGACTCGAAGTCTCAGACGGGATTCGTCTTTTTCATGAATGGTGTCATGGTAACCTAGAGAAGCGTGAAGCAACCAGTGGTGGCAAAGTCTTCAATGGAGTCGGAATATATCGCAGTTAATTCTACAGCAAATGAAATTGTATGGCTATGGAATTTCATCATCAAACTGGGAGTTGTTCCTAATGTGGATGACCCTGTGAAAATCTACTGCGACAACACATGTGCCATAGAAAATGCGTTCCAAGAACTCATTCCATAGCCAAGCACATCCAGCTTAGATTCCATGCCATTAGGCAAAATGTTGAGAATGGCAAAGTAAATATTCGCAAATTACATACGGATCTACATGTCACAGATCCGTTTACCAAAAGTATTCCACGGATCAAGCATGAGCAACACTAGGATATCATTGGTGTTAGGCCCTTGCCTATTGTAAAACTATATTAATTTGTAATCTAGTGCAAGTGGGAGACTGAAGGAGATATGCCCTAGAGGCAAATAATAATAAAAGATTATTTGATGTATCTATTGTTCATAATACGTTTCTTACCGTGCTATAACTGTATTAATACGAAACATTAATACACGTGTGGTATGTAAACAACCAGGTCTCTAGTTACCTCTAGTAAACTAGCTCATTGGGCAAGTGATGATCTTATGGTTTCGAGATCATGGTGATAGTGCCGATTGAAAATGAGGTCACATCATTGGAGAATGATGAGATAGACATCCACCCAAAGTTAATCACAATAAGATCTAGTTACTTAAACATTCATCATTAATGTTAACATATAAACACTGTGGCTTATATCCTTCGACTGTGAGATAATGCATAATCACTGTTTTGGAGGGAGACTTTGATGATATAAAGTATCAAGCCAAGAAAGGGTGATCATAAAGGTATCGTTGGGTTTCCTGTAGAAATGGGTTGAGTAATTTTTAGCAAGACCAGGATTTGCCAATCCAAGTGACGAATAGATACACGTGGCCAACTCGGTGACGTTGCATTAATGAAGCTTGCAAGCATATGATTGGATCATGGAATGCAACGGCACGGGTACGAGTAAATGAGTTCATCGGTAACGAGATCGAACACAAGTATGGAGATGCTTGAGATCAAATATCGGATGACCTTGGTATCGTACGACAAGGGAAATAGGACTACACAGTTAAGGTTCAAGCGATGAGATTAATCGTGAGGGCACAGGGATCATTATGGCCATCCAGGTCCCGATGTTGATCATTGATACAAGAGAATCTTGGTCATGTCCATAGCAACTCCGAGCCGAAGGGTGGCACACTTAAGGGTGGGGATGCTTTGGGATTGAACCGACACCGAAGGACAAATGAGAGAGAGAAAGGTTTCGGGTATTATCCGATGTTGATTGGAAGAGGTCCAAAAGGAGTTTTGGTGTATGAAATATATTAATATATGTGTTTTATATTAATTAATTAAATTAATATTAAAACATATTTTATTTTATATTTATGGGTAGCCTTATTGCTATTGGGCCTCTTATAGAAGGGCCAATAGGGTAGGCGCCTAGGGAGAGAGGGGAGAGGGGACACTAGCCAAACCCTAGGGTTCCTACTCGCGGGGTGCAGCCCAGGGATGGCGGCCAGCCTCTCCGTGGCGGTGGCTTGGGGGTTCCCACCCCCCAAGCCCTAGGGTTTTCCCTACCCCCTCCCTACTATAAATAGAGGATCCCCCTCCCCTCTATTTTCATCTCAACAACAAGTTCTCTCCTCTCTCTCCCCTAAACCCTAGAGATATCTCCATTAGATTGGATCTAGACTCTTGGTTTAGTTATCCAACTCCGCACTACCGTCGTGTGCAGGACGGTCTGGCTTATTTCTTATTCCGCTGCTCTACTGGATCGAATCCCGGGAGATGTCCCTACACCACACGTGTGTAGAGCTTCGAGGTGCAAGACTTGGGGCGCTATCTTCATCGATATATGCCTACATGCGTAAGGTGTGCCACGGTATTCAAGGGTATGAACTCTATTCTTCATCTCCATTGCTTATGTCTACATAGTATAGATCTTGGTGATCATGTTAGTATAGGGAGAATTTTTTGATTTTTCTGCTGCGAACCCCTTTAGACTAATCATCGACCCCATCAGCACAGGATGAACCACCTCGGGAAGCACCGTCTTCACCCTCTGGAGTCGCGTCAGCATCGGCAGAATCATCCACTTCAGTCTGCTCGAACAGCAGCAGGAAGTCATCCACGCGCTCCTCCACGAGCTGCTGGAAGCGAACGAACTCGCTCGGCGGAGTCCCCGCGGGATGCTGATGAGTGCATATTTGCATCATGTTTTATATTATTATTTTGCATTATAGTGGTAGGATCTTAGTATTTTACGGCATTCATGAGAACCTTTTATGTTTATTTTCACCAGGATTAGGACAGATGATGGATACGATGGACACAATTCTTGGATCAGTTGTATTGGAGTGAGAAGGAGTAAAAAACAACGTAAATCGCTAATTTGGGAAATATCAATAACACCAGAAGAAAACCCGAAGAGATCGTAGGAGGCAGAAGGTTTAACGACCAACTATACGGCGGGAAGAAAATCTCCGGCCGTATAGTTCCCGCCGTATAGTTGGCGCCGCCACCGCCTCCTCAAATAGTTTCACCCCGTGCCACTGGATCGGAGAGACGACATACAGAATGACCAGAAATCGCCAAAAACTCACCTCTGGAAGAGATCTGGAGGGGGAACTCATCCACCAGGGATCCATCTTCACCCTACGCAGATCCAGGAGGCTAAGACATTGATCTTCATCATCAACGGCTGCATCACCACCATATCCATCCATCCTATCTACATCTTGTCTAGATCTTGTTGTAATTTTCATAGTCGTTGTGGATTTATATAAGTACTATTCATCTATGATAGATTCCATTATTTTTTCCATGATGTTGATTGGCTCCATGTCTGAGTAGATCATGAGTTCTTGGGGAGATGGAGAAACCCTAGCATGAGACTGAAATAAGATAAGTTTATTATGATATTCATCACTGTGACCATGTGGTAGATTGTCTTCATCTTGATGTTGGGAGAAGTCGAACTCTCAATATTTGCCTCTTATGGGGACTTGATGGAGGGAACTACTTGTTGGTAGACAGAGGTGTGCTAGCACTTACAGTGACTATAAAGCTATTGGAACTCCTTACGTATCCACTTGGGAATCGAGGAAACTCACGGAACACTATCCATGCCATGGGATACATCCTACGGGGTAAAGTCCCTTAATAGCGCAGTAATAAGATTAATGGCGATTGCTTGTCGGTTGTGGTTATGAGGATGATGTGAGCAGTGGTTGCTACCTATTCGTCCAAATACGGAGTTCCTCCCACACATACATAGTTGAGAATGTTCATCATAATAATCTTTACCTTAGACCCTTTATAAATGCTAGAGGTGTATCCGCTCCTCCCTGGGAATGCTTTTTCCCATTTTAGTTTCAAATCTATTTTACATACGCGATACTTACTTTTTATATTTAGTTTGTTTTACTTTACTTATTTTCTCTTATGCAAAAACCCCAAAACACTTTTTATACAACAATCGCATTTTATCTTGTTACTTAGAACTTTATTTAGCATTTCTATTTTAGTATTTAATTCAAGAGATATTAGACTTCAGATTCCTGCTCCATGTGGGGTCGATATCTTTATTTCGAAACTAGCTACAAACGATTTGTGCACTTGCAGTCATCAGATGCTCTACCTTCTGCAAAAGCACCCTCTAGGAGAAGTTGGCATCATGATGGTAAAGGGTGGAGAAGAACTGGGTCGCGACGGTCTGCATCATCCTCTGTCACTCGTCCAGGTGGTACCCGTGGTAGAGCGCGACTCTCCCCTCTATCGTCATCGTGATCCGGGAGAAGAGTTCCAGGAAGGCACACTCCTCGTCGGCATTGGAAAGGGGCCCAAAGTAGAAGTTGGTCACTCTTAAATCCCAAAGGATATCGATCGCATGCTTGGCTAACGCCTGATACATGTTTCACCACTCCTTCTTGAGCACCCAGAGGTCTCGCTCCAGTTCGGTGCATCCGTCCCAACGCTTTTGGAGGTCCTTATGGGCCGCCCGCAACCCTTTCAGGGCGTCTAGCTCGATGATGGCCTCTGCCAGATGCTCCTCCGTTCTATCATGGGAAGCCTCCAGTGTGCACTTCTTCTCTGCGAAGCGAGCTTCCTGAGTGCTGGCCTTCACCTGCCACTCTTCTCGGAGGGCCTGGCGAAGCCATGAGAGTTCCACGTTGTTGGCATCCTTTAGTTCTTGCCTCTCTTCGGTCACCTTTGCGTAACAGCGACGGAGGTGATCGTCGATCTTGGTGCTACGGTGATCCACGTCAAGGGAGCACTCCTTGTTCTTCTGGCGAGTGGTCTCCAGCTCTGCCTCCAGCGCTTCCAGGCGGCTTATCTCCAGCTCGGCCTCATCCTCGTGGATCCTGACCACCTCCTCGCAAAGGGATATGCCCGCCTCCCTTTGAGCAACCCACTAGCAGACTTCCTTGGCCTCTCGCTTGGAGAAGGCGAGTGCATGATCACGCACGGAGAGGTCGCCAACCACGCGGCTCAGGTTCGCGGAAGAAGGGCCAGACCCTCTGGAGGGCAGGGTTGGGTCTCGGAAGATCTCCGGAGCCTGCGTCTCGCCAAGGCCATGGCCGCCTTGTGAGGCACTCCCCTCGTGAGGCACTCGCCTCATTGTGATCCTCCCACCGCTTCCGGGTCTTGTTGAAAGCAGCCCGTTCCAGGAGTAGTCGGCGCCACACTCTGGCAAGGCGATGCTCCTTCACAGTGATGTCCGTAAGGAACCGGTCGAGTCTGGCATGGGCGGACACCACCACGTCATGGAGGCGTCCCGACCTGCCGAAGGAGGCGTTCGCAGAAGGCAGCAGGGCAAGCTCGCCTGGGATCACGTTCCTACGGTCTCGGGGACTCCCCTCAGGAGGATCCCCAAGGCCATTACGGGTAGGAGACAGGGACGCGCCTTGCACGCTCACGGTATCCTAGAGCAGCAAGGCATCACTTCTCACGATGGCTGCATCGAAATCGGCCCGGTCCTCTTCAAGAGAGTGATCCCCCGCCCCAGGGCTAGGGGCTCCATGCGCCGGCGATACTTGGACCTCGACAACACTGGGCAATGGACTCCTCCAGACCAACGGAGAGCGGGAGACGCCCTTGGTGCGCTCCGAGGCTCCTCTAGAGCCTGACTTCAGCGGTTTCTTCATTATTTTCTCCTCGCGCCTGTGCCAAAGCAGCATACTAAGGTGGCGGGAAAAGAAAAGGGGAAAAGGGGACCTAGGAAAGCCACGCGAGACCTTCTCACCTAGTGACTGTCTCCCTTGCTAGAGACCAGTTGGACCTCTGTGCTCCAGGAGGAAGGAAGGCGAGGCCCTCGTCAGGCCTTGTGCGTTTCTTGTTCGTGCACGCCGAGAGCGTGGTGACGTTCGCCCCCATTCATGTTGCAGCCACGCAGCCTACCCGACCGGCGGAGTTGTGGGTCACACCCACAGGAGTATCCAACGGTGTCCTCTTCTAAAAACGACACGTTGTTGATCATCCTCCCACGTCAGACAGACCAAGAGGATCTGAGGCCGCCATCGGGATCCGCGTCTTTATCATCCAACTCGACCAAGGAGCACTTGCCTCGAGCTCCTAAAGTGGGGAGTCCGGCGTGGGCGGTGTCCACTTCACCCTACAGATACAAGGGGTGTGCACCGAAAGTAAGTTCTGCCACGAGCTCCACGCCCATAAGCAGGCGCATGAGGGCGTCCACTTTGTCCTCAGCACGGAGCCCCTCCGAAAGTCTATCCCTAACCCGGCTAGGCTCCATGGTCTAGAGAGGCCGCCGGTGCTCCTGGAGGGGATCAACATCCCATGTTGACTCCCGCACCACCATTTCTCTAGTCAGTCCCTGTCTCCTCAGGTGCGCCATGCGCCTTGCAAGGGGGGCTCATGCAGATGACCGCCTCACGAGCCCATCCAGGGTTCTCCCTGGCTGCTCTCGCCGGGACTCGGAGCTACGGCCATGCCCGGCCGGCATCTACCAACACCCAGTCGTGGCGGAACTCTGACACCACCCGAAGGATGGAGATGGGCATGAAATACCCCTCCTCTTCAGTGACGAACTCTACGCCATCGATGGTGTCCTCCAGCAAGAGGACGAGAAGGCGATAGAAGTTTCGGAATAGTGCCACGGAAGGCACCACGCCGACAAAAGCCTCACACCAGAACACAAATGAGGCAAGGAGCATCACACTCTATGGATGGAGGTGGAGAAATTGGATGCAATAATGCTACAAGACGGCAAGGAGGAAGGGCGAGAAAGCGGGATGAGACTGGCGGCAATGTAGTGAGTTAATACTGCGGTGGCGGTGGTGTGCCACCCGTCTTCGGCGACTCCGGCACACCAAACTCGGAGACTCCCCACTCATTCGAGTCGGTGGACATAAGCTTTCGAACCTTCTCTAGCCCCTCTGTGTTGAGGACTGTGGCCCGAGGTAGGGCCCTGCATTCAGCATGGGGAAGTTCGGTGCAGCAGCACAGGCTCTCTTGGGGGCCATCTCGGAGGCTACCTTGGAGGGGCGAGAGAGGATGGAGCAAGGGCGCAGGAAGGTCGGCGGCTGAGAAGATGAAGTGAGCCTAGACTTCTTGAGTTCGGGGTTTTATAAGTGGCGTGGTTCCTAAGTCTAGGGGACGGAAGCGGCGATTCCTGTATCGAATGGGTGCCACCCCCTGTGTGGGCACGTGGAAGTTGCGGACAGCATCTCTGTGGAACCACGCACGGACATGACTGCTCGTGGGCCTGGCGTTAGATGGTCCCATGACTTCCACGTCCCTTCGCTCGGTGCACACAAGACAAGCGACCGGGGGCTACTGTCAGACTATTGGCACTGGGGGTGCCTCATTCCGCCAAGTCACCGGGCCCACTAGACATGCCCTATGCAGGGCTCACGAGTAGCGCGACCCTCGCGAGGGCAGTAGGAGTATGTGAAGTTCCAGCGGGCACGAAGGTTGACCTCGTCACGAGCCAAAGACCCCTGAGTCAAGGCCCCGTGAGAGGGTACCTCCATGACCCGGAGCACATCGCTCTAGACGATGCACAAACGGGCAGTCCACGCGAAGACTGGCCCGCCTCGGGAAAGCAATATGTTGCCCACTCCCTTTTGTGCAAAGGAGGAGGGGTGAAGCAAGGAGACGGCAGTGCCTGACATGCCGCTTTGGTGCAAAGAATCCAGGACAGAGAAGTGTGACAGCAAGACGTCTGTCCACTACACCGGTGCTACAACTGGCTAGCAGCCTTAAGAGGACAAGGTGATCCGAAACCTCTGAGGCACGAGTGTGGTAGCCCTTCCCGCCTAATGTTTGGGGAAGAGGTCCGACACCACCCTATATAAGGGTCCCTTCTCCTACCTTATAATAGATCAATCCTTAGCGATCTAAACCCTAGATTTGCATCCACCATTGTACCCTTGCCAAGCAAGCAAGCAATACAGCAAAGTAGGAGTAGGGGCGTTACCTCTTCACGAGGGTCCGGAACCTGCGTAGAAAACCTCGTGTCACCTATCTGTCGTGTGCTTTCTGCACCATCCCCACCATCGTCGAGGCTCCTTGGAACTGCATGTTCATTCCCCTCACGAACCAAAAGATCATTGGACCCTAGTTTCCTTCGCAGGACAAAACTCCGACAATCTTACTTTCCTTGAGCCGGGCAGAGAGAGATACAAATGATCATCACTTGTAAGATCATTCGAGATAGAACTACCTCGGCTCTCTTTGACCTTGACTTCTAGACAATGGTGGCAGCGAGAGTTGTTGACTCGGGATTTTTTTCTCAAGAGAAACAATAACCAATGTCAGATAAATGTCAGAGTTATGTCGGCAGGAAAAAGGGGGCAAGAACTTACTAGCCAAGACACTGTTAACTTGGTCCAATCAGACATGTTTTGGATTTTCCCTTGAGAGCGTCAAATTTAGTTTGATACGAGTTAACCATTATCTCGGCGTCCTTAAGCACGTCGTCGTTTTTTTTGATCTGGCCCTGTAGGCAGCTCTTTTCCTCAGCAAAGTCTGGAAAACGCCCTCAAATTCATCCTTGTGCTCTTTCTTCATATTTTCAATTTGCTCCTTGAGCCAAGATACTTCATCTCGCTCCTTCTTGAGCTCAGCTTGGTGTTCCCCTGTTTGTTTCAGAAAATGATTCATCAGTTCTAGCATAGATATGTAGTCTTGAAACTTTTCTATAAGAATAGTTTTAACTACTGCACCGAGATAGATAAGTAGGTAGAAATGAAGTGAGAAATATACAAGTTAAAAATACAGAAGATGGGGGTACCTTCAGTATTGGCCATCTTCTTATGTAGCTCCTCAACCTTTGCTTGAGCCTTAGCTGCAAACAATAGAAAAAATAAGTCGGCAAACACACGATAAAACTCAAGTCAGAACAATAAGGATATACCTTTGCCCTTCAGTTCAACCTGAAGTTCCATGTGAATAGTACATAGCTGCCTATGCTACAGAAGAAGCTTTTGGTACAGTTTTTTTTGCGAAAAAATAATAAAATAACTAGTAGCAATTCAGACATTTGAACTCGTGACCAAAGCTACCAAAGAAATTCAAGCTCACCATCATACCACATCTCAGAAAATAGAAAATCAATTTTAAGATTCAAGCCAAGTAAACTCGGCCTGCATATCATAAAATGGAGAATCGAATTTAAGATTCAGGCCAAGTAAACTCAGCCTGAATCTCGGAAAATAGAGAATCAGCTTTAAGAAATGTCGGAAATTAGGAAATTGATCCTAAAGCTAACAAGCTAAGTAGTAGACAAGAAATATGATCTGAGATTTCGGGTAAATAAATGCTTTACTCGGTCGAAACCTTGGGGACTAGGGATTATATATTTCTGCTATAAACATAAAAAATACTAAGAGATATGTGTACCTCTAAGATCCTGTTAGCCTCGGCCAAAGCAACTCTAGATTGGTCCTACTTCGCCCCAAGCCTTAAGGCATATAACTTTTTTTAGAAGTCAAACTACCTAAAGTTTGACTAAGTTTTTAGATAAAAATATTAATATTTATAATACATAATCCATACCCTTTCATACATCATGAAATATTTTTTCACATGGTATCTATATAATATAATAGTTCTTGATAGTGTTTTCTAAAAGTTTGGTCAAACTTTAAATTTTTTTTTGGAAATGGGCGTTTTATTACTCAAAGCAATGTTTACACCCGGCCTCTGCATAACTAGGATGCACACAGCCTAAGATCTTCACAACTTACAACCAGTAGGAAAAGTATAAAAACTACAAAACGTGTAGATAACACAATGGACTGTGACTATGATATTTCTATCCGTAGGTCACGCTGCCATCCATGTCTAGAGAATATATCCCGCGCTGCGGCCTCCAAACGCATACACCATTCCGCAAACAAGTCGCGAAACTCCATACGTTGAAGAGTTGTCCATGATCGTAGGATCGTCGTGGCTCGAAAGATAACCTGCAAAGGAGAAGACACCATATTATTAAAAATCTTGTCATTCCTACATAGCCATAGCGACCAAATAATGGCAAGCGCTCCCACCCTAAACACAGTCCCATATTTATCATCAATCCCATTCAACCAATTGCCAAAAACATTAGCAACCGATGAAGGGGGAGATAAACCAGAGGCCACTTGGATGGTTGACCATATAGCACGAGCAAATTTATACTGGAAGAATAAATGTCTAATTATCTCATTATGATGACAGAAGACACATTGTTTACTTCCATGCCAATTCCTCTTAACAAGATTATCTTTTGTAAGAATTACCCCTTTTCGAAGATACCAAGCAAATACTTTCGTTTTCAGGGGTATTTTCATTTTCCAAATTCTACTATTATCATCAACTGAAATATTTGGTTGGATCAAAGCTTTATAAAAAGAATCAACAGAAAATTTACCATTCTGTAATAGTTTCCAGTTAAATTCGTCCACACCCTCCGACAACTGTATCGTAGACAGTCACAATAAGAGATTGTTCCAGGATAGTAGTCTAGGACCTATGAGACTTCTTCTGAAAGAGATATTAGGGGGATTAGATTCCATTACTCTGGAAAGCGTATCCCCTTTATGTCTAACTATCGAATATAGAGCTCGATATTGTTCGCTAAGGGACATTTGGCCAAGCCATCTATCTTCCCAGAACCTAATCTGTGATCCATCCTTAATATTAAAAGTGTTGGCATAAATATAAGGTTGACCAGGAATAAGGTTGACCGACATAGGGTGGTTTACATAGGCCAACATACCCAGGCTAGCATTGGACGGCATATCCAAGCTGACATATAAATTATGTCGGCATAACATACATTGTTTCTGTTGCCTGCCAAAACCCACCGGCGAGCAGTGACGAGCAACACGAAGAGCCGGGAGGCTCCCAGAACTGCTGGTGGGCCTCGGTCCTCGGCAACGCCCGCAAAACTCCAGACACGCCCGGCTTGGTTCGAGATGCCACCGACCTATACCTGGTCGAAGGTGAAGGATTGCTTCAATTGATTTCATGCATGGTAAACAAGTATCGTAAATTCGAGCCGTGACCGGCTCCTGTGTTTCTCGTGAATCGGCTCCTAGAGCCGATTATCCCATGGTTCTGCATTAGATTTACTATAACATGGGGTTTTGCTTTATCATCACAAGTTAAATCGATCTACGACAGTTTAACGTTTTCACCACGTAACTGGAACGTCCTACACGTAATTGAGCCTAATAGATACGAAAGATGATAGAAAACTAACCCTAGAGGAGGCCTAACAACCGACGTAAAGTCAATTACCGGAACAACTTCTCTAGAACTAGTAAACCACGTCCTTACGTACTACTGGATCGTTCAACCCGTTTGCAAGGCCTGACTACGTAGATATCAAACTAAACCTTGGTGAACAAGGCACAACTATAACAGATCGAATCAGCTAAATAAAGATCAAGCAAGATGCTACCCTTGCACTTGGGAAAAGGTGCAAAGGTAGCGAGGTAACTAGAGGTAGCATAAATCAAATAATTATAACGAAAAGCACCGATGATAGCCTCAACAAATCTATGATAGTAGTGTTACTCGCCATCAACAAGGCTTCAGTACGAGTAACACCAAATAACGCATAAGTAAAAATACTGCCTAGATCGCAAGATGCGATCTAGGCAGCATGACACTTACCCGAAAGAAACCCTAGAAACAAGGGGTGGCGATGCGCCGAGATTGTGTTTGTTGTGAACGTGATTGTCCTCTTTTTCTCGATAACCTTAGGTACATATTTATAGTCCGGAGACTTTCTATCTTTGGAATAACTCTACAACTCTATCTTTACCTAAACTGAAACGGAACCTAAACTGAAACGGAACCCACTATGATACAAGATACACGGGCAATTTAGCCCAAATCCACGCACAAGGCCGATTCAACAACACGTTGAATATACGTATCTTCCAAGCCCATCTTGATCACGGCCCATCTCCTTCTTTGGCCAAAATATGGCGATAACACATGCCCCCCTGGTTTTGGCAATAATAATTCCAAAACCACTCTGTTTTTTCCTTCTCCCCCCCCCTTTTTTTTGTATCGGGTTGCGCGTTGACAGAATACGTTGCAGAACAGGATCGTCACGCCACCCCCTCATCATGATGCCCTGTCTTCTCAACTCCTTCGCAGTGCATGATTTGACGATTTTGGCAGCACATTCTGGGAAACCGCTATGGCATTGAACCGCCTCCCACTATTCCCCTTATTTAAATTCATCCGAGCAGTTCGCAGTCCCCATCTTCCTCCAGTAGCCAAAAAACCCTTCTTCCTCCGCCGAAAAACCCTCTTTCTCCGCCATGGCCTCCTCTGCTTCATCTGGCCTGTCCTCCCAAGCCTCCAACTCAATGAGCGACCGAGAGCCGACGCCAGAGCACCCGCCGACGGCGGCGTACAACACTCTCGCCCCACAATGGTGGGACGAGAGGGATTGGGATTTCGCCGCTTGGTCGGAGGACGACGCGTCCTTGACCGATGGCGAGGAGGACCTGCAGTTCCTTGCCGATGGAGAACTGGAGGCAGACAGCACCGACGACGCCATGTCCTGGGACGGCGTCGACTCCTCCGACGAGGAGGAGGAAGAGGAGGACACCTCCTCCGAGGAGTACCAGCCGGTGAAGTACTTCCACGCCGGGTCCAGCGAGGACACCAAAGACGACGACGAGGACGAGGAGGCCCCTGCTGGCTTCTTCAAAGAAGAAATGAAGACGACGGCAAAGAAGGCCGAGGACAGCGAACAAGACGGAGGCGACGACAGCGGCGACGACCTCGGCCTCGATTAGGAACCAGTAGTAGTAGTAGTAGCAGTAAGCTCCCTTTTGTAATCAATCAGCCTTTTGTAAGCAATCAGCTTTTGAATGAATGAAAATCTGTTCCTCGAAGATTGCTTTTGTCGCCCCAATTTTGCCGATAACCAAAATAGGTCGATGCTCCAGAAGCCGATAATACTGTATCGGCTTTCATCATACTGCACTCATACAGTCAAACAAGTCAAATCGCAAAGAGCCGATGACCACGCATCGGCTTTCCCAAAAAACGTTGACAAGGTCAAAACTTGGTCGCATACTTAGGCAAATCTAAACGACCACTTTTTAGTTTCAAACGGTAACCTGCGACCTTCTTCAAAAAGGGCGACCCAGATCTCCAATTTCCCATCGACCAGATCGAGCTCACAGTGACAAGAACCCTCGATCCCAACTGCATAGATCCATCTCCGCCGGCAAACTAGATGGCGGAATCGTCCAACAACAATCCAGAGGTCTCCGGTCTGAAGGTACGCCTATCCCTCGCAGTCTGAACGCGATGTTAGAATTTAATGGCAAACACCTGAATTAATGCCTTTATTCCACCATTAAACTTTCTAGGTTTCAGACATTCTGCTGCCGCACCCTTCTCTCCCAAATTCCCTCTGTCTTGGCCCTCGTACAGATTCTAGTCCTGCCCACCTGATTTCTTGCGAAGCAAACAGAATCCCCTTCGTAAGCCAAGACCTAGATCTGAACTCTTGGGCCGACTGCCTGCGAGCCTGGCCTAATCCCCCTGAACATTGGGTTTCTTGGTTCAGCAGAGTAGCTAGAGCTTACCAATCCCAATGGGAAACCACAGGAATAGCCGATGCCTTGCATTTATCATTGTCCCCTCTTGAGAAACATGAGAACCTTCTGAAAACCATCGGCTACTTCTGGTCTGACGCTCTGAACTGTTTTATGTTCGGTCATGGCCCTATGTCACCAACCCTGCTAGACGTGGTGATGATCACTGGTCTGGATGTTACATCACCCAGCCCCTCTGCTTTTAAACTGACTAAAGTCCCCTACAAACTGTCTTCCAAAACAGACTGCACGAACTGGGGTGCCTACCTTCAACGCCATATGAAAACAAAGGGCCCTGTCTCAGAGAAAGAACATACAGCCTTTCTCAACTTCTGGCTGGAGCATTTTATATTCAGCGGTCCTTCCCTTGGTCCAACCAAAAACTATCTCTCCTTAGCCCACGAACTGGCCAAAGGTACTCAACTTGGCCTCGGCAAACTGTTCCTTGGAGAAGTCTATCGATACCTCCAGTTGATGTCTGTCAAGCTGTTTTCTGGCATAGCAGTCAAAACAGGTGGTCCTTGGTGGTTTATTCAGCTATGGGCTCAGCTGTATTTTCAAAATCACATCCCAAACTTCCCTCCTTTGGTGAGCTGCACCTTTCCAGATGTAAAAGGGAAGCAGATCCGATGCACCAGCTATGGCCAAGCTTTGTATAGACTGCCAGGCAGTAAATTATCCCCTCAGGAAGCATCCAAGTGGTTCAGCACTTTCTTTCAAGGCCTGGACAATCCTACCTTCTTCCCTTACATGGAAGAATTTGAACATTTCGAAAATCCACTCTCCTTCAGGCTGGACAATTTTGCCGATGACACTAGCACTCGGCAGCTCTTTTCCACCGTGATTCGTCCCTGTTTCCTTCCAGTTGGCATGAGTACGTCCAACAGAATAATCAAACCTGGGTATGAATTCTACCAGCCAGTCGTAGTGGCTCGCCAATTTGTCCTTGGACAAGTAGCTCCCCACTTCTTTCTCCATCACCTTACAGAGAGCAGAGCCGACCTGCCTGATCCTCTCACCAGCCAAAGGTGTTATTCCTTCTTTGATGCTCTGACCATCCCAATTACCAACGACCTCACCTTTGTCTCATCAACCGATGGCTTTGAAGACTGGTGGTCGATGTGGAAGACTCACGCTTTCAGGAAATCTCTGGAACCGTTGCTGAAACAGCTCGATGCTGACTATGACATCCCCGTGGAACAGGTACTACTACTTGCAAATTTTCTTGATGCAGCTCACAAATGATCCTCCTACTAATCCACTCTTTCTCTTTGCAGCAACAAGATGGCCCTGAGCCTACGCACAGTGATGGCTCCCCCTTCGAGTTCTTTCCGCCAGCTCCTGTGGTTCTTTTCTGCAAAAACTCGCCACCTAAAAAAGGTCATAATGCGTAAACAGCCGATAACACCACAATCGGCTTCCAAGAACCCAAAGAACTCCTAAGTCACCGCCTCGAGTTCCGACTAAAACCAGAACGATGGTGAGGAAGGTAGCCGCCAGAAGACCTTGAGGCGAGGGAGCCCTTCTCCGCATAGCTCGCATGTAAGCTGATTCGTGCCTTGGTCGATCCTTGTCATTCTTCCATTCTTGCACATGCTCGCGCATCTTGGTTCTCCCTTTTACGCTTCCGAAGACACCTCCGTGAGGATACCTGCACCAATCGAGGAGAACTAGGCCCAACGGATTCTGAGAGGACCATCACACCGAACCAGCCAGATTCACCACCATCGGCTTCCAGGAAAAGGTCGGCTCCTGAACCTACTGCCCCCCGAGCATCAGTCGAGGCGGGGCCAGCTGCGGGTCCCAAGAGAGCTCGCAAAGGACTACAAGCTTCTTCGTCAAGCCAGGAGGTTTCGAAAATCACAAACCTTCATGCTCTTACTACTTGTTTCCTTTTTGTCTGCCGATTTATCATTATTTACATCGGCTAAAACACCTTTCATGCATTTAACGACGTTTCCGGTGGGAAGGCAAGGCGATACCGGATCTGGCAATCCCCGAAGGTGCAGATGAAACGGCTACCACTCTGGCCAAACCCCCAGCGACCACACACAAACCGATTGTCTCCTCATCAGCTACCCCCTCGATCTTAGGAGAGGTACGTTTAGGTTCTTTCGGCTCATCCTTACACGTTTGGACGCATACTGACGCTTTTCGGGCTGCCAGAGTTGTGATATTTCAGGTTTGCTGACGTTCGACCCTGAATCTATCGAACCAACTCCCTCTGTCGCTGTTGATGAACCACGAGCCAGGGTTGTTCCACCTCAATTCCAGCGTCTTAAAGCCCTGCTGTCCTCCCCGATCGAAGAGCTGATCGAGGGTTCCGAGGAGGTGAAGAGCGTCCTGGCTGAAATAAAGGACCAACTCCCAGTAGCATTGCAGGTGAAGCTTTGGCCAGTTGTAACTCTGTCTTTCTACGGGCCAAGGGTGAAGTCAGCTCGTGAGAGGATCAGTCTGCGCCGCGCCCAACTCCCACTGAAAGCCAATATCGCAGACAGATGCCAGCAGCTCAACGAGAAAAAGGCGTCTCTGGATGCCAAAACCGACACCTCTGTCAGTACCGCCGAGCTCGCATCCTTGAAAAGGGAGTTGGAAGATCTTGAAGAGAAAGTCCGGGCGACTAAACAGCTCATTCATGACAAGGAAGCATCCATCGCCCGCTCTCGAGACGAAGCAGAAAGCCTCAAAGCTCAAATGAAGACCGATCTGGCAGAAATACGTGCCCTGAACAAGCAGCTAGTGACGGGCAAGGATGAAGACGACGAAGCCGACATCTCCGAGGTGGATCGTGTCCGTGCTGACGCCCTCCACGCCTTCGAAGCATTTCTTCAGTAGCTCGTATGTGTAAACTGGCACCTGTTTGTAACATATGTGAACCTCTAGAGTCGATGACCGTGCATCGGCTGTATATTTTTGTTTTTATTTGGCCGATTTCATGTATCGGCCCCCACATTTTATTGTCCAACGTCTCACGTGCTTTTACTTGGCCGATTTCATGTATCGGCCCCCATATTTTACTGTCCATCATCCCACATGCTTGGGAAATATTTCTTGAGATGTTGACCGTTGACTGCCACTGGGAATTTTACGCCGTCCAGCTCCTCAAGCATGTATGCGTTTCCTCTTAAAACTTGATCGACCCTGTACGGCCCGTGCCAATTTGGAGACCATTTACCATATGTTGCATCCTTAGTCCCCAATGGCAACACAGCTTCCCATACCAGATCACCAACGTGGAACTCCTTTGGCCTCACTTTCTTGTTATATGCACGAGCCACCTTGGCCTTGTTCTCTTTGATTTTCTCAAGCGACCACACCGAGCTCGGTTAAATCCTCAACACCGCCACTCATCGGGGTTGCATATTCTTCGATTGTTAGATTGTCTGAAAAGTGACACGCCTCGATCCAGCCGTAATTTCCTGTGGCAATACGGCTTCTTGTCCATATACTAGATGGTATGGCGAGGTTTTTATCGCTCCATGGCATGACATGCGATAAGCCCATAACGCCTCGACAAAACCTGCCAACAAGCGCCTAGGGTGCTCATCGACTTTTCTCTTGATCAGCTTGATGAGGCTCGGTTGGATGCCTCACTTGCCCATTTGCCCGAGCATAGTATGGAGATGATCGATCACCTTGATCCCGTATCCTCACAGAACTTTCTAAACTCGTGAGAAATGAAGACCGAACCTCCATCGGTCGTGATGGTTTGGGGAATCCCGAATCTATGGATGACATGTTCTTTCACAAAGTTGATGACATCCTTTGAGTTTACTGACTTCATCGGGACAGCCTCCACCCATTTAGTGAAATAATCAGTGATGGCCAGAATCCACATGTGGCCTTTGCTTGATGGAGGATTGATTTTGCTGATCATATCCATGCCCCAACCTCGGAATGGCCAAGGCTTGATGATGGGGTTCATTGCTGACGCGGGTACCATCTGAATTTTCCCAAATTTCTGACATGCTTGACACCCTTTGTAGTACTTGAAACAGTCCTCAAGCATGGTGGGCCAATAAAACCCTGATCGCCTGATCAACCATTTCATCTTGTGAGCCGATTGGTGAGTTCCACAGGCGCCTTCGTGTACCTCGTGTAGGAGCCGATTGGCCTCGATTGTCCCCAGGCATTTGAGCAATAAACCCTCCAGAGTCCTGTAAAACATGTCGTCCCCAATCAGCACATACTTCATGGCCTTGTACCTTATCCGTTTAGGTGCCCCCCGAGCCGAATCCTTCAAGTAATTGAAGATATCGGCTCTCCAGTCGTCAGCTTCCAGGAACTGTACCTGAATATCGGCTCCCTCTGCTACGTCCTTGTAGCCTGAAGCCATTTGTGCAAGATCATTTGCCTCGGTATTCTGCGATCGCGGGATCCAGGTGAAGTTTATGTACCGGAACTGTGCCATCAGCTCGCGGCATTGCAGCCATAATGGGTAGAGGGACTCGCTCTCACACTTGTATTCCTCCGTGAGTTGAGAAATCACCAACTTGAGTCTCCAAAATTTCCACCGCTCGCTCCATTTCGATGAGCAATTCCATTCCCTTGCGTATCGCCTCGTACTCAGCGACGTTGTTGGTGCGAGGGGCAGATAACCTGATGGAGAAAGAAAATGTTGCCCCCCGGGGCGACACGAGTAGCATGCCGATGCCACACCCATCGTCACAAACCGATCCGTCGAAAAACATAGCCCACGCTCGTATAGACAATGCTGCTATATTAGTGTTGATCCTTTCGGCGATAAGGTCGGCCAACGCCTGCCCCTTAACTGCTTTCGCGGGTTCATACCGGATGTCAAACTCCGATAATGCAAACATCCATTTGCCCAGTCGGCCTTTCAACATAGGAGCCGACAGCATGTGCTTTATGACGTCTGATTTGCATATGATGACAATCTCTGCTGATAGTAAAATGTGGCGCAGCTTGGTGCAGGTGAAAAACAGGCAGAGGCACAACTTATCGATATCAGGATACCTTGTCTCTGCATCCAGCATCCTTCTGCTGATGTAAAATACGACTCGCTCCAGCCCATCATAAACTTGCACCACCACCGAGGCGATGGACGTGTCCATCGACAAGTAGATGTAGAGCGATCCGTCCGGGCGGAACCAATCTTGGGCGGCTTCGGATATTCTTTGATCTCGTCGAAGGCTCGTTGTTGTTCTCGCTTCAGCGGAATTCGTCGTCAGATTTAATTTTCACTAGTCCCATGAATGGCTCTATTCTTCCTGACAGATTGGAGATGAATCTTCTGACGAAGTTGATCTTGCCGATGAGAGACTGCAGTTCTTTCTTTGTGGTGGGTGGCTTCATTGTTCGCACTGCCTCCTGACTTTTCAGGCCGATCTCAATTCCGCGTTCATGGACCAAAAAACCCAAGAACTGACCAGCCGTCACCCCGAAGGCACACTTCTTTGGATTCATCCGTAGCCCGAACTTTCTTGTTCGGTCCAGGACGCGTTGCAGATCGTCCAAGTGTCCTTGCACTGAAGCAGACTTGACCACCACGTCATCGATGTAAATTTCCACCAGCTTGCCGATCAGATCATGGAAAATATAATTCATGGCTCTTTGGTACGTGGCGCGGCATTCTTGATCCAAACGCCATGACTACATACTCAAACAACCCCACCGACCATGGGACTCGAATGCATCATGTGTATGTCTTACGGAGCCATAAAATTTGGTTGTAACCGCATTGCCATCCATGAAGCTCAAGATCTTATGACCAGCATTTGCATTGATTAACGTTTACGCCACCCGGCATCGGATACTCATCCTTTGGGTAGCTGTTGAGATCCCGAAAATCTATGGCAACACGCCAACGCCATCCTTTTTCTCTGTACGATACTAGAAATCCACTCAAGCATACCGCATGGCCTGATTAACTTGGTCAACATTTTCTCGACCTCCTTCTTGACTTCTTCGAATTTCGGCCTCATCGTGTCGGCTGCTTTGGAATGGCGAAATCCTTTTAAGCGGAGTCGATGCTCAATGATGCTCTGTCAACCCAGCATCTCAGATAGTCCCGAAGCGATGCTGGATATTGTTTCAACAGGTCTATCATCGGACCCCGCAGACTCGGATCTAACTTCTTGCTGATAAATGTTGGTCGTGGCTTATCCCCAGGACCAATGTCGATTTCCTCTAGTTCATCAGCGGATGTAAACCCATACCCTAGCTTTCCGTCACCTGTCAAATCGATGCTAAACACGGGGCAAGCCGTAGGTGAGGGTAAAAAAAATAATTTGGGCCGATTGCCTGAATCAGCCCCCTTCTTGATTGCATTAGTCAAGGACGGTTTACACCTTATTGTTTTACAATGGCAGGGCATCTCCCTGCTACGACTACGTGATCTGCTTTTCGTATGATTGCTGCTTTTTATTTTTTGTGGCCGATCGCTGGGATCGGCCGTACCACGTACGATCGTGGACTTTGCTACTCTGTCAGGCCAGTGGATAAGACCAGCCTCACCCCGTTTTTTGTAGCTTCAATGCGCTCACAGCCGTCTAGACTGATTCCAGAAATCGGCTCTTGGTCTTCTGCTTCCCAGACGTTCATGCCAGCTATGGAGATCTCGATAGAATCATCTGCATGTATGACCTCCACTTCATCTCCATCCCACTTTATTAGGCACTGGTGCATCGTGGACGGAATGCAGCAGTTAGCGTGAATCCAATCTCTCCCTAGCAAGACAGCGTAGGTGCTTTTGCTTTCCACAACGAAGAATGACGTGGGGATGGTTTTTCTGCCCACGTCGATCCACGCTCGACGCCTTATGCTTCAAGTCTGACCGTTGAAGTCGCTTAACGTGACGTTGGTTTTGATCAGATCTGCAGTGGAGCGTCCCAAACGCCGTAGCATGGAGTATGGCATTATATTGACTATCGCTCCGGTGTCCACCAACATCTTGCTGACAGGTAGCCCATTGATGTAACCTCGTAGGTACATGGCTTTCAGATGTTTGTAACCCTTCTCACGTGGCTTCTCAAAGATAACCGGCCGTGGGCCGCAGTCGAACTGTGCCACTGGTAGTTCATTTGTTCTTGGCGCGCAGAATTCTGACGGAAGTATGAACACCATGTTTGTGCCAGCCGATGTCTTTGCATCGGCTTTTACCGGTTTGGGGCGCCACTCTTTCTTTGTCGGGCGGTCTTCCGTTTCCAAGGTCTGCCTAATTTTAACGGCCAGATCGGGCCGTGCTTTCTTTAAAGCGTGGAGATACTGCGCTTCGGCTTCCTCCAAGTTACGCAGCCGCTGCACTCTACGCTTTTGGGTATGTCTGAGTCCGTCGGGACACCACCTTGGACGGTGATATCTGTCTTCTTCTTTGTCATCCTTTGTCTTCTCGAGGTCTTTTGCTCGAGCGGACTCCCTGTAACGGCTCTGAGGTGGGAGAGGCCCTAGACGCTTGAACACTGAAACTGGCCCCGTATCCTCCCTCTGTTGTCCACATTCCGGGCAGTTGTCGACTGTAGGCAATCGGCTCATTCCCGCGTCCCAGCAATACTTGAAGAAAGGACAATCCCAATGTTTGTCTGCACCTTCCTTTTCTTTTGACGGTCCCCTAGCGAGGTGCTCATATCCTTCATCGTCTCCATTGCGCCGGCGACGTTGGTCACACTGACGCTCATACTTGTTAAGGAGATGCGTGGAATGTGGCTTTTGATATCGCACTCTCCTCACTTGTTCCTCTGTTAAATACCGCCTGTCATTGCGGCTGGGCCGGTCGCGTGGACCAGCCTCCTCTCTTTCCTTGCCCCGAGAGCGACCACCTTCCTCCTTGTACGTGTCATGGTGGTACCCAAACCCTGCCATATTAACACCGAACGAGAAATCCAGCTGACGCCTCGCGGAGTGATTGAGTTCTACCATATTGACGCCGGGGAATGGGTTTGTGTCCACTTTCATGGCGAACTGCCCAAGGATCAGACGGCCTTGTTCTATCGCCGTTTGGATCTGGCGACGTAACTCTTTGCAATCACTAGTGGTGTGGGTGAACGAGTGATGCCATTTGCAGTATGGTCTCCCGTTCATTTCCTGAGCCGTAGGGATTTTGTGGCCTTCGGGTAACCTCAGCTGCTTCTCCTTCAAGAAGAATCGAATATCCGCCGGCTTTGCTCACATCGAAATCGAACCCTTTGCGGGCCCTTGCTGTTTCACCCATTTGCGGATCAGGATCCGCTCCCGAGCCCATTCAGCCCACGGCCACCCTGGTCTTGTGTAGGATCATCTTCTTCAGACGACCAGGCCTATCGGACGCTTGAACTTGTCCTGCACAACTCGGGGTGGCGATGTTCATACATCGCCGCCTTCGGGCCATGTGCCAACGAGTTGTACTCTACTTGGAAAGCGGATCCTTGATGGGTGCCGAGACCCAACATCGCTAGCTCGATCGCTTCTTTCTCGCTTAAACGAGCTGAGTAACATCGGTTCTGACGGTCCCGGTTACCGGATGTACTGCCACGCTTCTCGCCGCCGCACCGCGCCAGTCGCAATGCCGCCTCGGTAGCCTCGAATGATACTGAATGTGGAACCGCTCTTCCAGCTTGCTTCAGTGTCGAATCGAATCGTGGCGCGAGGTGTACCACCCAAAAGCTGGTCTGTCGGAGATTGCGAAGAACCTTACGCCAGGTGATCCGATCTTGAAATCATGCCTAATCGCGTGTATCGGCTCACGTGCTCGATCGAGCTCGATCCTTCCGATCCGGAACACGGAGAACTGGGAGCCGATACTTGGGAGGCGGGATCGATCAAACTCGGGGTACGGATTTGAATAGCCGATTGTCCTTCTCTTGAACGGTTTAACCGGTCTCTCAAGATGGTACGGATTTGCTCCACTGTTTGAGCCGCAGGGGCTAGATTCTCATGACTTGCTCCAGTGGCATACTTGGCTAGCCACGCCTGTTTGTCGGCGTCCATCCCAGACATCGCTGCTCCAGAAACGCCTGCTGAAACCCCTGCTCCAGGAACTCCTGCCGCAGAAATCCCTGCGGTTGCAATTTGGTTGGTGCGTGTCAGGTTATTGTAGTCCGGCACGTAAGTGCACACATATCCATATGGGATCTCTTTAGGTGGTTCAAACAGGAACTGGCAATCGCCTGGGTCGCCTCCGACCTTGTAGACGACGTACGCCGCTGCCCCTGGCGGCTCAGGAGCTGCAAGTGTGAATGGCAGCGGTGGCCTGGCCTGGAGCGGCCTTTCTCCCTGGTGAGTCCCCAGAGTAGGACCCGTCAGAGAATACTGATGTTTCATGATCTCCTGAACTACGCGAACTGCGATCCGCTCAAAAGCGTTCACCAGGCTCTCAGAATGGCGGTGGAGAGAATGAGCCACCATGTGGTTGACCTCCTGTCGCAGAGCTCTGGTGCGCTCCTCTGAAGGAACAGACAGATCCACCTCATCAAGAGCACCCTCGGGTGAGAACCCCCTCCACTTGATGCCATGCTTACGGGTCCTCTCAAAAGAGCCGATGAGGTCGGCTTCGAAGAGAGTTTTGATCTCGTCATACTTCGCCTTGTGCTCTTCAGCACTGTCAGACGTGATCGGTCTCATCCCCATCTCAGCGTCGGATGTTGATGCGGATGTTGTTGAATGTCCCACCGGCGTGCGAATGTGTTGCCTGCCAAAACCCACCCGAGCAGCGACGAGCAACACGAAGAGCCGGGAGGCTCCAGAATCTGGTGGGCCTGGTCCCTCGGGCAACGGCCCGCAAAACTCCAAGACACGCCCCGGCTTGGTTCGAGCGTGCCACTGACCTATACTGTCGGAAGGTGAAGGATTGCTTCAATTGATTTCCTGCATGGTAAACAAGTATACGTAAAATTCGAGCCGTGACCGGCTCCCAGGTCTCCCTGTGAATCGGCTCCTAGAGCCGATTATCCCATGGTTCTGCATTAGATTTACTATAACATGGGGTTTTGCTTTATCATCACAAGTTAAATCGATCTACGACAGTTTAATGTTTTCACCACGTAACTGGAACGTCCTACACGTAATTGAGCCTAATAGATATGAAAGATGATAGAAAACTAACCCTAGAGGAGGCCTAACAACCGACGTAAAGTCAATTACCGGAACAACTTCTCTAGAACTAGTAAACCACGTCCTTACGTACTACTGGATCGTTCAACCCGTTTGCAAGGCCTGACTACGTAGATATCAAACTAAACCTTGGTGAACAAGGCACAACTATAACAGATCGAATCAGCTAAATAAAGATCAAGCAAGATGCTACCCTTGCACTTGGGAAAAGGTGCAAAGATAGCGAGGTAACTAGAGGTAGCATAAATCAAATAATTATAACGAAAAGCACCGATGCTAGCCTCAACAAATCTATGATAGTAGTGTTACTCGCCATCAACAAGGCTTCAGTACGAGTAACACCAAATAACGCATAAGTAAAAATACTGCCTAGATCGCAAGATGCGATCTAGGCAGCATGACACTTACCCGAAATAAACCCTAGAAACAAGGGGTGGCGATGCGCCGAGATTGTGTTTGTTGTGAACGTGATTGTCCTCTTTTTCTCGATAACCTTAGGTACATATTTATAGTCCGGAGACTTTCTATCTTTGGAATAACTCTACAACTCTATCTTTACCTAAACTGAAACGGAACCTAAACTGAAACGGAACCTACTATGATACAAGATACACGGGCAATTTAGCCCAAATCCACGCACAAGGCCGATTCAACAACACGTTGAATATACGTATCTTCCAAGCCCATCTTGATCACGGCCCATCTCCTTCTTTGGCCAAAATATGGCGATAACAGTTTCTTATATGCATGTTCATCAAGACCGAGTTATCGAGGCTGAGGTCGACATCCAACCCCATATGTTGACCTTAGCCTCGATAACTCGGCCTTGATGAACCTGCATATAAGAAACAATGTATGTTATGTTGACATACTTTATATGTTGGATTGGATCCAGCTAATGTCGGCCTAGGTATGTCGGCCTATGTCAGCCACCCTATGTAGGTCAACCTTATTCCTGGTCAACCTTATCTTTATGCTAACACTTGACCCTATCGGGGGTCATCCCCCCAACACAAAGAAGATACAGAGATCAATCCAAAGCAACAGTAGTTGTTGCAACACCTACAACCTTGATGAAATGGGGTGTCCATGTCGGGGCCAGGACCAGACCTCACACCTATGCACATCATCATAAAACCAGAGTTATCGCCCAACTGTGTAGCAGCGAGCCGGGAGCACAAAACGGTTTGACGGACCCTCAGCATGCACCAGCGCACACGCTCCAGAGTTGCCACCGCCATCTTTCGCCGACCCATCTTTGGAATAGGGATCAATGCATTGACCTTGTCAGGCATGCCGGCAACACCGCCATGGCACCCGACAGTGCACCCACCCTGCGTGCGTCCATCAACACACATCCACCACCCAGACCCTGCTGCACCCTATCGCCCAGACCTATCATCATCGATGCAGTAGAAACACACCGCTCTTCTGATCCACCTCCCGACCACTCCAGCCGATATCTACTCAAAAAATGATGCCCTCAAGATGGGTAACGACGTCAGGCACCGCCATCGTTCGATCCAAGAGACCTATATCTAGGGTTTCCCAGGGAGTAGACCGAATGAGTAGATGATAGATGCGGCGATGATGCCTTAAAGAAGATAATGACACATAGACGCCGCCATCGTCTGCCATGACTAAAGTGTAGCATAGTTTTCACCGGCAGACATCTCCTCCACTCGCAGACGAGACTAGACGCGGGATCCCAAGATCTGCCACAACTCCTTGCTAACTGGCCGACCACCTCTGGCAAGGAGGGGTCCACCGCCGCCATACCCGCCGCCGCTATCCCGTCCATTTGATGCGGGTAGAGCCACACACCTGCATGATCCATCCACGCGTAGTAGCAGACGTAGCCTACGGGGTAAGGAGCACCCCACCGCGGCCTTCATGGACCAAATGGGTCTAGATCAGGACCAAACGCCGCGTTAGCACCAACTACCATCTCGCGTGCATGCGACACGCATGTACACTGCGACTGCCTCCGTATCGCATCACCGCTGTCGGTGGAGAAAGACTAGGCGCCGCTATATCACCCTAGGGTCGCAACCATAGGGAGCCTCCCCCTCTCTGCCATGCCACACAGTCTTTGCCCGACGATGATGAGGGAAAGGGAGGGAGGAGAGGTGCATTGACGGGGGTGTTTTCCTCGGTGCGGTTAGGCGCAACCACACACGAGTCACTCCCGTAGGAGCATTTCAATCATTTTTTGCATGCTTTTTTGGATCAGGGTATGCTCCAAAGTGCAAAGTGTCCTAAATATTCCATCTTGGGCCAGCTTGAAACCAAGACCATAATGGCATGTTTTTGAAGATGGGTTTAGCGGACGCTTTCAGCCCTGAGGCTGGATCCGGATGGAGTCATGGAGAAATTCAACAACGAGCAAGGAAAGGAACCACAAAGGATTTAGAAGTTGTTCCAAGACACACAATGTGAGGTGATACTAAACCTCCATACGAAGGCCGGACCAGTTTCTTGCCGGTTCAAATATGGAAATAATGGTCCAAGACATAGAGTAAACTTCGAGAAGGCCTTGTTGGTATCGGTTTATGCCTACAAGCCAATGAATCTGCATCTACGACATCATGAGATGAAGGAGATATTTTCCCCAACCCGGAAAGGTCACTGGTGGCTGGACACACGAGACGACATACAGACACTTGGGTCCAGATCTAATACGAAGCGGGAGGCAAACTTACCTAGTTTAGGGCTATAGTTAGGGGTTTGAATCCATGTAAACTTGTATGGCATACCCTAGCTTGCATAAGAAGACCACCCGCCTCATATATATGTAAGAGGTGATGGCCTACTGAAAATTGATAACATTAATACCTTTAATTATGTCTCCTAAACCCTTTGTCCATGTTCTCTGTTTCTTTGGCGACTTTGCATGTAACTCGTCTGTTAAATCAACAGTCGAGGTAAGAACGGCAAAACCTGGCTTGGTTCAACACATAGTCACCGGAACCTCCTATAGGGGGCCTCCTAAGGAACTAGTGCTTCGGGTCTCAAAACTGTCGGCTAGACTATCTTGCGTATCGTGCTTCTAGTAGGTCTCATGCAGCGTGAGTTACAGTGGACATATAATCCCCACTTTGACGAGTATTACCAAAATAGGATGATTGCGACGTGAGGAGTCCTTGATAAGGTGATGGAGACGCTGTTAGGGAATCTGATTTGTCCCACGAGATGCCAAATTCTATGGGATTACTAGTTTATAAAGGCTTGACTTCAATACGTATAGCTCGTACGGAGCCTAATCCTACGAGCTGAGATGTGGACCGGCCTGCGCAACTAGCTCTAGTGACCGCACAAGGGCTGTAACTGGTGCTCCTTGATCTTGTTGTCGATCCGATCTACATACATGTGCAACCTCTACTTGGCGCGCCAAATGACGAAGTATAGTTTTTAGGTCCTTTGGCAATCACAATCCCGAAGTGAGAAGAGTGTTTATTTTTTGGTGAGGGCTCGGACAAAAAAGTTTGTATAAAAGACTACAACAAAGTATACGAAGAATATCTCTTTGACTTATTGATGATGCGATTGCAAAATCATACTAGAATAGAACAAAGATGGATCTTGGTAGGCTACATACACGACTTGACGAGATTGAAAGTATCTAGGGTTTGGCTATGGAGACTACCTCAACTAATGTTTCAGCTTAACGTAGATCAATCATTCTCTTCATGAACAAATGCTCTTCAGATACACATATATATAGGTGTATGTGCTAGGAGTTTCCGCTATATAGGTGTATGTGCTAGGAGTTTCCGCTATATAGGTGTATGTGCTAGGAGTTTCCGCGTACTGAGCTCTAGATGTCTCGTATGTTATACTGATCATGCAACCTTTCTTTATACGTCGGTTGCGAGAGTTCTCGCATAAATCTTGTTATAGCACGGCTGTCACATGTCAGTTGGAGATTCTAGAAGAAGGCTTTCATGTGGTGGGTGGATTTATTTTTTAGAGAAATGTCATGGATGGATTGGACATCGTGGGCTACAAAGGGGTGCCGGGCCGTATGATGAAGGCTATGGCCTGAGCCCACTTATCTCTAACATATGGAAATGTTCATCTGTGTCAGGCCGTGGCTGTCTTGAGACGGAGCGCTCGGGGAGCAACAAGCCCAGATCTCTCAACCGGGCCCAGCATGGAAAGTTGTTGGGCCCGTGCGGCTCGGTGGCAACGAACCAATTGGACTGTCCCGCTCAAATGAAAAACGAAACTGATCGTCTCGGAGCTCAGCTCGGATACGGACATGGACTCCGTTTCGAATAGCGTCGCACGCGCCATCCCAATCCATATAAGCTTTTGTTTCGCCTCGAACGTACGAGCTCTTTTCCAGAAGGGTCGTACTACGCGTCCCCCGGGGGATAAAAATTTCTGATCCCCGGCCCTCTCACGACGCCATTCACCTAAACTTTCATACACTCGCACCAACATTTGCTATACGCCCGCTTTTACATCAGAAGAAACGGTTCCCCACGAGACAAATAAAAAAGACAGATCTCGTCGGAGACTTCGCCGGAGACCTCGTCCGAGACTATGTAGCATAATATTTGTGCTAATGTAGCAAAACTGACTCCGTCTTAGACTCACCGGAGAATTTCGCCGGAGATCTCGCCGAAAACCTCGTAGCAAGAAGTTTGCGCTATTGTAGCAAACTCAGAAAACATATGTAGCAAGATGATTATGCTAATGTAGCAAAAGCTGACTTCGCCGGAGACATTGTCGGAGCAAAAATTGTAGCAAAAGATATGCCATTATAGCAAAGACACGCATGTAGCAACACCACAAGTCATATGTAGCAGGTCCCCCGGCCTGTGGTAGCAAGCTACCGATGCTGTAGCAAGCGGCCGACGGCTTGTAGAAAGCTAACGTCTCAGTAAAGCGCCGCTGGCAGCAGTCGTCGTCGCCTCTGTAGCACGGCCGCCGCCTCAGTAAAACAAAGCGATGATGCATCTCTAGCAAAAGCCGCGGCCAGAAGGTCGCCGCAAGATTCTAGCAAAGCGCCGCTTATGTAGCAGTCGCCGCTTTGTAGCATGTCGCCACCGCCTCTGTAGCACGACCGCCGCCGCCGCGGCCTCTGTAGCACGGCATCAGGCGCCATTGTGTGCAGTGCTGCCGTTCCCTCGCAGGAGCAGCACGCGACCTCGGAGCAGCAACGTCCTGAGGGGTCGGAGGCGGCGGCGCGTGCTTGGGTGACAGCAGTGCGGAGAGGCAGTTGCTTGCCTCACAACCTTTGACTGCGGCGACGGTGGCGCTTAACGGCATGCTTCACGGGACGCCCGATGACAAAGCAAAGCGCCCACGGTGATGGAGAAGGGGAGCAGGAGGAGAGGTGTCGCGACGCCGGAGAAGTATAGGAGTGCAGGGGGTGTGGCTGCTCCGGCCTAGCAGCGATGTCTCCGGCTGAACAGCGAGCGGAGGATTTGCCCGATCTAATTTTGTGGTGGAGACGGTGAGAAGATAAGGCCACGGAAGTGAGGTCCACAGGCACACTACGACGTGACCCAGGAAAAAGGCAGCCAGACCGAACCGGGGGATCGTATCCCCCGGGGGAGTCCTATCATTTTCCTTTAATGTTGGACAGGCCTACGCGTCCCGCGGGGGATACGTGGTTTTTATCCCCCGGGTCTCCAGCCAACCACGTGTCCTCTATTTGGATTCAAAATCCCTTTTTTGCTACATTTGCCTCGTTTTTGCTATATTTGCCCCGCTTTTGCTACATTGTAGCAGAAAACGGTTCGGTCTAGAAAAATAAAAACAGACTGGACCTCGCCGAAGATTTCGCCGGAGACCTCGCCGGTGACCGTGTAGCAAAAAAATTGTGCTAATGTAGCAAATCCGACCTCGCCGGAGATCTCACCGGAGACTTTCGCCGGAGACCTCGCCAGAGACCATGTAGCAAAAAATTTATGCTATTGTAGCAAGAGTACAAAATGTATGTAGCAAAAACTTTACACTTTTGTAGCAAATTCATAAAACGGTTGTAGCAAAAAAAATTAACAATTATAGCAAACACGATGTCACCAGAGAAGACGCCGCCGTGCCTCTGTAGCAAGGCCGTTGTGCCCCTGTAGCAGGGCTTTGCACCATTTGTAGCAAAAACGCTATCACCAGAGAAGGTGATGTCGTACCTCTGTAGCAAGGATAACGTCGTCGCCTTAGAAGACAATTCCATACCTCTGTAGCAAGGTTGGCATGCCTTTGTAGCAAGGTTGTCGTGCCTTTGTAGCAGATCCTCACACCTCTTGTAGCAAAAGGCGCCTCCCCTATACCTTTCCTCCGACGTGCCTATGTAGCGAGGTCGGCTTGAAGGTTGAAGCAAACTCCGGCGAGTAGTTGTAGCAGGGCCGTCGGCCGCTTGTAGCAGGGTCGGCGATAATTTGTAGCAGCGCTGGCACGGCCGCTTGAAGGTTGAAGCAAACTCCGGCGAGCAGTTGTAGCAGGGCCGTCGGCCGCTTGTAGCACGCTCGGCGATAATTTGTAGCAGCGCTGGCACATCCGCTTGAAGCAAACTCCGACAAACAGTTGTAGCAGGGTCGTCGGCCGCTTGTAGCAAGGACGTCAGCCGCTCTTAGTAGCGCCGGCGACAATTTGTAGCAGCGCCGGCGTCTGTTTGTAGCAGGATCTCTTGCTTCAACGGCGGTCCGGCGACTTGCAGCGCTACAACGGTGCGTACAGCTATGGGCGCATGGGAGACAGGAACGGGGAGAAAATTGGGTGTGAGCAGATTGAGCAGGCATTGGCGGCACGGCGACGAGTGCGGCCAGCAGCGAGGCAATGGGTGCACGCGACGGAGCGGAGGCGAGCAACAGTATTCTCTCATGACGGCGGAGGCGAGCATCGATGTTCTCATGACGATTTGTTGGAGGCGACGGGTAAAAGAAGAGGACAGAAAAAGAGTTTTTTTTTTTTTTTTTTTTGAACAAGGATGTCCCCGAAGGGACGGGAAGCATATATTAAATCCAAACGGTGGATGTACAACTGATAACAAAGGACCCCATAAAATAAAGAAAAAAACATAGGTCCCTGGTAAAAGTAGAAAAGACCTCGCTAAAAGATGAAAAATAGCAATCAAGTCCTTCTCTTTCCACCGAGCCGAAGCCGAACACACGCCATCAAACTCGGACGTGGGACAAAACCACTTGCTTCCGAGCGACGGAAACGCGATCGTCGACCTCGATAGGGGCCTCCGAGGAGGTTTGACAAATGCCGGACCCTTCACGGCCGGATAGGCCGCTCGGCCTTGGATGTCTGGACGGCTATCACCGCCGAGGTGGTGCTCAAGAAGATTGCTTCCCAACTCCATTGCTTTTTGTTGCTTCGGGCCGAGCTCGCCATTACTCCTGGGAGAAGAGATAGCACCGCCCTCTTGCCGGCGAGATGACACTCATGGGAATCGCAAGTGATGACCCCATCCACCACCGTCCCGCCTAAGAAGAAACAACAAGGCCTCCACCTCGCCGCCACGGCAGCCGAGAGGAAGGAGAACCACGCCATGTCCCGAGCAAGACAGAAATACGAAAGCGCTTATTCAGGGAAGCCCGCAACCGAGACGCACTTGTCTTCCTCTTCCATGGAGGCTCGACGCAGAGGCTCGGCATTCCCACGGCCAGGCCACAAGACCGCAGGATGACTTCTGGTCTCCTTCCCACCGGCTCCAGCCTGCCTCACGCCGTCTCGCCACGGCCGGCCAACAGGAGGAAGCGAGGAGGCACCACAAGAAGGAGGACGCCTGTGTCCTTATTTATGGAGACCATGGCCGCCCACCACCAGCTCCGGCACGGAGGCGAAGGAGCACCACCAAGATGGGGAGGAGCTCGGCTGAAGAACTCCACACCAACTCCCAAGATCGCGCCAAACTACTGACAGGCCATACTCTAAACCTACTAGACCTAGACCTAGCTCCGGCGCCTCTCCGTTCCCAACTCCGGCCGGCTATTCCGGCGGAGAGGGCGCCGGATTGGGCCGGTCGGCGGCGGCTGACTCTCAAGTAGCGAGAGGATAAGGTTCAGGCGAGGGGAGGGGATAAGGTTCCGTGAGATGTGGTCTCGTCCCGGACAGAAAAAGAGGTTGAAAAGGATAAAGATAGAGACATGCGGATAGAGACATGCGGTGTGGTAGACCCAGCGAAACTCTGAATTAATCTTCGTTCGCCACGGAAATAGTACCAGAGGACACGCGTCGTGACTAGGAGGCGGAGGACGCGAGCGTTGCCATCCTCCGGGGGATTCCAATCATTTCCCTTTCCAGAACTCAACTTCCGATCAACGGACTCGAACCGACCGCAAGAAGGGAACTGGTGTCGCCGGCCGCCGCCATGGACGCCGAAAAGTTCGAGTCGCTGCTGGAGAGCATGCTCCAACTGAGCCTGGATTCGCCGCAAGATAGCGAAGGGGTTACCGCTCATCCCCACGGCGTCGCCGATCAACTCGGTGCGGCTGTGCCAGCACAGCCCGCTGCCGCGGCAGAGAACGACCGCGTAGATCAATCGGCGGGTGAATGGGCAGAGCTCCTTGTGAGCCAGATGGTGAGCGCCACCTCCGTAGACGACGCCCGGTGCCGCGCCGCCAAGATCCTCGAGGCCTTCGGAGGCAGCGTCTGCTCTCGCGCCGCGCAGGTACTCAGTGAAAAGGACCGGGTGCTCGGAACCGCCATGGGGCAGAACTCCATCCTGAAGAGGGCGGTAGCAGCGCAGCACCATCGGCACCTGGAAGAGGAGGAGAAGGGCAGGGAACTCCATGGCCAGGTCGCCCAGTACCGGGAGCAGGTCAAGCGGCTAGAGGCGGACAAGTACGCACTGTCTATGCACCTCAGGAACGCAGGGCCCGGGAGCTCCTTGCCGGGGAACTTCCACCCAGAAGTTTTCTGAACAACGTAAGGACACGGTAAGAAATCCATCAGAGCCGATTATTACCAGGTTGACTCCCATGGCGCGAGGATATCTCATCCTCGGTTCAGGGTAACTGTATGTCTGTATCCAACATGACGATTTTTCTTTTCATAGTGAGGGAGCGCCCGCCCCCGATTTGTATGTTTGTTAGCCCTAAGGCCTGGCAAGACATGCCAACCCAGATTAATCGGTTTGAATTCTAGTCTAAATTTTGTTGATGAAATAGCTCCATCTAGGTAATGTAAAAAGTCTGAACAACATTGGCTGATGAAGATGGGCAAACCTCGGTGATTTGCAGTGAAGATTTTCTGCTTATCCATGCGAACTAGTGCTATTTTTCTCACATGTGAGTAACTCCCACAGACACCTGTTATCCATACGAACTAGTGCTATTTTTCTTCACATGTCTTAGATCAACTCTAACAGAAATTGAAAACGCGCGTCGTAAATACAAGCCGCGCAAAACGTGTCTTTCGAGCCCATTTTGCCTCCCACGGAACAGACACCGCGAACTGCACCGCAAAACAGAATAGTTTGTTCCACGGGTTCGATTTGCGGTCTGTTTCACGGGTTTGGTTTGCGGTGTCTGTTTCACGGGAGGCAAAGTGAAAATGCAAACCATAGCCATATTTCAACAATTTCTTCACACAAAAGTTCATGTGGCAGTTACATAGATCAAATTAATGAATGTTTTAACATCACATAACACAAATAATCATCCAATAATGAAATTATAACAGTAATTGTTCAAATCAAATTATAGCAATTGTTGAAATCAAATAATTAAACATATAATCAATGATTCTGAGGACAAATAAATAGTACGTGACGTAGACAATGATGCTGAATGAGGTCTTGTTGAAGCTAGGTATGCATGGAGGAGTTTTCAATCTCCCCATATGTCTCAAGAAAAGCTTGAATGCGGTCGGGGTTGCATTGTGGCCTCACTCGGGTACCAACATTATCAAAGAAGAACTCCAAGTTCTCGTCTTTCTCATCTTATATTATATGATCATGTCGTGGAGGATGACATAACATGTCATGATGTTGTTTAGGGTTTTCTTATCCTAAAAATGAGCAAGACCTCGGACAATAGCAAACATAGCTTGCAACACCCCAAAAGCAATTTCGATGTTCTTGCGGGCTGCTTGTTGAGCTTGTGCAAATGTAGCCTCCCCTAGTTGACGGCACTGAAATGGTCTTCGCAAATGTACCCCAAGTTGGATATATGGCATCAGCTAGATAATATCCCAAAGAAGATGAGACCTATACAACATATTGATGTCATTGAGCGATGCCGGCAACCCAAAGAAGCAATGCCAAATTCACAAGTCATGTGGTGCCACGGCCTCGAGCATAATGGTTGAATCACGGCTTTTTCCACAATATTGTCCATGCCATGCCTTTGAGAGATTCTTCCACTTCCAATGCATACAATCAATACTACCTAGCATGCACGGCCAATCTCTATTTTAATTCATAGCCATGAGCCACTTGATGTCTTCTTCATTGGGAGCTCGAAGATAAACACCACCGAAGACACGGATCATGAACTTTGCAAATCTCCGCACACACTCAAGTGTTGTGTCCTCGCTAATACGAAGATATTCATCTGTATAATCAGCGGGAATGCCATATGTAATCACTTGCATAGCTATCAATATTTTTTGGTTGGAGCTAAATCCAATTAACCCCGCAATATTTCTACGGCGAGTGAAAAACTCGAATTGGCCTCGCATGCTTCTACAATTTTCACTGCGTATACTATATCACCTACAGAAGAGATGAGCCGGATATGTTGGTACCTCGACAAAGTAGTCCCGCATGGGCATTTTGTGGCCGAGCATACGGTTCCACAGAATGCAAAGTATGCCAACCGTCGAGCGTCGCCACCGCGGTTTCTTCCTATCATGTTGCTCTTTCATGGCGAGGATGATGATCGCATGCTCAATATTGTCGTCGAAGAGCAACTGCTCGCTTGGGGTCATCTACGCGATTAAAATTAGCGAGGATTAAAATCTACGTGCGGTGACTAGATGAACCGAGAGCACAAGAGGAATCGAAAAAAAACCTCATCCATGGCGGTTGCGGCGACCTCGGCGACCTCTTGACTCGTGTGTGTCTATTCGAAGCTTCCCCTTCACGCATCTCGGCGGAGAAGCTACTGCGGTTGCGGGACGGCTGAATCAAGCCACCCAGGTCAACGGCGTGGCCAAAATGGCTGGCATCGACGCATCCATGGCGGCGGCCTCGGCAACCCGCACCGACAAAGGGAACTGGTCAAATCGACAGATCTGAGCTTCCACCGATGCGAAATCGAAGATGCGGGCGGTGGCAAGGTCGGTTGCGTTGGAGCAAGGCTACTACAGGACAGAGACGGTGGCGACGTGTGGCGGTGGAAGTAAAGGCGGCAGGATACAGCTACACGTGTCTACGGGGCACTCTCGGAGGGGGGGATTTTCGGGGGCTGCGAGAAAATTTCTTCGAGATCCCTTTTACATTGTCTATTCGGGATAATTTTCCACTTAAAACCGAAGACTGGCAGTTATTTTTTAGTTCCGTGTGTTTTATGTCCGCTAGAGTTACTCGTATAAGCTGTTAGACATCGAACTTCAAATTTGAATTGGAGGGACGGTAATTCTGAGGATGAACAGAAAAGTCGCCCGACGTGAATGGTTAACGGGTCTGATATTTCGGCATTGAAAATTTCGAAATAGCAAAAATCAAATGCATGTGAAATAGAATGCCTAAATAAATTTATTTCACCAATCTCGTTGCACATGAGGTGCTCGGGTTTCAAAAAGAGTATGTAATTAATGTATTTCCCCACTTGAATACTACCTAGGTATACGTGTAGGACCTACAGTCATAACCAGAGGGAGTACAATCATAAAAAGAGTATATTCACGTTTTCTTCTGTGACTTTGTGGTCGGTCCATCGGTGTGGATTAGAAATTTAATACGAGAAGGTACTACCTGTCAACATGCAATTCAAGTAGTATTACCCAACGGCAATAGGCTTCCATCCAAAATGCCTGTCAGCATACACTCAAGTAGGTACAAATCTTGGTTGGTTTCTTTACAAACACGCTGTGTGATCTAGTATAGTATATAAATGAAAGGAACTCAGCATTGACATACTCCTATGCATTCCATCTCATTCATTTATATCTCTATATCCTTATAACTCCTTTTCATCAGCAAGATGAAATTAAGATATAGATATGGAAATGGCATCAAAATAAGATCTATCTCTAGACCACCAATATGCAATATACATATAGTACCATATAAGAGATGTGGACTGAGTTTCTTGCATGTAATTCATGGTGCGGCGGGCTGGAGCAGACTGCAGGTTTGCAGTTGATCAACGAACCGAGACATTTTTCATCTTTCCAGACCTGTGCCTGACAAAAAAAGCAGCTAGCATACTCTTCGTGCGGACAGGGGCCTTTTGGATTTGGCGCCCTCTTGGATTATCGAGAGAACTGAATGATGACAAAAGTCTTGGACCAGGCTGATCCTGAAAATGCAGATCAGGCAACATCAATATATGATAGTCACAGTGTGCTCTATGCATCTGGATGTAGAGTCCAGGGGTAACTAAACTTCAATTTTCTAAAACAATAATCAAGACTTCAGTACACAAGATAGGTTTCCTGTGCAGGGAAATAGACAACTTTACAGCATCAAATGAATCTTAGGCGCTAATATTAAGCATATGATACATCATATCATGGTTTACCTTCATGCCAGTGTTACGTGTAACAATGTCCGAGCTGGAAGCACTCGACTGCATACGCTTGGGCAAGGGAGACACAGAAGATTCCTTACCTGAAACATAAGCTGATTCAGATGAAATGCATGTTGAATGTACATACAGATATAAACTATGCAAAAAATCTGCTTAGTTAGGTACACTATGTAACAATCATAAAAGTGAATCAGACAACTGGGATGCTATAAGCAATCAAACAAAGTAAATACCTAGAAGGTTAAACCCATCACTGGATGTAGGCCTAGAAGTTTTTGTTTCTCCGGGACTGCAAAAGGCAGATCACAACAAATCAAATGCTACATTTTGCAAGAATGGCGCTAATTGGAGGTGGCCTACTTACCCAAATTCAGATTGGCGTTCTCCATTGGTTTTGGAGTTCTTCTCTGAAGCCAAGTGCCAGAAAAGAGTCTTCTCTGATAAGGAAAGCATTTGTGTCGGTAAACTAACTATTTGGTCTAAAAAATTCCAAATGTGTGCATAGGAACATACCCGAGGGATAAGGTTTGGGCCTTAAGTCAAATTCAGCATCAGTTTGCATCTCAGAAAAGGTCTGCATCTTTTTGTTTCCCGAAGCTAGCTCAAAGAAAAATTAGCAAGTTAAATTAGGTGCTAATCTTTCTTGGTCTGCGAATTACATCTTCGTATCACATGTTCTTACCTGGTACGATGTAATGTTTGTGGTGCCTGGTAGCGGTTCCAATCATCTGCTGCTGCCGAAGGCCTTCCTTATCCGTGTAAGTTTGGCAGGTCAGGACTTGCTGAACATGGAAAATAAGTGTCTTGTAACTCCTAGTATAGCTCTATTAGCACAAATTTCCGTAATAAAATAGTTGGTACCTGGTTCAAGGATGCTACTTTCAGCTCGATAGTTGAGAGCTCTGAAGCCTGTTGCTCATACAAGTCTGTCAACTTGAAGGCAACAGTGCCAAGGTGGTCGACCGCGTTGACCAGGGCCCTCACAGCATAATCCTTTAAGTTGTCCAACACCCTGATAACAAGAAGCGTGTGAAAAAGGATCAGACAACCTCTCAGTGCATGTTCCACTTCTGCAGAGTGGTCACCTATCAGACACTTGATGTGTTCTTTTGTTCTTCGATATTTACAGAATCCATTAGTCCTTTTGCAGTGCAGTCAGACGCAGAAGATACACATATCTCTCCACTTCTTTTGGGACCATCATTCCAATCAATTCTACAGAGTACGTGATAGTAGGTGCGATAAAAGTGTCAGAACTTCCTGAGTGAACTAAAATTAACAAGGTAGTCTCCATTCTTATTTCTAAGTGGACGATCAGAATGCTGGTTCTTTACTATCCAACGAGAATTGAGTAGTTGCATGTTTTAGAATTAACTATTTCTTAGGCGAGTTGAAATAGCAAATCTGAATCAACAATTATGAAACCTTGTACAGGAATAAAAAAAAAATTCTACAACCTTCACTGCCCAAGATTAATTCTCAAGTGGTGCCTCAGCATTTAAGCCTCCACACCTGAAGTGTTTTTCTCAATCAATTGCCCATATTTTGCGTGCCCTGGGCTCATGGGTAGATGGACGCCAATCTGCAACTAGCATACTACTGGCTGAATCAATCAATGCTTCATATAGAAACCTATTGTGCATCATTCTTAGCCTCAATATGTAACACTAAAATACTAGTAATAGAAGCTACGCAGAAAGTTCAGATAAAAAATGGGCTGGGAACGTTGAGTGAGCAATGATTATTACACATGCAAAGTCGTTGTTCCCGCAGAAATTCAGAGTACGGGTTGCTACAAAATTGCCTGTAAGAACTGGAAATCACATGAGAGAGAGGAAAGGAGAATATCTCACACGTGCTTCTGCTCGCTGTGGAGGTACGACTTCTCGCAGTACTCTGAGGCGGAGTAGAGCTGCGGCCGCAGGTTCTTGAGCTCCTGCAGGAGCAACAAAGCGCAAGTCATTTTTAACCGTCAATCTGAACAAACAAAAGAAGCGCAAAGCTAGCAGCCAGCGGTAAATTCGTGACGGCTCCCCGCAAAACGCGGATCTCTCGGCGCGCCGATCGAGACGAAAGCGAACTCAGGCAGCGGCGGGGGGAGATCTCCCGGATCCGGGCGCGCGCGGCGTACCTGGAGCGCCTTGACGAAGCTCCTGCTCCGCTCCATGGACGCCTCGTCGAAGGTGGTGGGAGCAGGGCGGGCGGGGTCGGCCCACGACGGTGGCGCCTGCTGCATCGCGTCCTCTGCTCGCTCGCGGTCGCAGTGGCAGTCTCCCCTCCTGTGGCCTCTCGCCGACCCTTGTCCGGTGGGATGGAAGCGGGGAGGGCAAGGCACGTGAGGAGGAAGCAAGGTAGCGATGCGATTCGCGTCCTGTGCTCGTGGCCGGTGCAGACAGCCAGCCAGCAGCGGCTCGCGTACTGGAGGTGGCTCCGCCTGCCTGCCTGGCTGTGTGCGGGCGGGAGTGGAGGCAGGTGGCGGAGTGGGTCAGTGAGGTGGTGAGGGTGACGGTGACGGCCGACGGGGTCGCGTTGGTTACGAGTCGCTTTAGTTCTAGTCAATGCTCGGCGGGCGCAGGAAGGGAGATTAGGGGTGTGTTCGGTTCTATAACCGGAGGGGACGGAACGGAATGGTTCGATTCCGACGTCACACGGGACGGTTTTGACCCCATGATCGATTCAGAAAAAAATCGAGGAACGGAATGGTTCTGTTTTTTATTCGGTTGGTGGAATCGAAGAACATAAGATAGAACCAAAACACTGCTAAATATTCCATTGATTTGAGTCTACTCCGAATCATAATTAATAGTGACAAAGAGTCAATTAGAACGGATAGAGGTCAAAATCAGAGGCAAAATCGTTGCTGCCGGCGGCGCAAAATTGGACATGCCAGTCACGCATGCTTGGACTCCCTGGCCGCAAGATGGCCACCGCCCGCCAGCTCGCTTCATCAGGCTCGCATACCGCCACACTGCTCGTTTATCATACACCGGCCATTACCGCTGCTTGACGCCTGCCGCTTGGCTCGCCATACATCTCTCGATGTCGCCGCCGTTTGGCTTGCGCCGTCGTTCCGCTTCACCACGCTGTCAAGGCTACCACGCGTTGTGTCGCCCTGTGTTAGCGAGAGGATAATTAGTTTTCGGGTTAGCCAGCCGTTCCTCTAGGTCTGGCTGATTCTGTCAGACGAGTCAACTCCACATCTGAGAGGAATATTCCATTCCGAATAACTAGTTGGTTCCATTCCGTCTGTCCAACCGAACACAGGAACGGGTGCCGGATGCGGAACCGTCCCGTTCCATTCCACTATATTCTAAAACCGAACACACCCTAGGGGAATCGAGTGGAAGCCTTCACCCACCCTGTCAGTCTGGTGTTCGTGCTGCCGTGCGGTCTGCAAGCATAGTCTCCCCCCTCGCTTGAGTTGGGTGGATCTTGATGATTCTTTGAGCTACTTTACGCAAAAAGTGTGTCGTGTGGACGATTTGGAAATAATGGCCGGTCGTCCTCTGCACTTGCTTGGTTTCTGTTTGGTTATGTAGCGGTTGTGTCATTGTGCGGCTGGTGCGTTGGCATGGTACAAGGAAGTTGTCAAGTGTAGTTTCAATGGAGCAGAAAGCCGAGTTCCGTCATCACTCCATCGATTTAATACGACTTCGCCACGGCCACGTTACCACGTAGTAATCCAAGTCTGGTCCTCACTTGTGGTGAGCGAATTTCTCGCCAAAATTTTGGCACATCCCGACACACACCGATATTTGGGGCTCACATTTTATACACAGATCAGTGTATTTATTGGTTCGATGGGACTTAATCCCGGAAGCATGATGTTGCCACCAGAATCATTTTTAGTTTCTTTAACCTACTTTGGTTATACTACCTCTGTTTCAAAATATAAGATGGTTTAGATTTTTGAAGCAAATGTATCTATTTTAATATATAGGTTCATTAAGATTTGGGGTGAATCTACACATTAAAAAGTCTAGATTCATTTTCTTACAAACCTAAAACATCTTATATTTTAAAACGGAGGGAGTACTAAGATACTAGTCAAACTACGTTGGATCTTACATTATTGATTTTTTTGCAGAGAAATCCAATTCTTTGTTTCTGTGGCAAATTAAAATTACAGAAGACAGCGAGTGCACTTCAAAGTTGGAATGTACTCCCTCTATCCCAGTTTATAAGACTTACGCGTATACCTAGGTCGTTCGCATGAACTATATAATATGAATTATATAATATAAAAATTATATCATTATAAAATATAACATTTGAAGTTTCTAATAATATAGTTTTTATCTTATGTACCTCATGCTAAGTTGGTTAATTTGTCAACCTAGAAATACGCGTAAGTCTTATAAACCGATACGAGGAAGTAAAAAAAGTTTAGGCAACATTAAAGAGCGGATCGTGTGGTCAAGGGTTCGGGACGACGGGAGTTAACGAGGGTGAATCCTATTTGATGCTTGTTGTGTCATTTCTATGGGCACATTTCTATGGGCACGTATTTACTATCCTCACGGATGCGACCACCACCACTTGTAATTTATTTTCTTCAGCGTGTGAGCTCACCTGCCTTTTCCCTGACACATATTAGCTCAAACATCTTTTGAGAATAATTTTTAATATTATAAACAAGCGTGTACTAACTATGCACATGACCTTATAAATGGTGTCTAATTCCAATAAATATTTAGATTAGTTGGTTTTCTGTTTCTATGTCTAATTTCTAGATTAACCCCTAAACCAAACACGCACGACCTCCTCAGAAGAAGTCTGGTAGGAGGCTTTTTCTGATTCAAAAGGAAAATCTAGGTGAATTTAGATGAAAAAATCGCTTCGTCCCAAAAAACTGATTTCAGGTGGTAGTAAAATTCTCCAGAGTCTAAGATATATTTAATAAAAAACTTGCCTTTCGCGACATTGTTTTTTATTTTTTCTGGTGGGCATTTTTAGTTCCATCTCACGGTGAAGTGAACAGAAGAAATGTGTAAGGAACAAGGCAAAAGGCAAATTCTAGGAGACGAATAGAGCCTTAGAGCACTTCCACTCATTGGGTATTTTAGGCAAAAATCCGCTATTTAGTGTTGGATGGATACAACTTTCGATTTGAGAATGGCTAAATTCTCACTCGCGCTGCTAGGTGGCATTTCCATGCAGTGTTTTCGGCAAATTTAGGACCATGATTCAGCTCAAATTCACACAATTCGGCATAAAAATGAATACAGAGCATTGTTCGATATAGTTCGGCATAAAATGAAACACAACATAGTTTGGCCAGATCATCCCGCAGCTATGTGTTGCCTTGGCGTATCCATATGTGCTCGACCGGATCATCATGCGGTTGTTGATGCACTGTCGGGTCTCGGATCTCCTGACGCATAGCGATGAAGGCAGTCCACGATGTCGGCACCTGGTGATCAGGCTCTACAAGAGGCCCTTGTCTGCAGTGAGAAAAACCCTACCGTAACGGTGCAGTCCTTCTTTCATATGAAGTAGGGGTAGAACTCCCGGATGACATACACCATTCTAGGAAGAGTTTCCGGCTCATCCTGAAATGGCGCCGAAACATCGCATCTTTGTGCAACGGGTTATCGACGAAGTAGTGGGCGTACAACATGAAGTAGTCCTCCATCCGCTGCCTTGCTTTGCACTTCCAACGTCCCTTCACCGAGCCTCCTCGCTTTGGCTCTGCATTCTGCATGTACAATCTGGCCAGGCAGCCGAGGATCTGCATATGCTCTTCATCTTCGGCGAGTGCGGCGGTTTCTTCCTCCAATAACATGGTGACATATCCTTGTTGTCGGAGTCCATGCCTGAGTAGGAAAAACGACGAACACTTGGAGGCGCGGTGGGCACGAACTCGGAACACAGACGAGCTGTCGGCGATGCCAAGATAAGGTGAAACAAGCCAGCAGCAAGGGGAGAGGATACTGCAACGATGGTGGACCTTTCTATTGGCATGGGTTCGGCAGGGTAGAGCGGGGCATCGCCGATGGCGACATGGCGGCGAGGGTGGGTGGGGAGAAGGCTCTGTGTCACAGGAGAGCCAAATCTCGGTAGGGAAGTGGGATGTCTCATTGACATGGCTGGCCCACCCATTTTTCCTTCCATTGGGCGTTCTCGGGCAACACCCAGTGCGTCGGGTTCGTCCTGGGAACACCGGATGAAAGTTGGGCCAAATCCGGCGAAAAAACGTGTCCTGGGAACGCGAGTGGGTGAATTTTTATTGTACGGATGAAAAAACGGCCTGAGAGGCCCTCCTGGGAATGCTAGTAGAGGTGCTCTTAGCCCATAAAGCGGACAGGGTCGTTTCCTTTCCTTTTAAAATAAAACTCGAGTCCCTGCAACCTGCATGTTGAGTGTGCAAGGCACGGCCCAAGGCCCACTCACGAATACTCCACCACGATTCTCAAAAGAATAGCCGAACGAGTTTTCCAATTCTCAAAAGGAAAAAACGATCGATTTTGCCCAGGACCGGTCGTGGTTTCCCAGCTGGATACGATCTCCAACGTGAGACGCTCAGGAACGAAGCCCGAGCAAGCGTCGGGGAATAGGGGCGTTGCATTCGCTAGTGAGGACAGCTACCTAGGCGACTAGGGTTTTTCGATCTCGTCGAAGACCAACTCCAATGACGTTTCCAATCACATGTTTGGATCCCTTCCCTCTCAGATGTCTTTTCCACATTCTCGTGAAGTACTTGGTTTTCCCTAGTATAAACCTACATAGATGGGGCCCATGTCTTCGTTTGAGATTGGATCTAAGGGGTTTGCGTTAGCATTATGGGGGATGCATCTATGTCTTCAAGTGTGTTTAGCCATGCTAGAGAAGCATCGGGAACAAGGAAACAAGAGCATTTGGGAATCTTCTCGAGGGGTTGGGGATAGATGAGGATGAGATCGATGATCTGGGTTTTTAGGAGGAGGGAGATGTTTCGAAAGAGGGCATCAAGTGCATTGATACGCCCAATTTGCATCACCATTCTATATTATAATGTACCTCTATTCATTGATATTTGTCTTATTATGAGGTATTGCTTATGTCTTTTCTACTGTTTATGCATGTTGGATGATTCTTGGAGGATGGACTGCCGGAGTCTGGATTCTGATGGAAAAGAGGGCGTTTTGATGCAATTTCGTGAAGATCGGAAAAATACCAGAAAAATATGGGAAAATATTATTTTTCCAGAAGATTAAGGAAGCCAGAAGGAGGGACAAAGAAGGGCCGTAGGGGGCCCACACCCTCCTAGGCGCAGGCCCACCTGACTCCGTGCCTAGGGCAGGTGTGGCCCACCTGCCTGGCTCCCGACTCCGCTCCTTCGCCAATATCTTCCCTACGGAACCCTAAGGCTCGGGGAGCAACCACAGATAGATTTCCACCGCCTTTGGGGACGGAAAACACCGAGAGAGAAAGATCTCTCCGACAGACAGTTTTTTGTCGGGGGGAATTCCTTCCCGGAGAGGGGAGATCGTCGCCATCAACACCATCGTCAAACTAGGTTTCATAGGGATCATCATAATCATCCACACCATCATATCCACCAGCACCATCATCACCACTCCGTCCCGCTGTAACAATTGTGTTGGATATTGCTTTAGTTCTTAGGGGAAACTTTCCCGGTGTTAATTACTATTGTAGTTGATGCTTGTGAGTGGAACCATTGGTTCATTGTTTAAGTTCTGATTGTTATCCATTATCATATCATCTTTGATCTTGATCCATATGATGTCTTGTGAGTAGTTCGTTTAGTTCTTAAGGACATGGGAGAAGTCATGTTGTTATTAGCGGATCTGTGTTGAGTTATTATTCAATGGTTAGTATTTAAGTTTTGGTGCTATTCTTCTAGTGGTGTCATGTGAACATCGACTATATGACACTTCACCATTTATGGGCCTAGGGGAATGCATTGTGTATTTGGATACTAATTGTGGGGTTGCCGAAGTGACAGAAACTTGAACCCCCGTTAGGACACCGTTGCATAAGGGAGCATAGGATCTCAGAGTTTAAGGTTGTGGTTAGATTTATATCTTAATTACTTTCCTGTAGTTACGGATGTTTGCAGGGGGTTTAATCAAAAGTATGTATTAGTCCAAGTAAGGTCGGTACATTAGCACAGGTTCACCCACACAATACTTACAACACCAAAGAAGAGTACTCAGCTATCTGAAGCGAAAGCACTTGACAGAATTCCCATGTGTCCTTGAGAACGTTTGGTCTTTATAAGTATTTCTATCAGCTTGTCCTTTGCTAAGAAAGTATTGGGTCACTTGCTGCGTTTGTTCTTTATTACTCGCTCTTTGTTTTGTTGCCTTATCATAAAACCACTAAAAATCCGTTTGCTAAGTACTTACAGAGATTTCCTGCTCCATACCACTAGTCAACACCTTCTGCTCTTCGTTGGGATCGACACTCCTATTTATCGAAAGTACTACGATACACCACCCTATACTTGTGGGTCATCAAGACTATTTTCTGGCGCCGTTGCCGGGGAGTGAAGCGCTATTGAAGAGTGGAACTGGTAAAGGAAACTTCTACTGTGAGTATTGTTTTTGTTACTGCTTGTTACTTTGTTTCCAATATGGATAACCCACTTGGTTTTTTGTTTGGGAAAACTACTACCGCTGCTAGGGTAGTAGATGAACCACCACCTGTTGAGATAGATCCTTTTAAAATACCTACAAGTATTGTTGATCGTGTTATGGATAATTATTATTTTGGGGATGGAACTGTCCATCATGGTGATCACTTGCTTTTTATCCATGAATTATGCGGGTTGTTTAAGTGTGCAGGTATCACAACTGAACAGGTGAAGAAGAAGTTACTCTCCATATCCTTGAAAGGGAGAGCTAAAGAATGGTATAAGCTGCTAAAGAATGGACAATCCATGGAATGGGAGGAAATGGCATCTCTCTTTTATTCTAAATTTTATCCTCCCAGTGAGATTCATAAGGATAGAAATCTGATATATATATTTTGGCCTCGTGATGGAGAGAGTACAACTCAAGCTTGGGGGAGATTGAAGCTACTAATGCTTAAATGTCTTATTCATGAACTTCCTAACAATATTATTATCAATAACTTTTATGCTAGGCTTTCTCTCCATGATAAAGATTTACTAGATGTTTTTTATGCTGGATCATTCACACGTATGAAGGAAGAAGATAAATGGGATCTACTAGACCGTATTCAAGAGAACACTGAAGCTTGGGAGAATGACAAAGAAAGAAAGTCAGGTATAAACTATGATTATGAATGTATTAAATCTTTTATGGAAACTGAGACTTCCGTGATATTAGTAATGAGTTTGGTCTTAATCCCCAAAGTATTGCCAACTGTTTTAAGGCCTTTGCTCTTACATAGAAATTCCCAAGAAGAAGTGAAATAAGTACCATGCACCTTATAAAGATGTTGTTAGTCATGTTCCTGTTAGAAGTACTCAAGTTTGTACTACTAATCATATTGTGCCTGAACCTTATGTTGAGAAAATACCTTTTCCAGCTAAGGTGAAGGAGTATTCTATGATGATTAGTGCAAATAGCAAAGGTACAAAGAAAACCGTGGAGCCTGTTAAGCAATTGAATATTGAACCTGTGGTAGCTATTGGGAAAGACCATGTCACTAGAAATATAGAGGATGAGCACATTGTCTTCTGTGAAGACGCTTCTAATATTATCTCTCATCCTAGTAAATCTAGAAAATCTAGTGTTCGTGTGCTTTCTATTAAAATTGGTGATCATTGCTACTATGGTTTATGTGATATTGGTGCTAGTTCTAGTGCTATTCCTTATGAGATTTACAGGGAAATTATGCATGAAATTGGTCATTGTGAGCTTGAGGACATTGATGTGGTTATTCACCTTGCTAATAAGGAAACCATTTGCCCAATTGGTATTGTAAGATATTTGTAGGTACTTTGTGGTAAGATTAAATATCCTGCTGATTTTCTAGTGCTTAATTCAGCAGCTAGCAAAATTTGTCCTATCATTTTTTGTAGACCTTTCTTGAACACTTGTGGTGCTATTATTGATTGTAAGAAGGAAAAAGTTTTAAATAAGTTTGATGGAGATTCTTATGAGTTTAACTTTTCCAAATTTGCTAAAGCTCCTTATGAAAACAGCTTGCCTAGTAAAGATTTCAGGATGGAACAACTTGCTTCTATTGATCTGGTTTATGACCTTGGACCTCTTTTTGGTGACTGTAAGTATGCTTACTCATATGATAAAGTTGTTGTTAGTGACAGTTATATTGTCAACTTTAATCAAAGTGCTACTGAAAGTTATCATGAGAGAGGGAAACATGGTTTTATGCATCTCAATAATGTTAAGATCCTCGTTTTATGTTGAAAGCTTTGAAGTTGCATTTGTTTTGTCTTCCTATGCTAATGGATTTTTGTTTCAACAATTCGTTTTCTCATGCTACTCCCATGCATAGGAAGTGGGTTAGACTCAAGTGTGTTGGTTATTTGCTTCTTGATGCTCTTTTTCACTCCAGATTTATATCTCCTTTGTGAGCATCTTTGAAACTCTCAGGCCTAACTTAAAGGCATAAAATAAAAGTACTTGTTGGGAGATAACCCAAGAGTTTTGTCGAGTCTTGGAAGTTATTACCTCTGTAATAACCGCTCCTTATCTTTTTTCTTTTTGGTTTTTGTGTCAAGTTCAACTGCTTTTGTGAAGTAGAGGAGTTGTGAAAAGTGGTTGTCTTGGGACAGATTTTTGTGCTGCACCATAAAAATTCATGAGGAGGCTCGGTACGTCGGATGGATCTATATTTTTCTAAGCTTGTTCTCCAATTTTCTATCCAACTTTCATTAATTCTGCACTTTTTGATTTGAGCAACATAAGGTTTTATAAAAAATCAATCTTTTCCTTTCTGGTCTGTTTTGACAGATTTCTGTTATCATTTGCATTTGCCTCTTATAGAAGCCTTTGTTTTGATAGATTTCAGTTGAAGCATGGACCTAAAGGTTTGTTGTTTTTCTTGCACTAATGTTGCCATTGAAGTTTGTGTATTGCCTTGTGAGAAGGAAAATTCTAGGAGAAGGAGAAAAGGAGTCTGCAGAGTTCGTCTTTGAATAGGTAAAAGTGGTGAAAGCAGAAGGTTCGTGAAATCCTAATATTTTTATATTTTTGATGTTTTTAATACATAAGGGAAGTTACGAGATGGAACAGAGGGGGAGACGGAGTCCGGGGTGGACAAACCCACCCTAGGCGCGGGCCCTTGCCTGGTCGCGCCTGGAGGGGGTGTTCCACCCCCAAACTCCGACTCTGCCTCATTTCCATGCCAAAACCTTCCTTATGCTTTGAAACTTCATTATATATAACCCCATGGATCCCCCAAGGTTCACGCATCGTGTTCTTGTCATGTTTTCGTTTCGATATGTTTTTGTCAGGAAATCTTCTCAATTTTAGAGCACCATGGTCTCCGCCAATGACAAAGGCAAGAAGCCCGAGGAAGACGGCCCTCCCAAACCCAAGGAGGAAGAGATTTAGGTAGGTTATGAAGGAGGCATAGAGGAGGACAAGCAACCGGACACCCGCACTACCGTCGCGAGCATTGGAGTGGTGGCAAAATCTATCAAGCTCAAGAGGACAGCACGGATGTCCACAGGAGGGAAATCTCGATGTCATGCCCTCTCTCCACAGTCACCTCCTCCAAGTACCAAGAAACCCTTCCACACTCTTATACATGAGCATCAATATCAATATGTTCCCAAAGGGAACTTGCCCTCGATGTGGGACATGCCTCGTTCTAACCATGCAGGGGAGGAACACACTAATAAGGAAGAGTGGGGAAAGAATAATAAGGACTGGAACTCTCAGTCCGATATGATCATGAACCGCATTGAGCAAAACTCAAAGTTGATTCGTACCCTAACCTTTGAGATTTAGGAGTTAAGGAAAACGATTGAGGAGCTTATCAAGAGAACACCAACACCACCGAAGGAGTAATTCATCATCAGGTTTGGCATCCCCTTGGCTTGTTCCAAGCTTGGGGGAGTGCCGCGGTATCACCACCATTATCTTTTATCTTTTACCTTTTTAGTGGATTCATATCTTTGGTAGAGAGTTTATCGTATAGTTTGGTTTGCATGTGGAAGTATCTCTCCTTTAGTTGGTTACCTATATATCCCTTGGTGTGAGTGACTTTATTGGAATATTAATGAGAAGTTTCATCTTTTACTTTTTGCACTTCTTATTTTAGTTTGCAATCTCTATTATATGATGGATCTTGTTGATCAGTATTGGCATCAATTTGGGATCATCAAGTGGATCTAAATTGGTTTTGGCAAGCTGATTTCTGGTCAGTAGCAACTTTTTGAGGTTTGAAATAAAAAAGAGAAAAGCTTACAGGTATTTTGTATCATTTTTTTCTTGTTGGCTCATAATCTTAGTATTCTTTATTTAAGATCTTTTGTGTCGGAAGATTGCATGTTTGGCTTTATTACTTGTATGTTTTCTTATTTATTTCAACTCTCTTGCTTGCTATCCAAAAACCTGTTTTGAGAAGGCATACTTCTCATGTTTCCAATCCCTTTGAACCAAAACCTTTGCCATTTGTGTCTACTATATCTACCTAGTAGAATTATTGCTATTCCAAGCAAATTCTCAAGCTTCATATACCTTTCGAATTAAAAAAGTATTTTGTTGTGTGAAAACTAGTTAGTAAAGCTCTCATGAACTTGATGGCAGACCTTATTTTCTTGACCCTAATAGACTTGAACCATTGTGCCATCGAAGTTGTATATGCTTGCATCTATACGTTGGAATTAGCAGAACCGTGCTGTCATGGGGAATGTTTTCGACATTGCACTTGTACTCTGTACACATTTGATATCATGCTCTTTTGTCTATGGATGTAAACAGTGTGAAATAAATAGGGAACTTGTAAGTCCATGGAGTTTGTATTTTATGTTAGAGAAACGCCTGGGCCGCTAGCCTAAGCCATGCCTAATCATGGTGGAAACTTGCAGCATCACTGTAGTGAGATATCTATGAAGCATCCTCAATAAAAAGCTATGCACATAGTAAATAAAAAGATCATTGAGATGCTCATTGTCTGCTTGCCTTGTCATTTTGGTTATGGGAAAGCTCCTGTACCATGTGCAAGGGGTACCCCGTTGGCGGTTCTCTATGATACACATGTACTTACAATGACAAGAACTTACCGGTGACTAAAGTTGAGTAGCATGAGGAGTGGCCCTCATATTCAAGGGACATGAGATTACCAACTTATATTTCGTCAAGCATATACTCCATATTTGTGCACTTTAACCTTAATCATCTCAAGATGCCTATGATAGGGGCAATGAGGGCTCAAAGCTATTAAGTACCATAATCTTTTGGAAGATCTTTATGACTTGTAATTCCTGCTACCCTCTATAAAGGGACCTTTCTCCTATTTACCAGTTTGAGTCAGTAAACCTACTTCCTCTCTATCTCCAGCAAGCATTTGAGTTGTTGTGTTTCAAGCATTCATATGGTGATTTATTTAATCATGTTCTCTATCTTCCTTGTTTGCACAAGACTCTTATCTATTGAGTATTACTTTGAAAGCCTTCACTTGTGAAAAACCTTTTTGAGCAAAGAGTGCTCCTGTTGTAAAACTTCTACAAAAAGCTTTTTGTGAAACTGTTTGCTAGGTGTTCTCTGACCAAGAACAAGTTTGCCAATTCCAATTATGATTTATCTTTATGCATCTCTATTGTGACTGCTATACTTGGTTGCAAGATAAGTTATATAATGGTGACTTGCTTTCTTCTACGAGTTGTGTAATGGTAAGTGTGATGCTTCTTGTTCGTATTCTTTTATCAACATTTCACTCCATAAACCTGTGGACATGTTTACTGAGCTCGGTTTTCGCTTGGGGACAAGCGAAGGTCTAAGATTGGGGGAGTTGATACGCCCAATTTGCATCACCATTATATATCATAATATACCTCTATTCATTGATATTTGTCTTATTATGAGGTATTGCTTATGTCTTTTCCACTGTTTATGCAGTTTGGATGATTCTTGGAGGATGGACTACCGGAGTCTGGATTCTAATGAAAAAGAGGGCGTTTTGATGCAATTTCACGAAGATCAGAAAAATACCATAAAAATATGGGAAAACATTATTTTTCCAGAAGATTGAGGAAGCCAGAAGGAGGGACGAAGAAGGGCCACATGGGGCCCACACCCCCCCTTAGGCGTGGGCCCATCTGACCCCGCGCCTAGGGCAGGTGTGGCCCACCTGCCCGGCTCCCGACTCTGCCCCTTTGCCTATATCTTCCCTACGGAACCCTAAGGCTCGGGGAGCGACCACAGATAGATTTCAGCCGCCTCTGGGGGCAGAAAACACCGAGAGAAAAAATCTCTCCGGCAGACAGATTTCTGCCGGGGGGAATTCCTTCCCAAAGAGGGGAGATCGTCGTCATCAACACCATCATCAAGATAGGCTTCATCGGGATCATCATCATCCACACCATCATCTCCACCAGCAGCATCATCACCACTCCGTCCCGCTGTAACAATTGTGTTGGATATTGCTTTAGTTCTTAGGGGAAACTTTCCCGGTGTTAATTACTATTGTAGTTGATGCTTGTGAGTGGAACTGTTGGATTATTGTTTATGTTCAGATTGTTATCCATTATCATATCATCTTTGATCTTGATCCATATGATGTCTTGTGAGTAGTTCGTTTAGTTCTTGAGGACATGGGAGAAGTCATGTTGTTATTAGCGGATCTGTGTTGAGTTATTATTCAATGGTTAGTATTTAAGTTGTGGTGCTATTCTTCTAGTGGTGTTATGTGAACGTCACTACATGACACTTCACCATTTATGGGCCTAGGGGAATGCATTGTGTATTTGAATACTAATTTTGGGGTTGCCGGAGTGACACAAACCTGAACCCCCATTAGTACACCATTGCATAAGGGAGCGTAGGATCTCAGAGTTTAAGGATGTGGTTAGATCTATATCTTAATTACTTTCATGTAGTTACGGATGTTTGTGGGGGGTTTAAACACAAGTATGTATTAGTCCAAGTAAGGTCGGTACATTAGCACAGGTTCACCCACACAACACTTACAACACCAAAGAAGAGTACTCAGCTATCTGAAGCGAAAGCACTTGACAGAATTCCCATGTGTCCTCGAGAACGTTTGGTATTTATAAGTATTTCTACCATCTTGTCCTTTGCTAAGAAAGGATTGGGCCGCTTGCTGCGTTTTTTCTTTATTACTTGCTCTTTGTTTTGTTGCCTTATCAGAAAACCAATAAAAATCAGTTTGCTAAGTATTTACAGAGATTTCCTGCTCCATACCACTAGTCAACACCTTCTGCTCCTCGTTGGGATCGATACTCCTATTTATCGAAAGTACTATGATACACCCCCTATACTTGTGGTTCATCATGCATGGCCTTGTAAAAAGCTCATACTTTGAATATCTTAAACCCTCAGACTTTTAAGCATCATATGCATGTGGCGTGGAGCCCTGCAAGAGAGGTGAAGCTTAAGCCACTAGAGGATAATCTCTTCGACATACAATGATGTTTGTCTGGGATATTGGCTCAAGGTTAAATATGGATGACTGTGGCTCTTTTCCATCACCATGCAATTACAATAGAGGAGTATGATGGCCTCTCTCTTCCTGGAAGTGTTGACCTAGATTTTCTGGCAGTATGGATGCAGATACACGGTACCTGATGGATATAGGGCCTGGTCTTTAATTAAAAAACTTGCTGAGAAGAAGTAGGACATGTTGTTAAAGTGGAAACTCGATAGCATGTACCGGGAAATTTTATTAGGGTTAGAGTTAAATTGGGTGCTGGCAAGCTCCTAGGACAATTTTTCACCATATCCCCGGGGGCAACTTGAGTTCTTCAAAATCTAGTTTGAGAAAATTCTGAAGCTCTGGGGGCGCTTGTGGTATGTTTATTCACACCTGTATCAAGTGTGGCACAGGGGAACATGATGAAAACAAGTTTAAGTGGGGAGATTTCCTTAATGTTGAATTGCCATACATTGTATGTGAGGTCTGCTTTCGGAAGGGACCGTGGAGGTGCTAGGAGAGACCGTGGCAAAGACACTAGTGGTCATGGCCATTTTAATGTTTTAGGACGTGGCCGAGGAGCCAACCCACTAGATAGCTAGCATTTTAATGCTCCATAGCAGGAAATTATATATTCTGTCAAAGAAAGCCCCTCGCGTAAATTGCTTTGAATAGGTAAATCGATCATTTGTCCTTCTAAAAAACTCTGAAATTGTTGATCCAAGGATACAACAACCAGTCCAATGCAGAATATTGATCTTGTTATGAAGAAGTGATATTATCAATGGGGGAAAGAGAAGGCTAGTCCTTGAGATATAGCAGGGTGCTCAAATGTTGGAAATATGCCCTAGAGGCAATAGTAAAGATGTTATTATCATCTTTCCCATGTATGATAAGTATTTACATTCCATGCTAGAATTGTATTAACATAAAAAATGGGATTGTGTTTTCGTAAACAACATAGAGTCCCTAGCAAGCCTCTACTTTGCTAGCTCGTTGGTTAATGATGGTTATGATTTCCTTACCATAGACATGATTTGTCAATTAATAATGGGATTATGTCATTAGGAGAATGACACGATGAATATAGTCAAACTAAGCAATGTAATTAGATCATGTCACAATGTTTAAATTGCATAGTTGTTCTTTGTCTAGTATCATATTACTTATACCATGAAGTTATGTTAACCTCAAGTGTCGAAGAATGATTTGGAGGTATCAACCATCACTTCATAAGTGGGTGATCATAAATGTGTATTTCAGGTATCTCGGAAAGTACTTGTTGGGTTGCATGAATCAAGAGTGGGAATTGTCTATCCATGTGACGGAAATATATTCTATAGGCTCACTCGGTGAATCACATGATATATCGCTTGCAATCATGTGACCAGTGAGTTTGATCACGAGGAATGGTGTGTTACAATATGAGTAAAGAGTGCTTACTAGGAACGATACTGAACTAGGTATATAGATATCGATGGTCGAATCTCGGGCAAGTAAAATATCGCGATACAAAGGGAAATGAAATCCTCGGCATTATGGTTCATATGATAATGATCTTGTTTGAATGTGTGGGAGTCATCGTGGGAATTTAGGTCTCGCTGATGGTTATTGATCGAAGAGGAGTCTTGATCATGTATGTATATTTCCAAGCCCCTAGGGTCGCACACTTAACTCGTTTGTTGATGCTAGGGTAGTAATGAAATATTTACAATGGTGATTTCGAATATTGATTCGGGGTCTCGGATGAGATCCAGGATATCACGAGGAGCTTCACAATGGTCCGGAGATAAAGAATCATACATAGGAAAGTGGTTTTAGGGTTTTCAGAAAAGTTTAGAATTTTCTGATGTTGTATTGGAGTTCGAGAATTTTCTGGTAGGTCCCATAGTGGGGCCGACCTATCCTAGAGGTCCCACATGGACCAAGGGAGTGGCACACACTAGCCTACATGGTCCAGGTTCACCATCCCCAAGGCCCATGCACCCCCATATGGGAATCCCTACGCGCCAATTGGGAGGGACAACTTGGGGGGAAGGTGCCCCTTTGGCCGCCTCCCATGAGCTTGGAGGGGGCCAAGCTAGCTGCAACCCTTATTGCCTATATAAAGAGAGGGGGAGTACTAGATGCATCCATATAAATCCGTAGTCTCCGCCTCCCCTCTCTCTATCCACCACCTCCGCTGCATCTGCTTGGTGAAGCCTTACGGAGTTCCACCAAAACCACCACCACCACGCCATCGTGCTGCTGGAGTCAATCTCATATACATATCATCTCATCTTGATGGAACAAGGAGGATACATCTCTATGCCATGCATTTGTACATCTCGGAGCTAAAGTTTCGTATGACACTAGATCGGATTGGACCGGGAAAAAAGTACGAGTACATCATACATGTTATTAAAATGTTTCCTCTCATGTTATACAAGGGTATGTAGATATAATATCTCTATCTTGTTCTAGCATCTCATATATTGGATTTTGGTTTTATTCACTCATTCGTAAGAATTTTATGTTTTCAATGTTGTGAGTCCCTCTATTGTATCAGAGTCTAGATATATGGGTAGATGTTGGTGCGAGCTCAACACATCTTTTTTGGGTGTTTGATCTTCTTATTTATACCCTTCGACATGTATTTCTTATTTTGGGATAGTTTTATAAAGAGTCCTAGGTCAACCATACTTTTCCACATACAAGACACTGGTTCTACGTTTGACATGCAACTCGTATTGCACAAGTAATTGGCGGGTGTCTATCTGTCTCATTAGAGTTGAAAACAAATTTCCAATAGCAGGCTTGTAAAAGTTCACTAGGCAACTTGTATGATTAGCGTTGTGTATTTTCGTAGGTATGAACAGTTCTTATAATTTCCCATAAATATTAAAAAAACCATAAAAGCCATACAAAATTTGCAAAAATAAGGTAGAAGACGTTTAACTTGTTTTTGCAGGACATGTGATGTGGTATAGCCAAGATATGATGTGATATATGTGATGTATGAGACGATCATGTTTAGCAATATGTTTCACGACTTGCATGTCGATGAGTACGACAACCAATAAGAGCCATATGGTTGTCTCTTCATTGCATATGACATCCGTGTTAGCTTTAACGCCATGTAATTGCTTTACTTCATCGCTATGAGTTTGCTATAATTATAGTTACAACATATGGTGCACACAAAATGTATGTGCCATGGATCTAGGTGCCATGCTAGTGATATGAGCGAGATCATGGTGGTTCATTGGAGATGGAGATCAAAGGCACAAAGGAAAAGGCTATATCATGTCACATTATATGCATGTGAGTTTCACCCTTTTGTTTATGCATATTATTTTGCTTGAACATGACAATAGCATTAAAGATGACCCCTCACACTTAATATCAAGATAATTGTGTTATCCCTTAGTATGCACCGCCGTGATAGCTCATCGTTTTGAAGCACCTCATGATGATCCGGTGTGATAAACTCTATGTTCACATACGGCGGGTGTACGATAGTTGTACACATGCGAAAATATTTCGCTTAATATTGACAAGCCTAGCATGTATAGACATGGCCTCAGAACACATTGAACCGAAAGGTTAACATGAGTCATATTATTGATATGATCAATATGTTGATGTTCACCATTGAAGCTATGCCATCTCACATGATGATTAGACTTTGGTGTAGTGAGTTTGGATCATGTATCACTAACACAACTATGAGGGATGTTGAATGTAGTGAGATTTTATTAGTAATATGAATAACTTGAAGTAATTATCATAACAAATAGTCTAAATGTCTTTGCAAATATGTTGTAGATCAATGATTCACACTATAGTTGCAATTAATTTCAATGTGTTCCTTGAGAAAGAGAAACCAAAAACATTTGGAAGCAACTTTATGGACTAGTACCGTAATCTGAGGACTAACATGTTACTCAAAAGGTGTATGTCCTTGATGCAATGCTAGGTGTCCCTTGTGGAAGGCACTTGTGAGGATGTTATGAATGTTCATCATACGTGCAAAGATGACCACATGGTAGTTCAGTGCGCCATTATGTACCTTTTAGAACCCGAGCTCAATTTTTTGAGCACCACATGCCATATGAGATGAGTGAGGAACTGAAATTGATATTTTAGACTCATGCCTGTGTGGAGAGGTATGAAGCCTCTGAAAGGTTCTTTAACTATAAGATGGGGAGAATAGCTTCGTAAGCAAGCATGTAATCAAAATGTCTAGTCGCCGATCGCCTGATTTAGCCAGGATGCCAAATACCTAATGAATTAGGAATTGAAATAGTGCTCCAATCACTGTCACCCAGCTTTAGAAGTTTCATGGTGAAGTATAACATGCAAGGGATGCAGAAGACATTGCCACGAAAATGGAAATCAAGAAGGAGTATCAAGTGTTGATGGTCAACAAGACCATCAGTTTCAAGAAGAAGGGAAACTTCAAAATAATGGCAAGCAAGTTGCCATTCCCTCGAAGAATCCCAATTCTAGACCCAAGCATAACACTGAGTGCTTCTACTACAAGGGAACTGGTCACTAGAAGCGCAACTGCCCCAAGTATATGATAGATAAGAATGCTGGCGATGTCAAAGGTATATTTGATATACATGTTATTGATGTGTTCCTTACTAGTGCTAATAGTAGTGCACGGGTATATGATATTGGTTCGATTGCTCACATTTGTAACTCGAAACAGAACCTAAAGAATAAATGACGACTAGTAAGAGACGAGGTGATGATGTGTGTAGGCAATGATTCAAAAGTTGGAGTGATGGTTGTCGGCTTACTCCCTCTACATATAACTTTGGGATTATTTTTAACCGAAATTATTATTATTTTGTGTATGTGTTGAGCATGAAAATTATATCTAAATCTTGTTTATTGCAAGATGTTTAGTCGTTTAAATGTGAGAATAATGGTAGTTATACTTATATGAGTAACACTTTTTTATGTTCATGCGCCTATTGTGAATGGTTTATTCTCGTTGAATCTAGAAAGTAATAATACATACACCCATTAGATTAATGCCAAAATATGCAAAGTAGATAATGATAATACCACATACTTGTGGCACCGCCATCTAGGTTATATTGGTTTCAAGCACATGAAGATACTCCTTTCTTATAGACTTTTGGAGTCTCTCGACTTTGAATCATTTGACACTTGCAAACCATGCATCAAGGGCAAGATTACTAGAACTCCATTTTTTGGTACAATATAATGGTCAAATGACTTGTTATAAGTCATGAACACATATGTGTGTAGACCAATATTGAGTATAACGATGCGTGGTGGATATCGTTACTTCATTATGTTTACTAATGACTTAGTAGATATGGTATATTTACTTAATGAAACACAAATCTGAAATATTTGAAAAGTTTAAAGAATTTCATAGTGAAGTAGAGAATCAACTTAATAAGAAGATTGAGTTTCTACGATCTGATCGTGGAGATGAGTATTTGAATTACGAGTTTGGCATGCATTTAAAATCTTGTGAAATTGTTTCACAACTCACACCTCCTGAAACACCACATCATAATGTTGTGCCCAAACTTCATAATCGTACTTTATTGGTTATGGTTTGATATATGATGTCTCTTACTGATCTTCCACTATCTTTTTGGGGAGACAACCACATTCACTTTAAATAGGGCACCATCTAAATCCATTGAGACGATGTCATATGAGTTATGGTATGCCAAGAAGCTTAAGTTATCATTTCTTAAAGTTTGGGGATGCAAGGCTTATGTCAAAAGACGACAACCTGATAAGCTTGAACCCAAGTCGGATAAATGTGTATTCATAGTATACCTTAGAGAACAACTGGGTATGCCTTCTATCACAGATTCAAGGTTAAAGTGTTTGTTGCAAAGGATGGATCCTTTCTAAGGAATGAGTTTCTCTCGAAAGAAGTGAGGGGGGGGGGAGGTAGAGCTAGATGAGGTTATTGAACTTTCTCTCAAATTGGAGAGTGATGCGTCACCTATTTTTTTCAAGTGTCTCCTTCACCACATAGATAGGAAGCTAATGATAATGATCATGAAGATCCGGACAAAGCGTTTGCTAAACTTCGCAGGTCGACTAAGACACGTACTACTCATGAATGTACGGTAATCCTGTATTACTGTCATGTTGTTGGACAATGGTGAACATGCGAACTATGAGGAAGCAATGGTGAGCCCGAAATCTAGAAATGTCTAGACGCCATGAAATTATAAATAGGATCCATGTACAAAAACCAAGTATGGACGTTGGTGGACCTTCTCGACACAATCAAAAGGCCATCAAATTTAAAAGGATCTTTAAGAATAAAACATACATTGATGGAAATTTCACCGTCTATAAATCATGACTTGTCACAAAGATTTTCCTCAAATTCAAGGATTTTATTACAATGAGACTTTCTCACCTGTAGCGATGCTAAAGTTTGTTTGGATTCTATTAGCAACTGCTGCATTTTTCAATTATGAAATTTGGTACATGGATGTCAAAACGGTGTTCCTCAACGATAACATTGATGAAGTGTTTTATATGGTCGATCCTAAGGGTGCTGGTAAAGTGCGAAAACTTTAGAGTTCTATTTTTGAACTGAATTAAGCATCCCAAAGCTACAATCTTCCCTTTTATGAGGTTGATATGTTGGAAACGTATCTATAATTTTTGATGCTCCATGCTTGTTTTGTATCTACTTTGCTTTGCTTTTTCTATACTTTGAGGTGTTTTTATATATTTTCTAGGACTAACCTATTAACAAGTTGCCACAGTGCCAGTTGCCTGTTTTCTTCTGTTTTTGGTTCCAGAAAGGCAGAAAATCAATATTCTCGGAATTGGACGGGACAAAAGCCAAAGTTATTATTTTCCTGGAGCAACACGGAACCACGAAGCAGAGCCGGAGGGGGGGCATAGGGTGGCCAAACCCCCTAGGCGCGGGCAAGACCTAGAGGCGCCTGGAGGGGGTGTGGGCCCCCTAGACCCCCCACCAACCTTGATTGATGCGCCTATAAGAAGCCTCCGATGGGAAAACCCTAAAGAATTCATCAGAAATCCACGAAAACCTCCGTAGTGCCGCCGCCACCGAAGGGGGGATTCGGGGGACAGAAAGTATCTAATCTGGCACCCTGCCGGGACGAGGAAGTGCCCCCTGAGCCATCTCCATCGATCTCCATCGCCATCTTTATCACCGTTGCTGATTCCCATGATGAGGAGGGAGTAGTTCTTCCTCGAGGCTAAGGGCTCTACCGGTAGCTTTGTGTTCATCTCTCTCTCTCTATGCATGATCTTGTTGTGGACATGAGCTTTGTAATCAAGTAGATCTACCTTGCTACTCAAGTGCTTCATTAGATCTCTGCTCTCCCCATGTGTGTGAAAGTGACAGCGTGCACGCCATGGTGGCACTTAGGTTTGAGTCTACATAAATACTCTTTGTGCTTTAATAGATCTATGCCTTTCCCCACGTGTGTGAAAGTGACAGCGTGCATACCGTGTGTGGCACTTTGGCTAGATTGAATATTTGTTATGAGTTATATCTGGAGTTGGATGTCTTTATGAAATTGTGGTGTTTGTTGGAACCATCTAGCGCTCAAGGTGACAGTGTGGGGTTATCTAGAATGGGGAAGGCTCTACCGTGGATTAGAGTGTCCAACCGGAGAGTAGTTAAGAGTAGTATCATGAAGAGAGGATATTTATATGAGAGAGTGTTCACTAGTGAAAGTATGATCCCTAGGCCTTGTTTCTAAGCATTGAACCACCGTTTGCTACTAGATTTGTTGCATGTTTGCTTGCTTCCATCTTTGTTCTGTTTGTCGAGGAGGTTTTGGGCTTTTACCTTTCCTCCACGCCATCCGCTCTTTTCTGGCACCGTTACCCCACGTCAACAACAAGTCAGAGGCTATTTTCTGGCACCGTTACCACTTGTATTTCACTATCTCTTCATTGAACTAGTGCACCTATATTGGGTGTGTTGGGGACACAAGAGACTTCTTGTATATTGATTGCATGGTTTCTTGAGAGGGAATACCTTTGACCACTTCCTCCTTGAGTTCGATAAACCTTGGGTAATCCACTTAAGGGAAACTTGCTGCTGTTCTACAAACTCTACACTTGGAGGCCCAACAACTGTCTACAAGAATATAAGTGCGTAGACATCAGAGGTGATCAAAGGTTTTGGATTTGTCCAAAATTACACGAAGAGGCCTATCTTTACAAGAAAGTGCATGGGCGTTCAGTTAGATTTCCAGCTTTATATGTGGATGACATACTGCTTTTTAGAAATGGCATATAACTACTTTAGAGTATAAAAGGTTATTTGAATAGAGTTTTTCAAAGAAATACCTTGGTGAAGCCACTTATATATTAGGTATTAAGATCTATAGAAATAGAATGAGATGCATGATAGATCTTAGTCAAAGTACATACCTTGAAAAGGTTTAGAATGGATCAAGCAAATAAAGGTTCTTGCCCATGTTGCAAGGTAAGATTTTGAGTTAAACTCGGTTTCCATCTACGACATATGAAAGATAAAAATATGAAAAACATCCACTATCAGCTATAGTGATGCATCCCAACATACAAAAATCACCATTGGTCCACATAATGATATGCTAACCATTCCTACAAAGGTTAACTCCTTCCATCACTTTTATTCCTTTGGTCATTACTTGAATAGGATCCTACTTGAGCCAAATGCCTCTTGTATGACTAGTAAAAGGGCAAATGCCCTAATCCATTATTTTGGTTAATAATGACACCGGAGCTAGAGTGCGGACTAATGTTATCTACTAGTGCATAGACATGTTTTAGTCCGCAATTGATGATGAGAGGTGGTGGGAGACCCCCATTCGCTATTCAGGGAATGAGCCAGTATTTTCGTAGTTTATTCTCTCTCTTTATTTTTTAATATATAGGAAACACCGCACTATTAAGAGGGGTGGTCAATATGAGTTCTTTTTGGTATGCTTTACACCATATACACATCCTAACACAAACCATCTCCACACCCACCTGAGAAGAGCCGTAGTCATCATGGAAAAATAGCTCTGTTTTGGTTACTACGAAACCGGCGGGATCTTCGGCCAGCCCGACCCTGTCGCCGAACCATTTCGGCCACAACCGAAATTGCTCTTAGTATAGGCATTAGGTTGTGTGCCGAACGGTTTGGCCGCCGACAATTCATTCGGCCGGGACTTTGGTCCGCCGGACCTGGCTCCGGTTATTCCAACCTAGCATTCAGCCGGCCGACCATGCAGCCGATCCGTCCGGCGTGCACTCTGACACCGTCGTACTTATGACCGGTTCTATCGCAGGAAACCCTAAACGAAGAGTTTCTCCCTTTGACTATATATACCCCCTTTCTTATCCATTGAGAGGTTAGGTCAATCATTCATATTCTTTCTTTGAGCTCTCTTTCACTCTCTCTCTCTCTCTCCATTGTTGAAACACCAAAATCTTGAGGATCACCCATTCTACCCAACCAAAGTCAAATCCCTTTGGTAGTAAGCAAGAGATCCCGATCTACGTTACCACTAAGCCAAAGTTCATTCCCCTTGAGTTCATCGAGTTGCTTGTTACCCTTCTGTTTGTGGGAAACCCTAGGTGTCTAGGATTACCCGGAGGCATTCACCTTGTGATTTGCCCGGTGGAAAGCTTGTGAGGGTTTGGAGACTACCTTAAAGTCTACCATGAGTAAGTGAGATATTTTTCGTGGAATAGGCTCCAAGAAGAAGGCGAACCTTTGTGGCGTTAGGGAATCCTTCGTGGGACCTCACACCTCTTCAATGTGACGTATCCCCTTTCCCAAAGGGATTGAACACAGGAATACATCTTCGTCTCTGCGTGCTTCGATTATTTCTAAACCGAATCTCTTACTTGTGTTGTTTACTTTGTGATAGCCTTCGTTCTTGAAGTATCTTGTATCATCATCTAGGTTGCCTTAGCTAGTTTGCATTTAGGCACACTTATATTTCGCAAAGCCTAAAACTTGAAGAAGATTATAAATAAATTTGTAGAAACCTATTAACCCCCTCTAGGTTAACCATCTTACCCTTTCAATTGGTATCAGAGCCTAGGTATCTTTTAAGGGCTTTACTGCCTAAGAGAATAGATGGTTTTCTCCGATGAGGAGGAGGAAAAGACTTATTCGGTCAAGGAGCTTCGCAAAAACCTTGCCAAGAGTTCCCATGAAAAGGACAAGGAGGATTCCGACCTCCTTGCTCAAATTAGTTTCCTAGAAGGACAAATTAAGGTTATTGGCGAGGGGGCCTTTCTTGGTAACCCTTCAGTAGTACCTCATGGGGGGCGATCGACACCGGAAAGGAGAATGGTATAGAGTCCACTCATGAGATTGACCCGACAAAAGTCTCCACCCCTGCTAATCAATTCCCTTATATTTATCCTAAGCAAAAGAACATCATGCCTCATATTACTGGTTCGGGTCCCGCTGAAGGAGTTGATTCTCTCAACTCTCTGAATCTCTCACTTGCTGTGTCGCACAACTCTCTCAAATACAGAAGTTTTTTATGCCTTCACGACTCTTCTTTTTTCTCTGTTCTATTCTTTTAGTAAACATGATTACAACTCTCTTTAAATAGACTCACACGCACACACTGCGGCACCGCAATGCAACAACCTGCCTGACTCTCATGCACACGACCTACTCCACTAACCAACTAAATCCATGTCCTATTTCTACGCCACTAACATAGACATGTATATATACATAACTTGTGCAACTCGTTGGCTTCAACGCCTGCATGCAGTACCGCTTCACACGGCAAGGCTAGCTTCTCGCGACACCTCGGCGTCTCACCCTGCATGCTCTTTTAGTTGATCCATCACCAACTTATGCATGTCACATGTACTGCCGCACAACTAAATATACTGACTAGCTACACATGCAAAACTGAAATAAATATGTAGATACATATATCAAGATTATACCCAACAATCAATCCCCTAATCTTGATATCCATTCTTCATGCAGTTCCAAAGAAGTGTCCGTTCATCGTCGACGCAGCCATTAGCCAGCAAAGCCTTCTTATCCTTCTTCTTTTTAGGACACTCCCAAGAAAAATGTCCAAAATCATCATAGTTATAGCATTGTACCTCGCTCTTGTCTCTGCGCCCTCCACCACGGCCACGGCCCCAGCCCCGGCCGCGTCCTCCCGGCGAACCACGTACCCTTGCCATCAGAAGTTTCTCTTCTTCTCCTTCCTCCTCTTGTCCCTTGAGGAGATCCTCATGCGCCTTCAGTGACCCAATGGCCTCCTCCATGGACATCTTGTTCACCTCACAAAACAGCCCAATGGAGAAAGCAACATTGATGTACTTTTTGGAGACCGCTCGCATCAGCTTCTTCACCACGTACTTCTCCTCCATCGGGTCTCCAAGCTCACGGATGCGCCCCACGAGCGTCGTGAACTTTGTTGTGAAGTCATACACGGACTCTTCATAAGACATCTTGAGAGCATCAAAATCCGAGCGCAAGGATTGGATCCTCGCCTCCCGGACACGCTCGGCGCCCACATGCATGGAGCACAGTGCCGCCCACACCTCCGTTGCGGTCTCCTTCTCTGCAACTCACGGCAACATCTCGTCATCGATCCCCTAGGAGATGATGGTCATCGCCATCCCCTCCTTGCTCCCGTCGACCTCCGTGATCGAGCTCTCCGGATCAACGGCTCTCCATGCGCCATGTACTCGCAGGATGTACTTCATCCTCATGGCCCATGTTGTGTAGTTCGTCCTCGTCAGCAGCGGCACCGGCACCTTGCCGCCGGCCGCCACCGTCGCCGCCGCGCCTCCGCCGCTCGTCACCATGGCTCCACTCGCCTCAGCTGCGGCGTGCGACATCGTCTTCATCAACTTGGCTCTGATACCAAATGAAGGAGTTGATTCTCTCAACTCTCTGAATCTCTCACTTGCTGCGTCACACAGCTCTCTCAAATACAAAAGTTTTTTATGCCTTCACGGCTTTTCTCTTCTCTCTATTCTATTCTTTTAGTAAACATGATTACAACTCTATTTAAATAGACTCACACGCACATACTATGGCACCGCCAGCAACAACCTGTCTGACTCTCATGCACACACTAATCAACTAACTTCATGTCCTATTCCTACGCAACTAACACAGACATGCATATCTATAAAACTTGTGCAACTCGTTGGCTTCAACGCCTGCATGCAGTACCGCTTCACACGTCAAGGCTAGCTTCTCGCGGCACCTCGGCGTCTCACCCTTCACGCTCTTTTAGTTGATCCATCACCAACTTGTATATGTCACATGTACTACTGCACAACTAAATAGACTGACTAGCTACACATGCAAAACTGAAATAAATATACAGATACATATATCAAGATTATATCCAATACCCACACCCCAATATGATAGAACTCATTCTCTCGTTGGAAAGCTACCATGGAATCTCATCTTTGCAGCTGCAGTGTGCACTGCAGCTTTGGGATATTGTGTGCAAAGGCTTCAACCCATAAAGATCTCAACGATCTTACTCCGGAAGAGTACTATAATCGTTAACTCAATGCTACGGCTTGTGGCGAGATGGAGATCACATCTTCAAATTGAATTCTGACGTACTTCCTCCAAATCGTAAGTAAATGACACATGGAGCATAGATATATCGTTCAAACAATTTGGACTGAAATCTTAATAATCATATCTCTAAATTGTCTAGGAAACTATTTTCATATATTTTTGTCGTTGATTTCATACATACTATTTTCAAAAAAAGTTGTCCAAGTTATTTTTAAAGACCGTGCCATTGTCCAAAATATCACTTAGTTGTGAACTCGGAGAGAGTAGCACTAACATAGTTATACCATTCCAACCTTGAAATGAGGGTTACCCATCCCAGCAACCCATGGATGCATGGAAGACGAGGATAGGAAGATTGGGAAGATTTATGCAAAACAAGTAGAAGTATCAGCCGCAAAACGGAACGTCGAAATATCACCTCGATTAATCAGCAAGAACGTTTGTACAATTCATTATTCCTCCCGGTGAAAAAGCTCTACACTCGATTAGCTACCAATAGTATCGCCAATCGCCACAACCCAGTTCTTCTACCTACAACACCGCAAGTTGCAAAAACACCAAAACGCCCAAGAAAACGTGCACACTCCTGACACAAACCCCACTGGCGCCGCTGCGGACAGAATTTGCGTCCGACGATGTCACGTTAGCGGTCAACTGGCCAGGGCCGTGTCCGCCGCTATTTTTCCAGCTCACGTGCTGCGTCGTGCGGCTCCTGACGCTGTCGCAGTCCGCTACGCCGGCGAGCGCCACGACGCCCTCCAGCCCTTCTTGCTTGGCGTCGTAGCATAGTCCCTCGTTGCCTCCGACGCGCAGTTTCTTGCCCAGCCTCCATATCATCTGCTTGCCGAATGGTATCGGTCCCACGAGGCGGTTGCCGTCCACGCGGAGCTCGCTCGCCTTCTCCAGCCGCCGGAAGCTCGCCGGTATCACGCCGGTGAACCCGTTGCTCTCCAGCCGTAGCACACGGAGCTGGCTCAGCTCCCCGATGGACTCCGGCAATGACCCTTCCAGTCCCATGCCGGATAGAACCAGCGTCGTCAGCGCCTTGAGCCCCGTGAAGAAGTCGCCGGGTACCGTCGACTTCTGCATCCGGTTGTCTCCGAGGATCAGCGACCGCAGCGCCGACAGCCTGGAGATCGCCGTCGGGATCGGGCCGGACAAGGCGTTGTGGCTGAGGTCCAGCAAGATGAGGTCGGACAGGTCGCCGAGTGCGTCGGGGATCGTGCCGGCCAGGCGGTTCTGGCTGAGGTCGATCTTCAGCAGAGACCGGCATTGCCCGAGGCTGGCTGGGACGCGGCCCTGCAGTGCGTTGTGGCTAAGGTCCAGGATGCTGAGGTGTTGGAACCTGATGTTAGGCAGGTGGCCGGCGAGCCGGTTGTAGCTGAGGTCGAGCAGCTGGAGCTGGTTCAACGACTGGAAGGTCGCCGGGATGGTGGAGGCGAGATGGTTGCCGTGGAGGTCAAGCACGCGCAGCGCCGTGAGGTTTCCAATCTCCGCCGGTATCGGCCCGACGTGGCCGTTCTGCCGTAAGACGAGAGACCGGAACGCGGGGCCGAGGCGGCCGAGGAATGCCGGGATGGGCTGCGGGTTGGCCGAGAAGCAACGGTAGAAGAAGAGGGACCGGAGGTGCGGGAGCGCCAGCACGGCCGGGGAGAGCGTGGCGCGCGCCGCGTCGCAGGCCGGGAAGGCGGTGTCGTCGGAGAGCGCGCCGAAGGAGAGGGAGACGACGTGGTAGACGTCGCCTCGGTCTGGCACGCACTCGATGCCGTGCCACCTGCCGCGGCACACGTCCGCGATGCCCGACGCCCAGCCGTTGCCCGTGGCCGCCATCACCTCCAGCACGGCGCGCTGCTCGACCGGGTCGGTGCGCGCCCGGTCCGAGAACCCGGTCTGCGGCGCCTCCACCAGCGGCCCCGAGTCCGGCACCACCACCGTGAACTCGCACCGGCACGTCCACCGCCCGGCGCCAGCCAGCATCACCACGGCCAACACCATCAAGGCAGACAGCGCCGAAGCCATCGGTCGATCGATCGATCGATCGCGACGCGTTTGCCGCGCGATTCCTCTGCACCGGAAATGCCGCGACCGTTTGGAAATGCAGGGAAAGAAGATGGCAGAGTGCGCAGGTTTTATAGTGTCAGAGGGGCAGGCGCGACGAGCAGACTGGCGATTAAATGCGGAGCTGATGATTAAATGTTGGTCACGGGAAGGTGGAGAAATGGAGTGAATGAACTGAGGATTTGCTTGCATTCAATTGGTTTCACGGGAAATCGGTCGGAACGGGGCAAATACTCGCCTCATTCATCGGCTTGCGATCCATCCAGTGTGCGCCGCCAGGTTCTACAGAGAGTGCTACACTGCTACTCCATTCCGTTTGGTGCAGGCTTCAGCAATGTGAATCAACAGCTTCATCAGAAAAGAAAAAAAGAGAGGAAATGATCGATCTGGTCGCACATTAGCAGCTATAGTATACGCACGAGATGGAGACGATGCTGAGCACTTGCCCATCATGGAATTCAAATGTCCATTTTTGTGCATGGTCTAGCTGGTGAAGATGTGCAGGTTACTACACGAGTAACGGTGCTATGACACTATGTTAATTCTGTTGTGTCATGCTTTGTCGCTACAACTATGACCTGGCCCCGAGCACCTCTCAATTAGTTCTGACGGCTTTGATGACTCGGTAAATATAAGAAAATGACAAAGGAGTGCGAGGGGAGGGGGGGCAGCCCTTGGCTCGATCATCCAATTCACTCCGAGCATGGTTAAGTAGAACGTCTTCGCTTTCGTGTACCCATCGGAAGACATCCCTTTTGGAGGTTCCTTAGGGACCAATTCACTCTGCATTTCCTCTGTTCTATTCTGTTCTGTATTGCCACCAATTTTATAGCCATTTCAGATACTTCAACGATGATGTCGAATAATCCATTTTACTAGGACATCAAGATGACAAAACGAGAACTCATTGGCCGAATGTTCAAGCTATCAGAACGCGTCATCCCTTCCGGGGTTCCTTAGGGACCGATGCACTCTGCATTGTTCTCTATTATGTATTGCCGCCAAGTTTATAGCCATTTCAGATACTGCAATGATGATGTCTAATAAGCTCTTTTTACTTGGACATCTAGGTGAGAAACTGAGAACGCATTGGTTGAATGTTCAAGCTATCAGAACGCGCCATTCGCAAGAGCTTTTTTTCTATCAAAATCCTGAAAGATCTAAGACAGCTGTTTTGTGCATTGCAAAAAAAAAGTTGCTCGTTAGTCTTGTTTTCTAACCCATCATGCATGTGGGGCCTCCTTTACCCTGATCTTATAACACGCGCAAAACAACAAAACACTTTTAAACCCCAATATAGGAGACTGTTTGCAAAAAAATAACTTATCTCGAAAATAGCGTCATGGCGTCTTCTCTTCGGCAATGGTGGCAGGCCATCTAGTATTTTTGTGGAGTGGTGTTTTGAGCTTGGTCATCGTGTTCTTGGGTTTGGGGAGTGGGCTTGGCCTTGTGGCAAGACTGGGCATGACCCTCTGGTATTGGTGTCGTTGTATGTTTCTGCCTGATTTTCAAAAAATAGATAAGGGAAAGCTATCTTTATTTTAAAAAAATCTTAGAACTCAGATATCTCAAAAATAGTCTAAAAATAACCCATTCGAATGATTCCCACTCCAAGGAGTCATGCAGCCAAATGAGTCATGGTCAATTCCACACACACACACACACGCACACACGCACGCACGCACAAAGAGCCATGGTCCATAGCATGATGTCTTGAACCACGAGCCATGGTGCACTGAATCAAGGAGTCATGCTATAGAGCATATGCCCTGATCCTAATGTCATTAAAAGATAAGTTTTGAAATTATTTTTGAGATAATTTATTTTATGCTAAACTTTAAAAAATGTTATTTCTATTAAAAAAGTAAATACATATCTCTCTTCCATCTAATTGTGGAAATCCTCAAGACCAAGAGCATTTCTTCCTCTTACCTTTTTTAGGAAGAATTACCCTAAACCGTTTAGAGGGGTGCTTCTCCCTAACGCTCATGCGATCTCTCGCTTCCGTTTTGCGTGGTTGCGAGCCGAGAGAATGAAACGTTTTCTGTTGGGCTGGGCCCATCTTTCGTTAGGGAATGTTGGCTTTCGAGGCCAGAAGACGCGGGTGACGAGCTCGCACAGATCCATGCTCAGCATGAGGGAGAGTTCCTATTTAAGTTGGCCCTAATGTAACTTAGAAACCGAGGTGGGACCAAAAGCAGGGACGGAGGAAGGGGGGACGAGCAGGGGCTTAGCCACCCCCAACAAACTGATTTTGTTCACTAATGGCATAACACGCATGCTTATACTTGTGATTATAAGGCACTTTGCCCCCTTCAACATGGTATTGCCCCCTCCAAGCCTAGTGGCTGGCTCCGTCCCTGACTAAAAGAGTTGCATTCGTTGCTGCATCAGGTGACATTACGTACAGAACAACCACCACAGCCTCCATGATTTTTTTTTGAAACCACAGCCTCCATGATGCGGGGTCCATGTTGAGCTGCGTATGGGGGTGGGGGTCAAAGCAAAAAAAATATCCACGTGTGTACATGCCGCCATGCAAAGCTCCATGTATAGAATCTTTTGTTTCACAAACATTTGACGATGGTCACGGATAGTACCTTTTCTTTTAGAAATGCCTTATAGCCTGCATACAATACTCTTTCTACAATAACTTGTGAAAAAATAGTGTGTGAAGGAACAAATAATAGACCGCAATTTTTGAGTGGTGAAACAAATCACGAGTAAAAGAAGGAAGAAAAGTTTGAAGAAAAAGGTGGAACAAAGATTTAACACACAAAACACAACTTTGAACAAAGAAGAACAAATCACAAACTCTAGGCTGGCCAAAACTTTTGGACTGAATCGAAGAATTGATAAATTGGAACAAAATGTTAGCCAAGGAAGCTAAAATAAATTTTATGAGTGCAAACAAAACTAGCCTAATAAGTAAAATAAATTTTTCTGATGGAACGAATCATGACAATGGGAGGAACAAGAATATGAACAAAGTGGAAATTTTGAGAACTCCGGGAACAACACAAGAGTATAAGAGGACCAAAAGCTAGACCATGCGAGAACAATTTTAAAGACATGAAAGAACAAATCTTGACTACCTTTAGAACAAAATATAAGGGTATTTAGAGCCAAATGCAAAAGGAAACAAAACCTAAGTGAAATAAAATTTTGACATACATGGAACGAACCATGATGATGAAAAGGAACAATATGAACAAAGTGGAAAAATTGAAAACTCTTGGAACAACACAAGAGTATGAGAGGACCACAAAAATACAATGCGGGAAAAAATTTAGAGACATGAAATAACAAATCTTGACTATCGTAAGAACAAAATATAAGGCTATTTAGAACCAAATGCAAAAGGCAAAAAACCTAAGTGGAATAAAATTTTGACAACCATGGAACAAATCATGATGATGAAAAGGAACAAGAATATGAACAAAGTAGAAAAATTTAAGAACTCCTGGAAGAACACAAGAGTATGAGACGACCAAAAAATAGATAATGTGAGAACAATTTTAAAAAAATGAACGAACAAATCTTGACTACCATAAGAACATAATATAGGGCTATTTAGAACAAAATGCAAAAGAGAACAAAACCTAAGTGAAATAAAATTTTGATATCCATGGAGCAAATTATGATAATGCAAAGGAACAAGAATATAAACAAAGTGAAACATAATTTAAACCCGTAAAACAAAACAAAGATACAAGAGGAACAAAAAAGAACTGGAATATGCGGAACAATTTATAATACATAAGGAACAAATCTTGACTACTATCAGAATAAAAATGTAGACTATTTCGAAAAAAAATAATCACTGGTGGAACAAAATTTAGAACACAATAAAGAAGAAAAGAGAAGAGAAGGAAGTAGAAAAAGAAAAACACAAAAAAGAATACAAGAGAGAAAAGGGAAAATAAAAAATAGAAAGAAAACCAAAAAATGAAAAGAAAAACAAACAAAACGAATGAAAAAAAAATGTAACGAAGAAGAAAAATTGAGAAATAAAAAATCGTGCGTGAAAGTGGAAGAATGAAAGAATTGCAAGTCAACAAACTAATTTTCAAACTCACAGAAAAAACCCCTAAACATACAAAAACATAAATAAATATCAACAAATCGTACGGAAAAATATCAACAAACCAAATCTGTAAGAATTGCTCTTCCTTCATTTCCGGAATTGCAATATATCATTGTACGTACGAAACAACAAAAACAAATACCGACGTACCAGACTGTTGTGCCGCAGCAAAGGAAAACTGAGCCGGCCCATGCTCGAAATGCTTCAGCGAAACTACAATAGAAAATGCTTGGCGCTACCGAGTCGTTTCCGTTTAGAGTGCGAGCGAACAAACGGAAGATATTTTTCAAGCCCAATACACTGCCCAAAAGCCTTATGGGCTCATACGATATAAAATCAGTAGGTCCGAAGTTAGCAAATTATAATATAGTAACGCCATTTATTGATATCTTTTAAACGGATTTGCTAGTTCTCGCGCAACCGAGAACTTCTTATGTCTCAAATTAAAAAAAAACTTCTTATGTCTTAGTCATCTCTCTCAATGTTGGATTTATCTCGCAATTCGTGCAACGTGAAACTTACACATGAGTTGCAAGTTGATTATAACTAAGATTTAATGAGTTATAATTAGGTTGCAACTAAGAAATAGTATAAATTGTATAAGTTGCAACTGAGAATTGATAATGTCAGCGATTTAGGTATAAAAAGTTTTCATACGCCTAAGATCTAGACACTCTCTTTTTTAAACGATTGTGTATTTCAACGAAATAAATAAAAAGTTGTCTCGGTTCCTTGCAAAATTTCTCAAGAAAACTCCTATATGTTATACAAGCCCCTAGCATTCTACCTGTAGTATGCCTCTCTATTTTTTGTGACGCTGAAACGTCTAGTCTGCTGCAAATCGTGAATATTCCTAACTTCGTGCAGGGCTCTGTATCTCAGCTACTCCCTCCGTTTCAAAATATAAGATGTTTTAGGTTTATGAAGAAAATGAATCTAGACTTGTTTTAATGTGTAGATTCATTCCAAAGTTGAGTGAACCTAAATACTAAAATAAGTCTAGATTTATTTTCTTCACAAACCTAAAACATCTTATATTTTGAAACAGAGGGAGTAAAAACGTGTCTTTCTTATCAGCGAGCAACATTTTTTTTTAGGTTATCATGTCTTATCGTAAAGATGTTAAAATGTGTTATACATACAAACACACCAAATGTATGCCTGCAAAGATCGAGTCGGTGACTGGATTCACACCGAACTATACCCAAGCTAAAATATAGTACGTACATGGATATCACATTATCACGTAAGTATACTGTAGCGAACAATTATAGTGACACTGTCGTTTGTTCGCCGTATCACAACGTGAGTTGTCTGTTAATAAATCAATCCTGCGATTGAGCATGTTGGTCATGCTACATGACATGGCTTGGACTAGCGAATAATCAACAATCTCCACTGCCACTAGTGTGTCAGCTAGCTTGCTCCTTGCAGAAAGCATGCGAAAAAAGAAAGTGTAGCAATCCATGAGTCGACAAAACTGACTTCAAAACATACACGGGTGAGTACTGAGTAGTACTGGTGTACAGTATATGTGAGAATTCAATACGCTCGTCCCTGAAAGGATAACCATGTCGGAATCGTTCAGCGAGCTCGTGCGTTTAGCATGCAGCGAGTAGCGGGTCCAGTCAATGTATACATCTTAGTTGGACAAAACACTAGTACCAATCTCAGATCAGAACCTCAAGAATAGCAGCCATTCGTGTCTATTCCGAAAGACAAAAAGGGTCATGCTGAGACATGCATTCTTGCTGACTGTTTTGATTTCCCTATTTGCTACGATACCATATATCAAGCCTAAGACACTAACCAACTATCCTAAAAGACCGATCTTATAAAAAGGCTAGACAATCCACTTTTTTTTAAAATGGCGCATTTATTAACATAAAATGTTTAATGCTTACGTCCGGCCTCTGCATAACTAAGATGCACACAACCACACAAACGACAGAACTAGGGGGAAAAAGTAGACAAGCATTACAAAAAGGCACTATCGAGATAATTGTCTTCAATCTAAGGTAGATCAATCCTCAAATCACGCGACCATACATGTCAGGAGAAAGTATCCCTCGCCGTGTCCTCTAATCGCGTACATCTCTCCACAAATAAGTCGCGAACTCCATGTGTTGGAGAATAGTCCATGATCGGATGATAGCCGTGGCTCGATAAATAACCTGCAGAGGAGAAAACACAATGTTATTAAAAATCTTGTTATTTCTACAAAGCCATAGCGACCATATAATGTCCTCACGGATGCAAAACTGGGTTTTTATTATTTCACAAACCAAACTCGATGTGGGGGTTTACCTCGCCACTTTCCTTTCAAAATAGCGACCATAAAATGGAAAACGCTCCCACCCTGAACAGAGTTCTGTACTTATCAACAATTTTATGCAAACAATTACCAAAAACATTGGTTACTGAACATAGAGGAGATAAACGAGAAGTTATTTGGATGAATGACCATATAGAGCGAGCAAATTTGCAATGGAAGAATAAATGACGAATTGTCTCATCTGTAGGGGTTCGTAGCATGGAAAACAAAAATTTTCTATCGCATACAAACAAACAAGCCAAGATCTATCTACTAGATTGTAGCAACGAGTCAATGGAATAACTTACCCTCGAAGATTCCAAAGCGGTTAACGAGAGCAGATTCTCGTGGGTGATGTAGTCGTACTCTTTCCGATCTCAAGATCGTGTAGACGATCCTTCCGGCGCCACGTTCCGGCAGCGCTCCTTGATCGGGCACACGTTCGGTACTCGACGAAGACCTTCCTCTCCTTGTTCCAGCGGCGGAGGTTGTAGCACTCTCCTCGCGATTCCGGCTGACAACGGCGTGGTACAGGAAGTAGAGGGAAATCCCGAGGCTTCGCGTCTTAAGCCGGTGCGAGTATGGTGGAGCTTATGAGAGAGGATATTAGTGGTCTAGTAATTAGACACACCAATTAGAAGGCTCTAAACCAATTAGAAGGCTCTAAACCGCTGGCTAAAGCAATTAGAAGCTCTAAACCAAAACGGCTCTAAACCGGAGATTTAGAGGTAGAAAGTTGTGTGTCTAGGAGGAGCCCTGCCCCTCCTTTTATGGGAGGGGCGGCGCGGCCAGGGGAGGGGAGTCCCTCCCAAGTCGGCCTTGGGTGGCGCGGCTTGGGAGGAGACTCCTCCTCAAGTCGTTTCAACTCCTCTTTCTTGTTTCCCACAGTTTCTTGTTTTAGTTTGACTTTCAAACTGGACATTTGACTTTTCTTTTAGGATTCAATTTAATCCTTTATTTGGGACAGCAAGAACACTTAGTACATGATGCAATCATTCCAATATGTAATGACACATCCATGTACCCTCCCCGAGTCTTGGGACAATCCGGAACCTTCGAACATTCCCGATAAAACACGGAATCATTCCCGAACTCAAAGCAGGACTTTCCTTATATGAATTTTATTCTCCGGACCATTCCGGATCACCTCGTGATATCCGGATCCCATCCGAGACTCGAACAACATTCGGTCTCTTTCTCATAATACCATAACTACTCAAACAACGTCGAATCCTTAAGTGTGTCTCCCTACGGTTCGTGAATTATGCGGACATGATCGAGACACTTCTCGAACAATAACCAATAGAGGAATCTGGAAATTCATATGGCTCTACATATTTCTACGATTACTTTGCGATCGAATGAACCACTTACATACGATACCAATTTCCCTTTGTCTCATGATATGTTACTTATCCGAGGTTATGATCGTCGGTATCTCGCATACCTAGTTCAACCTCGTTCGATAAGTACTCTTTTCTCGTTCCGTGATATGTGATCCCTTGTGACCAAGTCACATGCTTGCAAGCTAATTGGATGACATTCCACCGAGAGGGCCCAGTATATCTATCCGTCATGTGGATGGACAAATCCCACTCTTGATCCATGTGTCTCAACCAATACTTTCCGAACACTCAATGCCACCTTTATAACCACCCGATTCACGGTGTGGTGTTTGATGTCATCAAAGCATCCATCCGGTAAAGGTGATATGCATGATCTCATGGTCGAAGGAATTAGGTTACTATGTATCGAAAGCATATAGCAATTGAACTATTGAAATGACTTGATCTTTATGCTACGCTTATTTATAGGAGTATGTCCATCACATCATTCTCCTAATGATATGATCCTGTTGTTAATAACATCTCTATGTTCATGATCACGAAACCATGATCATATATTAACCAACAAGCTAGTTTAACAAGAGGCTATACTAGGGACTCTTATTTTAGTTTACAAATCACACAAGTATTAATGTTTCCGGTTAATACAATTATAGCATGGTATGTAAACATTTATCATAAGTGTGAAGATATGATAATAACCACTTTATTATTGCCTCTTGGGCATATCTCCAACAGTCTCCCACTTGCACTAGAGTCAATAATCTAGTTTCAAACCTTTGTGTATTCAACACCTATGGCTTTCCGGTGTTGTATGTACACGATTGCTAGTGGTCAACGATCTTGGATCTTGACACTTCCAGTCCGTGTGTAATTGCATGTCTTTGCGTCTCGCATCACTCATTCTCTAATGAGATGGCTTTGTATGAATTTGGTCATTCGTGTGACCTTTAGTTCTTTGGGGTTAAAACATGTTGATAATATTGTCGCACAATATATCTTCATAGTATTATCCTCTGTGAACTACACCTAGTTTGATAACAAACTACTTGACACAAATGCCCTCTTTTGCTATAATAGCAGTCATATACTTAGCCTTTTGTTGTAGTATCATCACAATGTCTTAACTTTGGAACTCATCCAAATCCATTATGGAACTCACATTCCATTATATTGCGCCACCCTTAGTTTAGATTGAGATAAACTTAATTTGTACTTTGTGACAAAGCTAGTATCAATGTAGTACTTTTACAATGAACTAACCATCTATTTGTCACTTCTACAAATATTATACTCTTAGTTCTTCCAAAAGATCATAAGAATATCCTTACTATTGTCCAATGATCATCTTATGAATCATTACGGTATATGCTCACAACATTTAGAGCATAGGACATATCTGGATTTGTACATATCACGTATGATTGATATAAATACTCTTTGTGATTTCATACATCAAGTATCAATCTATACTTGATTATTTGTTTCACTTTACCAAATGTCAATACACTTGAATATATCATCAACATTGAACTTATTCAATCCTTTACGTGTGACAAGAACCTCTCTTGTAGTTTCTATATTGAACTCATTCAATATCTTGTCTATGTACTTCCGCACAACCATATTAGCGTCTATTGATGCCAAATATTTGGGTTTTGCCTAAGTCTTTCATCGGGATGAAATTCTTAATATGTGTTAATAAAGATACATCTTTTCTAATCAACATTATGTCCTCCACATAATGTATTAGAAATATGTCTTAGCGCTCCCACTTAATTTCTTGCAAATGCAAGCATCTTCATTGTCTCTAATGAACTTTTAAAACTCCTTTAACAGTTTCATCATAGTGAAGATTCCAACTCCTTCGTTTACTTCAACCATTGAAGTTTGCATATGTTTTAGCATCCCTTGAATTTAACAAAACCCTTTGGACCGCGTCATGCACACGTCCTAGGTAACAATTCTATTAGAAGAACTTTTTGTTTATTCAACTACCATATAACAAAATTTATATGTAGTGGTTGCTACATTAATCCGTCTAGACTAAACATCGCTATGAAAGATCAAATCTTGTCATATACAACCTTTGAACATTGTTGTGAACTCTTTCCCAACATGTCGACTATTTCATAGATGTGAAACATCCATGTCTATTTCTTTATAGATCCAAACACAAGCTGTAAGGTCTTACACCTTTCTCGAGGGTCCTTCAAGTTCAAAACTTGATTTCTCGTGTATGGAACTATCACGGATTTTATGGCTTCAAGCCATTTGACGAGTCGGGCCCATCATCGCTTCTTTGCATGTAGTCGGTTCATTATTCTCAAATAATGATTCAACCCTCAAATCTTGGTATTTGATTATTTACCCGATCTACTTGTTTCAATAGGAACTTAGATCTTCGTGACCACAACCTTTGAGTCGTGAGCCATGAGCTTTGTTCTTGCCTTGAACACTTTTATTTGCGCAACTCTGCACATATAGCTAAGGTTCTTTTAACCTTATCAAAGTTTTATTGTCCTCCCACTTAACTTTTCACGAAAAATTCCTTCTCAAAGAAACTTGACGTTTTAAGTGACAAACACTTTTGTCTCTGGTGTTATGGAGGAATACTTAATGCTTATTGAAATAACATACAAAGACAGGTTTATCCGACTTTGGTTGCAAAACATCTTTCTTATGCAAAGCATACCAATGTTTAAGAAAGGACAACTTGGGTTTTATCCCAAACCATAACTTTATATGGTGTCATTTCAACGGATTATGATGGAGCTCTTTTCAGTGGAAAAACGGTAATCTCTAAAGCTTTTAATCTTTAAAATATAATGGCAGTTTTTATGAATTATACCTTTGATCTTACCATGTCAAACAAGGTTTAATTACATACCTCGAACGCCCCATACCCTTATGGTGTTTCGGGAAATGCAAATCCACGGAACAATTCCTTAAATCTTAGGTATTATGCTAAACTCTGTAACTCAAATATCTCCCTTTATGATCTTTATCATAAACTATTTATATTCTTGTTACTATGATTTTGCACTTCATCTTGAAAGTCTTTGAACTTTTCAAGTGTTTCATACTTTATCCTTATTAAGTAAATATTCAAATATTCACTCAAATTCTCGGAGAAAGCATATGAAGTTGAAATCCATCGCTTTTGACTACACATGATGGTCTTTGTACAACAATATGTACAATTTCCAATAAGCTAGTCATTCGTTCCCTTTTGGCCTATGAACGAAGTTTTAATTATCTCTAGGAAAGTTTCACAAGCGTCATGTGATCAAAAATCAAAAGACTCCAAAATTCCATCCACATGGAGTTTCTTCATGTGTTCTTTCCAATATAATTTAAACGGCGATGTCACTTCCTAAGTGACCTTTCAATCAATTTGTCTTTCGACATTTTTAGCACTAGTTTTATGGACGTGATTTCTCCAACGAGATTTTGTGAATCATCCATCTTTTATGGATTACGGCAATTATTTGAACAACCCTTTTGTTCTCATAATACCTGATAAAACAAATCTTGAAGGCAAGCTTTGATGTTTAACGAGCAACACAATAACCCTTTATTTGTTCTCGATGAACATCATCACATATTCTTTGCTAGTTACTTAGGCCATTGTAGTTCATGAATTACATTGTTTCGTATGACGATTCATACCAACAAATTCAGTATTAAATACTTAAGAACCACATTGTTTAATAAGCAAAGAATATAGCCATAACATGTATATCATCTATATACTTAAACTGAACAATTCTAGTCTTTTCCTTTCGCGCCATATATTTATGAGATTCTCTTTCGGTATTTCCTATTACATTTGAAAGAATCTATCAACATCAACAAGTGAGTCATACATATGACATATAGTCCAAAGCGTGTATAGTTAAATACCAATGTCTTTGGACTTGCACTTTGAAGTAGATCACCATCATCAAATGCTTGGTGTTCTTTCAAATTCCTTTCTTTAGTAATCTCTTGGTGTAGTAAACATTTTACCTACATCAAATATTCACCCTTAACATGGAATCGTCCATGATCAAGCTACTTTTAGCTTATAACGATGAATTATGAGTATAATGTTGCTATCCAAAACCTTTTGGAGGATCAGGACAACAAGTGTCTCCAACCTTTTGCAAATTCTCATCAAATATGAGAACATGACTTTTGCCATATTATACTCTATCATGTTGCAACCAAAACTTTGTTTCAGATATCACAATATCTTCCACACAATATGGTTTCTGAAATAACTCTTTCAGATCCTAGATAACCTTGATATTAAGAGAATTCTTTGAATATCAAGAATCATGGAGACAAACATGATACTCATATACTAACTCTTGGAATTGTCACTCTTGATTTAATACCAATTATTAAACTTCATGGAGTAACTGAACTTCTTGAAAGTTTGCAATAGGACTTTTAAACTTTATATTAACACTTCAAAACAATACGATACCAGTTAAAGTAAATTAACCGTAATTATATAGTTCTATCATCTCAATTATAACTAAGCGCACGGTGGTAAGCGGATGCCAATGACTACAACAACTATGCAAATTCACTTTGATTTAGTTTATGATAAATTGAGTTCTAATTAATAATCAAATTAATCTAGGTGCACTCCCACTCAAAACAATATCCCTCACATTGTTTTAGTGATCACGAACCAAATCCACCACATCAAAACCGATCATCACGAGTTGATATAGCTTCAATGGCGAACAATCGACATGTTCATCATATCTACTATATGACTCATGCTCTACCTTTCGGTAATCCGTGTTCACGAGGCCATGTCTGTACATGCTAGGCTCGTCAAGATCAAACCTTAGTTTACGCATGAGCAAATGCTTGCTCACGTTGTATACACTTGCGTAATCTAGCACACCCGATCATCACATGGTGTTTGAAACAACAAGCTTTAGCAACGGTGCTAACTAAGGGTGAACACTTTATGATTTGAAATTCATGTGCATGAGGGATCATCTTATAATGCTACCGTCTACTAAGCAATACAAGATGCATAAAGGATTAACATCACATGCAATTCATAATATGTGATATGATATGGCCTTTTCTTCTTTGTGCTTCCGATCTCCATCTTCTAGCACGAACATGATCTCCATCATCATCGGCATTGCATCAAGGTCAATGACGCTTCTCCATGGTTGTCGTCCACCGGCTTCAACTATTACAACTACTTTGAATAGACACGCGGGTCTTAACATAAATTAAAGACAACCATATGGCTCCTGCCGGTTGCCAACTTACAATAAGGAACATTGCATACATCAAATATAATCACAATCATGGCCATATCACATCACAGCACACCCCTGCAAAACAAAGTTAGACGCCTCTACTTTCTTTGCATGTTTTACGTGGTTTGGGGCTTTCAATAAGTGTCGTTCTAACTTACGAACATGAACCACAACATTGATACTAGCATTGTTGATTACCCGTTGTAAATTGGATCTTAACTATGCTAGGAGAAACAGGCACCCGCAAAGCCACTTATGCAATACAAGTTGCATGTCAAGCGTGGAGCAAGTCTCATGAACGATGTCATGTAAGGTTAGCCCGGGCCGCTTCATCCCAACATACCGCAAGATGCAAAGTACACAAGAAGCAATCGACAATAAAAGCATCAACGCCCACAATGACCATTGTGTTCTACTCGTGCAACAGATCTACATATAGACACGGCTCGATACCCTTTGAGGGTTCGTAGCATGGAAAACAAAAATTTTCTATCGCATACAAACAAACAAGCCAAGATCTATCTACTAGATTGTAGCAACGAGTCAATGGAATAACTTACCCTCGAAGATTCCAAAGCGGTTAACGAGAGCAGATTCTCGTGGGTGATGTAGTCGTACTCTTTCCGATCTCAAGATCGTGTAGACGATCCTTCCGGCGCCACGTTCCGGCAGCGCTCCCACAGTCGGTCACACGTTCGGTACTCGACGAAGACCTTCCTCTCCCTTGTTCCAGCAGGCAGCGGAGGTTGTAGCACTCTCCTCGCGATTCCGGCAGCACAACGGCGTGGTACTGGAAGTAGAGGGGAAATCCCAGAGGCTTCGTCTTAAGCGGTGCAGTATGGTGGAGCTTATGAGAGAGGCTATTAGTGGTCTAGTAATTAGACACACCAATTAGAAGGCTCTAAACCAATTAGAAGGCTCTAAACCGCTGGCTAAAGCAATTAGAATCTCTAAACCAAAACGGCTCTAAACCGGAGATTTAGAGGTGGAAACTTGTGTGTCTAGGAGGAGCCACCTCCTTTTATGGGTGGGGAGGCGCGGCCAGGAGGAGTCCCTCCCCAAGTCGGCCTTGGGTGGCGCGCCGGCTTGGGGAGGAGACTCCTCCCTCAAGTCGGTTTCCAACTCCTCTTTCTTGTTTCCCACAGTTTCTTGTTTTAGCCGTTTGACTTTCAAATTGGACATTTGACTTTTCTGTTTTAGGATTCAATTTAATCCTTTATTTGGGACAGCAAGAACACTTAGTACATGATGCAATCATTCCAATATGTAATGACACATCCATGTACCCCTCCCCCCCGGAGTGCCGGACAATCCGGAACCTTCCAGAACATTCCCGATGAAAACACCGGAATCATTCCCGAACTCCGAAACGGGACTTTCCTTATATGAATCTTATTCTCCGGACCATTCCGGATCACCTCGTGATATCCCGGATCCCATCCGAGACTCCGAACAACATTCGGTCTCTTTCTCATAATACCATAACTACTCAAACAACGTCGAATCCTTAAGTGTGTCTCCCTACGGTTCGTGAATTATGCGGACATGATCGAGACACTTCTCCGAACAATAACCAATAGAGGAATCTGGAAATTCATATGGCTCCCACATATTTCTACGATTACTTTGCGATCGAATGAACCACTTACATACGATACCAATTTCCCTTTGTCTCATGATATGTTACTTATCCGAGGTTATGATCGCTGGTATCTCCGCATACCTAGTTCAACCTCACATCGATAAGTACTCTTTTCTCGTTCTGTGATATGTGATCCCTTGTGACCAAGTCACATGCTTGCAAGCTAATTGGATGACATTCCACCGAGAGGGCCCAGAGTATATCTATCCGTCATGTGGATGGACAAATCCACTCTTGATCCATGTGTCTCAACCAATACTTTCCGAACACTCAATGCCACCTTTATAACCACCCGATTACGGTGTGGTGTTTGATGTCATCAAAGCATCCATCCAGAAAGGTGATATGCATGATCTCATGGTCGAAGGAATTAGGTTACTATGTATCAGAAATCATATAGCAATTGAACTATTGAAATGACTTGATCTTTATGCTACGCTTATTTATAGGAGTATGTCCATCACATCATTCTCCTAATGATATGATCCTGTTGTTAATAACATCTCTATGTTCATGATCAGGAAACCATGATCATATATTAACCAACAAGCTAGTTTAACAAGAGGCTATACTAGGGACTCTTATTTTAGTTTACAAATCACACAAGTATTAATGTTTCCGGTTAATACAATTATAGCATGGTATGTAAACATTTATCATAAGTGTGAAGATATGATAATAACCACTTTATTATTGCCTCTTGGGCATATCTCCAACATCATCGTGATGATAAAAAACGCATTGTGTACTTTCATGCCAATTCCTCTTTGCAAGATTATCTTTTGTTAGAATTACACCTTTACGTAGATATCATGCAAATATCTTCGTCTTAAGGGGTATTTTCATTTCCAAATTTTACCATCGACCGGGATATCAGGTTGGACCAAAGCTCTATATAGTGAGCCAACAGAAAATTTGCCACTTTCTAGTAATTTCCATTTGAACACATCAACATCGTCCGACAATTGTAACATGGATAATCGTAATAGTAGATTGTTCCAAGATACCGCTCGAGGACCAACGAGACTTTTTCTGAAAGACACATTAGGAGGTTTGTCTTCCATCACTGTATCCCCTTTGTGTCTAACAATCGAATATTGAGCTGAATATTGTTCGCGAAGAGTAGTTTGGCCAAGCCACTTATCTTCTCAAAACCTAATCTGTGATCCATCCTTAATCTCGAAAGCACCAAAACGAAAGAAATGTTTTTTGGTGGCCATAACGCCCGCCCAAAAGTGTGAATCACCAGGTTTCCAAACCACTTGGGACACAACTTTGGACCCCACATATTTCCTTCATAACATGGTTTGCCAAACACCATCTTCTGTAAGTAGTTTAAAAAGCCATTTTCCTAGAAGCGCGGTGTTTTTGACTTGCAAATCGTGTATGACCAGTCCACCATACTCCTTTTCGGGCGGCAAACCACATTCCATCTGGCCAATCGATACTTATTTTTCTCACTATCCCCTTGCCAAAAGAATCTTGAACAGAAATAATCCACTTTGTTCAAGACACCTTTAGGTAATTGAAAAACGAGATCATATACAGTACCATGTTAGTAAGTACTGAATTTATGAGTACTAGTCTTCCACCAAGGGATAATAATTTACCTTTCCAAATATTAAGACATTTTTGTAGCCTTTTCTCAACAAGTTTCTTTTCAGCAATTGTGAGACGTCGATAATGAATCGGTATTTCCAAATAGTTGATTGGAAATTGCCCCTGACCACAGCTGAAAAGTTCAGCATACAGGTGGGCCTCGTTTTGGGTATTGCCAAAACAATACAAATCACTCTTATGAAAGTTAATTTTAAGTCCAGATAGCTGCTCGAATGCAGATAAAATTAATTTCAGATTCTTAGCCTTCTCCAGATCATGTTCCATAAAAAGGATTGTGCCATCAGCGTATTGAAGAATAGAGAGTCCACCATCAATCAGCTGTGGAACTAATCCTTCAATTTGACCATCAGCCTTTGCTCTCTCAATAAGGATGCCCAACATATCAGCCACTATATTAAATAGTAAAAGCGATAATGGATCCCTTTGTCTTAGTCCTTTCTTGGTCTGGAAGTATTTGCCGGTATCTTCATTTACTTTAATGGCAACACTACCCCCAGACACAAAGGATTGAATAAGAACGCGCCACTCCTGAGAAAAACTTTTCATGTGGAGTGTTTGCTGGAGGAAAGACCAATTAACTTTGTCGTATGCCTTCTCAAAGTCAATCTTGAACAGTACACCATTTAATTTTTTTAAGTGTAGTTCATGAATTGTTTCATGCAGAATTACAACACCATCTAGGATATTTCTTCCTTGCATGAACACAGTTTGAGACAGGCTAACAACATGTTTAGCAACTGAGTTTAGTCTAATCGTGGCAACTTTAGTAAAAATCTTAGAGCTAACGTTAAGCAAGCAGATTGGCCGATACTGTTGTATACGTTCTGCATTGTTAACCTTAGGCAGTACAATTAAATTGCCAAAATTTAGTCTAAAGAGATACAACTGACCGACTTGTAAAAACTCAAACAAATTCATCAGGTCCTCCTTAATAATGTCCCAAAATTTTTGGTAAAATTCAGCTAGGAAATCATCAGGCCCTGGCGATTTGTTATGTTCCATTTAAAAAACAGCTTTCTTAACCTCTTCCTCGGTATATGAAGCAGTTAGAAAGCTATTTTCTTCAGAAGAAACCTGGAGGATATCGGACATTTGGGAATCATCCAGAGAGAATGAATTTTTCGCTGGAGCCCTAAACAAGGATTTATAATAAGCTGTAATATATGACTTCAGTTGCTCCTGACCCTCAATCATATCTTCATCCTGAATCAGAGAGTGAATAAGTTTCTCTTTATGCTTGGCATTGGCAACATCATGGAAGTACCTTGTATTCGCATATCCTTCCAGAATGAATTTTGTTTTACAGCGTTGGTATCATTTGAGTTCCTCTTCGCGCAGAAGTCGGGTTATCTATGCATTCGATTGACTTTTAAGCTTAATTTCTTGTGCAGTTAACGACATGATCTCCACGGAAGCCTCTAAGTCATCAATTATAGATGTTAGGCATATTTTTTAGTTTTTTAGGATCCCAGTTGTGTGCCTGTCCCAGCCCCGAAGGAACTTGCATAAAGCACGCATATTTGTTATTCCGTCGTAGGATAGGCGTTTGGCCACCAACCGGCTTCTCTCAAATAGCCTTAACCATCTCGTAAAAACCATCACGGATCATCCATCTGAGTTCAAATTTAAACTCATTCGTAGACTTTCGTGGCGGTTATCCAAAAGATAAAAGTAAAAGAGCATGATCCAATAAAGCCTCAATACGCTCTAGAGCGCGAACAGTTACCATATGGAACTTATGTTTTCAGTCGGTATCCATAAGCACTCTATCTAGTTTTTATATGTTGGCTCCGGAAAACTATTAGCCTAGATAAATTGTCTTCCTAACATTGTAAACTCTCTTAAGTGCAGACTATCTATAACATCATTGAACAAAAAAGGCCAATGTTCATCGAACCGGCCCCAACTTTTCTCGTGAGGGAATCTAAGCAAATTAAAATCCCATCCTATAAGAATAGGGTATGGATTGTCCTTTTCCAGATTCACTAGCTCGCGTAAAAAGTCAGCTTTATAAACATCCTGGACGGCCCCATAAACGGCGACTAAAGACCATGTGAAATTATCAACCTTGTTACGGTTATGGAGTTTTATAAAAAAAATCTCCCACCAAACTATCTAAAACTTCCATAGTCTCATCTCGAACGCCTAATAGGATCCCCCCAGATCGACCACACGACGAACGTGATATGCACATAAAGTCCACTCCACCAGAAAGGCGATTGAGTAGAGCTTGTGAAAAATCTCGTCTACCAGTCTCAAAAATACCCAGAAAATTCAACTTATGGTCTCTCACACAATCAACAAAGAATAAATGTTTAGCCAAGTCCTGAAGACCTCTGCTATTTGAAAACATTCCATTCATTGAGAAACTATGGGAGATTTGGATGCACGGGTCTCTTGCGCGACCTCTGGCTCTTTGAATTCTAACCAGAAGCTTTTAGCTCATACATAGAGGCAAGCCCAGTCTCGTCAAAGTCCACCTCTGACACTTCACCAACTAACTGAGAAAGGAGTTGACCATCAACTGTGGAACTCCTCCTCCTCGGTTAGTGAAGCATCAGAAACAACAGCGACCTTAGGAGTAACCGTTAGACGGTCAACCTCCATGTGTCGCAAAACATTAGAAGAAAAAATAACATCCTATATAGAACTACCCAAACTAATGCCGATATTGGATAGTTTAGAAGAAATAACATGAGTAGAAAAAGACAAAAAGGATTTCGAAGAACTCATTATACTTGGCGAATCTAAGTTCTTCTCAACCTTACGACGCATGGCCTTGACCATGGAATCCTCATCAGTAGACGACACACCAGAGGCATCGACTCCATGGCGCGAGCTCCGCCTGAAGGGAGTACCACTCCCCTGCATAGCAACTGGTGTAACAATACCAGGAGAGTAAACCCGCGTTGGAGACAGAGGAAGCCCTGACCCCTCCTGGGTCCGACCACCCCCATCGTCCAACGAGGTCCCATGGCCATCCAAGGGAGGCCACCCGTCCTGTTGCAGCTCCAAGTCCTCCCTGACCAGAGCCACTTGGTCCTCCCTGACCAAAGCCACACGGTCATCCACATCGTTGTGGTCGGCCAACCCCTCCTGAGTCAGCCCCACAAGAACATCAACCTCGACCTGATCACGAACGACACGGTCAGCTGACCCCTCCTGGGTCAGCTTCCGCGAGCACTCCAGTGTAACAACCTCCTCAAGGACCGGCCGAGTATGATCACCAGGAATGGATCTACCCATAACATGCGTCCTGGACCTCGCCGGCGAAGCAGAATGAGTCCGCTGAACAGCCACATAAGCAGAGCGAAGAGCCTCCTATAGTTGAGCTAGAGAAACACGAGTCGCCGAAACATCACCCCTCCCACGGAGGGGAGAATCCACAGGTAGTGCAGCCACAAGTTCTCTACCACGAGGAGTATTCGGATTAGCATTAAAAGGAGTGACATCAAACATCCTTTGCACCCCCCTGACTAGAAGAAGAAGGCGCCGAGGTCTCCTGCATAGGCGAGGCCGAGGAGGAACCAGAACTCGCCACCTGAGTGGCAGTAGCTGTATCAGAAATATCCATAGCATCCTCCATAGGCTTCTCATTGGCATCATCATCTGCGTCATCATCCCCTTTCCTCCACAAGTAAGGAACAAACTCTGGTTCCGGAATATATCCCTCAGGCTCTAACCGGAAACGGAAATCATAGACTTTATGCTTGACCATGGCTTCAGACAAAATATAGTGACCCAAAAAATCATGCAGCTTCAGAAAGACCTTAGTATCAAACATCTCCACAAGAATACGAACAACCCCCCGCTTCCGCAGACTGAACAGATCCACATCTAGAGTGTTCCTCATGAGACCTCCAACAGCCCACAGTGCCAAGAAAGAGCGTAAAATATAAACTTTAACATACAGACATAGATATGTGTGTATTATGTAGCCTCTGACTATTCCTAACCGAGTGGGTTATGTTATGTACTTTAATCAATATCTCCCTAATATATAAATTCTAGGAGAGGTCACGCTTGCGTTGAGCCATTCTCCCACTTTACGTGGTATTAGACAACCAAAACGACCATGTCGCCTAAACCCTAGCCACTGCTGCATCTCTCCTTTGGTAGATCGTTCTAACATCCGTCGGGGCCCATGACTCGACCTCGGACAATCTCACTGACTCACCCCGAGCATCCTCGCTGCAACTCCACCACAGATGCCCAACTCTTAGCACCATGGCGTCATCGCCATGACTCCTCTAGGGAGTTTGTTCTCTAGCGACGCGTCCTCCTCTTCACTGATGGTGTTGTCCGCCATCGGCGCGCTGTTCCAATTTGTGCATCTCATCATCGTCAAGCTGGGGAGGACACTTACCTGTTTTGAAGGGCTGAGATCCTTCCTCTCCTACGTAGACACTACTACATGGGTTTCGTCTAGGGCTCCTATCCCTGCCCACTGGAGCGCATTTACTCTTTGGTTCAAGGTGGCCGATGACCGGTGACTTGTCAATCCAGAACGCCATGCCTGGGTCTAACAGAACCAAGCCATATTATCTGTGATTATCTCCTCGCTGACGTCGGTAGTGTCTAGTTTGGTTCTATTCATCGTGACTATGAAAGACACCCGGACAACTCTCAGGAGTTTTTCCCCTCAATATCTAGAGTTGGGGACCCAATTTAGGTCATGATATTGATGCCACTTTGATCCAATGGCTCTTGGGCACCTCTAGAAAAATCCCAGACATTTTTTATGTCCCTCATGAGCCCATAGAGTCATGGCTTGACCGAATTCATCAAAAATGGAATGAGTTTGAGTCGATCATGTCACAAACTTTCGAACTCCTGAAACTTCTGTACCCTTCAGTAATCGGGGTCTAGCCTCCGCATCCAAACACTTCTTTTGACGAATTTTATATCGATCAACATTAGCGTAAAATTTCCAACAAGAAATTGAGTGGGAGCTAAATGGCTTTCCTAACATTGTATGTAAACGACATATTTTTAGTGGGAGATATGTGAATTTCCTAAGCCTAATATGTGATGACATATTTGAGTGGGAGTTGAGTGATTATCTTAGTCTCTTATATGTGGATGACATATTTGAGAGAGAGAGAGACAACATACTTGTATATGTGGATGGCATATGGTGAATGATGTAATTGGTATTAATAGTTATTTAAGTTAGTAAATATTTGATGGATGAAGTTAAATATTCATTAAACATTAGGATCTATCGAGATAGACCGATATGTTTGATAAACATTAATGTCAAGTTGTTTACTAAATAGATTCTGAAAAAAGTTCAGAATGTCCTAGTTCAGATTATGAAGAAGTTTAGAATAGAACAAGACAAGAAATTAGTTCTTACTTGTGAAACTAGGAGAAGCTTTGAGTAAAATCTTGGTATGAACAAAAATGGTTAAAAATGGAAGAAAAAAGAGATGATCCACATCTCCTATGATAGTATTATAGGTTCTTCCATACAATCATATTGTATACTCGAAGAACATGTGGTTCCTGAGTAAATCACTAAAAAAAGTTTAAACATATCCTTTGTGTCTAGAGAGAAATAAAGGATCTACATTGATATAGAAGTATGCGATTACTTCAAAATTAATAAGTAATAATATTTGGGTAAGGAAGTTCGACTTCTGAATGAGCATGTTTCTAGTATACATGACTATAGTGAAAGTCCATTTGCCTGAGCATATGTCATTGTAGACACAAGTTAATAAAGTGTTACTCTGCCGCCAAACATATACTTCAAGATTATTATGTGATAATAAGAATAATGTCAAAATTAGTGACATTAATGATTTGCAAATAACACACGGATCTGAAAGATACATACCATTGACAGAACATTTTCCAAAAGCAAGAATAATCAATAGCACCATATGAGATATGATGTTATGATTAGTATAAATACAACTAGATTATTTGTACTTTAGTGAAAGTGGAAGACTGTTGGAGATATGCCCTAGAGGCAAATAATAAAGGATGTTTATTATCATAACTCATTAATTTATAATAGGTTTTATACCATGCTATAATTGTATCAATTGTAAACATTGGTACACGTGTGGCATGTAAACAAACAAAGTCCCTAGTAACCTCTATCTAACTAGTTTATTGTTCAACTGATGATCAAGGTTTCCCGATCATGGATATTTATGTCAATTGAAAATGAGGTCATGTAATTAGGTGAATAATGTGATGGACATGTACCCAACATAATATTGCAACACGATCAAGCCATAAAGTTTATTGTTGCGATAATTAGAAGTGTAGTAACCTACTTCTTAGACTATGAGATCATATCTAATCACTATCACCCAAAACCGCCTTGATTTCATCAACCGTCACACCGTAGTAGGGTGATCATAGAGGTGTATCTTAGGTATTCCAAAGGGATAGTTTGATGTGTAATGCATTGAGATCGGGATTTGTTCTCTCGTATAACAGGAAGATACAATAGGCCTACTCGTTGAGATTACATCCATAGTGTTGTGGAGCGTATCACTTGATCATGGAGATGAAATATCACGGGAACGAGTTAAGCAACACTTGTCGGTAACGAGATTGAACGATGTATAGTGATATTGATGATCAGATCTCAGACAAGTTAGGTTTTGAAGTAACAAAGGGAACTGGACTCGACATTGATAGTTCAAATGACATTGATATCGTGGAATGCATATGGGTTATTATGGGTATCCAGATCCTGCTGATGATTATTGATCTGAGAAGCATCTTGATCATGTCTGTGATGTTCCAGAACCGTAGGATAGCACACTTAAGGATTCTATGATGCCTAGAGATCCTTTTTGGAATCATCGAGATCACCGGAAGAAATAGAAGAGGAAGCCAGAAGTGTTTCGCGAGAGTACGAAGGTTGTTTGAAGTGATCCAAAAGGTGTTTCGAGTTAGAAGGAATTTAACAATATATATTTATATAAATTATTGGAATTAATATTAAAATAATAATTAAAATTAAATTTATTGGGGCATCACACCGTAATGGGCTAACTCCCAGAGGGAGTGGACCATATAGGGCAGCCACCCCATGGAGAAGGCAAATGTGGCTGCCGCCTAGGGCAAGGGCGCGCAGGGTGGTGCCCAACCGAGTCATTGGCAGGACATGGCCTGACGTGCAGGTGGGGCCCACCTGCCCGTCGACCCTCCTCCTTGGCGTGCCTACTCCCTCCTCTCCTTTAGTCCCACCCCGAGACTTGGCTTGGTGGAGTCCCTTCACTTCCCCTATATAAGGAGGGGCATATGGGGAGGGAAAACACCGAACTCCATATTTCCTAAGGCATTTCCTTGGAGAATTTATCTCTCTCGTTGGCTCTCGTGCGCGTGGTTCCAAGTAGAATTGTGCGTGTGGGAGACAAACAAATCACTGACACACCGTCACGCTGCTAGATCCCATTTCAGAAGATCTACTTCCACAATCTCGGCTGAAACGGATAGACTGGAAGTCGTTGTGGCAGCTAGATTGTCGTGCGAGCAGCAACGCCGGCCTTGAGATCGGCTACGTCGTTTGACTATATCATCCATATTCATTAATGCTTTCGGTGTACATGGGTATGTCACCGAAACTGTCTCCGTTACATCATTACTTGTAGATAGATTTGTGAATCTGAAGATGCGCTAACCATGAAAAAATATTGTTTTCTGTTGCGAACTCCTACATTTAATGTCTATTTCATGGCAGGTCTTGATAGCAACTTCGACGCTCTTGTGGAGATCGTTTTTCCTCGCAGTGTTACGGATCCTATGACGATATTTGATGTCCTCCACGTTCATGCTCCATACAGAACAATGCTCGGAAGCCAAGAAATCTGATCTTGGCATGGAAATCCGCTCAGCAAACTACATCACTAAATGTGGCTCTAATCTCAGGTGAAGCCTAGCTACAAACCTACAGGAGGGATCAATAAATTTCCATACGGGCCTCCTCTTGTCGCTAATTTTAGTGGCCAAAACTCTGGCAGCTATTGTGCTTCTTGTCCAACATGCCATATTTGTGACTAATGGGGCATGTAGCCTCATGTTGCTCTAAGCGATACTCGTGCACCTTCCTTGGCGCCGGTGATGATGGTTGGTACATTGATACGTCGTAAACGTATCTATAATTTTTTATGCTTCATTCTTGTTTAGTATCAACTTTGTTATGTTTTGTCTACACTTTGATGTATTTTTATACATTTTCTGGGACTAACCTATTAACAAGATGTCGCAGTGCCAGTTGCCTGTTTTTTGCTATTTTTGGTTTCAGAAAAGCTAGTAAGGAAATATTCTCGGAATTGGAAGGGACAAAAGCCAAAGTCAATATTTTACCAGAAGTAACACGGAGTCCGGAGGGCAAACGAAGTGGGGCCACGAGGCGACCACACATGATGGCGGCACGGCCAGGGGGCACTCCAGCCCTAGGTGTGTCCCCCTCGGGCGCCCACCGACCTTGCCCCTTCGCCTATAAAGTCACCCCGGTGCAAAAACCCTAAGCACCCGATAAAATATCCACGAAATACTTTGTAGCCGCTACCACCATTGTCCCTAGATCGGGGGGGGGGGGGGGGCTGAAGCTCTTCCTGGCACCCTGCCGGAGGGGAGAGATCATCCCGGAGGCCTTCTTCATCACCATGCCAGCCTGCGGTATGATGCGTGAGTAGTTCACCCTTGTACTATGGGTCCATATAGTAGCTAGATGGTTGTTTCTCCTCCTTTGTGCTATCATGTTTAGATCTTGTGAGCTCCGTTCATGATCAAGATCATCTATTTGTAATCATAAATGTTGTGTTTGCGGGGATTCGATGGATATTGAGATACTATGTCAGATTGATTATTGATTCTATCATGTATGTGTTATTTGTGATCTTGCACGCTCTCTGTCTCTAGTAGCTATCTTGGCCAAGTAGATGCTTGAGACTCCAAGAGGGAGTATTTATGCTCGATAGTGGGTTCATGCCTCTAGTAATCTGGTGAAGTGACAGAAATCTCTAAGGTTGTAGATGTGTTGTTGATACTAGGGATAAAATAACAATCTTTTGTTCATGGAACAATTGTATTGTTTACTTTACACACATTGATTAATGCAATTATCCTTTGCTTGCAACTTAATACTGGAGGGGGTTCAGATGATAACTTGAAGGTGGGTTATTAGTCATAGATGCAGTTGGATTATGGTCTATGTATATTGTTGTAATGCCCAATCAAATCCCATAGGAATAATGATGTCTAGTATATGCATTGTTATGCTTCCTCAATCTTTCAATTGCCCCGATGTAATTTGTTCACCCAGCATGTTATCTATCTTAAGGAGAACACCTCTAGTGAACTGTGGACCCCGGTCCAATCTTTATTATTGATACATCATCTAATATTACCGTTTACTTTCTACAATCAACTACTATCTTCCACAATATACGTTTAATCCTTTGTTTTTAGCAAACCGGTGAGATTGACAACCTCACTGTAAGTTGGGGCAAAGTCTTGAGTTTGTGTTGTGTAGGTTCCAAGTTGTTAGCAACACCTTGGACTTGTTTCCTTACTCCTACTGGTTCGATAACCTTGGTTTCATAACTGAGGGGAAACTTACTGTTGTGGTCATCATACCTTCCTCTTGGTGTCTCCCAACGAAGCTCTATAGTGATCTAAGCCATCAAGACGTTTTTTGGCGCCGTTGCCGGGGAGTTAAGGACAGGTTCAATCTCTTCCTCCTCGTCAGTCACCTTTGAGGGAGAAAGAAGATTCTCATAAGGGGAGTCTCTCACAACCATTCTCTTTACTTTGTTTTTGTTTTGCTTAGTTTGTTTTGTTTTGTTTTGCTTGTTTCTTTCTTTCAAAAATACAAAAAAAATAGTTTTGTTTGGTTTGTTTTTTCTTATAAAAACTCCAAAAATAGTTCTTCCTATAGTTGTCACCTTGTTCTAGCTCACCATGTTGATCCCTAAGTTCACCCTAAAAGAACTTTCAATAGGTAGTGGCTCTATAATTGGGAAAGAAAATATTGAAGAATTCTTTAATCATGTTAACAAGCATGAGGATATTGAGGATAGATCTTTAGAAAAAGTTGCTCCTAATTATGAAATTATTCAGCTTCTTTAGTTCACATGTTGGAGGCTAGGTTTGTTAATCTTAACCCCATGATGCAAATAATGTTTTTTAAACTTAAAGATATTAAGGATAATGAAAAGAGAGATTTTATTCTGGAAACTTTGCTAAAGGAGTTCAATGATGTTGCTAAAGAAGATAAAAAGATCTTTGATCATTTTAATATGCTAGGCTCATATGTATATGTTATGGGCACGTTAGAAAAGTTGGACAAAATCCAACCCAATGGAGAGGAAATTAAAATACCCATACCTTTTAAACTTGTAGGAATGCATGAAGCCTTAGACAAGAATTTTGATTGGATTATTCCTGAAAACCCGTTTGATGAATGTAACATCCCAATTTTCATAAAATCAAAAACTTCATCATTGCATTCATATCAGCATGGCATATGAGCATTGCACAAAATTTTTCAGAACTTAGAACACTAGCAAAACCCTAATTTTAAACCCCTTTAATATGAAGGGTAGAGCTTATGCTTTATTTTTATTTTAGTACCCCAAAATGTTTTGGAGTGGTTTGTTGTGTTTAAAACACTTTTAAATACTAGAATCACCCCACAAATTTTTGGTGAAATTTTGGTTTGATTTGGATCTGATTTGATAGTTCAAATATTATTTAGAAAATCAAAACATAAAAGAAAAAGGCTTTGAGGAAAAAAAGAGAAACTAACCTGCCCGACCGAGGCAGCCCAGCAACCGGCCCAGCAGCCCACCCGGAACGCTCCCCTCTCCCCCTCCGTTTCTCACCACGCACGCCGCGCACCCACCCACTGACTGCCTGGACCCACCGTCACGTTGACTTCATCATCGTCAATCTCACGTCGAAGACCCGCGCTCGCTGCTGTTTCTTCCCCCTTTCAATTCGAATCAAAGCGCTTGATTACCGGTGTGACAGCACCCCTCGCCCCCGCTACTTAATCCCCTTGGCCCCCTCTCCATTCACCCTCACCCAGCAACCACGAAGATCCCCTAGGCTAGAATTTTTTTGACTCACATTGCCGCAGCTCCGACGAGCTTGTCGACGATTTCCGGTGAGCCTCGTGCGCCCCTTGCCCTATGGTTCACCCTATATGGTTCACCATCATCTTGTTCTCCTTCTGACACTTACCGTTCACTTGCTCGTGGCATGTAGGCTCGCCCTCGTCAACCTCTGCAAGCACCCGACGCTAGGAGCAACTCTGACGAGCGATTCCGGCCAGGTCCGCACGCCCCTCCTTCGTTTGCGACCACCACTGCATCCATGTCGTCTCCGCGACCTTGGTAAACCCCCGAGCCACCCCCTTCACCCCTGGCTTCGCCGAAGCACCATCAACAGACGCGCCGCCGCCTCGCTCGCCATTTGCGCCACCAGTCTTTGGCCAGTGAGATTAGAAGCTAGCGCGAAAGGGTACGGGCGGATCTGAGCCACATGATCTCACTTAGATCTAAAGGCGCGCGAGCGTGATTTGCGCGAGCATGATCCGCGCGAAGCGGTATGGACCAATCAGATAGCGCCGCGTGTCTGTGTTTTTGTTTTAAAAACTAGATTTGATTTGTTATTTGTTAAAACTTGAAAAATTCATAACTTTTAATCTACAAATCAGAAAAGTACAAATTAGGTATATATGGATTCATAAAAATATGAACTTTATTACTATGGCCTTACTTTGGTCATTTTATTCTGCAAAATTAGAGTTTTGTGTAGAGACATTTGTAAGGCTATTTTGGCTATAAAAATTATTTCGTATATTATTTTTAGGTGGTTTTGTGATCTTTAGACTTTATATTGTATACTTTATCTTATTTAATGTAGAGTTTGGTTTTAAAAATGTGGGAATCATCTCATTGCATTTTTGCATGCATTCATATTATTTTTAGTGTTATATTGATTTGTATATATTTTGTTGTTTGATTTTGTTGTGTAGATTGTGTGGATTATGAAGTGTGTGATTGTGAGGATTGTACCTATTCTCCTAGCTACCAAGGCAAGTAATATTTCATATTATGTCCTATTATTTTTACTTATGGCATTAGTGATATTTTAGTAGGACTTGCATGATAGTTTTTCAAGTATAATGCTATGCTATGGAAATCCTATAGATTATATCTTGGTAGTATTTTCCTAAGTTAGGAGACATCGTATTCTAGAATGCTTAGTCTTTCTATTAGAATTCGTGGGTGGAAATTCATATTATGATGTTATGGAAAGTTGTATACTTATATATTTTTATTAAGAAAACAACTTTTGTTAATGAAACACCTGGGTGGAATGGGACTTGTATGAATTGTGTTGAGTGGTTACTCAGGGCCCATTTCTATGGTTTACCCTAGTATAACACTTGTGGATGGCCACCCAGGAACAAAGAGATTTGAGATGTTTTGTGTTGCGAAGCTTCCAGTGCAACCACATGGCATATGGGCTCTGCCTTGACCAAATAAGTTGTGAAAACTCAGCCAGACGGACAGTGGGTGGTAGAATTGATAGGATGGAACGTGTCCGTGGTGGTATGAGGGATTGCTTCTGAAAAGTCTCGTCTCGATGCATGTCGAGTCTTGTGGGGAAAGTGCACCACCTCTCGAGAGGGTAAACCTAAGTACTTAGTCGTGTCACCGTTTATGGACAACTTTGAGCATCAAAGACATTGAAACGGTTCAAGAATCTCCTCATCCCAATTTCTCTAAGTTAAAATTGGTGGGTGGACAAGGGTAGAGGTTCACCAATGTCTATTGGTGGTTCGTTGGTGTTTTACGAAAACAAAACTTAGTATTTTCAAACTAGTAGGATAAATCTTACTTGAGCAAAGCCAGCCTGATCCACACTTAGCCATATTCATGTAGCTGTTAGGTTCTACTATACAACTATGGTATCACTTTCCAATATAATTACAACTGTATTAACCCTCTATGGCTGTAACTTATCATGTTGCAGGTTACTCTGATGGTGAATAGGGTTATGAGTCTACACTCAACATGTTTGCCTGTGGCACATGAAGATGAAGACTTTATTATTATGCTTTGTATTGAGTACTCTAATAAGTTAGTCTTGAGTTAAGTGAGTTGTAAGAACTATTGTACTCCTGGAATTTTGATGTAATAATGACCTTTGTATCTGTGTACTTCATCTTAAACTGTGGGTGCTAGCATTTAAATACAGGGACTACCACCGCAATCATAGGGATCTCTAACTTATTGGGTGAGATCTTAAAATGAAAGTAGTGAACCCAAGAGTGATGAGTGAGGATCCTCTAGAACTCATTTGGATGAGATACCTTGCCTGGTTGGAGAGATTTCTAGTATTGATCTTAATGCTTCTTCATTTGAAAATACTTCTTGGGAGATAACCCAATAGTTTTAGTTGAGTCTTGGAAGTTATTATTTCTGTAATAACCTCTCCATATCCTATTTGTGTGGTTTTTGTGCCAAGAATAACCTCTAATGAGAATGAAGTGATATTTGGGGAAGTATGTCGGATTGAGCTGTAATTTTTTTAGATTATGCCCCATGTTGTTATCTAACTTTTGTTAGTTCAACACTTTTCGATTTGAGCAACAGAAGGTCTTCGAAAGAATCAGTTTTTACCTGCTGGTCTGTTTTGACAGATTTCTGCCATTATTTTCATTTGCCCCTTAATCGGTTTCTTTTTGAGTTCTCCTTGATCACTTGAGCTTTTAAAAGGAATTGCTACAGTAGCCTGTGTTATAATGAAAGTTTTACTTGTGTTGAAACTAAAACAAAAGGCTTATTATCTTGAATACACTAATGTTGCTAATGAAGATTGTGTGAAGTTTTGTATGAAGGAAATTTTCAAGTGTAGGGGAAGAATGATGTAATGATATGAAGAATGGAAAAAATATCAAGCTTGGGGATGCCACCCCGTGTCAGCCCAAGAAATATTCAAGTTGTACAAGCGTCAAATCTTGGGGATGCCTGAGGCATCCCCTTCTTCATTAATAAAAATCTCAGGTCTTTTTCTAGACACTTCGTTTTTATTGTTTCATGCACTGTTGTGTTGTTCTTGGAGCATATTAGTTTTTGTTTGTTTAGTTTGCTTGAATAAAGTAGTTGGACCCCCGCATTCTCTCTTTTGTTTCAAATAAGTTGATTGGTGCTGGAAAAGAGTAGAAAGTATCATGCTTATAGTGGTACAAAAGGGAGCTTGTTTTGACTGTGTGGCTTAGACTTTATCATGTCATGCTAGATTTTGCTTTAACCTTTGTAGCATGATTTGATCCAAACAATTTAGATTTCTTAATGTGTCTTGAAAGATTCATGCATTATTTTAGCATACAAAAGCATAATATTGTGGTATTCTCCTTTGATGCTTTGTTTGGGTTGACTTGGCACATGCTCACACCATGTTATGACTATGAACCAGTCACCTTAGCCTCTATGATCATTTAGTTTTTGACTTTTGATACCAATTTATGCTTTAATTGATAATGTTTTGTCGCTCTGCACGATTATGGCCATTATTGCTCTCTTAGTTGGTCGCTCCCAGTCTTTTGCTAGCCTCCACTTGTATTGAGTAAGATCTACTCATGCATCCAACTCCCAAGAAACCAAGTTATTCCAAAGAGTCCACTATAAATTCCTATGCATGGTGGGTTACACCATTCCAAGTATATTCATTATCTTCCAAATTAAACTTGTTATGAGAAAAAATAGTGATTAAAGCTCTCACAAACTTGATGGCACACTTTATTTTATTGCACCTAATAAGTTTGAACCATTGTGTCATATATGTTGTATATGCTTTCACTTATAAGTTGGGAATTAGTAGAACCATGTTGTCATGGGGAACGCTTTCAACACCTGTACATATTACCCAATTGATATCATGATCTTTTGTTTGCGGATGTCAGCAGTGTGAAATAAAAGGGGAGCTTGTAAGCTCATGGAGTTTGTATATGTGTTAGAGAAACGCCTGGGCGGCTAGCCTAAGCCATGCCTAATCATAGTGGAAACTTGCAGCGTAACCATAGTGAGAAATCTGTGAAGCATCCTCAATAAAAACCCATGCAAATAGCAAATAAAAATATCACTGAGATGCTCATTGTCTGTTGCCTTGTCATTTTGATATGGGATAGCTCCTGTGTCATGGGGCAAGGGGTACCCCGTTGGTGGTTCTTTATGATACACATATACTTACAATGACAAGAACTGACCGGTGACTAAAGTTGAGTAGCATATGGAACGACCCTTGTACTCAAGGGACATGAGATTGCCAACTTATGATTTATCAAGCATATACTCCATATTCGTTTCAATTTAACCTTAATCACTTCAATATGCTTATGATAGGGGCAATGAGACCTGGAAGCTTATAAGTACCATAATTTTTGGAAGCTCTTTACGAAACTTGAAATTCCTACTTCCCTTTGTCAAGGGCATTTCTTACCGCTTTTATATTGAGTCTCCACCTTCTATCTTTATGCACCAATTAAGAGAGCATAGTTGTCATTCTTAGTTTTATGTGCATTGTCCCAAAACTTATTGATTGATTCATAATGTTGATATTGCTTATTCTTAAATTATTTGTATCTAGTCACCCTTATGAACTTTGAAGGTGTCCTATGCATTTATGTTTTGCTACTCTATGAAGGACAAGCTGAATGCCACACATGTTATGTTTTCTATATGTGAAACAAACAAATGTCTTTCAATGCATTGTTATTCATGATCCTTTGTTTGTACCTTTGCATGATACAACATAATTACTATGTACTATTGTTAGAACTACATCATTCATGCTCATGTTAGAGTACTTTGATCCCAGCTTTCAATGCTTTGCAAATGGTTTCATCAAGATTGTGATGGTGCATGTCACCTCAAAAATTATTCTTTTATCACTTACCTACTCGAGGATGAGCAGGAGTTAAGCTTGGGGATGCTTGATATGTCGTAAACATATCTATAATTTTTGATGCTCCATGCTTGTTTAGTATCAACTTTGCTATATTTTGTCTACACTTTGAGGTATTTTTATACATTTTCTGGGACTAATCTATTAACAAGATGTCGCGGTGCCAGTTGCATGTTTTCTATTGTTTTTGGTTTCAGAAAAGCTAGTAAGGAAATATTCTCGGAATTGGACGGGATAAAATCCAAATTCAATATTTTACCAGAAGGAACATGGAGTCCGGAGGGAAAACGAAGTGGGGCCACGAGGCGACCACACCTGGTAGCAGCACGACCAGGGGCGCGCCAGCCCTAGGTGTGCCCCCCTCGGGCGCCCACCGACCTTGCCCCTTCGCCTATAAATTCACCCTAATGCAGAAACATTAAGCACCTGATCAAATCTCCACGAAACAGTCTGTAGCCGCCGCCACCATCGTCCCTAGATCGGGGGGATCTGAAGCTCTTCCTGGTACCCTGCCGGAGGGGAGAGATCATCCCGGAGGCCTTCTTCATCACCATGCCAGCCTCCGGTATGATGCGTGAGTAGTTCACCCTTGGACTATGGGTCCATACAGTAGCTAGATGGCTGTTTATCCTCCTTTGTGATATCATGTTTAGATCTTGTGAGCTCCGTTCATGATCAAGATCATCTATTTGTTATCATACATGTTGTGCTTGCGGGGATCCGATGGATATTGAGATACTATGTCAGATTGATTATTGATTATTGATTCTATCATGTTTGTGTTATTTGTGATCTTGCATGCTCTCCGTTGCTAGTAGATATCTTGGCCAAGTAGATGCTTGTGACTCCAAGAGGGAGTATTTATGCTCGATAGTGGGTTCATGCCTCTAGTAATCTAGGTAAGTGACATAAATCTCTAAGGTTGTAGATGTGTTGTTGCTACTAGGGAGAAAAAACAATCTTTTGTTCATGGAACAATTGTATTATTTACTTTACACACATTTATTAATGCAATTATCTGTTGCTTGCAACTTAATACTGGAGGGGGTTCGGATGATAACCTAAAGGTGGATTATTAGTCATAGATGCAGTTGGATTACGGTCTATGTATACTGTTGTAATGCCCAATAGAATCTCATAGGAGTCATGATGTCTAGTATATGAATTGTTATGCTTCATCAATCTGTCAATTGCCCTGATGTAATTTGTGCACCCAACATGTTATCTATCTTAAGGAGAACACCTCTAGTGAACTATGGATCCCGGTCCAATCTTAATCATTGATACATCATCTACTGTTATTGTTTACTTTCTAGAAGCAACTACTATCTTCCACACTATACGTTTAATCCTTTGTTTTTAGCAAACCGGTGAGATTGACCTCACTGTAAGTTGGGGCAAATTCTTGAGTTTGTGTTGTGTAGATTCCAAGTTGTTAGCAACACCTTGGAGTTGTTTCCTTACTCCTACTGGTTAGATAACCTTGGTTTCATTGCTGAGGGGAAACTTACTGATGTGCTCATCATACCTTCCTCTTGGGGTCTCCCAACAAAGCTCTACAGTGATCTGAGCCATCATATATGGACCGTCAACTCTCTGTGGTCTCGACAACACATGGGTCTCTATATCGGGGTTCTACTAACACCTACCCCATTGATCCTAGCTGGTATGCTGATACGAGATCGATCGATCATCTCACCAACGAGCTCGACAAACTTCACATCAAGGAGCATTATCAAGGGAAGGATCATCTCCATACAATAGCTGGTATACGCATTACTCGTATTCGAGGTATTGGCGCCCCTGCGTTGTTGAAACTGGTCGCCGGTGCGCATAGAGGCATCACCTTCATCCCCATAGGCTATTGTCCACCCGGTCAAACTGGCACCGGGGACGGACCCATGGGGTATGGCGTAGCGTGTGGCATCAGCTGCGGTCTAGCTACCACCACCTCAGCAAAGGAGCGGCCCACGGCGATCAAGGCAGAAGGAGGTGTGTGATACATTGCAAACATATCTATAATTTTTGATGCTCCATTCTTGTTTTGCACCAATTATATTATGTTTTGTCCACACGTTGTAGCATTTTTATGTTTTTTGGAACTAACATATTAACAAGTGCCACAGAGCTAGTTTCCTATTTTCTGCTGTTTTTGGTTTCAGAAAAACTAGTAAAGAAATATTCTTGGAATTGGATGAAACAAAAGCCAAAGTTCCTATTTTTCCCGACACGACATGGAGCCCGAAGGAGAGGGGAAATGCATCCCAGGGCGGTCACACCTGGGCCAGGCGTGGCCAGGGGGTGCGCCTCCCTAGGGTGTGCCCCCCCTGGAGATCCACCTACCTTGCCCCTTCGACTATATAAACCCCCTGAGACGAAAACCCTAAAGGACGGATCAGAATTCCACGAAAAAGTCCATAGCCGCCGCCACCATCGTCCCTAGATCGGGAGGGATTAGAAGCTCTTCCCGGCACCCTGCCGGAGAAGGGAGATCATCCTGGAGGCCTTCTTTGTCACCATGCCTGCTTCCGGAGTGATGTGTGAGTAGTTCATCCTTGGATTACGGGTCCATAGCAGTATCTAGATGGTTGTTTTTGTGCCACCATGTTTAGATCTTGTGAGCTGCCTATCATGATCAAGATCATCTTATCGTAATGCTACATGTTGTGTTTGCGGGGATCCGATGGATATTGAGTATTATGTCAGATTCATTATTGTTCTATCATGTCTATGTTATTTGTGATCTTGCATGCTCTCCGTTGCTAGTAGTTACTCTGGCCAAGTATTTGCTTGTGACTCCAAGAGGGAGTATTTATGCTCGATAGTAGGTTCATGCCTCTAGTAATCTGGGAGAGTGACAGAAACTTCTAAGATTGTAGATGTGTTGTTGCTACTAGGGAGAAAACAACAATCCTTTGTCCAAGGGCAATTGTATTGTTTACATTACACACTTTGCTTAATGTAATTATCTGTTGCTTGCAACTTTATACTCGAGGGTTGTTCGGATGATATCCTAGAGGTGGATTATTAGTCATAGATGCAGTTGGATTACCGTATATGTATCATGTTGTAATGCCCAAGTAAATCTCATAGTGATCATCATGGCATGTACATGCATTGTTATGCATTATCTATTTGTCAATTTCCCCGCTGTAATTTGTTCACCCAACATGTTATTTATCTTATGGAGAAAACACATCTAGTGAACTGTGGACCCTGGTTCATTCCTTCCCATTGATATTCTATCTACTATTGACTTTCTACAATTACCACAAGCAATTACTTTCTTACACAATATACGTTTAATCCTTTGTTTTCAGCAAAACCAGTGAGCTTGACAACCTCACTGATAAGTTGGGGCAAAATATTTTGGTTGTGTTGTGTGCAGGTTCCACATTGCTAGCAATACCTTCGGAAGCGGTTTCTTTCTCCTACTGGTTCGATAACCTTGGTTCCATAACTGGGGGAAAACTTGTTGCTGTGCTCATCATAACTTGCTCTTGGGGTTCCCAATAGGCTCTACATCAACTGAGCCAACATCAAGCTTTTCTAGCGCCGTTGCCGGGAAGAAAGAAGATTTCTGCAATGGGACTCTCTCACAACCAATCTCTTTACTTTGTTTTTTTTGCTTAGTTTCTTTTTCTTTTTTTGGTTTGCTTTTCTTTTTATCAAAAACACAAACAAATTATTTCCTAATTTAGTTGCTATTTCTGTTGGCTTGCTTTAATCTTGCAAAAATGACTACTCCTGAAAACACTAAGTTGTGTGACTTCACTAGCACAAACAACAATGATTTCATTTGCACACATATTGATCCACCTATTCTTGAAGCTACTTTCTATGAAATTAAACCTGCTTTGTTGAATCTTGTTATGAAAGAGCAATTTTCTGGTGTTGGTACTGATGATGCCGCTGCTCACCTTAATAATTTTGTTGAACTTTGTGAAATGCAGAAATATAAGGATGTAGATGGAGATATTATTAAGCTTAAATTATTTCCTTTGTCTTTAATAGGAAGAGCTAAATATTGGTTTTTATCTTTGACTAAAAATAGTATTGATTCTTGGATTAAATGCAAAGATGCTTTCATTGGAAAATATTATCCTCCTGCTAATATTATATCCATGAGAAGTGACATAATGAAATTTAAACAATTTGATAATGAACATGTTGCTCAATCTTGGGAAAGAATGAAATCTTTAGTGAAGAATTTCCCCACTCATGGACTGACTACTTGGATGATTATCCAAACCTTTTATGCAGGATTGAATTTTTCTTCAAAAAATTTGTTGGATTCAGCTCCTGGAGGTACCTTTATGTCCATCACTTTGCGAGCTACAATAAAGCTCCTAGATGATTAATTATTCTTAATGGCACATTGAGAGAGCTCCACAAGGTAAGAAGGTAAATTCTATCGAAGAAACCTCCTCCTTGAGTGATAAGATTGATACTATTATGTTTATGATTGTTAGTGGAAAAACTCATATTAATCCAAATAATGTTCCTTTAGCCTCTTTGGTTGATCAAGAAGAGCAAGTTGATATGAAATTCATTAGAAGTAATAATTTTAGCAACAATGCTTATGGTAGTAATAATTATAGGCCATATCCTTCTAATAATGGTAATGCTTATGGAAATTCTTATGGAAATTCCTAAAACAACAATATAAGTGCACCCTCTGAACTTGAATTCATGCTTCAAGTTGATAGCCTTGCCCTTGATGTTGAACTTTCAATAAAACTATTGAGGAAAATCTTGAAAAAATTGATGATCTTGCTTCTAAAGTTGATAGCCTTGCCCTTCATTTGAACTTCTTAAATTAAAAGTTATTCCTCATGATGTTAAAGAAAGCAAGACCTCATTGAATGTCATTCAAGTTAGATTGATGAAAATGTTAGGATGTTAGCTGAATTGCATGTTAGGTGGGAAAGAGAAGATGAAATTTCTAGAAATAAAAATATGACTAAAATTTATACCATTACCACCACTAGTGATGTTGATGCTATCAAATCTCTTACTATTAATGGTAAAATAATTGGTGTAGACAAAGTCCCCAGCCCTTTTACAACATTGCATCAACCCACTGGAACTTTTTCCAATAAAAATGCTGAAATTTTTCGAAATATGGGAGACAAAAGTTCTACTACCTTTGAGGATAATTTTGATTTTGATATTGATGGTTGCAATATTTATGAAGTAATTATGTTCTTGCAAAAGCTTGTTATAAGTCCTAATGCTAGTGCTATGAATATGGCTTTTACAAAACATATTACAAATGCTCTCATGAAAATTAAAGAAGAAAAATTGAAACATGAAGCTTCTATTACTAGGAAATTAGAAGATGGTTCGGATCCCATCATTAATATGAAAGTGAATGATTTTGATTTCAAAGCTTTATGTGATATTTGTGCTAGTGTCTCTATTATGCCTAGAAAAAGTTATGATATGCTTGATTTACCACCATTGGAAGATTGTTATTTGGATGTCCATCTTGATGATAATGCTAAAAAGAAAACTATGGGGAGAATTAATGATGTTCTTATTATGGTTAACAATAACTTTGTCCCCATTGATTTCTATGTTTTGTATGTTGAATGTAATGCTTCTTGTCCTATTATTTTGGGAAGACTTTTTCTTAGAACTGTTGGTGCCATTATTGATATGAAGGAAGGCACCATTAAATATCAATTCCCGCTGAAAAAAGGTATAGAACACTTCCCTCGAAAAAGAAAGAAGCTATATTTTGAATCTCTTATTAAAACAAATTTTGATGTTGATGCTTCTTCATTCAAAAATACTTGATTCTTGCTTTCTGTGCCTAGCTGAAAGGCGTTAAATAAAAGCACTCTTGGGAGATAACCCAATTTTTATTTCAGTAAGTTTCTTTTGTTGAGTCTTGGAAGTTATTACCTCTGTAATAACCTCTCCTTATCCTTTTTGTTTGGTTTTTGTGCCAAGAATATCCTCTAATGAGAGGGAAGTAAAATTTGGGGAAGTTGCTGTCCCGAAACAGATTTATGTGCTTTGCTGTAAAAAATCGTGAAAAATCCCAGAACGTTGTATTGATCTGCAATTTTTGTGTGAGTGCCCCTGATATTTGCCCAACTTTCTTTAGTTTTGCACTTTTCGATTTAAGCAACAGAAGATTTTTGACAAAATCGGTCTTTACCTGCAGGTCTGTTTTGACAGATTTCGGCCATTATTTGCATTTGCCTCTTAAATTGATTTCTTTTGAGTTCTTTTGATCACTTGAGCTTTTAAAATGAATTTCTACAGTAGATTATGTTTAATGGATGATTTACTTGAGTTGAAACTGAACCCAAAGGTTTATTATCTTGCATACACTAATGTTGCTAATAAAGATTGTGTGAATTTTGTATGAAGGAAGTTTTCAAGTGTAGGGAGAGAATGATGTGATAAGATGAAGTATGGAAAAAAGCTCAAGCTTGGGGATGCCACCCATGTCACCCCAAGAAATATTCAAGAGGTACAAGCGTCAAAGATTGGGGATGCCCAAGGCATCCCCTTCTTCATCAACAAAAATCTCAGGTCTTCTTTCAAGATACTATATTTTTTGCTTCATGCACTATGTGTTGTTCTTGGAGCGTATTTGTTTTTGTTGTTAGTTTTATTTTGTTTTGTTTGCTACAATAAGTTGTTTGGATCCCACCACGCTTCTTTTGGAGAAGTCACACCCCGTTTTTCATTGCCTAGAACACTCTAGTTTTCACCCTTATTGTTCCGTGAGTGTTCTCCTTTGCTAGCACTGCGTTTAGCTTTAGTTTTCTTCTTCTTGCTTGCTTATAACTTTTTAGTTATTATTTTTAGTTAGGTGAGACATGTTCTCTGGTCTTTATTGATTATTATCTTTGTGAGTTGTTTCAAATAAGTCGATTGGTGTTGGAAAAGAGTAGAATGTTTCATGCTTGTGGTGGTACAAAAAGAAGCTTGTTTTGACTGTGACTTAGACTTTATCATGCCATGTTAGATGTAGCTTTAACCATATTCTTAGTGATTATTGTTGTAGCATGACTTGTTTCAAACAATTGAGATTGCTTAATGTGCCATGAAAGAATCATGTGTTTTTTTAGCATACAAAAGCATAATATTGTGGTATTCTCCTTTGATGCTTTATTTGGGTTGACTTGGCACATGCTTACACCATGTTAGGACTATGAACAAGTCATCTTAGCCTCTATGATCATTTATTTTTTGACTTGTGATATCACTTTATGCTTTGATTAATAATTTTTTGTCGCTCTCCATGATTATGGCCATTATTGCTCTCTTAGTTGGTCGCTCCCAGTATTTTGCTAGCCTCCACCTGTACTGAGTATGATCTCTACTCGTGCATCCAACTCCCAAGAAACCAAGTTATTCCAAAGAGTCCACTATAAATTCCTATGCATGGTGTGTTACACCATCCCAAGTATATTCATGTTTTTATATATCTTACAAATTAAAGTTTTGTTATGAGAAAATTAGTGATTAAAGCTCTCACAAACTTGAAGGCACATTTTATTTCTTGCACTTAATAAACCTGAACCATTGTGACTATCTTATGATGCTTATATGCTTGCAAATTATAAGTTGGGATTTAGCAAAACCATGCTGTCATGGGGCACGCTTTCAACATTGCACTTGTTCTGTTTAGTTGATATCATGTTCTATTTATTTGATATCATATTTGCCCTCACTTTAACCTTAATCACTTCAAGATGCTTATGATAGGGGCAATGATAGCTCAAAGCTAATAAGTACCATAATTTTTGGAAGCTTTATAAAACCATTTAATCCCTGCTTCCCTCTGTGAAGGGCATTTCTTTTTTACTTTTATGTTGAGACTCCATCTTCTATATTTATGCAGCAGTTAAGAGAGCATAGTTGTCATTCTGAGTTCAATGTACATTGTCCCACAACTTGTTGATTGATTCATAATTATGGTATTTCTTATTCTTGAACTATTTGTATCTAGTCACCCTTATGAACTTTGAAGGTGTCCTATGCATTTATGTTTTGCTATTCCATGAACGAAAAGCTAAATACCACTCTTGCTATGTTTTCTATATGTGAAACATACAAATTTCTTTCAAAGCATTATTCATGATCTTTGTTTGTGTAGCCTTTCATGTTGCAACATAGTTGCTATGTCTAATTGTTATAAATATATCTTTCATGCTTATGTTAGAGTACTTTGATCCCAGCTATCAATGCTTTGCAACACCTTGATCAAGATTGTGATGGTGCATGTCACCTCACAAATTATTCTTTTTATCACTTACCTACTCGAGGACGAGTAGGAGTTAAGTTTGGGGATGCTGATACGTTGCAAACGTATCTACAATTTTTGATGCTCCATGCTTATTTTGCATCAATTATATTATGTTTTGTCCACACTTTGTGGCATTTTGATGAATTTTCTGGAACTAACATATTAACAAGTGCCATAGAGCCCGTTTCCTGTTTTCTGCTGTTTTTGGTTTCAGAAAAACTAGTAAAGAAATATTCTCGGAATTGGATGAAACAAAAGCCGAAGTTCCTATTTTTCCGACACGACATGTATCCCGAAGGAGAGGGGGAGACGCACCCTAGGGCAGCCACACCTGGGCCAGGCGTGGCCAGGGGAGCGCGCCTCCCTAGGGTGTGGGCCCCTTGGCTCTCCACCGACCTTGCCCCTTCGCCTATATAAACCCCCCGAGAAAAACCCTAAAGGCTGGATCAGAATTCCACAAAAAATTCCATAGCCGACGCCACCATCGTCCCTATATCGGGAGGTCTATGAAGCTCTTCCCGGAACCTTGCCGGAGAGGGGAGATCATCCCGGAGGCCTTCTTCATCACCATGCCCGCCTCCGGAGTGATGTGTGAGTAGTTCATCCTTGGACTACGGGTCCATAGCAGTAGCTAGATGGTTGTTTCTCCTATTTGTGCCACCATGTTTAGATCTTGTGAGCTGCCTATCATGATCAAGATCATATTATTGTAAGGCTACATGTTGTGTTTGTGGGGATCTGATGGATATTGAGTATTATGTCAAATTGATTATTGCTCTATCATGTCTATGTTATTTGTGATCTTGCATGCTCTCCATTGCTAGTAGTTACTCTGGCCAAGTATTTGCTTGTGACTCCAAGAGGGAGTATTTATGCTCGATAGTAGGTTCATGCCTCTAGTAATCTAGGAGAGTGACAGAAACTTCTAAAATTGTAGATGTGATGTTGCTACTAGGGAGAAAACAACAATCCTTTTGTTGGAGATATGCCCTAGAGGCAATAACAAAAGTAGTTATTATTATATCTTTGTGTTTATGATAAATGTTTACATTCATGCTATAATTGTATTAACCGGAAACTTTAATACTTGTGTGATTTGTAAACTTGTTAGAGTCCCTAGTGAAGCCTCTTTGTAACACTATTTTGTTGGTTAATGGATGATCATGGTTTCCTGATCATGAACATTGAGATGTTATTAGCAACAAGATCATATCATTAGGAGAATGGTATGATGGACATACTCATATAGATAAGCGTAGCATAAAGATCAATTCATTTTAATAGTTGAATTGCTATAAGCTTTCAGATACATAGTAACCAAATTCCTATGACCATGAGATCATGCTAATCACCATCAACGGAAGGATGCTTTGATGACATCAAACACCACTTCGTAACTGGGTGGTTATAAAGGTGGAATTGAGTGTTCAAAAAGTATGTGTTGAGGCGCATGGATCAAGAGTGGGATTTGTCCATCCATATGACGGATAGATATACTCTGGGCCCTCTCGGTGGAATGTCATCCAATTAGCTTACAAGCATGTGACTGGCTCACAAGGGATCACTTATCACAGGAACGAGTAAAGAGTACTTATCAGTATCAAGGTTGAACTAGGTATATAGAGATACCAACAATTATACCCCGGATAAGTAAAATATCGTGAGACTAAGGGAAATTGGTTTCGTATGTAAATGGTTCATTCGATCGCAAAGTAATCGTAGAAATATGTGGGAGCCATATGAATTTCCAGATTCCTCTATTGGTTATTGATCAAAGAAGAGTCTCGGTCATGTCTGTATAATTCACAAACCGCAGGGAGACACACTTAAGGATTCAATGTTGTTTAGTAGATATGGAATGTGAGTAAGAATACCGAATGTTGTTTGGAGTCTCCGATGGGATAAGGGATATCACGAGAAGATCCAGAATGGTCCGGAGAATAAGATTTATATAAGGAAAGTGCAATTCCGGAGTTCGGGAATGATTCTGTTGTTTTCAACGGAATGATCTAGAAGGGTCCAGAAGGTTCACCGAACCAGAAGGGGAAGGGTACATGAATGAGTCATGGCAAAGTGGAATGGTTTCATCATGTCCTAGGTCAAAGGGATGTGCAAATAAAATAGAGAAATCAAACTCCAAAATTGGAAGTCAAAAGGCAAGTTTGAAAAGTCAAACTGGGACAATGTATCCTGGTGGAGGGAGGAGAGGAAACCTCCTCTCCCTCTACCATGCGCCAAGGAGGAGGGGGAGTTGGGGGAGGATTCAACCTCCCCTCCCTAGCTGCCCCTCCCTCTCATAAATAGAGGGGAGAGGGCTGCCCCTCCACCACACCACACCACCACCACAACCCCACCCCAAGCCGCCGCCGCCGGCCTCACCTCCCCTCTCCGGCCTCTAAACCCTAGACGCCGAGGAACCCTTATAATATGTCCTACCCGCTCCGGCTTAAGGCGAAGCCCTGCGAGATCTTCTCTCTAACTCCGACATCACGCCGTCGTGCTGTTGGAAGCGTTAGGGTAGAACTACAACCTCCATTGCCTGTTAGAACAAGGGAGAGGAAGGTCTTCATCGAGTACCGAACGTGTGACCGACTGCGGGAGCGCTGCCAGAACGCGGCGCCGGAAGGATCCTCTACGCGATCTTGAGATCGGCAAGTGAACGACTACATCACCCACAAGAATCTTTTCTCGTTAAACACTTTGGAATCTTTGAGGGTGAGTATTCTAATCGACTCGTTGCTACAATCTAGTAGATAGATCTTGGCTTGTGTGTGTTCATGCGGTAGAATTTTTTTTGTTTTCCATGCTACGAACCCCTATAGTGGTATCGGAGCCATGTCTATATGTAGATCTATTGCACAAGTAGAACACAATGGTCATTGTGGGCGGTGGTGCTTTTATTATCAATTGATTCTTGTGTACTTTTCATCTTGCGGTATGGCGGGATGAAGTGGTCCGGGCTAACCTTACATGACATCGTTCATGAGACTTGCTCCATGTCGTGGTATTGCCGACGAGTACACCATGGAGGGGTCCTCACAGTGCGTGTTTAGAGACATGGGGTAAGGCGAACGGTTGACGAGTACGAGGTAACACAGCTTACCCAGGTTCAGATCCCACAACAGTGGCGGAATCCTACTCCTATAAATCACTATAATGGCAATACGCCGAGTTACAGAGATAGGTTCGTTGTGCGAGGTGTGTGTAAAAATGTAAGGTTCCCAACCTTTAATAAGGTAGAGTCCCCTGTGTTTACAATGCTAGTACCTGGATCAATAGCTAGCATCCACAGTTAAGATGTAATATCAAGAAACAAAGGTCATAATACAACTTTATAACCAGGAATAAAGTAATTTATTACATCTTACATAGCTCATTTGGCTATTACATTACATTGCAGCAGAATATCTATTAGCATGGGGTCCTTCATCTTCAAAGTGCCACAAGCAGACATGTTGGTTGTAGACTTTGTAATCCTAATCATCAAACTTTACTAACATCAATCAAACCTGCAACATACAAGTTACAGCCACAAGGGTCAATACATTTGAATTGTATTGCCAAGTGATACTATGGTAGTATAGTGGAGTCTATCATCTATATGCATTTGTCAAAGTGGAGTTGAGGCTTGCATTGCTCAAAATAGGTTTTTCCTTATCATTTGAAAACACTAAGTTTTTGCTTGACAAAAATCACCCAAGGCATCTACCAATCAAGATTGAAGATCCTTTAACCCTTGTTCAATCCACAAGTTTTTAACTTAGAAATTTGGATGATGAGATTCTTGATAGCTTCCATGTCTTGATGCTCAAATTGTCCTTTACCAGGGACATGGCTAAGTACTTAGATTTTACACTCTGCAGAGGTGGTGCACTTTCCCCACAAGACTTGGTTTCAACAAGACAAGATCTTTCAGAAGCCTTTCCTTAGACCAAATGGACGCGTTCCAACCTATCATCCCACTACCACCAACTGTCCAAATGGCTAAGTTGTGGCACACCGGGTAAAACCACTACTAGAAAATCGCATGTTAAATAAAACTTTGTGCATCATCATGGCATCATGCATCTTTGGCTCTCAGAATATGTTAGATAAAAACTATTTTGTCTGATACAATACCTCTTCTCTTATTACAAAACAAGTCTTATAATTATCTGTTAAATTAATTGCCTAAAAATTATTTGCTAAAAAGATTTAAAACAAAACAACACCATAAATATTTTACAAAATAATAAAACCCAACCCTAGACCAACCTTTTCCTACCTACATCTAATCCTACCCAGCCCCTCCACATCATCCCCACCAATCCCCTCCCTCCACCTCACCGTTCCCTCCACCTCATCCTCGACTCAGCCACCTCACCAATCCCAGCCGCACCCACTCCCCACCTCCTTCTCCCTGCCCCTGGGCCCCACCCGCACTGGTCAGCCCCGCCTGGGCCCACCCCACGGGACCCTCCTGGCCACTCGCCCGCTCCCGCAAACCACCCCGCTCCTCCCGCACTCCACGCCCCCTGGCCTGATTCCCACCACCCGACAACCCCGGTCTCGCTCTGGCCCCACCCTGTTCGACCCCCTCTCCCACCTACCGCAAGCCCAACCCCCACCTTCCTCCTCTCGACCCCCTCCTCGATCCCGCGCCGCCGGGTGGTTCTCCTGTCGCCGGGGTTGCTCCCCCTCCCTCTCGCCTCGCACCCTGCCGCCAGAGGCCACCCTCTTCCTTAGCCCACCTCCCCGAAGCCTCCCCCTCGGCCGCCTGAAGCCAGGCCAGCCGCCTCTTGCCCGTCCTTGAGCCCGCCCCCGTCCTCACATACGTCCGCTGCCCCGGCCCCAAGCTCGCCCGCCAGCTGACAGCCAAGGCAGCCTCCCGACGCCCTGCTCGAACCCGACGCCTCTCGGGCCGTCTCGCCTCCGTGGCGCCCCTCCTTCCTCCTCCCAGCGAGCCGCTGCCTCCTCCTCCTGGCCTCCTCAGGCGCCATGCCGCCATGAGCCGCCGTGGCCACCTCTCTTTCTGCGTCCCCGGCCGCCGTCTTCCCCCTCTCCGGTGCCCTCTACGGCACCAACCCCCGCGGTTGTCTCCCTGGCCCGCGCTTGCTGCCCCCGTGTACCACCCCCTCGCCGCCGCCGTGCCTCTCCTTGAGCTGCGCCTCTGTCCCGCGCCCCTCGCCAGCGAGTTCCGCCGCCGGCTGCAGCGACCTTGCCTACCCCATCACCCTGCGCCGTTCTCCTCAGGCCGCAAGCGCCGTCGCGTTTCTCCCTGCCCTGCAGCTGCCTTCGGCCGTGCCCATGTCGTGTGAGCGAGTGAGGCCAGTTCTCGTTGTATGGTGTGACCGTGGGTGGAGACACGGTGAAGGGTCGATCTATGGATGGATGTAGTGGGGTGGAGTGGAGCTGATGTTTGGTGGCGATGGTTGATGATGTGGTGGTAGTGCCTCCCGATGAACAGAACTAAAAAGTGTACAAGAACCTCATCATTGGCAAATACAGATGGACGACAAGTACTCCGACAAGGACCATCCGATGCCAAGGTCTCCTTCCTGGAACGCCAATATTCTCGATCCGATGGTTGAGACCCCGAAGCTCCAATGCCCCGGATCCCGACGACCGACCCCGTCAAACCCGAGACCACAAGATCGCCACGAGGACGACAAGTTCTTCTTCCCGAACGCCAAGACCGACCCGATACGAGGACCCGACAAGATCTTCGTGACAACAAGATCGGCACCGACCAGGGCGGATCCGATGTGCCCCCGACGCCAACCAGGTCCTTCTTCGCGGAACGCCAAGATCTACTCTGTTATCCGAGAACGATCCCGCCGAGACCGAACCCCAGATCCGAACCCTGAGACCCGACCCCGAACCCCTCGGAGCCCAAGATCGCCGAGACCTAATGTGTGACCCCTATCCGAGATCCCTATTTTTATAAATGATATATCATTGTTGCATATTAAATTGTTCATGCATGCATATTGTCATGTGGTTTGGGGGCCTTATGCCGATTCACCTTATAATTAAATATGGGGCCCATATGCGGGCAAATCTAGCCTTATATTGGCCCCATTTAAATTTGTGCATCGAACCGGTACTATATTTTGCCATGTGAAGACAACATTTAAATTGCGGGGGTTCCAAATAACTTGAACCGTTTAATTAAATGTTGGGACCCCGGTTCCGCTTAATATGGCCTAATTGCATCGCATATTTGCCATGCCATACATCATACATGCATCATGCCGATCTTCTGCTGTAGTATTAAATAGTGCATCCGGTGTTTATTCTAGTGTTTTGCTTCTTCACGGATAAGACCGTTGAGTTGATGCGAGTGTCGACCCGATCTTCGAATGAACCTTCGGCAATGTTTTTCAGGCGAGCATTCTTCCCCTTTCTACCTATCTTACCTTTGTAGTATTTATTTCTTCCTGTTGATCTATTGCTATCTGTGTTGCGATGCTCTAGTTTCCGTACCCGTGATATCCCTTGCAGCCATATATTGCCTTGGACACATCCTATTACCTGTTGTTTGGTAGATAGCTGGACTTGCGCGTCGTAGTCGCTTGCTCTAGTGCTGTTGCGTGTCGCCAAGTACCACAGTTTTTGGAGTATTTGCCGCATGTTTATTGTTGGAGATGATCATAACTTTAATTATTGTTTAATAACTAAAACTGAAGTAGGTAATGCAGAGGCACAGGTGGGCAATAGATGTTATTTGGTTGTTAACCGTCCACTTGTGTCTCGTAGGACCCCGAGTTCTTGACACCTGTTCCGAGATCGAGCGCGCTAACCACATGTGGGATGTATGGCACCCCATCGATTTAGTACCTGATTTCAAAGTACTGTACTGGGGGCCACAAGTAGTTTGGGGCTTTATTACTATTCTGTACTTATGCCATGCTTTACTGCTTTATTTACGATTGTGCGAGGAGCACCTGTACTGTTTAGGATCGTGACCCGTTTTCGTTGTATCGACAAGCCCGAGAGTTTCGGGTTCCCAGTCGTTTACAGCCGGCTCCACAAACCCTGAGTCCGTCTCGGAGCCCGTCCGACTTCGTTGCGGGTAGACTTAGTGGGGTGGCCCCTCGTGCTTGCTTTGGGTCTGGGAAACGTCATGACTTAGGCCCCGCCGACATACCGATGGGTGTGTGTTAATTGATCTGGCAAAAAGGGTCGAAGTGCGTGTGGATACTTTGGTGCACCCCTGCAGGGTTAAATCTTTTCGACAAGCCATGTCCGCGGTTATGGACGACTTGGAGCACAGTGCTTGATCATAGACAACTATAACTAAAGTTTACTGTTATAATTTGACTTGTATCCGATATGACTAGTAATCAGCTTCACTACAACGGAATGGCTAAATAAAAGTACCAACAACTGCTGGGTTTGGGGATATCTCATGCTAATTGTATCTGACTAGTAAGTGTTGCAACTACAACGGAATGGTTAACTAAAAGTGCGCACTTCTTATTATATCAGGACGACTATCTACACCTGACTAGTAATTGCCGCCAATATAACGGAATGAATAAAACTGCCAACTGTGTGAGTTCCTCGGTTGACTTCCTCGTCTGGTCTCGAGGGGGAAATACCAGGATGCGTATGTTTGGTGGTAGTATCAGGTTGGTTCCGAATAGGTCTTTCTTACCCCTCTCTGATAGCCGCTAGTTGTATCGAGTCTCTATAGGTTGTTTAGTGCATGCTGCGCTGCCGCTCAGTCCACCATACCTATGTAGGAGAGGACCGCCGAATTCTAGCCTCGCCGTCTTGGCCTCGATCGACCGCTCTCTCTTTTTTCCTTTGCCCTTTGTCGGCACCCTTTTGTTTAAGCAGGTTTTGAGATCGACGTCGTTAGCAGGGTTACCCTTCCGGCTTGGCCTGGGCAGGGTTATGGACGCCATTGGTTATTCTTCAGGGCTCTTAGCCCCATTTGCATCTTGTCCGTAGCTGGACGCTCTATCGTTTTCAAGGTGATTTGGATCTTTGTTCTGTAAATCTGTATTCTTGACTCATGGAGTCGTGTTGTATATATATCTGTTCTGTGGGTCCCATCGAGGACTGTTGTGTAATGTTATTACTTCGTTTTCCACCCGCACGCAAGTGCCTGGTGGGCACCTTTGAATCGTTTCTATGCGGGTTTGGCGGGAATCGCTAAAACTTGCATAGGGCCGATTCTGAGGGTGTTACAGAGTGGTATCAGAGCTCAGCAGTTGCGATACCCCACAAGTCCAGCCTGTAGGATAACCCAGCTGACGGCCGAAGTAGAGTGTCAAAAGCTATTTTTGCAAAATCGGTTGGATAGATCTAGATAGGTCTGCTTTTACTCCTTACCCCTCTGCTATTCTCCTCTTACCTCTACGTGTTTTGAATCCGCTCTCGTCTCTTTCTTCGAGTCCAGGAATTCTCGTGGTTGGGTTTTCGTCGTACCTTCTGGTTTTCGCTTCCTCCTTTGGTAACGGTGTTGCTGCATCTGGTCTTCATGCTATCCGAGGAGTCCTTCGTCTGGTGGACTTCTCTTTGTTCCTTCTCGTGCCTTCCGGTGTTTTCCGACGCGACGACATCATCCACGTCAGATCCGATGCAGAGTCTGCATCACTCCTTTGTTCCGACCCTCGTTTGTCGAGATCTTCAGTCTGATTCCGAGAATGGTTGCACACTTTTCTACTGATTGTGCAGAGTAATAGTTTGGATGCGTGATGGATTGGCCCCCATGCCGACTACTCACTCTACTCGCTTGTGTACATTGAAGTGGATGAGAATGCATCGGTTCCCTCTTTCCATCGAAGCTAGAGGTGGCTTTACTTGTTGATACCTCTACCTTCGCCCTTTGTTTCCCGGAGTGTTCTATCGACGATCACGGACAGCGACCTCTTGTTAGTGGTGTCGCGAGGATCTACACTATGCGAGAAGATTCTGATCGCCGCCTTCTTCCCGATACCATGAGGCGGATCTCGAGGGCGAGATCCATTGTTAGTGGTGTCGAATTGTGGCACCCCGGGTAAAACCACTACTAGAAAATCGCATGTTAAATAAAACTTTGTGCATCATCATGGCATCATGCATCTTTGGCTCTCAGAATATGTTAGCTAAAAACTATTTTGTCTGATACAATACCTCTTCTCTTATTACAAAACAAGTCTTATAATTATCTGTTAAATTAATTGCCTAAAAATTATTTGCTAAAAAGATTTAAAACAAAACAACACCATAAATATTTTACAAAATAATAAAACCCAACCCTAGACCAACCTTTTCCTACCTACATCTAATCCTACCCAGCCCCTCCACATCATCCCCACCAATCCCCTCCCTCCACCTCACCGTTCCCTCCACCTCATCCTCGACTCAGCCACCTCACCAATCCCAGCCGCACCCACCCCCCCCCCCCTTCTCCCCGCCTGGCCCCACCAGACTGGTCAGCCCGCTGGCCCACCCCGCGGGACCCTCCTGGCCACTCGCCCGCTCCCGCAAACCACCCCGCTCCTCCCGCACTCCACGCCGCCTGGCCCGATTTCCACCACCCGACAACCCCAGTCCCGCTCTGGCCCCACCCTGTTCGACCCCCTCTCCCACCTACCGCAAGCCCAACCCCCACCTTCCTCCTCTCGACCCCCTCCTCGATCCCGCGCCGCCGGGTGGTTCTCCTGTCGCCGGGGTTGCTCCCCCTCCCTCTCTCCTCGCACCCTGCCGCCAGAGGCCACCCTCTTCCTTAGCCCACCTCCCCGAAGCCTCCCCCTCGGCCGCCCTTGCAAGCCATGGCGGCCTCTGCCCGTCCATGAGCCCGGCCCCGCGCCCGTCCTCACCTCCGTCCGCTGCCCGGCCCCAAGCTCGCCCTGGCCACTGCACTTGACATGGCTCAGCCTCCCCCGACGCCCTCTGCTCGAACCCGACCGCCTCTCGGGCCGCCGTCCTCGCCTCCGTCGGCGCCCCCTCCTTCCTCCTCCCCAGCGAGCCGACGCTGCCTCCCTCCTCCCTGGGCCTCCTCTGGGCCGCCATGCCGCCGCTGCGAGCCGCCGTGGCCACCTCTCTTTCTGCGTCCCCGGCCGCCGTCTTCCCCCTCTCCGGTGCCCTCTACGGCACCAACCCCTGTTTGTCTCCTGTCCGCGCTTGCCCGTGTACCACCCCTCGCCGCCGTTTCTCCTTGAGCCGCCCGCGCCTGCTCCTCGCCCGAAGTTCGCCGCCCGGCTGCAGCGACCTTGCCTACCCCGTCACCCTGCGACGTTCTCCTCCGGCCGCAAGCGCCGTCGCGTTTATCCCTTCCCTGCAGCTGCCTTCGGCCGTGCCCGTGTCGTGTGAGCGAGTGAGGCCAGTTCTCGTTGTATGGTGTGACCGTGGGTGGAGACACGGTGAAGGGTCGATCTATGGATGGATGTAGTGGGGTGGAGTGGAGCTGATGTTTGGTGGCGATGGTTGATGATGTGGTGGTAGTGCCTCCCGATGAACAGAACTAACAAGTGTACAAGAACCTCATAATTGGCAAATACAGATGGACGACAAGTACTCCGACAAGGACCATCCGATGCCAAGGTCTCCTTCCTGGAACGCCAAGATTCTCGATCCGATGGTTGAGACCCGGCTCAACGCCCCGGATCCCGACGACCGACCCCGTCGAACCCGAGACCACAAGATCGCCACGAGGACGACAAGTTCTTCTTCCCGAACGCCAAGACCGACCCGATACGAGGACCCGACAAGATCTTCGTGACAACAAGATCGGCACCGACCAGGGCGGATCCGATGTGCCCCCGACGCCAACCAGGTCCTTCTTCGCGGAACGCCAAGATCTACTCTGTTATCCGAGAACGATCCAGCCGAGACCGAACCCCAGATCCGAACCCTAAGACCCGACCCCGAACCCCTCGGAGCCCAAGATCGCCGAGACCTAATGTGTGACCCCTATCCGAGATCCCTATTTTTATAAATGATATATCATTGTTGCATATTAAATTGTTCATGCATGCATATTGTCATGTGGTTTGGGGGCCTTATGCCGATTCACCTTATAATTAAATATGGGGCCCATATGCGGGCAAATCTAGCCTTATATTGGCCCCATTTAAATTTGTGCATCGAACCGGTACTATATTCTGCCATGTGAAGACAACATTTAAATTGCGGGGGTTCTAAATAACTTGAACCGTTTAATTAAATGTTGGGACCCCAGTTCCGCTTAATATGGCCTAATTGCATCGCATCTTTGCCATGCCATACATCATACATGCATCATGCCGATCTTCTGCTGTAGTATTAAATAGTGCATCCGGTGTTTATTCTAGTGTTTTGCTTCTTCACGGATAAGACCGTTGAGTTGATGCGAGTGTCGACCCGATCTTCGAATGAACCTTCGGCAATGTTTTTCAGGCGAGCATTCTTCCCCTTTCTACCTATCTTACCTTTATAGTATTTATTTCTTCCTGTTGATCTATTGCTATCTGTGTTGCGATGCTCTAGTTTCCGTACCCGTGATATCCCTTGCAGCCATATATTGCCTTGGACACATCCTATTACCTGTTGTTTGGTAGATAGCTGGACTTGCGCGTCGTAGTCGCTTGCTCTAGTGCTGTTGCGTGTCGCCAAGTACCACAGTTGTTGGAGTATTTGCCGCATGTTTATTGTTGGAGATGATCATAACTTTAATTATTGTTTAATAACTAAAACTGAAGTAGGTAATGCAGAGGCACAGGTGGGCAATAGATGTTATTTGGTTGTTAACCGTCCACTTGTGTCCCGTAGGACCCCGAGTTCTTGACACCTGTTCCGAGATCGAGCGCGCTAACCACATGTGGGATGTATGGGCACCCCATCGATTTAGTACCTGATTTCAAAATCTTGTCTTGGGGCCACAAGTAGTTTGGGGCTTTATTACTATTCTGTACTTATGCCATGCTTCTTGCTTTATTTACGATTGTGCGAGGAGCACTGTCTTGTTAGGATCGTGACCCGTTGCGTTGTATCGACAAGCCCGAGTTTCGGGTTCCCGATCGTTACATGGCTCCACAAACCCTGAGTCCGTCTCGGAGCCCGTCCGACTTCGTTGCGGGTAGAGTTAGTGGGGTGGCCCCTCGTGCTTGCTTTGGGTCTGGGAAACGTCATGACTTAGGCCCCGCCGACATACCGATGGGTGTATGTTAATTGATCTGGCAAAAAGGGTCGAAGTGCGTGTGGATACTTTGGTGCACCCCGGCAGGGTTAAATCTTTTCGACAAGCCGTGTCCGCGGTTATGGACGACTTGGAGCACAGTGCTTGATCATAGACAACTATAACTAAAGTTTACTGTTATAATTTGACTTGTATCCGATATGACTAGTAATCAGCTTCACTACAACGGAATGGCTAAATAAAAGTACCAACAACTGCTGGGTTTGGGGATATCTCATGCTAATTGTATCTGACTAGTAAGTGTTGCAACTACAACGGAATGGTTAACTAAAAGTGCCCACTTCTTATTATATCAGGACGACTATCTACACCTGACTAGTAATTGTCGCCACTATAACGGAATGAATAAAACTGCCAACTGTGTGAGTTCCTCGGTTGACTTCCTCGTCTGGTCTCGAGGGGGAAATACCAGGATGCGTATGTTTGGTGGTAGTATCAGGTTGGTTCCGAATAGGTCTTTCTTACCCCTCTCTGATAGCCGCTAGTTGTATCGAGTCTCTATAGGTTGTTTAGTGCATGCTGCGTTGCCGCTCAGTCCACCATACCTATGTAGGCGAGGACCGCCGAATTCTAGCCTCGCCGTGTACTGGCCTCAGTACTGACCGCTCTCTTTTTTTTTTCCTTTGTCCTTTGTCGGCACCCCTTTTGTTTAAGCAGGTTTTGAGATCGACGTCGTTAGCAGGGTTACCCTTCCGGCTTGTCCTGGGCAGGGTTATGGACGCCATTGGTTATTCTTCAGGGCTCTTAGCCTCATTTGCATCTTGTCCGTAGCTGGACGCTCTATCGTTTTCAAGGTGATTTGGATCTTTGTTCTGTAAATCTGTATTCTTGACTCATGGAGTCGTGTTGTATATATATCTGTTCTGTGGGTCCCATCGAGGACTGTTGTGTAATGTTATTACTTCGTTTTCCACCCGCACGCAAGTGCCTGGTGGGCACCTTTGAATCGTTTCTATGCGGGTTTGGCGGGAATCGCTAAAACTTGCATAGGGCCAATTCTGAGGGTGTTACATAAGATCTAGCAACCTATATGATCCAGGCAGAGCCCATAATGCCAAGTGGTTGCACTTGAAGCTTCTCAACATTTTACATCTCAAATCTCTTTGTTCCTGGGTGGCAATCCACAAGTGTGATACACAAGGTAAACCATAGCCAGGATCCTTGTGTAACCACTCAACCAAAACCACCAAGCAAGTCCCTTTCCACCCAGGTGATTCATTAACTTAGTTGTTTTATTAAACAAAAACACAAGTCCTCAGACTTAGAAATTTTTCCATAGTATGAATGTATATATTCCACCCTTGTTTTCTATTAGCTAAGCTAAGCATGATAGTAGTAGGAATCTTAACTTAGGAAATTCTACTAGGGTTTTCATCTACTAGGTTTTCCCATAGCATGGTTTATTCTTTAGCAAAAATTCCATACAAGTTTTACTTAGAAAAATCACTAATGCATAGTGAAAGTAATGGGACAAAAGTATGAAGCATCACTTGCCTTTTTGGTAGAGGGTATAAGTTCACTCCTTGATCTTTTCAATGTTCACTCACTTCAAATCACTACAAGTCAATCAAGCAAACAATAATTCAATCTACCATTCAAGCAAAACATCACATAAAATTATAGAAACAAAATAATGCATGCAAGCATGCAATAGGTTGTTTTATTTGTAAAATTGGTTTATAGTAGGTTGTAAACATTTGGAAACACCTATTGGTCATTTTATAAAGTGGCAAGGTCATTTGCAAAAGGTTTCACTTTATAAACCATTTTCTAAACTAAGTCATTATTTCATGTGATTGAAATTGCCTTTAGCAAAGTAATAATTTTTATAGGGTTTACCAAATACATTTTCAAGTCACAAAACTTGGTGTTTGGGGTCAGAGAGTCTATTCCAAAACATTTCTCAAAGGTTTTCCTCCAAAACCATTTTTAATAAATAAACCATATTTTTATTTGACTAGAATTAGTTTTAAATCCAAGTTTCATTCTTTTGCATCTCCAAATACATTTTTGAAACCACAAAGTTATTCCTATGGTCAGTAGGTTCAAAACACACCATTTGCCAAAGATTTTATACCCAAAATCATTTTAGAATAATTTTTATAACCTAAACAAGCATACATAAGTTTCTGCAAAAACAAACATTTTACCAGAAGCTTTTTACTAAACAAATGGCATGGTTGGCTAGGGCTTGATTTTCTGAATCCATTGATATAAAGTTTGCAAATTTTGGACGTGTGGATCAAAAGTTATGAGGTTTACAAATTTTCATAACAATCTGATTTCAAATTCTGTTTTAAATCAAAGGCTGGCCACGTGGTGCTTTCCTATTCGTCGGTACCGCTTCGGGTGGATTGACTGATGTGGTGCGTTAGATCTAAATGAAATCCTACGGCTCTGAATCAAACTTACCCCTTCGATCTAATCTAATCGTAGCCACAGGATTTGGATCTGACGGGCTCTGTGCGTTTGACCACGAGCTGGCGGCGCTAGCGGCGGCGGTGCACGCTCTGTCTACGGCGGAGCCGGCGATACATGAAGCAAAGAAGGAAACGGGGGTGCTCACCGTGCTCGTGAGGTCGAGGTGAAGCTCGAGGTGGTGCTGGTCCAGTGAGGCGCCTGAGCGGAATGTCGCCGTCAGTGTGACGTCAGACGGCTCTGTTTGCTGTCGGAGGTGAGGCTGCAGTTCACCCTAAGGCAAGTGGGTGGTATGGTTAGAAGCGTGCTGTTCTGGAGAAGATGGGAGCGTCATCGAGGAGTGCTGGGGCGAACGGAGGTTTCCTGTGGAGTTCGTCGGAGTGTCTGTGAACGGTGGTGGCGCTCGGATGTTGTCGAAGCCGAGGCTCTGGGGTGAGCGCGGTTGAACAAAAGGCACAGGGAGAAGCGCCAGAGTCTGGAGGTCACGTCCGTGTGCTCGAGGAGGCAAGGGGTGGCGCGGGGCTGCCGGAATTCGGTTGCGAGCTCGTCGGAGACAGGGAGGTTGTTGCAAGCAATGAGGGCAGAGAGGGTCGGGCGAGAGAGGGGAAAGAGAGAGGAAATGCTGGCGTTTATCACTGCGTGGTCACGGGGTTGAATTGCTGAGGCATTGACGCGAATTTAAGCGAGCGATTATAGCCAGAAACGGCCGGCGAGGTGAGGGGAAGGAACGGGTCCGCGGTTGAAGACGCTGATGAGGCAGGTGGGGTCCGCTTGGCAGCGTGAGAGGAAGAGAGGGAACGGGGTCCACCGATCAGTCGCTGAGTGGGTGAGTTTCTGAGTGCGAACCGTTTTCTTGCGGGGAGAGAGGGAGTGGGCTAACTGGGCTTAGTTGGGCTAGGCTTAGTTGGGTCGAGTCCGTTTCATATTTTTTTTTGTTGAGATACTTTTTCCTTTTTCCATTTCTTATTTCTGTTTTCAAATTCAATCAAACCATTCAAATAACAAATCAATTCAAAACTCCTCCAAACTTTGCATTGAGTTTTGGTTATGTTTAACAACACAATTCCAAGTCCCAAAATAAAATAATATTTTTATTCTTTTTAGGATCTATTTAATAATTAAATAAAATAGACTTTATTTATTAATTCAAATAGGTTTTGATTTATTTATTTAAAATCTCCATTTGAAATCTAAATATTATCAAAACCAAATCAGTAGGTTTTATTTGAAAATATAAAATACTTGGAAAACTTGTTTAAAATAAAATAACATGTTTTGATGTTTAATTAAAATGGTAAAACCTTTATTTTAATAAAATTGGTTTAATAATAAACTCTCCTTATTTTTATTTAAATAAACCTTTACTCTTTTAATCAAAACAAAACATTTTATTTCAAAAGCTTGGCCAAGGTTTAATTTGGCTCTATAAAATAATCCTTATTTATAAATCTACCTTTTCTTTTGAAAACCAAATCTTTTATTAAAAGATCCAAAAATAGTAATTTCACATATTAATATTTTATTTATTAATTGTTTATGTTTTCAAATCCCTTTAGGATTTGTTTAATCAAATAGGTTTGAAGGTTTCCAATTGGAACCAAAAAGTTTCTTCTCACCCTGAAAACCAACAAAGCTTTATTTTATTCAATTATTTTTCACATAACAAGATTTGGAAAATCTTGGGATGTGACAGGCTACCACCCTTAAAATAAATCTCGTCCCGAGATTTGGGAAGGCTAGGGTTACAAGTTGGCTCAAAGCATCTAGGGTACTACCACCCTTAAAAATTTTCCAACTAGATTACATTTTGGATTGCTTGGGATCTTGATGTAACTTTTCTGGACAGAGGTTTGCATAGTGGCCTAGCTCCTTGCATTTGAAACATGTGACAAGGCTGAGATCCTTCATAGGCTTGTTTATCTTTTGCTTCATCTTTTCTGGATAGTTGCTTGCATAATGTCCTAGCTCTTTGCAGTTGTTGCACCACACTAGGCTAACATCTTTCTTTTCATTTGGTATCATTTCCTCTTGTTTGTTTCCTTGGTTCTTCTTCTTTTCTAGGCATTCATTGGCATAGTGTCCCATCTCTTTGCAAGTGTAACATTGCACATGGCTTTTGTCCTTCTTTTTCTTGGGTTTCTCCAAAGCTAGGAGTGCTTCTAGTTCATGATCTTCATATGTTATCTCATAGGTAGGAATGTCTACTGGTTTCTTTGACCTTCTATTGCTCCTTGGATAATTCATATGTCTCTTCTTTGGTCCTTTAAATTGGGTCATATTGCATGGAGTTACAAGTTGAGATTTTCCTTTGTCTTCATCCTTCTTGGTAGACTTGGCTCTCTCTTGATAGTCTGCAATCAGTTGTTGCACTCCACCTTGTTTCCTTTGTTCAACTATGGAATAGATGGGGCATTGGATAGGGACATGATCATTTCCTTCACATAGGAAACAAGTCACTTGGGATGTGGGGCATTGGCCAACTGGATGTTCCTCTTCACAATTGGGGCATTGATCTCCATGTTCCTTGGAAGTGTGATCCTTGTCTCCACAAATATTGCAAGCTTTGGTTCCTTCTAAAATAACATCTTTGTCATCCTTGTTGTCATAAACTCCTTTGGAAGAGTTGTCTCCAATGTTGATCATTTGAGTGGCCATCCCTTGCAACAATTGGGATTGAAGTTTCAAAATCCTTTGTATAGCTGGGTCTAATCCATTGTTGTTGGCTAAAAGCTGACTTGTCACTTGGCTCAACTGTGTTTGGTTTGCTAGTAGTTGTTCTCTCATGTGCATCTCTTGGTTGTTGTTTTCATCATACTTGATGTTGGAGTCTCTTGGAGAAGTCATCTGTTTGGGTTGGATTGGGATTAGAATAGGCAAAAGATTTCTAAGGAAATAATTCTAATCACACATATCACAATTCACACAAGCAATGTGCAAGCAATCACAAACAAATATTCCACTCAACAACAAACACATTTTTAGGCAATCAAAAATATTTTTGTTACACCACATAAGTTGGTGGGTTTGACTTAAACAAAATATGGTGGTCCATCTATATGGTTCACTTGAGTTCTTTCCATCCTTCTTAGTTGATTCTTCTTGCATGAGATCAAGGTTTCCTTGGGAAAACTCTTGGTCACAAAACTTCAAAGGTGATGATGGCTCCTTCTAAGTTGTGTTTCCTTAGTCTCCAAATCTTGAGCAAGATTTCTTGTCTCACTTGTCCTTAGTGTTATCCAAGATTGAAGTCCTTGGTGAAAATGCTGAAGATGTTGAAGTCATTAGAGTTGAAGATGTTGAAGTCATTAGAGTTGAAGATGTCTTTTGCACATGGTGAAGTCTTTGGCCATGGGAAGGGCTTTGTTCATCAAGTTTGAAATAGATGAGATGTAGAATCAAAACCAAAATGGTTTGAGGAAATAGTTTACAAGATTGTTTGTAAATAAGTTTTTGGAACAAATACAACTCCTATTTTTCTAAGGGGTTTTGTCCAATCCTAGGGTTACAAATCCTACAGGCAACACAAAGCTCTGATACCATCTGTAAGGTTCCCAACCTTTAATAAGGTAGAGTCCCCTGTGTTTACAATGCTAGTCCCTGGATCAATAGCTAGCATCCACAGTTAAGATGTAATATCAAGAAACAAAGGTCATAATACAACTTTATAACCAGGAATAAAGTAATTTATTACATCTTACATATCTCATTTGGCTATTAAATTACATTGCAGCAGAATATCTATAAGCATGGGGTCCTTCATCTTCAAAGTGCCACAGGCAGACATGTTGGTTGTAGACTTTGTAATCCTAATCATCAAACTTTACTAACATCAATCAAACCTGCAACATACAAGTTACAGCCACAAGGGTCAATACATTTGAATTGTATTGGCAAGTGGTACTATGGTAGTATAGTGGAGTCTATCATCTATATGCATTTGGCAAAGTGGAGTTGAGGCTTGCATTGCTCAAAATAGGTTTTTCCTTATCATTTGAAAACACGAAGTTTTTGCTTGACAAAAATCACCCAAGGCATCTACCAATCAAGATTGAAGATCCTTTAACCCTTGTTCAATCCACAAGTTTTTAACTTAGAAATTTGGATGATGAGATTCTTGATAGCTTCCATGTCTTGATGCTCAAATTGTCCTTTACCAGGGACATGGCTAAGTACTTAGATTTTACACTCTGCAGAGGTGGGGCACTTTCCCCACAAGACTTGGTTTCACCAAGACAAGATCTTTCAGAAGCCTTTCCTTAGACCAAATGGACGCGTTCCAACCTATCATCCCACTACCACCAACTGTCCAAATGGCTAAGTTCTAGCAACCTATATGATCCAGGCAGAGCCCATAATGCCAAGTGGTTGCACTTGAAGCTTCTGAACATTTGACATCTCAAATCTCTTTGTTCCTGGGTGGCAATCCACAAGTGTGATACACAAGGTAAACCATAGCCAGGGTCCTTGTGTAAACACTCAACCAAAACCACCAAGCAAGTCCCTTTCCACCCAGGTGATTCATTAACTTACTTGTTTTATTAAACAAAAACACAAGTCCTCAGACTTAGAAATTTTTCCATAGTATGAATGTATATATTCCACCCTTGTTTTATATTAGCTAAGCTAAGCATGATAGTAGTAGGAATCTTAACTTAGGAAATTCTACTAAGGTTTTCATCTACTAGGTTTTCCCATAGCATGGTTTATTCTTTAGCAAAAATTCCATGCAAGTTTTACTTAGAAAAATCACTAATGCATAGTGAAAGTAATGGGACAAATGTATGAAGCATCACTTGCCTTTTTGGTAGAGGGTATAAGTTCACTCCTTGATCTTTGCAATGTTCACTCACTTCAAATCACTACAAGTCAATCAAGCAAACAACAATTCAATCTACCATTCAAGCAAAACACCACATAAATTATAGAAACAAAATAATGCATGCAAGCATGCAATAGGTTGTTTTATTTGTAAAAGTGGTTTCTAGTAGGTTGTAAACAATTGGAAACACCTATTGGTCATTTTATAAAGTGGCAAGGTCATTTGCAAAAGGTTTCACTTTATAAACCATTTTCTAAACTAGTCATTATTTCATGTGATTGAAATTTCCTATAGCAAAGTAATAGTTTTTATAGGGTTTAACAAATACATTTTCAAGTCACAAAACTTGGTGTTTGGGGTCAGAGAGTCTATTCCAAAACATTTCTCAAAGGTTTTCCTCCAAAACCATTTTTAATAAATAAACCATATTTTTATTTGACTAGAATTGGTTTTAAATCCAAGTTTCATTCTTTTGCATCTCCAAATACATTTTGAAACCACAAAGTGATTCCTATGGTCAGTAGGTTCAAAACACACCATTTTCCAAAGATTTTATCCCCAAAATCATTTTAGAATAATTTTTATAACCTAAACAAGCATACATAAGTTTCTGCAAAAACAAACATTTTACCAGAAGATTTTTACTAAACAAATGGCATGGTTGTCTAGGGCTTGCTTTTATGAATCCATTGATACAAAGTTTGCAAATTTTGGACGTGTGGATCAAAAGTTATGAGGTTTACAAATTTGCATAAGAATCTGATTTCAAATTTTGTTTTAAATCAAAGGATGGCCACGTGGAGCTTTCCTATTCGTCGGTACCGCTTCGGGTGGATCGACTGATGCAGTGCGTTAGATCTAAATGAAATCCTACAGCTCTGAATCAAACTTACCCCTTTGATCTAATCTAATCATAGCCACATGATTTGGATCTGACGGGCTCTGTGCGTTTGACCACGAGCTGGCAGCGCTAGCGGCGGTGCACGCTCTGTCTACGGTGGAGCCGACGATACAGGAAGCAAAGAAGGAAATGGGGGTGCTCACCGTGCTCGCGAGGTTGAGGTGAAGCTCGAGGTGGTGCTGGTCTGGCGAGGGGTGCACTGGAGCGGGAGTAATCGCTCGCCGGAGTCGGTGACGACGTCAGACGGCTTTGTTTGCTGTCGGAGGTGAGGCTGCAGTTCACCCTAAGGCAAGTGGGTGGTACGGTTAGAAGTGTGCTGTTCTGGAGAAGATGGGAGCATCATCGAGGAGTGCTGGGGCGAAAGGAGGTTACCTGTGGAGTTCGCCGGAGTGTCTGTGAACGGTGGTGGCGCTCGGATGTTGTCGAAGCCGAGGCTCTGGGGTGAGCGCGGTTGAACAAAAGGCACATGGAGAAGCGCCAGAGTCTGGAGGTCACGTCCGTGTGCTCGAGGAGGCAAGGGGTGGCGCGGGGCTGCCGGAATTCGGTTGCGAGCTCGTTGGAGACAGGGAGGTTGTTGCAAGCAATGAGGGCAGAGAGGGTCGGGCGAGAGAGGGGAAAGAGAGAGGAAATGCTGGCGTTTATCACTGCGTGGTCACGGGGTTGAATTGCTGAGGCATTAACGCGAATTTACGCGAGCGATTATAGCCAGAAACGGCCGGCGAGGTGAGGGGAAGGAACGGGTCCGCGGTTGAAGACGCTGACGAGGCAGGTGGGTTCGCTTGGCAGCGTGAGAGGAAGAGAGGGAACGGGGGTCCACCGGTCAGTCGTTGAGTGGGTGAGTTTCTGAGTGCAAACTGTTTTCTTGCGGGGAGAGAGGGAGTGGGCTAACTGGGCTTAGTTGGGCCAGGCTTAGTTGGGTCGAGTCCGTTTCATTTTTTTTTGTTCAAATACTTTTTCCTTTTTCCATTTCTTATTTCTATTTTGAAATTCAATCAAACCATTCAAATAACAAATCAATTCAAAACTCCTCCAAACTTTGCATTGAGTTTTGGTTCTGTTTAACAACACAATTCCAAGTCCCAAAATAAAATAATATTTTTATTCTTTTTAGGATCTATTTAATAATTAAATAAAATAGACTTTATTTATTAATTCAAATAGGTTTTGATTTATTTATTTAAAATCTCCATTTGTAATCTAAATATTATCAAAACCAAATCAGTAGGTTTTATTTGAAAATATAAAATACTTGGAAAACTTGTTTAAAATAAAATAACATGTTTTGATGTTTAATTAAAATGGTAAAACCTTTATTTTAATAAAATTGGTTTAATAATAAACTCTCCTTATTTTTATTTAAATAAACCTTTACTATTTTAATCAAAACAAAACATTTTATTTCAAAATCTTGGCCAAGGTTTAATTTGGCTCTATAAAATAATCCTTATTTATAAATCTACCTTTTCTTTTGAAAACCAAATCTTTTATTAAAAGATCCAAAATAGTAATTTCACATATTAATATTTTCTTTATTAATTGTTTATCTTTTCAAATCCCTTTAGGATTTGTTTAATCAAATAGGTTTGAAGGTTTCCAATTGGAACCAAAAAGTTTCTTCTCACCCTGAAAACTAACAAAGCTTTATTTTATTCAATTATTTTTCACATAACAAGATTTGGAAGATCTTGGGATGTGACAAAAAACGATGTCCTAAAGGCTCCCATAGGCCCGATTTATATAGTCGCCAGGTCCTAGGGTTACAGGGAAAAGTCCTACCTGGACAGGTTACAGAGTTCTACACCGTCTATTACTAGTCTTGTGTATCTTGCACTCCAAGGCTTCGGGTACGCTGGTGACTCCACCGTAGCCTTCCTTTATCCGGCATGGGCCTCCCTTCTGGATCCCCTAATCGGGCGCCGGCCAACCACAGGCCATGCTACCGACTATGGGCCACCCGGGTTAGTCGGATAAGAGACATGCTATGAGGATACCCATATAGCATATCCCCAACAGTAGCCCCCGGAGAACTCCCAGATCTTGCGCCGTCTTGCCTCTTCCCGTGGAATGCTCCGTCTAGATGGATGTCGGCAAATCGTCAAGCAACATCTTGTAGTCCTCCCAAAGAACCCTGCAAAAGCCTCTCCGTCTTCTATGAGTAAGTCGGAGAAATGCTGAATCTTCCATCATACGCTCCCATTGTCGGATTAAATCCGTCCATGTCGTAATATTCGATGGAACGACTCATCTACCATGTCAGTTATGACGACGTAGGCTGGAGGTCAGCGACGCCTCGTAACTCACACATGCAGAGAACGTAATCATATCCGATTTTCCCGCGCGAGCGATACGAACCATTGGCGGCGACGGTTGGAGACGTGGCGAAATTACCGCGCACGTTCACGAACACGTCGTCTACGCGGCAACCGAGTTCGGGATGGTGCCGAGTTCCTGCGGCTTCTGCACTGGGTTAGGCGGAGGAGGCATGACTCTTGCGCGATCATCGTCAGCAGCAATAAGTGGCCCCTTCCCCTTATCCAGCGCCGTAGGCGGAACTTGCCCGGGTTGATCTTCATCCATCGCTGTCCCAATGGTGATGAACACCCCTCGAGACATGACGGTGTTATTAGCTTGCTCGTCACGCGAGTACTCCTCCTCCATCTCCTCCATAGCGGAGTCTAGCTCTTCTGGACTGAAGTCTATTTCCTCTGAATCTGCACTGAAATCAGCATAAAGCGCGTCAATGACAGAGTCGGAGGGCGCCAGGACTTCCTCGATGACAGGCGGTAGAGGTGCAACGGCCTCGATGATGACTGGAGGTGGTGGTGCTGCTACGACGATGGAGGCCGGAGGAGGTGGTGGCTGAATCGGAGGGGCTCCGTCAATGACCGCAAGCGCTGTCTGAGCTTCCGCTTCAGCCTCCGCGTAGTTGTTGACGGTGTTCACCATGCCTTCGAAGGTAAGGCGTCCTAACGCATGTTGCCGTCTTAAAGAATGTCGGAGGAGCGTGCCATGGTCTAGTCCTTCCAAAAAGTGATAGATAGCATCATCATTGGGGTAGTGGGCCAGATCGGATCGTATACGGAGCCACCTGGCCAGGTAGTCGCGGGGGTTTTCGCCCTCTCTCTGAAAGCAGCATGCCTGATCGAAGATGGTAACCACGCCGACGAACTTGGATCTCTGCTGTCCCGACGCACGGACAAAGCCGGCGGATTTGCAGTGATCTTCCACCTTTATATCCTGCACAGGGGTGGTTTGGGTGGGTCTTGAATTTTTCTGATCTTTGCCGGCAAACTCCGAGGAGAGATCCGACATCGATCCTTCCGTGAACGTATCCTGCCCATAGGCGGTCCGTGCGGGTCTTGATGCTTTCCAATCTTTGTCGGCAAACTCCGAAGAGAGATCCGACATCGATCCTTCCGCGAACGTGTCCTGCCCATAAGCGGTCCGTGCGGATCTTGATGCTCCTCCGACTCCTAGGGAACTAGTGCCCGAGTCGGTTTCGCCGATGAAGAGGTGGATGTCTCCGATAGGAACGATCGAACACCGCGTAGGGTTCGTTTTCGCCGGGATCCAGAACTCGTCGGGGGGACGATCGGAACGTTGCCGGAGAAGAGAACGCGACCGATGGCCACGGTTTTGCCGATTCCCGCGAAGATCTTGGTCCTCGCCCACTGAAGAGCCTGAAGCGCCTTTTGCCCCACGGTGGGCGCCAACTGTCGTGGTATTGCCGACGAGTACGCCATGGAGGGGTCCTCACAGTGCGTGTTTAGAGACGTGGGGTAAGGCGGACGGTTGACGGGTACGAGGTAACACAGCTTACCAGTTCGGATCCCACAACGGTGGCGGAATCCTACTCCTGCTATAAATCACTATAATGGCAATACGGAAGTTACTGAGATAGGTTCACAGCGAGGTGTGTGTAAAAACGATGCCCTAAAGGCTCCCATAGGCCCGACTTATATAGTCGCCAGGTCCTAGGGTTACAGGTAAAAGTCCTAGCCGGACAGGTTACAGAGTTCTACACCGTCTATTACTAGTCTTGTGTATCTTGCACTCCAAGGCTCCGGGTACGCTGGTGACTCCACCGTAGCCTTCCTTTATCCGGCATGGGCCTCCCTTATAGATCCACCTAAATGGCCGCCCAGCAGGCCACATGCCATGCTACCGACTATGGTCCACCCGGGTTAGTCGGATAAGAGACATGCTATGAGGATACCCATATAGCATATCCCCAACACTCCACGCTCAACATGCAACTTGTATTTTATAAGTGGCTTTGCGGGTGTCTGTCTCTCCCATCATATTAAAGATTCAATTTACAATGGGCACTTGATAGTTCAAGCATCAATGTTGTGGTTCTTGTTCGTAAGTTAGAACGGTACTTATTGAAAGCCCCAAACCACATAAAATATGCAAAGAAAATTAGAGGCGTCTAACTTTGTTTTGCAAGGGTGTGATATGATGTGATATGGCCATGATTGTGATTATATATGATGTATGCAATGTTCCTTATTGTAAGTCGGCAACCGGCAGGAGCCTTATGGTTGTCTTTTAATTTCATTAATACATGTGTGTCTATTATTCAAAGTAGTTGCAATAGTTGATGCTAGTGGACGACAACCATGGAGCGGTGCCATTGACCTTGCCGCCACGCCGGTGATGATGGAGATCATGTCCGTGCTTCAAGATGGAGATCGGAAGCATAAGAAGAAAGGCCATATCATATCACATATTTTGAATTGCATGTGATTTTAATCCTTTTATGCATCTTGTATTTCTTAGATTGTGACGGTGGCATTATAAGATGATCCCTCTCACAAAATTATCAAGTAAAGTGTTTACCCTTAGTTAGCACCGTTAACAAGACTCATCGTTTTGAAGAACCTCGTGATGATCGGGTGTGATAGAATCAACGTGTGCATACAATGGGAGCAAGCCAGACTTGCTCATGCAGAAACTAAGGTTAATCTTGACGAGACTATCATGTATAGACATGGTCTCGGAACACGGATCACCGAAAGGTAAAGCATGAGTCATATAGTAGATATGATGAACATGTTGATTGTTTGTGTTTGAAACTACATCATCTCTCGTGATGATCGGTTTAGATGTAGTGGATTTGGTTCGTGTGATCACTAAAACAATGTGAGGGATATTGGTTTGAGTGGGAGTTCACCTAGGTTAATTTAACTATTAATTAGAACTCAATTTGTCATAAACTTAGTCTAAACTTCTGCAAATATGTTGTAGATCAATGGCGGCCCCTACCATCAATTTTAGTGCGTTCCTAGAGAAAGAAAAGTTGAAAAGCAATGGAAGCAACTTCGTGGATTGGTTCCGCAATTTGAGGATTGTCCTTAAGGCTGGTCAGTTGACCTATGTGCTGGATGCACCACTGGGTGACCCACCTGCAGAAGATGCTACCGACGATGAGAAAAATGTTTTCCGTACTCAGAAGAATCAGTACTCCACAGTTCAGTGTGCTATCTTGTATGGTTTGGAATCGGAGCTTAAAAAGAGGTTTGATAACTTTTACCCACATGATATTGTTCGTGAACTCAAAATGATATTTGAGGCTCACGTGGTAGTTGAGAGTTATGAAGCTTCTTAAAAGTTCTTTAACTGCAAGATGGAAGAGGGCAGCTCCATTAGTGAGCATGTTCTTAAGATGTCTGGGCATGCTAATAAGCTCCAGAGCTTGGGCATAATAATTCCTAATGTGTTGGGGATTCATCGTGTCCTCCAATCACTACCACCAAGTTATAAGAACTTTGTGATCAAATACAACATGCAGCGCATGGATAAGACATTGCCAGAACTCTTCTCTATGTTGAAGTCTACAGAAGTGGAGATCAAGAAAGAGCACCAAGTGTTGATGGTCAATAATACCACCAATTTCAAGAAGCAAGGCAAGCCTAATAAAAAAGGGAAACTTCAAGAAGGGTGGTAAGAAAGCTACCGCGCTGGCGAAGAAGACTAATGCTGGGCCTAAGCCTGATATTGAGTGCTTTTACTGCAAGGGAGAAGGTCACTGGAAGCGGAATTGCCCCAAGTAATTGGTGGATCTGAAGAACGGCAACATCAAGAAGAAAGGTATATCTTATATACATGTTATTGATGTGTATCTTTCTAGTAATCGTAGTAGTTCCTGGGTATTTGATACTGGTTCGGTTGCTCATATTTGTAACTCGAAACAGGTGCTACAGAATAAACGGATACTAGCAAAAGACGAGGTGACGATGCGCGTTGGAAACGTATCAAAGGTTGATGTGGTCGCGGTTGGCATGCTCCCTATTCATCTACCATCGGGATTAGTTTTATACTTAAATAATTGTTATTTGGTGCCTGCGTTGAGCATGAACATTATATCGGGATCTTATTTATTGCGAGACGGTTACTTGTTTAAGTCCGAGAATAATGGTTGTTCGATTTATATGAGTAATATATTTTATGGTCATGCACCTTTGATAGATGGTCTATTCTTATTGAATATCGATAGTAGTGATACACATGTTCATAATATAGAAGCAAAACGTTTGAAATTGAGCGATAATTCTACATACATGTGGCACTATCGTCTTGGTCATATTGGAGTGAAGCGTATGAAGAAACTCTATTCCGATGGACTTCTTGAATCACTTGATTTCGAATGACTTGAAAGATGTGAAGCATGTCTAATGGGAAAAATGACTAAGACTCCATTTTCTGGTATGATGGAGCGAGCTATGGACTTATTGGAAATCATACATACCGATGTGTGTGGCCCGATGAGTGTAGCATCGCGCAGTGGTTATCGTTATGTTATTACTTTCAACGATGACTTGAGTAGATATGGGTATATCTATTTCATGAAACATAAGCCGAAACTTTCAAGAAGTTTAAGGAATTTCAAAGTGAAGTGGAGAATCAACGGAACAAGAATATTAAGTTTCTACGATCTGATCATGGAGGTGAATATCTAAGTTACGAGTTTGGCGAGCATTTGAAGAAATTCGGAATACTTTCACAATTGATACCGCCGGGAACACCACATCGTAATGGTGTGTCCAAACATCATAATCGGACTCTCTTAGATATGGTTCGTTCTATGATGTCACTTACAAATTTGCCTTTATCGTTTTGGGGTTATGCATTAGAAACAACCTCACTTTAAATAGGGCACCATATAAATCTGTTGAAATGACACCATATGAATTATGGTTTGGGAAGAAACCTAAATTGTCGTTTCTTAAAGTTTGGGGTTACGAAGCTTATGTAAAGAAGTTATAGCCTGACAAGCTTAAACCCAAAGCATAAAAATGCGTCTTCATAGGATACCCGAAGGAAACTATTGGGTATACCTTCTATCATAGATCCAAAGGCAAAAACTTTGTTGCCAAGAATGGATCCTTTCTAGAGAAGGAGTTTCTCTCGAAAGAAGTGACTGGAAGGAAAGTAGAACTCGACGAGGTTGTCAAACCTTCTCTCGGATTTGAGAGTAGCGCAGCACCGGAAGAAGTTTCTATGGCGCCTACATCAATAGAAGAGGAAGCTAATGATAAAGATCATGAAACTTCGGTCGAAGTTACTACGGAACCTCGCAGGTCGATGAGAAATCGTACCACTCTCGATTGGTATGATCCCGTTATGAGTGTCATGTTGGTGGACGACACCGACGACCCTACGCCATATGAGGAAGCAATGATGATCTAGATTCCAATAAATGGCAAGAATCCATGAATCCGAGATTGGATCCATGTACGAAAACCAAGTATGGACTTTGGTGGACTTACCGGATGGCCGGAAGGCTATCGAGAACAAAAGAATTTTCAATAAGAAAATAGATGCTGATGGTAATTTGACCATCTATAAAGCTCGACTTGTCGCAAAAGGGTTTCGACAAATTCAAGGAGTTGACTACGATGAGACTTTCTCACCGGTAGCGAAGCTAAAGTCCATGAGGATTTTGTTAGCAATCGCTGCATATTACGATTATGACATATGGCAGATGGATTTCAAAACAGCGTTCCTCAATGGAGACATTGATGAAGGGTTGTATATGGTACAACCCAAAGGTTTTGTCGATCCTAAAGATGCTAACAAGGTATGCAAACTTCAACGATCCATTTATGGATTGAAGCAAGCATCCCAAAGTTGGAATCAACGTTTTGATAAGGTGATCAATTTTTTTTTTGGTTTTATACAAACTTATGGAGAAGATTGTATTTACAAGAAAGTGAGTGGGAGCTCTGTAGAATTCCTAGTACTATATGTGGACGACATATTATTGATTGGGAATGATATAGACCTTCTTAAAAGTGTCAAATATCATTTGAATAATAGTTTTTCAATCAAGGATCTGGGCGAAGCTGCTTACATATTAGGCATAAATATTTATAGAGATAGATCGAGACGCCTAATATCATTGTCATAGAGTACATATTTGGACAAAGTTCTGAAGAGGTTTGGAATGGAAGACATCAAGAATGGGTTCTTGCCCATGTTTCCCAATACGACCTTGAGTAAAACTCAAAGTCCTGCTACGGCAGAAGATAGAGAAAGGATGAGTAAGACTCCCTATGCCTCAGCCATAGGATGTATGCCATGCTATGTACTAGACCCGGCATTACATATGTTGTTAGTTTAACTAGCAGATATCAAAGTGATCTAGGGGTGGATCATTGGACAGCGGTCAAAAACATCCTTAAGTACTTGAGAAGAACTAAGAATATGGTTCTTTCTTATGGAGGTGATGAACAACTCGTTGTTAATGGTTACACCGATGCTAGTTGGAACACCGATCTGGATGATTCGAAATCCCAATCTGGATACGTATTTACTTTGAATGGTGCAACAGTGAGCTGGAGGAGTGCAAAGCAAAGCGTTGTGGCGAGATATTCAACTGAATCGGAATACATAGCTGCTTCAGAGGCTTCACAAGAGGCGATATGGATGAAAGAGTTCATTATAGAGCTCGGTGTGGTTCCTAGTGCGCTGGATCCAATGTCTATCTACTGTGATAACATGGGCGCCATAGCCAATGCGCAAGAACCAAGGTCAGACAAGAAGCTGAAGCATATCAAGCTGCGTTTTCACGCTATTCGAGAGCATGTCCAAGATGGTGACATAAACATTTTCAAAGTACACACAAATCTGAATGTGGAGGATCCATTGACTAAACCTCTCTTGAGGGCAAAACATGACCAGCACCAAACCGCCATGAGTGTTCGGTATATTACCATGTAATCTAGATTAGTTGACTCAAGTGCAAGTTGGAGACTCTTGGAGATATGCCCTACAGGCAATAATAAAATTATTTATTTTTGTGTTTATGAATAATGTTTACATTCATGCTATAATTGCATTAACCAAAAACTTTAATACTTGTGTGATTTGTAAACTTGTTAGAGTCCCTAGTGAAGCCTCTTTGTAACACTAGTTCATTGGTTAATGGATGATCATGGTTTCCTGATCATGAACATTGAGATGTTATTAACAACAATATCATATCATTAAGAGAATGGTATGATGGGCATACTCCTATAGATAAGCGTAGCATAAAGATCAAGTCATTTCAATAGTTCAATTGCTATAAGATTTCAGATACATAGTAACCTAATTCCTACGACCATGAGATCATGCTAATCACCATCACCGGAAGGATGCTTTGATGACATCAAACACCACTTCGTAATTGGGTGGTTATAAAGGTGGCATTGAGTGTTCGGAAAGTATGTGTTGAGGCACATGGATCAAGAGTGGGATTTGTCCATCCATATGACAGATAGATATACTATAGGCCCTCTCGGTGGAATGTCATCCAATTAGCGTGCAAGCATGTGACTGTCTCACAGGGGGTCACATATCACATGAACGAGTAAAGAGTACTTATCGGTAATGAGGTTGAACTAGGTATGCAAAGATAGCGACGAACATACCTCGGATAAGTAAACTATCGTGAGACAAAGGGAAATTGGTTTTGTATGTAAACGGTTCATTCGATTGGAAAGTAATCGTAGAAATATGTGGGATCCATATGAATTTCCAGATTCCTCTATTGGTTATTGATCGGAGAAGAGTCTCGATCATGTCTGCATAATTCACAAACCGTAGGGAGACACACTTAAGGATTCGATGTTGTTTAGTAGATATGGAATGTGAGTAAGAAGACAGAATGTTGTTCGGAGTCTCGGATGGGATCCGAGATATCACGAGGAGATCCGGAATGGTTCGGAGAATTAGATTCATATAAGGAAAGTGCAATTCCGGAGTTCGGGAATGATTCTGGTGTTTTCACCAGAATGATCTAGAAGGTTCACCGAACCAAAAGGGGAAGGGTACATAAATGATTCATGACAAAGTGGAATGGTTGCATCATGCCCTAGATCAAAGGGATGTGCAAATAAAAGATAGAAATCAAACTCCAAAATTGAAAGTCAAAAGGCAAGTTTGAAAAGTCAAATTGGGACAATGTATCCTGGTGAAGGGAGGAGAGGGAGTTCTGGGAGGATTCGACCTCCCCTCCCTAGCTGCCCCTCCCTCTCATAAATAGAGGGGAGAGGGCTTCCCCTCCACCACAACACCACCACCACAACCCCACCCCAAGTCGCCGTCGCCGCCGCTCCGCCGCCATGCCGCCGCCGGCCTCACCTCCTCCTCTCCGGCCTCTAAATCCTAGATGTCGGGAACCCTTCTACTCTGTCCTACCCGCTTCGGCTTAAGGAAAAGCCCTGCGGGATCTTCTCCCTAACCCCGACACCACGCTATCGTGCTGTCGGAATCGCGAGGGGAGAACTACAACCTCCATTGCCTGCTGGAACAAGGGAGAGGAAGGTCTTTATCGAGTATAGAACGTGTGACCGACTGCGGGAGCGCTGCCGGAACACGGCGCCGAAAGGATCATCTATGCGATCTTGAGATCGGCAAGTGAATGACTACATCACCCACGATAATCTGCTCTCGTTAACCGCTTTGGAATCTTCGAGGGTGAGTACTCTAATCGACTCGTTGCTACAATCTAGTAGATAGATCTTGGATTGTGTGTGTTCATGCGGTAGAATTTTTTTGTTTTCCATGCTGCGAACCCCTACACCTTTGTCCAAGGGCAATTGTATTGTTTACATTACACACTTTGCTTAATGCAATTATCTGTTGCTTGCAACTTAATACCCGAGGGTTGTTCGGATGATATCCCGGAGGTGGATTATTAGTCATAGATGCAGTTGGATTACGGTCTATGTATCATGTTGTAATGCCCAACTAAATCTCATAGTGATCATCATGTCATGTATATGCATTGTTATGCTTTCTCTATTTGTCAATTGCCCCGCTGTAATTTGTTCACCCAGCATGTTATTTATCTTATGGAGAAAACACCTCTAGTGAACCATGGACCCTGGTTTAGTTCTTCCCATTGATATTCTATCTACTGTTTACTATTTACTTTCTTCAATTACCACAAGCAATTACTTTCTTCCACACTATATGTTTAATCCCTTGTTTTCAGCAAAACCAGTGAGCTTCACAACCTCACTGATAAGTTGGGGCAAAATATTTTGGTTGTGTTATCTGCAGGTTCCACATTGCTAGCAATACCTTCGGAAGTGATTTCTTTCTCCTACTGGTTCGATAACCTTGGTTCCATAACTGAGGGAAAACTTGTTGTTGTGCTCATCATACCTTGCTCTTGGGGTTCCCAATAGGCTCTACATCAACTGAGCCAACATCAGTGCGGCCGGGCAGGGTACCGATGGAGAAACCGGCGACTTGGCGGCGTATTGTGCAATGTTGGTGTAGAGCACGAGAACGAGGAAGAGGCGGTTGCATGGACAAGCATGTCGAGGGTCAATCTAGGGCTCCTAGACCAGAGGCACCTCATCTGACGACATAAAAAACTCCAAGAGAAAGAAGGGCCCGGGTCATCTGCATGCTAGCTGGCCCCACCGTCTGAGATTTGAACCTCATCGGACTCCACGGCTCCCGCAGTCCACATAGATCTTGTCAAGTTTGTTGGGTCGTACGCTGGCGAGGAACATCAACCCACGCTCGCCTTGTCCAGGAAATCCCCAAGAACTGGCGGGGGAGTGCACCGCTTCCATGGAAGGGGACCCCTCCACAACCCCATGCGTGGAACACGTCCGTGGCGGATCCGAGACGGGGAGGCCAATGCACAGTGGCGGGCTTCCCTAGCATCCTACTGCGCCGCCGGCGACAGTCAACATGCTCGATTCCCTGCACAATACAAGATGGTCTCCGGTGATGCCGACGGCCGCTTCTCCCAGAACCTTGACTCTTTTGTGGGGAAGCAAGCATCGGACCAGAATTCTTGCACGATCTCCTCCGCCATCTTCTTCCTTCCCGTCGCACCGGTGTCCAGCCGCCGTCCTCCTCACCGCCATCCAAAACCTCCGGCGCGACCCTCACACAACAACATCAGGGGATCCATCATCAGAAGAGGAATAGTCAGATCCCACTTGAACACACCTCCGGAGAGATCGTAGATGTTGGCGTAGGCGCAAACGTAGACTTCCTTAGAAGAGCGAGGGCCAGCCGTCTCTGGTGGCAGAGACCGGCCCGCTACATGCGCTTAGCATCACGCAATGTACACATTGTCAGTATTTTGTTTCTCACCTACCCCTTTGTGTGTCGTTGCCAAGAGGAATTGATCGTTCTGACGGGCTATTGTTTTTTCTTTCTTTTCTTCTTTTTCGGGATGTGTGCATCCCGGATGTTTTTAGTGATATTTCCATTTTGCAGGTGCATAGGCCGGATATAATTAGTATATTCGCGATATTAATATATTTTTTTGTCAAAAAAAATCTGAATGAAGAGAATAAACATGTTTTATTGGTGAATGATTCGCCCATGGAATCAAGGATAAAAACAAAATATTTATGGTTTATTCTTTGTTCCAAATCCACATAGCTTACACATATATATTCCGTAGATTTACATACTGATCGATCGACCTAGCGTGTCTCACATTATACCCCCATCACCGCAAAATTTGCTCCAAGGATATCGCCGTGCCTTGGTCCGGTATGTGCAACCACTGTAATTACACCGACCAGCTGCATGCTTCCAATCAGCTCTTGAAGCTATTTTGTCCAAGAGAACGAAAGAAGTAATATTATGTACAGCTATGGAGCTAGCTATACGTAAGACAGAGCGCAGCGCGCGGCGTCTAAGGCTCTGCTTTGCCTTTGGTCACGGACTGGTCAGTTTCCGTGGAGTCGGAGTCGGAGTTGGATGACTTGGAGACGGAGAGCACGAGCTCCTTCATGTCGGAGCTGGAGGAGCGGAAGTGCGCAAGAATCTTGCTGAACTTGGGCTTCCTCCGGGTGATGGCGATGGAGACGTCGTTGGGGAAGAGGTCCCTGAGAACGAAGGCGTGGAACATGGTGGTCACCAGCAGGCCGGCCACGGTGACGGTGGCGATGCCGGAGAGCCCGATCGAAAGCGTCCGCGTCAGCAGGTTAGTCACCTCCGTGGCGTACGTGATGGTCGCGATCGACGCGCCGGTCATGGGGAACGTGTACGCCCACCACGCCAGAGAGAACCGGAATCCTCTGAAGAAGTTGATCCGCACAGCCTGCTCATCAATCGGAAGACAAATCAGTCACTACAAATCACTTCGTATATCCAAGTTTGCGTGCGCAGGTGGGAACAAGCAGCGCACCAGCGACATGTAGAGGAAGAGCGCGATGAAGTAGGCGACCCGGGCGCCGTTGTCGAACTCGCCGTTGATCTTGGCCCAGGCCATGGAGGCGACGCTTGGCGCGGCGACGAAGAGGAAGAAGACCGGGTGGAGCTCCTTGGGGAGCGTGACGTTGGTGGGCAGCCGCTGGTAGAGCGTGACGAAGAGGACAGTGTAGTGGGCGAGCCCGACGGCGAAGAAGAAGATGGGGCCCTCGCGGAGGCCCATCTTGGCGCCGAGCAGCGCGCCGACGAAGTTGCCGACGATGGAGAGGTGGTTGGACGGGTTTGCCACCTTCGACAGCCGGCGCTGGCCGCCGGACATCCACTGCCCGTAGATCTTGAGCTCGAGGCAGAAGATGGGCGCCATGAGCAGGTACCAGACGCCGTGGTTCACCTCGGTCGTCTCCACCGGCGCGCCCTGCACGAGGAAGAGGCAGGCGATCCAGGGCGCGAAGAAGAAGTTGGCGCGGATCGGGTGGTAGAACTCGCGGCGGACCGCCTCGAAGTAGAAGACGACCTTGAGCAGGTAGATGCAGGACACGAGCCCCATGAGCGCGAGCGAGATGTACCACAGCAGGTGGGCCACCACGGGGCTGACGTGCAGGAACGCCGTCGGGGGCGCCGACGCCAGGGTCTTCCACAGGATCGCCTGGCTGCTGACGCCGAGGACCATCCCGAAGGCGCTGATCGGGAACCGCAGAAGGAAGGGCCACTTCTCGTCACTCGGCAGCACCGGCACCTCCGTCGCCTGCACGTGACGTACGTTCAGATTAATTAACAGCTTTTTAGCTAGCCTCCAGCGACAAAAACGTGTGCATGCACGATCGTCCAGTCAGTACTGACAGATCACACTGTTTCATTGCTTACCCTGAGAGTGTCGAGCTCGGGGCCTTCCAGGGCGTCGAAGTAGCGGTCGGTGCCGGGAACCTGGTCGGTCTCCTCGGAGATCTTGGACTCGGGGGACTCGAGGTCGATGGGGTGGCCACGCAGGTTGGAGAGCTGGCGCTCGAGGCGGCCGGAGAAGGTCTTGAACGGGTCGAACCGCTTGTCGCGCGTGCTGTCGGCCCGGCGCGGCGCCTCGTTCAGCAGCTGGGACGCGTGAAGGATGGGCTGCGAGTGGAACCGCGTCTGCTTCAGCAGCCGCGGGGAGTGCACCTCCGCCTGCCCGGCCGGCTTGGTCTCCGCGGGAGCCACACGCGCCTCGTCGCGGCGCACGGACGCCGTCCTGAACTGCGAGAAGCGGAACCCTGACGGCGAGGCCGGCATGCTGAGCGAAAGGGAGTAGGGTATCTGCGTGTCGTCGTACGCGGGCACGGCGGCAGCCGGTGGCGGGGTGGCCGGAGCCGGGATGGTAATGACGGTGTCCTTGTTCTGCTCGTACAAGGACAGGGAGGCGGTGGTGGTGTCGCCGCCGACGCAGTCGAAGCCGGCTATGGTCATCGACGGAACCTGGATGAGCAGCGACGGGAGAGTTTCCCTGGACGACTGCTGGTTCAGCTGTCCGGCCATTTGGATCTGTACGTCTCTTGTGAACTCCACACCAATCAACAAGAAACCTGCACGATTTGTACAGAGAACTCCGGTTGTTAGCAAAGTAGTAATAAGCATGCGCCAGAAGAACAGCAACATGATGAAAGCGTGAGCAGAGAAGGACATAGTAATCAAGTATCGCAATACCAGACACACCAATTCGGCCGAAGCACGGCTGGGCATTCCCGTAAGGCGACCCTTGCCATATCGATCCTAGCTATAGCTCTAGGAGCATATTCTTACCTGGATGGAGGACTACTATGTTTGTTGGGGTGAACCTCGTATACCCTGAGACGGTTCAGTGCGCCCGGAAGGAACTGCTATAAGTTGCAGCTCGGCTCGCGGCGACAGGCGCTCCATTTATAGAGCTAGCGAGCTAGCTAGCCTGATCGCCCGCGCCGCGCGGGTGTGTGGGAAAACTCCAAAGCTACGATTTTTTTCCTTTACTTTCGGCACGCGCGCGCGCTCGCCCCTGAGTGGTGCATGCCAGTTGAGCGGCAGAGCACGCCGGCGGCCGGCGACGGCGACCGGTCGGCGCTGGCCGCATGCGGTGCCATACGTACATCGCGAAGGTTCGGTGTACCGCCAACGGGCGTCGCCGTCCGTCGAGGAAAAACTGGCCACCACCAGTTTCTCCCTGTCAAAGTTTGACACGACTTCCTCCCGCGCGCATGTAGAGCACGAGAAGATCTTTACGGTCTTCTTCCATGGCACAGTGCTACGACATCAGGTCAATTAATGGATCCTAAAGCCTTTTCCGGGCCGCCGGTCTCTTTCGAATTCTCGATGATCTGCTCGCTCGGCCAGGGACAGGCAGAAAGGTACGTACGCACGTAGTACGTACTACTAGTACGATAAAAAGCGCGCCGTCCGGTTAGAGTCCACAAAGGGCGCGCGGGAGTTTTGACGTTTCCGCTGCACGTACAAAGCTTCTTAACCGGAGAAGAAGCTGGTCCGCCCATGCATCATATGCATGGGACTCGTGTAGAAACGGAACATGTACTCTGGACGGGCCATCAGTTGGGCACACACGCACTGTACTACCAGCTGACGGATACGATAAGATCTTTGACCTGTGATGTTACGATCTACTATCCACTAGACTAACTAACAGAGGCACGTACGTCACAGTCTGTCAATTTGTAAACCGGCGGTTCCTCCGTCGATTACCGTATTGGGTCTACCCTCCCTAGATGTGACCGTGAATCCTACCAGCTAGCATTGCATCGTGCCTGGACGATAGGCAGACTAGGCCTAGGCTAAAAACTCGATTTTTTGTACTACTACTACGTCGCACTGCTAGCTATCGAGGCTAGTGTACACGTATTCTTGCTCTCAGCCACATGGCATGAGCCATGCAACAACGAGCACGGGAACCCGACAGGACAGCACAGCACAGCTAAACGGGGTATAGCTTCCCGGCCGGGAAAATAAATCAAATATGCATCCGATAAACAAGGAGAAAAAACACCTATATAGCTACAACTTCTCTAGCAACCACAACTTAAAAGTGCCAGCGAATATACGACGGCACTAAAGCATGGGCACCAGCATGGACAGCTATACAAGTCTAATACTACGACGAGATGGATGCATGCATACTCTCCTACGAGATGGATCTATCCCATGCAGTAGTACCTCTTGGGCTAGAGAATCTGTTCGGGCCGGGGGATCGAAGAGAGATGGATTGTGGAAAGGCAATGAGAGCGAATGTGCTCGCTAGCTAGACTAGCAACCAAACAACTGATGCTGTCCGATGAAGGTGTGTGGTGGCTACAAGGGTTGCATTGGGTGTATATATAGGGTTAAGCCAAGCAGGTCTAGGTAGGTGGTGGATGCATTTGTTATCAGTTCTGCTAGTTCTCACTCATAATTACTACTAGCTTAGAGCTCGGTCACATCGAACACACTTTATAGATTTGCATCATGATCCGTGCGCCATAGGAGGGAGGGTCGAGCGACAGAGTGGAAACACAAAGGTTGCGATCGAGTCAAAGGCTGAAAGCGCGGGCCCAGAGCCAGGCAGCCGTGTCCGCCTGCTCGTCGGGCCCAGATCCAGGCCCTCTCTCCTTGACTACCAGTACTAGTAGAACGGATGCTTAATTAGTCTGCCCTGCCCTGTTCATGCGCGTGTGTCCACGTGATTTCCACCCTGCACTACCACTTACTGGTCACTGGCATTCATACGAAACCATGCATGGTACGGACGCGCATTCACTAGTTAATCACCTATGACGTACGCGTACGGAAGGGCGAGAGAGAAGAAGAAGAAGAGAAATATCGGACTTGTGACGCCAACGGCCGGTATACTTGGTCTTCTCAAGGATCAAAAGTGAACGCCGTACCTTCTGCCTTGGAAGATGTTTGGAATTTTGGGCAGCACATGTTCGGGAACAAAGGAAGTTATGCTGACTGATGTGTTCGGGTGCCACGGAATCTTTGCAACTACAACTACAATCCACCCACAGTTCACTTGCGCGGCTGATTGTCGTCGGTTCTATGTACCGAACATTTGGCGACCTTAACTATGAGGAAATTTGCGGGTTCACTCCATATTATTGTAGCGTGTCTGCCGCGAAGATGCTCTACGTACCATGTTCTGTCTTTTTTATTTCCAGACCATGTTTTGATGCCCTCCACTGCGGCTCAATTCTTCTTGGCTGCTAAGAATTGATAAGAATACTTCCAATATCACCATGGAGCGGCTGCTACAAAATTCAACTCGTCTCCCAAAATTAATGTGTGACGGTGACCGCATAATTGTCACGGATTTTTGGGAATCCATAATGTTAGAGGCGAAACGCCACATATTATGCTAGTCCGTGACATCACTAACCACCTCATATCTTATAGCGATTTAAATATAATGTTCTTACAAAGAAATATGGTTATCTTTACATCATGACAGCATGAAAATCAAATTCTAGAACAATATGGTGCTACTAATTCTTGTATCTAAAATTTGATGTCGTAACTATCACAAGAGGTAAAGAAAAGAGACGGCACCGCCCAAGTGAATATGTACCATGCATAGTGCAACGAGGAAATGATTTGTGTTGTATATGTCCTAGATGTTGCCTATTACTACTAAGATTAAGCCTAGCTTGTACTCCATCTGTGCTAAAATGCAAGACAGTGATGCTATTGTCCATACTGCCATATTTGAGTTTGAATTATAAATTTCTCATATACTAGTCAATATTTACAAACCATGGTAATACAAACGTGTTGTGGAATACAGATCAGTAATGTCTTTTTTATATAGCATAAAACTGCATATTAGTAGTAGACTAAATGTTGGTCAAACTATGAATTTAAATAGTCAAATTATGTCTATTTTGGAAAAGAGGTACTACTACTTGGTAGCTAGTACCAACATTTTATTGAAGGACTTGAGAGCTGCTTGTGCATGTTTGGAAGCTACTCCCTCCGTCCGTAAATAAGTGTATTTCTAGCTTTTAGATAGGTCAAACTTTACAAAATTTGACTAACGTTATAGATGAATATAGCAACATATATTATATAAAAATGACATATTATGAAACTAAATTTAAATACATATCTACTAGTACCAATTTAAAGTCATAAATATTGTTATAAAATTAGTTAAATTTTACTAATTTTAACTTAAAATAAGTTTAAAAGTACACTTATTTATGGAAGGAGTGAGTAGTCATGATGGAACATCACCAAGAAACATCAAACAAATCCCATTGGACAGAGAGAGATGCATATACCAATAAAATATTACTCTAGCCCCCAGCCCCGAGTCGATAAATTGAACCAACCACACGGAAAGAAATTGTTTGACCACAACGTGATGCTCGATCGTATATTTATATACTTTTTAAGTAATATATTATTGATCCTCGTGTTTTTTAAGTAATAATTGATCCTAATATTTTTAAAGTAATAATTGATCCTCGTATTTTTTTTTCTAAAATTGAACAGTACATACAGCCGGAATAAGAGTGTCATATATTATAGTCAGGCTCCAAGATTTAAATAATGCGAGTCATCCAACAAGTCCCGAACATGTGTAGAGATGGACTAACACTCTCAATATGAATTTAGGTTGGGGATACTAAATGCATTATTTCACTAACCATTATTCCAATATATTTTGATCCACAAATGTGACTATTTCTCGATGAGTTTAAGAATAACTTCTATCAATTGATTCGTAGCCTATGATGAAGATGTTTTCATTCCTTTATACTAGTGTGGTCATCAATAATCAGATTGGAAGGTTCTTGACTTAACCTTAAATAGTTACTTTCCCTCCTTGTCCAGGGGTGTACCCACGTTATGCAACCGGGGGTCAGAGGACACCGGGACAAAATTGATTTCTTCACTAAGTTTTGAGCATTTGTAGTGTGTGACACCCCTAAATCTAGATAAAAAATATGTTCAACTGATACAGTGACACCCGGTAATTTTTGTCCTAGGTCCGCCCCTGTCCTTGTCATAATATAGTGCATATAAGTTTTTTCAAAAATCAAACTTTATCAACTTTGAGCAAGTTTATTGAGAAAATCATCTATGTCTACAGTACCAAAAGTATATATCATAAGAAAATATATGTCATGATGATTCTAATGGAATTGATTTGGCATTTTAGATATTTTTTTTACATACTTGATAAAAATTTACTTCGTTTGACTTTTGAAAAAATTATATGCACTAGATTTTTGGCAAAGGGGGAGTTAAATCTAAGAGTTAAATATCCTTTGAAACGGTGAGGAAAGGGAAGATGAAACTCATTTCCTCAACAAACAAAAACAAAAATACAACTAATGATTTGGTTTGCACGTTAAGACAATTTGCCCGGCCAAAATCATGATCACAACGTCTAAATATCACTTCCTCTATTTCACTGATATAAGAAGTTTTAGTAATTAAATCATTTTACTGAAATATTTTATAGTAGTAGTACTAGCGAGCGGAGGTTGTATTTCCGTTCTCCAGAATGAAACAATGAAAGAGCTAAGAATTTGGTTTGATAGAACTCAGTGACTGATAGAACTAACTAGAACCTGCCTCCATGGTAGCAATCGGAGCTGACTAGCCGAGTCCAGCCAAGTCATTTTGGACCTATGTACTAGTAGTACTACATCACCACAGAGACAGTGACTAATCGACTTTATACGTATTAGTACGCACAAACCTATACACATCGATCAGCGCTAATCTAGTAGTTGTGGACAGCTATTACGCACTAAACAACTCACGGGTACATACATGCCGTACGACACACTTAACTAATCTCGACGGTAACGAGCCGAGCTTGATCGAGTAATCGGACAAGAGACAGGACGGTGCAGGCAGGTAGCTGGAACAGAAGAAAATCCTCCGGACCACAGCGCGCGCGCGGGAGGCAGAAATCTGCACGCAAACGACAAGCAGCGAGCACCCGATCCTTTCGCCGTGGGTCGTTCACGTCCCCGTCGATTCGCGTCCCGTAATCCCCAGGGCACTTAAACAAAGCGGCGCCCGTAATTTAAACCGGGGCGTATGCGTATACGTACGTACCTGGCTAGTAGTGCCGGGCCGCTACTCTCCAAGCTAACTGAGTTGAGCTCCCTGTCGGCGACGACTGGTGACGGCGACGGCGATCTTCCGATCGAAGTCGAACCCAACACACGCGGAGCAAATTTGTATCCGACGAAGCCGCTAGGCGAGAAAGCGACGCCGAGAAGAAGATTTTGTCAGGCTGACGAACAATGAGATGCAGGCTTCTTCTTCTTGGCTGCTGCTCTGCCGCTTGCTGCCCTGCAGTACTGCACCGGGAAGAAGGGGGCAGGCTAGCTGGTTAACCGGCACTAGTGGTTCTCGCACTCCCTCCCCTGATCTCTCCAGAGAAGCCGTGCTTTTATAGGGAGGCGTTAAAAAGATTATACGAAACTAATGCGCATGATTGTAAGAAACATAAACCGGCCGGCCCGCCGGGGAGAGAGAGGGATTTTTAGGTCGCGCACGATCACGGTTTGTGCTGTGCGACATGGCAGAGGAGAGGCTGTACGACGTCACTCAGTGCTCAGTGGCGACCAGTAATAAGTGGACACCACCAATCTGCGTCAGGGGCCAGGGGCAAGTGGGCGTTTTCGTGGATGCCAACTGCCAAGTAGGATCTCGCTCCTGTACTGTACGTACTAGCAGACGCGCGCGCGCGCGGGTTCTACTCGGGAAGGTTCTGCCGTGGCATCGGCATCGCCAAAGGGGATTGATTTTTCGCGGCAGAGTCGAAAAGCGTGGTGGGATCGAGATTTGACGGTCGATTCTGCGTCAAGTCCGACGTTGAATGAAGCCCGGCCGGGTCGCGTGGATTAAAAGTTGGTTCCATTGCACTGCCGCCTAGTGGGAGGGATTGGGTTCGTGGTCGATCAGGGGCTTCATTCAACAATCGATGATGAGATGCAGCAATAGACGCCACTCAGGAACTTATTGGCCTCAAACCCGTTCACGGAACGAGGATCCGTCCTCACTTGCTGGTCTCAAGCTGTACCCTCCTAGTACTAGCTAGACAAATGCGACTTTAGGACTCTTTTGATTCATAGAATTTGTACGACTTGCATCATATAAAATTTTTCTTAAACAATATGTTTGGTTCATAGGAATATATTCCGTAGGAACTAATTCTATAGGTATCTTGTAATGTAAATCCTATAGAAAAAATTAGGCCATAGCTCGTAAAAATTCATTTGCTACAAACAAAGAGAATTCATCTCCTCTCATACGATTCAACTAGTCATGACATCTCAATCCTATGTATTTTCTATTCAAGTAGGCATGAGAGCTCTCATGGAGGCGCGTTTGGCGGAGGAGCTAAGGGTGTGCATGGCCCGTGTTGGATGCAACCGGAAGTAGCGGTGCAGGATCAAGAGTTTGTGGCAAGTTCAATAACAAGAGGTTAGAGGCGTCATAGGTGCCACTGGCGGAGCTTGCCACCTCTAGGGGGTGGGGGAGGGGCGCTAAATACAATATATGAGTTGCTATGGAGGCGGATTAAATAAAAATCTATAATATAAGCCCTCTAATTTTTTTTCCTTCATGCAAGTGCCCAATCTGAAGGGGGGGGGGGGGGGGGGTGCCATGCTGGCCTGAACATAGCTCCGCCGCTGCGGGTTGCGGTTAGGCATGATGTGGTCTGTGGGGGCCATCCATGGGCGCGGTCGATCCAGCGCAGGGCTGTCACGAGATCGCGAGCATCGCCAGCACGAGGAGGCCCTAGATGACGGGGTCATGGGGTACGGGGTACCCGAGAGTAACAAAGATTAGCACATTGGCTAGCAATATGCACATGTCCAGCGACTAAGTTAGGGGCAGGGTGTAGCCTCCTTGGTCCGGCTAGAACGAGTGTGTCGTCTAGGCACCATCCGTTGTGGCCAGTTTGGCTTTCGGTTCGGCTAGCTCCAAAGCCGGTCCATGTTGGGGATATGCTATATGGGTATCCTCATAGCATGTCTCCTATCCGGATAACCCGGGTGGCCCACAGTTGGTAGCATGGCCCATGGCCTGCTGGGCGGCCCACTTAGATGGATCCAGAAGGGAGGCCCATGCCGGATAAAGGAAGGCTACGGTTGGAGTCACCGACGTACCCGGAGCCTTGGAGTGCAAGATACACAAGACTAGTAATAGACGGTGTAGGACTCTGTGACCTGTCCGGCTAGGACTTTTCCCTATAACCCTAGGACCTGGCGACTATATAAGTCGGGCCTATGGGAGCCTTTAGGGCATCGATTCATACAACCTCGCACAGCGAACCAATCCCTGTAACTCGACGTATTGCCCTTATAGTGATTTATAGCAGGAGTAGGATTCCGCCACCGTTGTGGGATCTGAACCTAGGTAAGCTGTGTTACCTCGTACCCGTTAACCGTCTGCCTTCCCCCACGTCTCTAAACACGCACTGTGAGGACCCCTCCATGGCGTACTCGTCGGCAATACCATGACAATTGGCGTCCACCGTGGGGCAAGAGGCGCTTCAGGCTCTTCAGCGGGCGAGGACCAAGATCTTCGCGGGAATCGGCAAAACCGTGGCCATCGGTCGTGTTCTCTTCTCCGGCAACGTTTCGATCGTCCCTCCCGACGAGTTCTGGATCCCGGCGAAGACGAACCCTACGCGGTGTTCGATCGTTCCTATCGGAGACATCCACCTCTTCATTGGCGAAACCGACTCGGGCACTAATTCCCTGGGAGTCGGAGGAGCATCAAGACCCGCACGGACCGCCTACGGGCAGGATACGTTCGCGGAAGGATCGATGTTGGATCTCTCTTCGGAGTTTGCCGGCAAAGATCAGAAAATTTCAAGACCCACCCAAACTGCCCCTGTGCAGGAGATAAAGGTGGAAGATCGCTCCAAGTCCGCCGGCTTCGCCCGTGCGTCTGGACAGCAGAGATCCAAATTCGTCGGCGTGGTTACCATCTTTGATCTGGCGCGTTGTGTTCAGAGAGAGGGCGAAAACCCCCGTGATTACCTAGCCAGGTGGCTCCGCATACGAGCCGATCTGGCCCACTACCCCAATGATGATGCTATGTATCACTTTGTGGAAGGACTGAACCATGGCATGCTTCTCCGACATTCTCTAAGGCGGCAATAGGCGTCAGGCCGCCTTACTTTCGAAGGCATGGTGAGCACCGTCAACAACTACGCAGAGGCTGGAGCGGCAGCTCAGACAACGCTTACGCTCATTGACGGAGCCCCTCCGATTCAGCCACCGCCACCACCGCCTCCGGCCTCCATCTTCGTAGTTGCGCCGCCATCTCCAGTCATCGTCACTGCTGTCGCACCTCCATCGCCCGTCATCGAGGAAGTCCTGGCACCCTCCGACTCTGTTATTGACGCGCTTTATGCTAACTTTAGTGCAGATTCGGAAGAGATAGATTTCAGTCCAGAGGAGCTAGTGTAACATCCCAAAAATACTAAACTTGAATCATCAAACTCTAATCATCAAAATTAGGGTTAACAAAAAACTTTTCTAAATAAAATTATGGAAGCATGCATGTGAGTATGCATTTCATTTTGAATTCTTTTGAACCACCTTGTTTGTGTGTTCCTTTGCTTGTAAAATGTTGCTTAGGTGAAATAAACATCATCTAAACATTTCCCAAACTTTTCCCAAAGACAAATAAATCAAAACAAAGCTAAATGAGTGAATGGTCATTTTGACCAATTTAACTCCCATGACTACTTTGGCTGTCTCAAACTTTCAGAACCTAACAAAAACTTTTCTGGATCTTTGCACCCCTTGATTGTACTCATAACAAAGTATCAAGGCCCACTTTGTGATCATCCAGAAACTTTCAAATGCATAGTTTAAATGGCAATTCGAAATTGAAACTTTATCATATGAGAAGATCCTACTTTTTCAAAAACCACTTAAACAAGCTGAACTTTCAAAACCCAAGCATCTGCAGACTCACCAGCACCAACCTAGCACACCCACCAAAAATCTTTTCAAAATTCAAAACTTGAATTCTTGCGGCCATTTCATCAAACACATTGCAGACACAAATCAAACAAAATCCAAACACTATTTTGAGCAGTGAATTGAGCCTAACTTGTTCCCTCTCTGGGCACCACTAGCCTTAGTAGATCATCTAACAATCTTAACTAATCACTAGCACCAATGTGAGCTTGGCATTGTCATCAATGGTGAACAACCGAAGCCACCCATGCCACCCCAGTGTAGACAGCAAGCTAGGAGAGAAACTAGCCATGCCAACCTTGTCTGAAAGATCACCCATGCCTCACCGCCCCCTCTCGACCAGCCCTGTCTCGAAGACGTCGAACACAGCACCTAGGAACGCCGCGCCCGTGCCTCTTTCAACCATGCCGAGCATGCGCCAGAGCGCCACCCTCGACCGAATCCCACAGACCGTGCGCCGCCCTCGCCGCGTGCATACACGATCACCACCGTCCCAGGAGACCGCCAGACATCCCCGTTCGCCGCCCCATGCCGCACAGCCACCGCTCGCCGTCGAAGACGCCGCCTCTGCCGCACAGAGCGTCGCGTTTTCCAGACCAAACCGCACCGCCCCTACGCGCGCATTAAAGCCGTAAAGCATCGCCAGGAGACCACCAAGCGATCGCCACCACCGGCCATGCCTCTAGCAGCCCGTAGCCGTGTCGCCACCGTCGCCTGCCCATGCCGTTCGGTCTCACCGTCGCGACTATAAATAGAATCCTTCCCCGCTCGAATTCTTCACACCATTCCACTCCTCTCTCACCCAGAACCATCCCACCTCAGTCCCGGAGCAAGGCGAGCAGCGCATCGCCAGAATTGCGCCGGAGCAGGCCGCCTCTGGAGGAGAAGGGTGTCGTCGATTTCGTCCACCCTAGGAGCTGCCGTGACAACCCCTGAGTTCGCCGTCGTCGACTTCGTCGTTCGCCCGCCTCGCCGACCCTCGCCTAAGCCCTGGTGAGCCCCCAACGACCCCCACTGGCCACGCTAGGTTTCTGTCTCGCTGGCGTTGCCCAACGTCGACGATGACTCTTAGCCGTTGGATTAGAACCAGATCGAACGCACCACGTTGCCCCGTACCGCTTCGCACCCCCTGTCTCACTGACGCGTGGGGACAACCACTTAAACAACTCGCGGAAGCGCTGCGCTTAGCAGGTCAGCCCAGTATCGTTTCCCGCGCAGCCCAGTTATTTGAATTAAACCTTTTTCATTTTATTTCAAACAAACTTCTGTACCCAGTTTCAAAAATCAACCCAGGTCGAATCAGTGCACCAAATTGAATGAAAACAATTTTGTTAGAAAGGTCTGGAAGTGCTGAATCCAAGCCCATTGGATTCAAGTCATTTGGATCTATAGATCACCCATAGTAAAAATAACAAGGCAGAAGCTTTTCTGCATTTAAACATTTTTCAAATTTAAACTATAATAGCTTTTGAGTTGATTCCCACTCTCAAAAATCACATTTAACCATAACTTTCAGAATATATAAAAATATATAGGTTTACTTACAGAAATCATGTTCAAGTAAATAAAAGAATGCCCCATAGGCATTTCTAGCCACTTTAATTAATTAAAATAAAAGGGTGAAACCTTATTAAATTGTGACACCACTTTAAATCATATTCCCATGGACTAAAATATGTGGTGATGACATGTGTCAACATGATCCCCTGTTTGGTTTGGAGAATATTAAATCTTAAGTAGTTTTTTAATGAGTAGAAATTACTTTTCTAAAAATAAAAGGAATTAAACCAAACTTTAATCTTGTAATGTTAGTGATGATGCTAGATCATCTATAGGACCCTTTTGTGTGATTATTGCAAGTAGTTAAGTATTGTTTGGTGATTGTGTACCTCGTATTTATTCATAGACGCTAGTACCGACCAAGGATACGAGGAGGAAGGAGGATACTATGAAGAAGAAGCCGAGGAGAACTTCAACCACTGCTCTGCACAAGGCAAGCCTAATACTGCCAGTTGAATGTGCAAGCTAACACTTGCAAGATACCCTACTAATGCAAGCTTATACTGATACTTATGCAAGCTAATACTTGCTTGTTACCATGACCATTATATGCCTTAAGCCTATGTGATCATATCCACTTGATAAACCAATCCTAGTTTTACTTGAAAGCTTTATACTTTATTTCTTTATCAAAGCTAGTACTTAGAGCTTACTTAAGTAAATTGTAGATATTATAAAGATAATTGAAGGTTGCATAAAGAGCATAAAATTTGGCCTAAGCTAGATAATCTTGATGTCATCCTAAGGCATAAGATTAAACTTAGTTAAACTCCACTTGTTTACCACACCTCATTAGTGCTTACCCCCACTTGTAGATGCTAGTGCTAAGCATAAAACTTGATCAACTTTAGATGGGAATACTTGGTGGAAAAATGGTTATGAAAACCTTGGAATGATGGATCATTCTATTGAAATGTTTTGGACATGTGTTTCCGAACCTTGATGATTTTGGTGATGAAAATATTGAGGCATGAGCCTTATCCCTTTATAAAACTGATGGTTGTCTGGATGCGATACCATTCCAATTTTATCGTACAACCACAATACCCGAAGATTGGGTAGGGCTTGACTGGAAACTTATATAACTTAGTATTAGTTCCCTCACGGCCAAGGTCTGAGCTGAGGCTACCTTGTGAAGATTGTCCACATGTGCAGTACCCAAGATGACAATTGGTCATGGTTGGGAGGCCAAACTCACAGGAGAGGTGCTTATACTAGGGCGTGTAATTGAAAGGTTGGGATTGATTATCCGCATACTGAGTATGGTGGATTCAGGATTTGTTCCTGACGGATGTATCGAATATTGTGGTGAAAGTGTATAATCTCTGCAGAGTGTCAAACTATTCGAATAGTCGCGTTCGCGGTTATGGACGGTTGGAGTGGCCATACTGTTCCCCCGTCAGACTTTTCAAAATGACTTGTGAAATGAAATGAGACTTTGACTTGACCACAACAGGGTTGTGGCATGAGATACAAGTTCCCACTTAGGTGTTATAAAACTGCAACTAGCATTCGTTGCTTCTAAACTTAGTAGAGATAAATCTAGATGTTGCAAAATAACCCTAGAGCCTAGTGCCCTATTATCAAAAAACCCTTTCACTTGTTAGTATTAGTTTGCGAGTACTTAAAGAGTACTCATGGCTTTGTCCCTGGCTATTCCCATGGCCAGACTATGAAGAGGAGTACCTGGAGGATGGACCCCAGGAAGGTTACGACAACTAGGATCATCTCCCACCATCAGCATTGCCTGTGACCCCAAAGATGGAGCTTCGCCTACGCTATCGTTATTATTACGTATTCCGCTGCCTGAAGTTGTATTAAGAACTGGATCATGAGATCCCTATTTGTGTAAGAACTTATGTACGTTTGTAATGGATGATGTACTGTGGTATCCAATTCTTTTATGTCTCGCAAAAATGGTAATCCTGGGATTGCGATGTATGGCATAACAGGCATCTGGGATTAAAAATCTGGGTGTTGATAGCTAGACTCCGCCATGCAAGATATGGAGGAGGAGTACACGCGCGACGAGCAAGCCAGCAATGTCGTCACGTCTCGAGAGGTGTTCGTCACCATTGGGACGGTGATGGATGAAGATGAACCCGGACGAGCTCCGCCTATAGCGCTGGAAAAGGGGAAGGGGCCACTTATTGCTACTGACGATGATCGCGCAAAGGTCATGCCGCCTCCGCCTAACCCAATGCAGCAGCCGCAGGAACTCGGCACCAGCCTGAGCAGCAACAACACCGCAAACTTGCCGCCTCCGGCATCTATGCCTGCTGCTGCCCAAGTTACTCCGGCTAATAGAGTGATGTACGACAATATCCTCGTTGAGCCACTAACCGTAGCTCATATCCGGAGCGTGACTCTGCTTGACGAGAAGCGCCAACTGACATGGTTATACCCTGCGGATACGTAACTTCAGCATACCTAGTCCAGCCCAAGGAAGGCCCACTGCAAACATACGCTGGCCCACGAAGATTTTCGGGTGGCCAAGGCCCATGACGTCTTCGGATCCTTGGAGAACAAGACTAGTTTAGATAGGAAACTCAAAAGGGCAAACGCCCTAGAACTTGTAACCGACTAGGACTATACCCGGGACCTGCCTAAGTCTATATAAAGGCTAGGAGGGTACGTCCTAGGGCAACTCACCCAACCTCGACTCATACTTTTGCATACGCATCCACGCCAGATCGACCACAAGACCAGAACCTTCGGTTCCACCGTAATCAAAGAGCAAACAAGCAGGAGTAGGGTTTTCCCTTCGGGGGACTGAACCTGGGTAAATCTTGTGTCCCCTGGTTGCTTGTCTGTTAACCGTGCCACGATCTCCAGCATCCCCATCTTCTCCAAAACCCAAGTCCATAACAATGGGCATTGACGAGATTAAACCTCGTCAATTGGCGCCGTCTGTGGGAATTGGGGCTGCTGATTGTGCGGTCGTGACGGTTCCGACCCGATCGATCTACAACTCTGCAACGACGGAGAATCACCTCCTCTTCGGCGCTTTCGACTTCACCGCCCACTCGCCGGCCACCATGAAGGATTTCGAGCCCGTAGGCAACGTACTCGAAATTTTGTTCAGAAGCTTCTGCTTCCAGGTGGGACAAACTGGCACCCTCCGCCTCCCGGAGCGGGTGCCCGTGCCGTCAATCAGGGCCGCTTCGTGGGCTCCACACCCCGTGCTACGCACATCACCATCAACAGATGAGTTCTACAGCAGCAGCAGCTGCAACTCCGATCTGTGCGATCCACCTTCGGATGAAGGGACCTACGGTTCCGGATCCGAAAGCTGTGGCAGCAGCCAACCAATCTGCAGGCGCTATCTTTGCGCCGCAGTCATCCAAACCGACGAGGAAACGCCTAACCCGCCACCCAACCCCAACCCGCAGGACAGAAACGGCGAAAATGGTAGAAACGACGATAACGGGGAAAACGGCGGCCACCTCATCCAACTTAGCAAAGAAGGATGGGTCGAAGCACGCCGCGCCGTCGCAGGCGAAATAGTCCTACCTCTGGACTCCCCACGTGATCTGCCGAGAGCATACCACTACCTCCTCATCGAGGAACACAAGAAACAAGTCGAGATGCAAAAGACGCTCGACAAACGCAAGCAAGCAGCCGCTGAGTCCAGTGCGCGACGAGCTGCTCTCTCTGCCATGGAACCCGGCTCTAGCACAAACAGGAATCAGGGAAACAAGCATCGCTCTCGGATGGAAAACATGGACCCCAAGGAGCGGCGTGACGTGACCCGAACTCTCCAGACATCGTTCATGGATATGGACGCTGACGGCAACATCACCCCGAAGACGCCACAAGCTGCGATCATGGCAGCCACTGCATATCTCGCGGCTCACCCACCTCCGGAGGGGGACCCGAAAAGGGCCATGCATAAGTCCGCACTCACCGGACTAGGACTAATCGGAGCTGCGCTCCATGAAGATGCTCCTGCGGAGCCAAAGAAGAAAGCTCCGGCCAGGCGCGACCGGAGCCCCACACCCTCATCCGAAGAGGAAGAGGAGCACGATCTTCCTCAAAGGAAGAAGAGCTCCAACCGCCACAAACGCGACTACGACGCCAGAGACAAGCTTACACAACACAAGATCGACAAAGCACGCGCCAAACGCGCATGCTCGTCTGAATCTGAGATGGATGAAGATGAAGGAGAACTCTGCGGAGCCCGATGCTTCAGCAGATCTGTTCGGCGAACACAGATGCCACGCAATTTCAAGCTTCCTTCGGATACTCCGAAGTTCAACGGTACGCAAGATCCAAAGTCCTGGCTCAGCGACCACCTGTCATCCGTCAAGCTTCATGGAGGCAACAAAGAAACCGCCATGCAATGCCTTCACCGCAATGACAGCGCGCTGGTCCGCTCAGCACCTAACATCGGGATCCATTCAAGTCGGGAGGAGCTTCACAGCTTCATCCGAAATTTCAAAGGCACCAGCAAGAGGCCTGCCTCAATCGAAGAATTGTGAGCCTGCACTCAAAGAACGGGTGAATCTATTCGCTCATACATACTACGCTGGTCTACGACCAAGAACTCCGCAGCACACATCTCCGAAGAGAGGGCCATCGGCGACTTCAGGGACGGCGTCAAGCGCCCAGACTTCAAGGAGGAACTTGGGCGTGTAAATCCCAAGACACTCGACCACCTCATGGAAATCGCCAACAGTTGGGCAGACGGCGAAGATTGCATCCAGCAACCGCAGTCAGATGAAGAAGACGACTACGGCCGAAGACGCGACTGCCGCAGCAAGAGGAGATCGCGCGTCTATGAGGACCGCGACGGACCCGACATGGTCGCGGCCGGCTACGCCGACCGTCGCAATGACAACAGCCGCAACAGCGGAGGATACCGCGGAGGAAACTTCCGCGACAACGGACCCTCAGCATTCGACAAACTTTCGGGTCCATGCACCATCCACTTCTACATCGACAAACAGGATGGCAAAAAGAAATCCAGCCACATGCTCAAGGATTGTCGCGAGTTCCAAAAACTCAGCGAAGGCATGATGCAGATGACGCAACAAGGTCCAATTCCTGCGTTCGGAAACGCACCTACACCAGGTGAAATAGCACACGGAGCTCCTCCACCGCCGCCTATTGGAGGCCAAAACCAACCAGTCGTACCAGCACAAAACAACGCCGGGGTCCCATACCCCCCATCAAAAGGAGCACTCAATATGATACAAAAGGGACGCCCAACAAATAGAGTGCAGAAGAAAATCACCCGACAAATCAACTTGGCCATGGCAACTCCGCCTGCAATCCCTGAGTACCTCAGCGGATCGGAGTCCTGCATCACATTCACTCGCGCGGATCACCCTTGCCAGATCCCTCGCCCAGGTCATGTTGCCCTGGTGCTGGAGGCGCAGATCGGAGGCTTCGAGATGAGTCGCGTCTTCATGGACGGTGGCAGCGGCATCAACCTAATGTTCGCAAGCACTCTAGCAGCTATGCGGATCCCGCAATGCAGCCTGGAACAATCAGACACAACGTTCCACGACATTGTCCCAGGGAAGGGCATCTTCCCCCTAGGCAAAATAGGGCTCGACGTCATCTTCGGGAAGCCGGACAACTTTCGGCAGGAGCGCCTAGAATTCGAAGTGGTGGACTGGCCGTCGCAATACCATGCCATCCTGGGACGCGTAGCATTCACAAGGTTCCTGGCCGTCCCACACTACGCATACCTACTACTCAAGATGCCAGGACCAAGGGGCGTCATCACAATCCACGGGAGCTTCACCCGATCGGACCAATGCGACAGGGATTTCAACAAAATCTCCCAGTCTTTCGGCATGCAAGACGAGCTCGTAAGGCTCCGTGAGGAGACGGACAATGGGCTACCCCCATTCACAAGGCAGAACGCACCCGACATGTCCTTCGACTCCACCATCAACACCAAGAAAGTGTAGGTCCATCCGACAGACGCCTCCAAGACGGCGCTGATCGCCAACGACCTCAGCACCGCATAGGAAGGCGCGCTCGTCGAATTCCTCCGTGAGCGCTGGGAAATATTCGCCTGGTGTCCTGCGGACATGCCAGGAGTTCCCAGGGAATTCGCCGAGCACGCACTCAATGTCTTCCCAGACACCAAGCCAGTCAAGCAGTCTATCCGAAGATTGTCGGAGCCACGAGCCGAAGCTATCGGCAAGGAGATCAATAGACTACTCGCAACAGACTTCATCCGGGAAATCAAGGAAAGCGAGTGGCTGGCAAATACGGTGATGGTCCCGAAAAAGGACACGGACATCCTGCGGATGTGCGTGGACTTCACATCACTAAATAAACACTGCCCTAAGGACCACTTCCCTCTTCCTCGGATCGACCAGATCATCGATTCGACTGCAGGTTGTGAGAAACTCTCCTTCCTCGATGCCTACTCAGGCTACAACCAGATTCGACTCAAGGTCGAAGATCAAGAGAAAACGGCATTCATCACACCGTTCGGAGTATACTGCTACAACACAATGCCTTTCGGGCTAAAGAACGCGGGTGCCACGTACCAGCGATGCATGCAGGCCTGCCTCAAAGACCAGATCAGTCGCAACGTCCAAGTCTATGTTGACGACATAGTCATAAAAACCAAGGAGGCAAGCACACTTATCGACGATCTCCGCGAGACGTTCGACAACCTTGATCGCTACAGGATCAAGCTCAATCCGGAAAAGTGTGCCTTCGGCGTCCCCTCGGGTCAGCTGCTCGGGTACTTCATCTCTCAACGAGGGATCGGGCGAACCGAAGAAAATCAAAGCTATCATGACAATGGAGAAGCCGAAAAACCTCAAGGCGTTTCAGCAGCTCAGGCGAGTAGCACTAAGGTGTTCATCAGCCGCATGGGCGAGAAGGCCGTACCATTTTACCAGCTGCTGCGCAAGGCATACAAGTTCGAGTGGACACCAGAAGCCAACGACGCATTCGAAAGCCTCAAGTGGCTCCTCTCCACCTCGCCCGTTCTGGTCACGCCAAAAGAGCGCGAGCCTCTGGCTCAGACATAGCAGCCACGCACTGTGGTCAAGACAAGACTAGTGGTCGAACGACCCGAAGAAGGCAAGACCCACGGGGTACAACGCCCAATTTACTACCTCAGCGAGGTTCTCACTCCAACAAAACAGCGGTACCCGCACTACCAGAAGCTGGCCTACGGCGTGTTCATGACAGCTCGACGATTGAGCCACTACTTCCAGGAGCATCAGGTGATGGTCGTCAACGAGGCGCCCCTAAACAGCATCCTGAATAATCCAGAAGCCACGACGCGGGTCTGTGGGGCATCGAACTATCACCCTTGGACATCGTCTACGAAGCGACACAATCAAATCTCAAGTCCTCCGGACTTCGGTACACTGGATGGAGCTGCAGCCGGACACCCTGCATATGTCGCATCTGGACAATGCATTTTGACGGCTCCAAACGCGAAGCCGGAGCAGGGGCAGGGGTCATACTGACCTCCCCGCAAGGTGACAAGATGAAGTACGTCCTTCGGATGAAATTCAGAGCCTCCAACAACGAGGCCGAATATGAAGCCCTGATCCACGGCATGAAGATGGCAAAAATATGCGGCGCAACGCGCCTGGTTATCTACGGCGACTCCAACCTTGTCGTACAGCAGACGATGAATGAGTGCGACGCACACGCCGAAAACATGATCGCGTACCGCGCGCTATACAACGCACTCGAAGGAGAATTCGACGGCTGCGAGCTTCGGCACGTTGGAAGAGAGAGCAACGAGGAGGCCGATAGACTCGCCAACATCGGCTCCACTTGTGCAAAGGTACCACCAGGTGTGTTCCTCGAACAGATCTGCGTGCCATCCATCAAGCGGAAATTCCCCAAGGGATCACCCGAAGAAGCAGAACACTCGGGGGCTACGCTACCCGAAGGTCGGGAAGGACCCGAAAAGTTGGATACCGAAGTTGCCATGGTGAACCTGATGCAGGTCATGGCAGTCGAAGAAACTTGGACACGTCCATACCTCCAGTTCCTGATAAACGGAGAATTGCCGACACCGGCAGATGCATGCGCATATCTCGTCGGTCAAAAGCCTTCACCATCATCAATGGCGAGCTGTACAAACACAGCATTACGGGTGTACTACAACGGTGCGTCACCATCGACGACGGCATGGCCATACTCCAGGATATCCATGAGGGCATCTGCGGCCACCACGCAGGCAGCCGCTCCCTCGTCGCCAAAGCTTTGCGAGCAGGATTCTACTGGCCAACGGCCATGAGCGACGCGAAGGACATCGTCCGAAGATGCAACGGGTGCCAACGGTTCGCCGACAAACCGCACGCACCTGGGTCCGAACTTCGACCTATACCCATAGCCTGGCCTTTTGCCCAATGGGGCCTCGACATGATCGGCAAACTGCCAAAATCTTCGAAAGGAGGACACGTCTTCCTCCTGGTCGCAGTCGACAAATTCACCAAGTGCATCGAAGCCATGACAGTCACCAACCAGAAGGGCACAACCGCCGTCAAGTTCTTCGAATCCATTGTCTACAGGTTTGGCGTACCACACAGCATCATCACCAACAACGGATCGAACTTCATCTCCGAAGAATGTGACTTCGAAGGCCTCGGATCAATATCACGTATGCCTCGGGCACACCCGCAAACAAACGGCAAGTGGAAAAGGCCAACGGCCTAATCGGGCGCCGCATCAAGAAGCGCCTCATGAGCTCACTCGAGCACAAAGCTGAAACGGGCGATAGAGCTACCGTGCATCTGTGGAGCTTACGGACTACGCCAAACAGCTCCACCGGATACACACCGTTCTTCATGGTGCACGGAGCCGAGGCCGCTACCACCGGCACGCCATCAGGCTCCACGAGTCGTCGCTTACAGCGAAGCCGAGTCCACGGCTGCACTCGAAGATGCCGTCGACACGCTCGACGAAGCACGGGATATAGCAGCAGCTAGATCAGCGGTGTACCAGCAGAGTCTCCGCAACTATCACAACCGACGGTTGCGCCCAAGGTCCTTCGTCGAAGGAGACCTCGTCTTGCGACTCAAGCAAAAGCGACCGAACAAACTCGATTCACCATGGGAGGGACCCTACGCCATCACCGAGGTCATCCCAGGTGGCGCCTATCGCCTCAAGCACGTGGAGTCTGGAGTCGCATACTCCAACCCATGGAACGTCTCGCACCTGCGACGATTCTACCCATAGCAACCTACCCCCTTTTACTTTCAATAAGGCTTTCAGCCAAGGCTACTCAGCCGAACCATGTACCTCCTCCATTACGATATAAATAAAGCTAAGTGTCTCGCCCCAACCTTCGGTTGACTACTTTTCTGCAACTTTACTACATACTACAAACGCACTCGGGGGCTCCCCCCACCTCACGATTTCATAGACTGAGGACCAAACGTGTACACCTGAGTAGCTGACTACGTCAGGCAAATGAAAAGGGCACGTACTCAATCAAAGCACTGCGTGCTCACAAACAAGCAAACCTTTACAACAAAGGGCTCATAAACGTCCAGCCGCAATATACAAATTTTACATATATCTGTTTATTTTCAGGTCCTATCTACTCTGAAGAATAACCTGCGCACGCTGCTCAAACAAGTCTACAATTTGTTCGGCATACTGCCTTACAGCCGCATAATACGGACGCATGTTCCACTCGCCACCATCTGGTCGAGGGGGTGGCCCATTCGCCACAGCAGCCAAATCTACGTCAGGGCGGTGCACCCTCACAAGAGACAAGGCAGCCTTCACCCCTGCGACGAGCTGCTGCCGCACCAGCTCCTTGACATTGCCGGCATTCCGAAACTTCGTCAGAAGACCTGCAAGGGTCGTTGGCACGGCATCCAACGGAAACATGACGTGCAGCACCGAGGAAAGTGATGTCTGCACCTGGCGGAGCACCCGCGAAACCTGGTAGACGCGATCCTGCACCGTTGCCAGAACTATGGCGCGGTCACGGTCCATCCAGAAGAAGCAACCGGCCTCCATGTCCTGTTGAGTCAAACAATTGACTCGAACAGCAATACGCTCTTTTTCTTCCCTCGGAGCAATATTGGCACCTGCAACAACAGCACAAAACAAGAGTAAGGCCAGCAGGCTCACCCGAAGAATTGGGCTACATCCCGAAAGAAGGATCAACTTACATTGCAGCTGCTCGGACAGCCGACCCAGCTCCGCCATCAGATACTCCTCTCTGGCTGCACCACGGTCTGCTTTGGATTTCCAAACGTCCGCATGACCGCGTAACCCGAGCAAATCCCTCTCCAAGCTACGCACGCGATCTCGAAGAAAAGCGAACTGCGAGGAATCATCCAATGATGTTCGCAAGGGCCTCTCGGATGAAGTATCAACTGGGTCAGCACCCGAAGGACCCTATAGTAGCAGAAAAAAGAAGGCACACAGACATTCAGCTAAGGATAAAAGCACAACACGGAGGAATTCATTAAAATAAGGCCACTACGTGGCACAAGGATGGTACTACAAGAGATATTTACAACAGAAGGAGACTACAAACTACCCTACGTCTACTATGCCTCAGATGCAGGACACTGAGTCGCCTCAGAACCAGATTGCCTAGCTTTGGCCTCGCCCGCCGCAGCGCATTTCGAGACAACAAGTCAATGAGCTTAGGCCCATATCGTCGGCTGAGTGAGTAGGCGGCAAAGCTACCTCGGATCCATCCGCAGCCGTAGAGCATCCGAGAAGTAACTGGGCAGGTCCAGCCCGCCCAGACGCCATGGCCATCGCCCCGACGGCCGCCCGATGCCCTTCTACTTGCGCTTATGCAGCGCAGCCCGACAGAGCCTCCGCCAGGGCATCCACATCTTCAAGAGACGCACCCTTCGGGAAGAGCTCCTGGTAGAAGCGACCAAGGACCTCCTTCGCCTTGGCAAGGGAGTTGACGACGGTGCTGCAGCGGTCTTCGACCGCCACAGTGGCATCATCTAGAGCACTCCCGTGCTCCAGAGCACCGCGGTCGAACTCGATGCCCGCGGCATCTGAGACAAAAGAGAAAAAAAAACATGAAGAACGGCAAGCATAGAAGAAGATCCTCAGAAAAATAAACAAGTCCAAAAGCTTGTACTTACCCGAAACGGCCTTGGCAGCAGCCAAGAGCTTATCTGCCATCCCTTTTTCACGAGCAGCCGCAACGGTGGCCAGCTGCTCCTCACGATCGGTGGCCTCCTGCTGAAGAAGATCTTTTGCTTCGGTTGCCTTCGTCAGCTCCAGCTCAAGGCGCTCTCGCGCACCTGCAGCAGCTTCGGCCTTCTGCTTCGCTTGGCCAAGGCTCTTCTTCAGAGCATCAACCTCGCGGAGAGAGTCGTTATGTTCCTCTGCATTTACAACAAGCAAGTGTCAAAGAAAAGGATACGCAAGAAAAATACTACAAGGCAGACGAATACCTTGCAGCTACCGCAGTTTTGCCTCCAGCGTCAGGCGCTCCTCCACCAGCCGCTTGGCCTCTTGGACAAAAGGCTGCAGGAAAAGGCAACAACAGTAAGAACATGACTTGGGGGCTACGCCCCACACAAATAAGCCACAGCAACATCATCACTCGAAGACACTCGGGGGCTTCCCCCCATAACATCAAGAAGGACAACTTACGTGCTCCGAAGGCGAACCCGCAGGCCCGCCTCCGAAATTCTGAGGCGCAACCACCAGCATCTCCTGCACAGGAGGAACTGGCGCAGCGTCACCAGAAGTCGCCACCGTCTGAGGAGGAGGCGACGCAATGTTCGACTCCCCCATCATCTCGTGCGCTCCATCACTAGAGCCGTCGGAAGATTGCCTACACACGAACCAATCAACACAGGTGCCAAAATTTCAAGGAAACAAAGGAAAACAGTGGCACGAAGAGAACTTACGAGCCCAACGCGCTCAGGTCAAAGATAGGAGAAGCCCTTTGGGCCCTCTTCTCTTCCTTCTTTTCTTTCTTCTTCTCCTCCTTCTTTTCTTCCTTCTTCCGCTTTTGGGTCATGAGCAACAGCCCGCACAGGAATGGCAGGAAGGGGAGAGGAAGAACCCCCCTGAACATCATCATGACGCTCAAGGCCCAGCGGATTTCTGGGAGTCGGAGGAGTCGAGGCATCCGAAGACTCGCTGGAGCTCCGTGATCGCTTGCGCGAATGGTCCTCACTTGACTCGCCGGCATCCTCCGCTGGAGATCGCGCTGACGGTAGCTCGGACACGGAGTCCACGACTTCATTATCCGGGGCATTCGGATACCTTTTGGGCAACGGTGGTGCCATGCCCGGGACTTTTAAGCTCTGCAAAAGGAAAAGGAACTTTGTTAGCAAAAAACAGAAAAAGTACACAGCTGACAAAACAAAAGGAAGCACTACGTGCGCAAATCTACACCTTCGGTACGACCAACATCGAAGAAAAGGGAGGAGTCTGCGATTTCCCCGGAATTTCTTCGTCTGCCTTGAACTTCAACAGCGCGCGAAGAGTCTTGTCAAGTTCCGCCTCGGAGATTTTATCACTCGAAACCCTCGTCGGATCACGGCGCCCATAGTAAAGAAACATCGGATGCGCCCTCGCTTGGAGAGGCTGCACCCGACGCTCAAGAAACGTTCGAATGACGTCGACACCGTTCACCTCCTTCTCGTGAATCGCTTGAGATCCTCCACTCGACGCACAGGCCTCAATCTCGGCCACCTCACCATCTAAGATTTGGTTTTTCCAGGATCTTTTCTTCTCAATCAACTGGGAGGGGTCAAAAGGAACGAGACCAAAATCTTGCCCAGGCAGTACGGAGTCACGAATGTAAAACCATTTCCTCCGCCAGTACAGGACAGATTCGGACATGGAAAAGGAAAAGAATTGGACATTGGGACTGAGAGAGATGATGAAACCCCCAATGGGATACACACCATCCGAACCAGATTGCCTCTTCACGGAATAAAGCTTCCGGAAGAGGCCAAAGTGCGGCTCAATGCCAAGCCAACACTCGCAAAGCGTGATAAAACACGCAATGTGGAGAAGGGAGTTGCGATACAGATGATGCAACTGAACCCCATAGAAGAAGAGCAGTCCACGAAGGAAGTCATGGACTGGATACGAGAACCCACGCAAGACAAAGGCAAGAAACATAACCCGGTACCCAGCTGGGGGACGGGGGATTACCTCATTGCCGGGGAGTCTCACGGCCGTCTCATCTTGCGGGATTAGGCTCCGCTCGCGAAGTTTGCGGAGATCGCTCTCCCGCGTCTCCGATCGTCGCCAGCCACCATCGGTGACGCGAGCAGCGGCGGTGCCCTTCTTGCCTCCGGCGGCGCTGGTCCCAACCGCGGAGGAGGATTTCTTCGTCTTCCCCATGACGCTGCAGCGGTGGTGGCGTTGGCAATGACAAAGAACAAAGGAAGTGTGGAAGAAAAGCTCAGCGCGCAGCAAGAATCGCCCAAGAACAAGAAGGCAGTGAACAGATGAACTGGTGCGGTGAAAAACAAACCACAATTTCACCCAGGATTATAACAGCGAAGACGACGCACACCAGCCGTCCATCGAGAAGACCTAACGCCAACGGTAGATCTGATCGTACACGTGTCAACACCACAACGAACCATCGTTACCACGCCGTCTACTACGCGCGGAAATCGAGGAGGCGCCGTAATCATCTCCACGCCCCGCGTGACCGGTCAATTCAAAGTCAGCAAGTGGGACCCACGCTTCGTCCCGTCAAGTCATCTCTGGCGCAGCAGACGCTTGAGGTCATCAATCGTAAGCACTGACGTCATCAAAAGCTATACTAGCACCACTGCTCCACAGCCCAGTACTCACCGAATCTACGATTCGACTAAATACTTGGGGACTACTCCTATCGTGAGGCGGCCGCCGCAGACGGCTGCACAAATGAGGACAAAATTACTTCTCTGAGTCCTACGTCGAGTCTACGACTCCACTACGGACTCGGGGGCTACTCCCATAGGGAGGATGGATTTAAGCATCCGAAAATTTTCGAGTCCTACGGACCTAATAATTGAAACAATGCTTGGACTAAAAGTCTCCGTTCGAGTCTACGAATCGAACTGACACTTGGGGGCTACTCCCATAGGGAGCGCTGGTCGCGCACCCTATGAAGTCTTCAACTGCGATCTTTCGGATGAGCATGCAAAAAACTTTTTGGCAACTCTGCCCCAACAGAACGCTAAGTGAGCAACAATCTCCTTGGCCACCCGAAGCACCGCCGAGGTGATAAATGTCCGGATGCTGCGTCTGCGACGCAAAGATAAGACCTACAGATATCATCTGATGGCCTGGAAACACACCTGACTGCGCTCTGCTAGCATGAATCCGTACCAGCAGGTACGATGAAAAATCCTGACGGACGCGTTGGGTACACCAATTAAAATCACTGGAATTCCTCTCCTGTAAGTCCTCCGTGGCCTGAGCTGAATTACGCCAGCATATGTTCCAGGCCCGGGTTAAGGGACCCGAATCTGAAGAAGATCGTGTTGTTTCGTCCCAAGACAGTTAACTGACCCTGATCCGTCGGGTGAGTCAGACACACGTCTCAACAATCCCTACACATTCTCTTGAAAGACAGAGTTGCACCCGGAGGATTGAAGAGTCCTCAGCCAAATCTACGATTCGACTGATCACTCGGGGGCTACTGACATGGTTATACCTCATGGATACGTAACTCAAAGACATACCTAGTCCAGCCCAAGGAAGGCCCACGGCAAACATACGCTGGCCCACGAAGATTTTCGGGTGGCCAAGGCCCATGACGTCTTCGGATCCTTGGAGAACAAGACTAGTTTATATAGGAAACTCAAAAGGGCAAACGCCCTAGAAATTGTAACCGACTAGGACTATACCCGGGACCTGCCTAAGTCTATATAAAGGCCAGGAGGGTACGTCCTAGGGCAACTCACCCAACCTCGACTCATACTTTCGCATACGCATCCACGCCAGATCGAATTTGCGCACCTTGTAACCTTCGGTTCCGCCGTAATCAAAGAGCAGACAAGCAGGAGTAGGGTTTTCCTCCGGGGCTGAACACAGGTAAATCTTGTGTCCCCTGGTTGCTTGTCTGTTAACCGTGCCACGATCTCCAGCATCCCCATCTTCTCCAAAACCCAAGTCCATAACAATGGGCATTGACGAGATTAAACCTCATCACCAGCAGCTACTGGAGGAAGCGCAGGCCATCACAGAGCAAAAGGCACTAAGCTAGATCGAGATCTGGTCAACGCGCAGAAGTCCATAGAGAAAGCTAGATCAATGGAGGCCGAGTACAAGACTCTACTGCAGTAGCAGAAGGCCAAGAAATCTCTGGCTCGCGTCATCAACGATCCTGGTGTACGACGAAACTTAGGATGGGCTCCCTCGAAGCCGGCACAGGCAAAGCCATACATTGACAGTGAGGGCAAGCAGGTAATGCCCACCCCACTCCTTAACCTCGCCATCGCCAAGACCCTTCTAGAGCAGGATAGATCGCCTGAGGCAGTGGAACATGTCTATGACCTAATGGCCAAGGCGGTGAAGCAGCAGGAAAAGGCCACCTCTCAGAGGCTTGAGTCCGACCTAGCGCTTTGCCAGTCTAGCCAGTACAAACTGCCAAGGGACAGATCTCCTCTTGATGTCGGGTCCCAGACGGGTTCATCAGAACAAAGACGGAGGGATGCACACAACAGGAAGGATGCCATCCCCATATCCTCCGACCACGGATAAAAGGCCCGACCTCGTCGCCCATCGCCACCGCCCCGATCCCCCCGACATCGCGAAGATCACAGGGCTCACCATCGTACGGATATGCCCCCGCCAAAGCAGTGCGGCATCATCATCCACGAAAACACGGAGCAGACCCGTCATGACGGAGAGCGCAACCAAGGACACAAGAGTAGGTCACGCCATGACCCTCCGCGTCTGACAAGCAACCGTGACAGGCGTGAGGCGTCGCAGGAGGGTAACAACAAGAAGGCTAACCCACTGCCACCTCTGCCTCCGTCACCACCAAGCAGTCACCATGGCGGAGGAGGACCACGTCGTTCACGGAGCCCATCCCCTATTGACAAGAAGAAGAATCCGGATCCATACTATGCACGTTCGCGGATCGATAAGATCCACGAGGCCCGAGAAGGACCATACCTGGGACCATGTTGCTTTGGACCTGCTATACGGTCCGCAACTTACCCCAAAGGTTTCCGGATTGACAATACCATCAAGCCCTATGACGGCACCGCCAAGCCAGCCACATGGTTGGAGGACTACGACAACGTGGTGGAGATTGCCGGAGGAAACCCCAACATCGCCGTCAAGTACCTTCCATTAATGTTGGCAGGCACGGCCCGTCAATGGATCAACTACTTGCCGGAGAAATCCATCTGTAATTGGTTGGACATGCAAGAAGCGTTCACCAAGAACTTTGAGGGTACATACAAGCGTCCCTACACTGTTGGCGATCTACAGTGGTGCGTGCAAGAGAAAGACGAGACATCTCGTGCCTACCTCTCCCGCTGGCTGGACATGAAGAATTCCTGCGCAGAAGTGCACGCTGAGACCGCCATGGCCGCCTTCATCGATGGGTTGTAAAGGGGCACGTTGCTTCGACATAAGTTGAAGTGCTTGTAGGACAATCACCATCTTGACTTGAACTAGATGATTCAGTTGGCTAGTGAGTTCGCAGCTGCCGACGACGATGCTCGCGTCTCCCTGCCGGCAACGGCCGTTCCAACTCAGGCTCGGAGGAACAACAGTACAAAGCGGAAAACCGCTCCAGAAGAAAATCAATCTACCGACATGGTCACTATGACTTTTGCAGGACGAGGTGATGGCGGACAACGTGGCCGAGGAAGGGGAGCTGGTCGTGGGCAGCAACGAGGAAGCGAAACTACCTCGGCGCTGCTCCGCGTTCCCCAAACCTACGAGGAGTACCGCGATATGCCGTGCCTCGTACACCTCAACGTCAACGGCAAGGCCACCCATACCAATCGACACTGCAAGTTCGTCAACGACCTCAAGGAAGACCCGAAGTCCGGCTACAAGCGAAGTCGGAAGAACAGACCGCGAGGCAAGGGCAAGGGAAAGAAGAAGGAGGAGGAGTCCAAGGATTCAAGTGACATGGACGAGGATGTTGACCCCAAGCACGCCGCCAAGAGCGACGACAAGGGCAAGAACCCCTTCGTGAAGAAGGCACCAATCTACCACACTTTCCTTGGCACCCGCACCGTCTGGCAACAGAAGACCTCTATGAGGATCCTGATGGCCACTCTACCCCCAGTTCCCCAGTACCTGCGCTGGTCGGAGGTTCCAATTACTTGGGACAGGACGGACCACCCAGACCTTGTTCCTATAAAGAACCAATATGCCATGGTCATCAACCCCTTGATTGACGGCGTGGAGTTCACCAAGTGTATGGTGGATAGTGGAAGCAGCATCAACATCATGTACCTGGATACACTGCAGAAGATGAACTTGACAGAGGCAAACGTAAGGTGGACCAACACCATCTTCCATGGCGTAGTTCCTGGTCGGGAGGCTCGGTCCCTTGGGTGCATTACACTTCAGGTCGCCTTTGGCGATGTTAACAATTACCGCCAAGAGCGCATGACCTTTGAGGTGGTCCCCTTCAAGAGCGTGTACCACGTCATATTCGGTCGCGACATATTCCACACGTTCATGGAAAAGCCATGCTTCATCTACAACAAACTCAAGATACCCGGACTAAACAGTGTCATCACTGTATCCGGAAGCTTTACCAATGCAAGGGACTGCGAGATCAACAAAGCAGCCTTCGCGGAAGCTGTCCTCTACAACGAAGAATTCAAAGAGATCCAGAGCAAGGTCGATGACTCAGAGATGCCCGCGTAGAAGAAGCAGATCTCCGACTCCGCTCCTGCGTTCAAGGCTGCCATCGAGACCAAGCCGGTGGAACTTGTGGTAGGCGATGTCTCCAAGGTCACCGCCATTGGGACGAACCTGGATCCCAAATAGGAAAGCGCGCTCGTCGAGTTCCTCCGTGAGAATAGGTACATCTTTTCCTAGCAACCTGCCGACATGAAAGGTGTACCTAGGGAACTTGCCGAGCACAGCTTAAACATTGACCCAAAATGCAAACCAGTGAAACAACCTCTATGACGCTTTGGAGATGAGAAGAGACACGCCATTGGCAAAGAGATAGCTAGGTTACTTAAGGCTAGATTTATCCGAGAAGTCCTTCACACCCAATGGGTGGCCAATCCTATACTTGTCCCCAAAAATGGAACCAATGAATTAAGAATGTGTGTTGATTACACCGGCTTGAACAAAGCATGTCCCAAAGATCTGTTTGCTTTGTCTCGCATTGACCATGTCATTGACTCGACGGCTGGCTCGGAACTTTTGTGTTTTCTCGATGCATACTCAGGATACCACTAGATCAAGATGAGGAAGTCAGACCAATTGGCCACTTCGTTCACTACCCCATACGACACGTTTTGCTATGTCACGATGCCCTTTGGGCTGAAAAACGCGGGTGCTACGTACCAGCGGACAATGCAACGTTGCCTACACACCAAATTGGTCGGAACGTTCACGCCTATGTGGACGATATCGCGGTGATGTCTAAAAAGTCCAATAACTTAATCTCCGACTTAAAAGAAACCTTTGATAATCTCCGGAAATACAACATGATGCTTAACCCTAAGAAGTGCGTCTTCAGGGTTCCAGCCAGCAAATTGTTGGGTTTCATCGTTTCCCAGCGCGGAATCAAGGTCAACCCAGAGAAAATCAAGGCCATCTTAAACATAAACCGTCCGACGTGCCTAAAGGACATTCAACGACTAACAGGTTGTGTTGCAGCAGTTAGTCGGTTCGTCAGCCGACTTGAAGAGAAGGCTCTGCCGCTGTACAAGTTGCTGAAGAAGGCGGACAAATTCACGTGGACGGACGAGGCAAATGCAGCATTGAAGCAGCTCAAGGAGATTCTTTCCACAGCGCCTATCCTTGCAGCACCCGAGCCTGGCGAGCCCCTGTTAATCTACATGGCGGCAACCAATCGGGTAATCAGCATCGTCGTCGTGGTAGAGCGGAAGGAACCAGGCTATGAGCATGGAATTCAGCGACCAGTTTACTATGTGAGCGAGGTCTTGACGGAGTCCAAGCAGCGTTACCCGCACTACTAGAAGATAGCTTATGGAGTATTCCTTGCTTCTCGGAAGCTGAGGCACTACTTTTAGGAGCACCCTATCACAGTGGTGAGCAAGACTCCATTGTCCGACATTATCAACAACAGCGACGCTACGGGAAGGGTCGCGAAGTGGGGCATTGAACTTGCCACCTTCGAGATCACGTACAAGCGACGCGACGCTATCAGGTCACAAGCCTTGGCGGATTTTGTTGCAGATTGGACGGAGATTCCAGATGCTACTCCGTTGCCGGAACCAGAGTACTAGGTGATGCACTTTGACAGATCAAAGCTGCTCAACGGCTCGGGGGCTGGTGTATTGCTACAATCACCAACAGGAGACAAGCTACACTACATTCTGCAGATCCACTTCGAGGCTACAAACAACATGGCGGAGTACGAAGAACTCATTCACGGACTACGTGTAGCCAAGGATATTGGCATCAAGCGCATAGTTTGCTGTGGAGATTCCGACTTGGTTGCCCAGCAGGTGGCTGGCACCTAGAATGCGCGGAACCCTATGATGGCGGCATATCGAGACGAAGTGGACGAGATAGCCAAAAGTTTCTTGGGCTACGAAGTCAAGTATGTATCTAGGGAGCAAAACGAGGCGGCTGATCTGCTATCTAAGCTTGGATCAGGGCGCAAACGAATTCCGCCAGGAGTTTTCCTAGAGCATCTGCGCACACCATCTGTGAAGGGATTCGACATCGACAACCCGGATAGAGGTGACTCTTTCGTCAACATGGTGACAAAGGCCCCTCCGGCTTGGACAAAACCGTTCATGGAATATCTCGAACACGAAACTTTGCCCGGCGACGAGGTCGAAAGATGGCAAATAGTACGACGATCAAAGGGTTGTACCATAATAAATGGGCAACTCTACAAAAGGAGCACTACTGGTGTATACCTAAAGTGTGTTTCCCAGCTAGAAGGTATGGAAATCCTACGCGAAATCCATCTCGAAGATTGCGGGCATCATGTCGCTCCTCGACCGTTGGTCGCGAAATCCTTCCGGCAAGGATTCTTCTGGCTGACCGCGAAGGCGGACGCCGACAAGATGGTTGAGACATGCATGGGATGCCAGTATTATGCCCGACAACCACATGTTCCTGCTGAAGAATTGCGAACAATATCAATAACTTGGCGGTTTGTAGTCTGGGGGCTAGACATGGTGGGACCGTTACAGACGGCACCATGTGGGTTTACGCATCTGCTTGTAGCAGTTGATAAATTCACTAAATGGATAGAAGCTAAACCCATTAGAAAGCTTGATGGGGCAACTGCCCTCAGGTTTGTCCGGAATCTAGTGGTGAGATTTGGTCTCCCACATAGCATTATCACCGACAATGGCAACAATTTGTCACTCGGAGAAGTAGAGGCTTATTGTTGGGAGAAGGGCATCCGACTTGACCTTGCATCTGTACCACACCCACAATCAAACGGTCAGGTTGAGCGGGCCAATGGATTAATTCTGCAGGGAATCAAGCCACGTCTTCAGGCACCGCAACATAGAGCAGCTGGAGCCTGGGCGGAAGAATTGCCATCTGTGCTGTGGAGTTTACGAACTACACCCAACAGATCCACCGGCTACACCCCTTACATCATGGTATATGGATAAGAAGCCATCCTACCTTCCGACATCCTTCACGATGCACCAAGAGTTTCTGCCTACGACGAAGATGACGCTGAAGAATCCAGACGCCTAGATGTGGACCTTTCTGAGGAGGAGCGTGTTTTGGCATGCCAAAGATCCACCATCTACCAGCAGAAACTACGCAGCTACCATAGTCGCCGCGTCCGGCATCGCTCGTTTAAAGAGGGGGATTTGGTGCTCCGACTTAAGCAGAAGAAGTCACACAAATTATCCCCGCCATGGGAAGGACCGTTCATCATAAGCAAGGCGCTACTCAATGGGTCTTACTACCTCGTTGACAATCGTGAACTGAAGGATAGACCCAATAAGGATCATAAGCGTAAGCGACGTGACCCGGATGATGACTACCCGGAGCTTGATCGGCCATGGAACATAGCACAACTACGTCCTTTTTACACTTAGCATTTTTTATCTAATTGTGTACCTCTTATATGATCAATGAAATAAAGCTCTCTGGTTCACTCATATTTCTGAGTCTTTTACCTCCTTTAGTGTTCATCTTTGGATCATGTAAAACCTTTATGCACAAGTTTTGCGATTGCACTTGTGAAAATTCCGCCTACGGGCGTTAGCTTAAGTTTTCTGGTCTACACGTTCTTTGTCGTTTTTATGTGGATTCTGGAGTAGTGACTTTTGCAACTTATTGTCGCGATTTTGTGCTTAGGTTATTAACGGTGCCATTGGGCATCATCACCTAAGCGCATGGTTTCGACAATGAGTCTTCCGACTCACGAAAAGTCAAGCATAAGAACCAAAGTAATGGATAAGCCAGCACTTGCTTAAAAAATATATACATGCTAGAAACTGGTTCTTGAGTAGCAGGACATACAACATTGTTTTCCGCCTTAAGATACATAAATAAGTTTTTTCCGCATACACACCAAAGGTGAAACAAATATTACAAAGTTGTTCTTCATTCCTTTGGCGCAGGTGACTTGGAAGCAGCGTCATCACCGGCAGGAGAACCACCCTCGAAGTTGCCAGTACGAAGGGACTCCGAGGAGCTTTGGTTGCCGCTATCGATGGTGTTCATCGGCACAAAGACGTTGACATCTACCAACTCGGCAACTCTGGTGTCATAGCCCGCGAGTGACGACAAGATGGATTCATGGTTAATATCTTTGCCATCATCATCGACGTCGGGAATGCCAGAGGTTACCGTGTCGATGTCGGCATCTTCATAGCGTGCCGTCACCATTGACAGTGCCATCCTTGCGCCAGCCCGTGCACATGAAGCTTTCCAGCTTGTGATACGCTCGGGGTCTCGACGCAGAATCTCCGAGTACTTCACCACAGAGTCCGATGCTTTGATGTTGATTTGGAGGGGCTTGGCGATATCCTTGGCTTGCGTGATGGTGGTGTTGATGAAGTTGCCGGCAAGAACCATGCATTCCTTTGGTGAAGGAGGCGACCGGGTTAAACCCATAGGAGCTGCAAATTCCGACAAGGAGCGCATGAGTTCAAAAATTCAAAGTATCTAGACTACAGAAATCCAAGACGGAGAAAACTTACTGAAGATGCTGGCCTCAGCTTGCTAGAGGGTGTCCGCCAAGGATTCTTTCTCTTGTTGGAGGAGCTTATACGCCTCACTATGGCATTGATTCTTCTCATCAGCAGCTTTCTTCTGATCTCTCAAGATCGAGATCTCCTTCAAGTGATTGATTTCCTCGGTGGCGGAGTCATGCAGGACCTTCATTGACTCCTCATGCATTTTCAGCATTTCCTTCCTCTCCTGCTTAAGAATTTTGTTCTCTCTATCCAGTTCTTGAATGTGCTTGGATTGCTCGACAATATTCTTGGCCTTGGCAATGGTTTCTGCAAGTCGGAGAAAGCAAAGTACACAGTGAGTACTCGGAGAATATGGGCACAAAACCAAGTCGGAATGCGAAAAAGAAAACATATGCTTGCTCTTGGTGATCTGTTCCTTCAAGAAGGCAGTTTTACCCTTTTCAGCTTCCAAGTTTGCGCGCATCTTCTGGTACTTGTCCTTGGCCATGCCGCTCTGAGCATTCTCGTTTTGTGGAAAAAAAGAAAAAAGTTAAACGTTGTTTGGTCTGCTTGGAGCATCTAGCCGGAAATTTTCCACCTAGACGCTCGGGGGCTACAACGAGAGTTTTTAACTTGGCAATTTGCTTAGCTTTTCTTTAAGCATCTAGTCGGAACTAATTCAGTTCTTGATTAGAATCTTGGGGGCTACAGTATAAAGTTTTTAACTCGGATATATGCTTAGATTTTCTTTAAAGCATCTAGTCGGAACTAATTTAGTTACAACTAGAGGCTTGGGGGCTACAGTATTGAAATTTATAAACACTGCGTATGCTACTCTTAAAGCATCTAGTCACAATATTTCATTCCACCTATATGCTTGGGGGCTACAGTGAGAGCTTTTCTAACTTAGTAACTCTTAGAGCATATAGATTCAAAGAGATATGGTTTTCCATCTACATCCTCGGGGGCTACAGTGGGATACTCATATGAAAAGCAAAAGGCAAATAAAACTTACAAGTGCAATGATCTTGAGGTTTGTAGCACTGTCGGCCAGCAGCTTGCCAAAGGATTCGCTGTTTCCTTACAAGATTTCTGCTTGTCGGAGGAGCTCCTCTAGACCGCACGTCGGAGATGTCGGCGCCGCACCAGGGACCAGAGAAGTGCTACCCGATGTAAGTACCGGATAGACTATCTTTGGATAATCTATGGTTTTCTTGGGTGCGGGGGCGCTGCCTACGGCAGAAGTACCTGCTTCCACCACCGCTTTACCGTCACCGATGGCATCCTTAGCCGGAGCTTCATCCATTTGGTGGGCGGCACTCTCCTGCGTCGCCTTCTCGCCGACAACAGCGACCTCGGTAGAGGCACCTGAGTCCACTTCCATGGCGGAAGGGCCAGATGCCTCCTTAGCTTGTGAGCTTGTCAGGGCAGACGAAGGCTTGACAGAGGGAGTGGCAGGGGCGATGGCGGGAGAGGCGTCACGATGCAGCATGTCCTTAATAGTTCTAGAAGCCCCCAATGATTTGGAGGTCTTCTTCAAGCTGGTCGTGGCTTTCTTCCTGAAACGTGCAAAGTGCATAAGTACAGGAGCGAGACAGATGAATAAGACAATGTCGGAGGAAAAGAAGCTTACACAAGTGGGGGTGCTTTGGCAAAAGGGATCCCAGTAACTTTTCTCTTCTCCGCCTCCAGGGCGGCGGTAGTATTCTTGGAGGATCCACCCTCCGTCTTCTTCTTCTTCTTGCCTCCATCGACAGCATCAGAGGTGGAGATCTTCCGCTTTCGCGCCAATGGAGCATCGTCGTTGGACACGACCGTGACTTCCTTCATCTTTGGATCGTAGATTTGGGCAGCCATGTTGTCCTCCTCTAGATCGCTAAGCTGTTAAGTGAGAAGTCACCGTGTTAAATGAGATGGCATTTGCAAGACGAAAGAACTGGAGTATATGTCAGACACGAAAAATAAATAACTACCTTTGGGCACTTGCCGTCTACGAACATATCGTAGGTGATGGTGAAGCCACGCTTCTCCTTCACCTTGACGATGTCCTTAAGGCGAAGCTTGACGGAGTCGCTCGAGAAGTTTTCCACGGAGATGCGGAGGCTATCCCTTCTATCGCTGGTATACTCGTGCATGAGCTTCGCGCAGTGCTGCAGAGGTTGGATTCGCCTGATGAACCAGCACATGGCTAGGTCCAAGCCGGTCAAACCCGTCTCTACGAACCATTCTATCCGCCTTATGGCGCGGGAAGCATCAAGGTCGGAGGGAAGGGAGGCCTGGGATCTCCATGACGATACTTCAGCGGCGGCTCCGTCAATGAAGTCCGGGTACATTACTTCTCGGTCGGCCAGGGGGATATCTGGGCCATAGAAGTAAGTCCGCTGCCAATTTTTGCAGGACTCGTGACCGACGATGTCGGGGAACCGCCGGCCAGGACGGATCTTGAAGATTATGGTGCCGCAATTTCTAAGTTCTTCCTTACTGGCTCCGGCTTCACGCTTGATGGTGAAGAAGTACACGAAGAGGTCTAGCCTAGGCTTTATCCCTAAGTAACCCTCGCAGAGCGTCGCGTAGTTGCTAAGCGCTAAGATACTATTGGGAGAAAGGTTTTGGGGCTGGACTCTGTAGTGGTTCAAGACGGAGAGGAAGAAGTTAGAGATGGGCAGGGAGACGCCGCGTACCAGTTGGGCTTTGAGGTACACTTTTTCTCCGGCTTGGGGAGAAGGTGTCACCTCGCCGGTCGGCACCGCCCGCCAGGCGAGCCCCTCCATCGCAGGGAGGTAGCCCTCAGCGATCAACTCCTGGATATCACGGTCCGTGATGTCTGAGCCACGCCAGTCGCCCTTATGAGAATCGAGCTCCTCCTCCAGCGGCTCCAGCGCCACTGGATTATGGTCGCCGCCGTTGGAATCTGTTGGAATTATGCCCTAGAGGCAATAATAAAGATGTTATTATTATAATTCTTGTTCATGATAAAGTTTATATTCCATGCTAGAATTGTATTAAGCGGAAACTTTGATACTTGTGTGGTTTATGAACAACACCCGTGTCCCTAGTACGCCTCTATGGACTATCTCATTAATTAATGATGGTTAAGGTTTCCTAACCATAGACATGAGTTGTCGATTAATAATGAGATCATGTCATTAGGATAATGATATGATGGACAGACCCAAATTAAGTAGAGCAATTAGATCGTGTCATCGTGTTCATCTTTGCGAAGCTCTTTCCTATGTCAAGTATTGTATTCCTTAGACCATGAGATAATACAACTCCCTGGTATTGGAAGAAAGCTTTGAGGTCAGCAAACGTCATCCTATGTGAGGGTGATCATAAAGGTGTCTCTCAGGTGATCGGAAAGTACTTGTTGGGTTGTATGTATCGGATGGAATTTGTCCCTCCCGAGTTGGAGAGATATACTTCGGGCCCACTCGATAATCGATATCAACACCGCTTGCAAGCACGTGGTTAAGGAGTTAATCACAAAGTGATATCAGATTACGGAATGAGTAAAGTACTTGCTGTGAACGAGATTGAACTAGGTATGCCGATACCAACGATCGAATCTCGGGCAAGTAAAATATCGCGTGACGAAGGGAATACATATATGGGATTAATTGAATCCTGGCATCGTGGTTCATCCGATATGATCATCAATGAATATGTGGGAGTCAATATGGGTTTCTAGATCCCGCTATTGATTATTGATAGAAGATCATGTCTGCATATTCTCGAACCCGTAGGGTCACACACTTAACATGCATCGACGCTAGGATAGAATGGATAATTGGTTTATGAGTTTTTGTTCGGAGTCTCAGATGAGAACCAGGACATCACGAGAGGTTCCGGAATGGTCCGGAGAATAAGATTCATATAAAGGAAAGAAGTTTTTGGATTTCGGAATCGTTTCAGAGTTTATTGGTATTATACCGAAAGGTTCTAGAAGGTTCCAGAGTGGGACCAACGTGGGCCCACTTGTCGGAGGCCTGAGTGGGCCTAAGGGGAAGTGCCCTGGCCACTTTGGGCCAGGGGCACAAGGCGGCTAAGGCCCATCCGTCCAGCCCTAGGGGAAACCCTAGGGGAGCCTTCTAGAAGAGGGGGGTGGCTTGCCCCCCACTCCACCCCTTGGTCCGCCGCCCTAGGGCTTGGAGGAGGAGTCAAAGGGGGTCGGCCAGCCCCCTATATAAGGAGGTCAGGGGCGCAACCTCCCCCCACTCATCCAACCCTAGCCGCCAACTGCTGCCCCTCCATCTCTCTCTCTCCCGACTGCGCGTAGGCGAAGCCCTGCCGCAGAAACTCTCCACCATAAGCACCACGCCGTCGTGCTGCAGATCCAATCTATCTCTCCACCATACTTGCTGGACCAAGGAAAGGAGGAGACGTCGCTGCACCGTACGTGTGCATCTCTCGAAGGCGCCGCCATTTGCGGCGTAGGATCGGATCGGATCGCGAGGAGGAGATTCATGAGTACGACCACGCCAACCACGCTCATTGAACGTTTCATTGTGCGATTTATTCAAGGGTATGAAGATCTCATCAATCTCTCTCGTTGATTACATCTCCTAGATTAGATCTTGGCTTTCTTGTTCGCATCCGTAGATTTTTTTTGATTTACTATGCTGTGAAACCCTTCAGTGGTATCAGAGCTAGATCTATGCGTAGATGTGTTTCACGAGTAGAACGCAACATGCTTGTTGTAGGAGTTGATGTTCTCTGTTGCAAACCTCTTGTTGTGTATTTCTTATGACGCAACATAGTGAGATCGAAGTGGTCCAGGCCAACTTTATGCGGCCTCGTTCGCGAGACCGGCTCCGCACTTGACGTGTGGCTTGTTCCACACATGCGGCTGGTGGATGCCAGTTTCTCTCACTATAGTAGTCATGGGATTTACAACGGATGTTAGCAACCATAATATCACCGCTGTGGCTTTCCGTAGGTAAGAATCGTTCTTAGCTTGTTACTCCCATAAGCCACGTAAAACATGCAACAACAAAGTAGAGGCGTCTAACTTGTTTTTGCAGTGAGTGTTTTGTGATATGGTATGTCCCAAGACATGATGTAATATTTCACGACTTGCATGTCGATGAGTTCACAACCGGCAGGATACATATGGTTGTCTTTATAATTATGTATGACATGCGTGTCAACTTCTTATACGCCATGTAATAGCTTTACTTTATCGCTAAGTAGTTAGCAATAGTTGTAGTTGCTATTCGTGGTGGAGGCAATCATGGTGGAGTGATGGAGATCATGCTGGAGCGCACAAGATGGAGATCATTGCGCGGAGATTGGATATACGATGTCACATAAAATTATATGCATGTGATGTTTATCCTTTTATGTATCTTATTATGCTTAGATCGCGACGGTAGCATTATAATATGATTCCTCACTTAAAGATCAAGATAAAATTGTGTTCTCCCCATGTATGCACTGCTATGAAAGTTCGTTTTTTCAAGCAAGCACCTCGTGATGATCGGGTGCTCTAAACTCTACGTTCACATACAACGGGTGCAAGCCAGTTTTGAACACGCGAAAATACTTGGGTTTGACTTGACGAGCCTAGCATGTACAAACATGGCCTCGGAACACACGAACCGAAAGGTTAAACATGAGTCATATGAATGATATGATCGACACTTTGTTGTCCACTATTGAAACCACATCTCTTCTCGTGAAGATCGGATTAGGTGTGGTGAATTTGGATCGTGTTCACTAAACAACTTGAGGGATGTTGAATTTAGTGGGAGTTCATCTAGTAATTTGATTAAGTTGAACTAGTTATCATGAACATAGTCGAGATTGTATTTGCAAATTTTGTAGATCAAATGGCTAAGTCCAACTTCAACTTCAACGTTTTTGCTAAGAAAGAAAAGCTTAAGAACAATGGGTCTAACTTCACCAACTGGTTCCACAATCTGAGAATCATTCTCGCTGGTGGACAAAAGGACTATGTACTTGAGAAAGCGCTAGGTGACGCCCCTGCTACTGATGCGCCGACTGATGAAAAAGCTGTTTATCAGTCACGCAAAGATGATTATGGAGTGATTAAGAGTACCATGTTGTTTGCTATGGAACCGGGACTTCAAAATCGTTTTGAGGAGGGCCCTTTGAGATACTTGAGGAACTGAAAACCATGTTTCAGACTTAGGCCCGTTCTAAGAGAGATGAGATCTCTGAGAAGTTCTTTAACTGCAAGATGGAGGAAGGGAGTTCTGTTAGTGAGCACGCCATTAAGATGTCAGGCTACACTCAACGTCTTGAGCAACTGGACTGCAAGATTCCAGAAGAGCTCAAGATTGACAGAGTTCTGTAATCACTCCCTCCTAGCTACAAAGGTTTTGTAGTTACTCACAATCAAATTGGTTCCACTGATACGATCACTGAGCTCTTCGCTAAGCTGAAAGCTGCGGGGGTGGATATCAAGAAAGATAATCATGTGTTGATGGTCAACAAGACCCCTAGCTTTACGAAAGGTAAGGGTGCAAAGAAATCATTCAAGAAAGCCAGCGGCAAGCGCGTTGCCCCTGCTGAGAAGAAGCTCAAGTCTGGACCTAAGCCGGGCACTGAGTGCTTCTATTGCAAGGACAAGGGTCACTGGAAGTGTAACTGTCTTAAGTACTTAGCGGACAAGAAGGCTGGCACCATTAAAGGTATATTTGATATACATGTTATTGATGTTTACCTTACTAGCGCTCGTTGTAGTGCCTGGGTATATGATACTGGTTCAGTTGCTAATATTTGTAACTCGAAACAGGAGCTACAGAATAGACGGCGGCTAGCAAGGGATGAGGTGACGATGCGCGTTGGCAATGGATCAAAAGTTGATGTGATGGCCGCCGGCACTCTCTCCTTAGTTTTACCTTCGGGATTAGTTTTAAACCTTAATAAGTGTTATTATGTGCCTACGTTGAGCATGAACATTATATCTGGATCGTGTTAGTTGCAAGACGGTTATTCATTTAAATCAGAGAATAATGGTTGTTCCATTTATATGAATAACATCTTTTATGGTCATGCACCTGTTGTGAATGGTTTATTTCTTTTGAATCTCGAAAGCAATGAAACGCACATCCATAACATTGAGGCTAAGAGATGCAAAGTAGATAGTGATAATCCAACTTATTTGTGGCACTGCCGTCTAGGTCATATTGGCGTAAAACGCATGAAGAAACTCCATTCTGATGGACTTTTGGAGTCTCTTGATTTTCAATCATTTGACACGTGCGAGCCGTGCCTCATGGGCAAGATGATCAAAACCCCGTTCTCTGAAATAATGGAGCGAGCACCGGACTTATTGGAAATCATACATACCGATGTATGCGTACCAATGAGTGTTTCGACGCGCCATGGATATCGCTATTTTCTCACTTGTACTGATGACTTAAGTAGATATGGGTATATCTATTTAATGAAACATAAATCTGAAATGTTTGAAAAGTTGAAAGAATTTCAGAACGAAGTGGAAAACCATCGTAATAGGAAAAATAAATTTCTACGATCCGATCGTGGAGGTGAATATTTGAGTTATAATTTTCTCACGCATCTTAAAGCAAGCAAAATCGTTTCGCAACTCATGCCACCCGGAACACCACAGCGCAATGGTGTGTCTGAACGCCAGAATCGAACTCTATTAGATATGGTGTGATCAATGATGTCTCTTACAGATTTGCCGTTATCATTTTAGGGTTATGCATTAGAAACCGCTGCATTCACTTTAAATAGGTCACCATCTAAATCCATTGAGACAACACCGTATGAACTATGGTTTGGTGCTAAACCTAAGTTGTCGTTTTTTAAAGTTTGGGGATGCGAAGCTTACGTCAAGAAGTTGATGCCGGACAAGCTCGAACCCAAAGCGGAGAAATGTGTCTTCAGAGGATACCCTAAGGAAACGATTGGGTATACCTTCTACCACAGATCCGAAGGCAAAGTGTTTGTTGCAAAGAACGGATCCTTTCTTGAGAAGGAGTTTTTCTCGAAAGAAGTGAGTGGGAGGAAGGTAGAGCTAGACGAGGTTATTGAACCTTCTCTCGAGTTGGAGAGTAGCGTAGCACCTGAAATTGTTCCAGTGCCGTCGGCACCAACAAGAGAGGAAGCTAATGACGAGGATCATGAAACTTCGAATGATGCTACTACTGAACTTCACAGGTCGACAAGGTCACGTGCCACTCCTGAATGGTACGGCAACCCTGTCTTAACCGTCTTGTTGTTAGACAACAGTGAACCTGCGAATTATGAGGAAGCAATGATGAGCCCAAACTCTGAGAAATGGTTAGAGGCCATGAAATCCGAATTGGGATTCATGAGCGAAAACCAAGTATGGACTTTGGTGGACCCTCCTAGCGACCGTAAGGCCGTTGAGTGCAAATGGAATTTTAAGAAGAAAACGGACGCGGATGGTAATGTTACTATCTATAAAGCTCGGCTTGTCGCAAAAGGGTTTCGGCAAGTTCAAGGTGTTGACTACGATGAGACTTTCTCTCCCGTAGCGATGTTTAAGTCCATTCGGATTTTATTATCAATTACTGCATTTCATGATTATGAAATATGGCAGATGGATGTCAAGACTGCGTTCCTCAATGGCAACATTGATGAAGAGTTGTATATGATGCAACCCGAAGGTTTTGTCGATCCTAAGGATGCTAATAAGGTGTGCAAACTTCAGCGTTCCATTTATGGACTGAAGCAAGCATCTCGGAGTTGGAACCTTCGTTTTGATCAAGTGATCAAGAGTTTTGGATTGGTTCCAAATTGTTATGAAGCTTGTATCTACAAGAAAGTGAGTGGGAGCTCGGTGACATTTTCAGTACTATATGTGGATGACATATTGATTATTGGAAATGACATTGGTATGCTTAACGATGTGAAGAGTTATTTGAATAAATGTTTTTCAATGAAAGACCTAGGAGAAGCTGCTTATATATTAGGCATCAAAATCTATAGAGATAGACAAAGACGCCTAATAGCTTTAAGCCAAAGTACATATCTAGACAAAATTCTGAAAAGGTTCAGAATGGATAAAGCAAAGAAAGGTTCATTGCCCATGTTGTCAGGTAATATATTGAGCAAGGCTCGGTGTCCAGCTACGGTAAATGATAGAGATACTATGAGCAAAGTGCCATATGCCTCGGCCATAGGTTCTATCATGTATGCCATGCTATGTACTAGATCGGATGTGTCCAATGCTCTTAGTTTGACGAGCAGATACCAAAGTGATCGAGTGGAACCTTTGGACAGCCGTAAAGAACATCCTAAAGTATTTAAATAGGACTAAAGAAATGTTCTTGGTCTATGGAGGTGATGAGCTCGTCGTAAAGGTTACGTCGATGCTAGTTTCGACACCGACCGGATGATTCTAAATCTCGAGACGGGATACGTTTATATTTTAAATGGTGGAGCTGGAGAAAAGCAAGCAGCAGCGTGATCGCGATCTATGAAAGCGGAATACATGGCTGCTTCAGAAGCGTCAAGTGAAGGAGTTTGGATCAGGAACTTCATCACTGAGCTTGGCGTGGTTCCAAGTGCATTGGACCCACTGGAGATATTGTGTGACAACACTGGCACCATAGCACTCGCTAAGGAACCAAGATATCATCCAAAGACCAAGCATATCAACCGCAAGTTTCATATAATCCGAGATTATATAGCAGATGGATATCTGAAGATTAGCAAAGTACATACGGATCTGAATGTCGCAGATCCGTTGACTAAACCTCTTCCACAAGCAAAACATTATCATCACCTTAATGCCATGGGTGTTAGATTGTTGCTAGATGTAAACTAGATTATTGACTCTAGTGCAAGTGGGAGACTGTTGGAATTATGCCCTAGAGGCAATAATAAAGATGTTATTATTATAATTCTTGTTCATGATAAATTTTATATTCCATGCTAGAATTGTATTAAGCGGAAACTTTGATACTTGTGTGGTTTATGAACAACACCGTGTCCCCAGTACGCCTCTATGGACTAGCTCATTGATTAATGATGGTTAAGGTTTCCTAACCGTAGACATGCGTTATCGATTAATAATGAGATCATGTCATTAGGAGAATGATATGATGGACAAACCCAAATTAAGCAGCAATTAGATCATGTCATCGTGTTCCTTAGACCATGAGATAATACAACTCCCTGGTAAGAAAGCTTTGAGATCATCAAACGTCATCCTATGTGAGGGTGATCATAAAGGTGTCTCTCAGGTGATCGGAAAGTACTTGTTGGGTTGTATGTATCGAGATGGAATTTGTCCCTCCCGAGTCGGATACATATACTTTGGGCCCACTCGGTAATCGATATCAACACCGCTTGCAAGCACGTGGTTAAGGAGTTAATCACAAATTGATATCGGATTACGGAACGAGTAAAGTACTTGCTGTAAACGAGATTGAACTAGGTATGCCGATACCAACGATCGAATCTCGGGCAAGTAAAATATCGCGTGACAAAGGGAATACATATATGGGATTAATTGAATCCTGGCATCGTGGTTCATCCGATATGATCATCGATGAATATGTGGGAGTCAATATGGGTTTCTAGATCCCGCTGTTGATTATTGGTAGAAGATCATGTCTGCATATTCTCGAACCCATAGGGTCACACACTTAACGTCATTGACACTAGGATAGAATGGATAATTGGTTTATGAGTTTTTGTTCGGAGTCTCGGATGAGACCCAGGACATCACGAGAGGTTCCGGAATGGTCCGAAGAATAAGATTCATATAAAGGAAAGCAGCTTTTGGATTTCGGAGTTTATCGGTATTGTACTGGAAGGTTCTAGAAGGTTCCAGAGTGGGACCAACATGGGCCCACTTGTCGGAGGCCTGCGTGGGACTAAGGGGAAGTGCCCTGGCCACTTTGGGCCAGGGGCACAAGGCCCAGCCGGCCAGCCCTAGGGGAAACCCTAGGGGATCCTTCTAGAAGAGGGGGTGGCTTGCGCCCCACTCCACCCCTTGGGCCGCCGCCCTAGGGCTTGGAGGAAGGGTCAAAGGGGGGCGGCCATCCCCCTATATAAGGAGGGCAAGGGCGCAGCCTCCCCCCACTCCTCCAACCCTAGCCGCCAACTGCTGCCCCTCCATCTCTCTCTCTCCCGACTGCGCGTAGGCGAAGCCCTACTGCAGAAACTCTCCACCATAAGCACCACGTCGTCGTGCTGCAGATCCAATCTATCTCTCCACATACTTGCTGGACCAAGGAAAGGAGGAGACGTCGCTGCATCGTATGTGTGCATCTCTCGGAGGCGCCACCACTTGCGGCGTAGGATCGGATCGGATCGCGAGGAGGAGACGGCGAGTACGACTATGTCAACCACGTTCTGTGGAACGTTTCTGCTGTGCGATTTCTTAAAGGGTATGAAGATCGCCCCAGTCTCTCTTGTTGATTACATCTCCTATATTAGATCTTGGCTTTCTTGTTCGCATCCGTAGAATTCTTTTGATTTACTATGCTGCGAAACCCTTCAGACTCAACCACCGCCGATACGGGGATGACCAAGCCCTCTGGGGGCACAAAGACAGAGCTCGCCGGCTTCGCCGCGGCTTCGTTCGACGCTGCCATGGAAGGGGAAGTGCTGCTGCTAGCCATGGAGTGAGTTTGGAGGCAACCGATGCAGATTGGGGCTAGGGTTTTTCGCGAGTTCGCGCGGAGAGCTCGAGGAGGCACGCGCTGGAGGAAGAAGACGATGCGAGGAGAGAATGAGGTAAAAAGTAAAAAATCACACCGCGGTTACTATTTATCATCTCCAACATCAAGATTCGTGCAGCTTGATCGGACGGTTGCCGTGTAGACGACGTGTTCGCGAACGTGCACGGAAATTTCGCCACGTCTCCAACCATCTTCGCCAACGGTTCGTATCGCCCGCGCGGGAAAATCGGACATGATTGTGTTCTATGCATGTGTGAGTTATGAGGCATCGCTGACCTACGCCTACGTCGCCCTAGCTGACATAGGCAGATGAGCTGTCACATCGGAAGATTCCGGCATGGACGGATCCAGTCCGGCTACAGAAGAGTATGATGGAAGATGCAGCATTTATCTGACTTACGTGTTGAAGACGGAGAAAACCTTGCAGGGTTCTTTGGGAGGACTACAAGATATTGCTTAACGATTTGCCAACATCCATCTAGACGGAGCATTCCAAATTAAGAGGCAACACGGCGCAAGATCTCGGAGTTCTCTGGGGGCTACTGTTGGGGATATGCTATATGGGTATCCTCATAGCATGTCTCATATCCGGATAACCCGGGAGGCCCACAGTTTGTAGCATGGCCCATGGCCTGCTGGGCGGCCCAGTTATATGGATCCAGAAGGGAGGCCCATGCCGGATAAAGGAAGACTACAGTTGGAGTCACCGACGTACCCGGAGCCTTGGAATGCAAGATACACAAGACTAGTAATAGACGGTGTAGGACTCTGTAACCTGTCCGGCTAGGACTTTTTGAAGGGTTTCGCGGCATAGTAAATCAAAATTTTCTACGGATGCGAACAGAGGGAAAGCCAAGATCTAATCTAGGAGATGCAATCAACGAGAGAGATTGGATTAGATCTTCATACCCTTGAAGATTCGCACAGCGGAACGTTCGTCGGAACGTGGGTGATGTAGTCGTACTCGCTTCTCCTCCTCGCGATCCTATCCGATCTAGCACCACAAGTGGCGGTGCCTCCATGAGATGCACATGTGCAGCACCTCGACGTCTCCTCCTTCCTCGGACCAGCAAGTATGGTGGAGAGATAGATTGGATCTACAACACGATGGCGTGGTGTATATGGTGGAGAATTTCTGCAGCAGGGCTTCGCCTACAAACAGTCGGGAGGGAGAGAGGAAAGCTAGCAAGGCGGCTAGGGTTTGGAGGAGAGGTGTGGGGGGTTGGTGCGCCCCACCCCTCTTTATATAGAGGGGGGGCGCAGCCCTATCCCCTCCCACAAGACCAAAGGATAAGGAGTGGGGGGCATGGACTCTCCCTCTTCTAGAAACCCTATCTCTAGTTTAAACGATTTAAACTCTCTAGGATCGGCTGGGCCCTATGGGGCCTTGTGCCCCTAGCCCAATGCGACCAGGACACTCCCTCATAGGCGCATGCCCCCTCCCGGAAGGTGGGGCCACGTTGGTCCCCTTCCGGAAGGTTCTAGAAGCTTCCGGAACAATTCCGAACTCCAAAAACTGCACTGCCTTATATGAATCTTATTCTCCGGACCATTCCGGAACCTCTCGTGATGTCCCGGATCCCATCCGAGACTCCGAACAAAAATTCATAAACCAATTATCCAATCTATCCTAGCGTCGAGATACGTTAAGTGTGTGACCCTGCGGGTTCGAGAATATGCAGACATGATCTCCTATCAATAATCAACAGCGGGGCCTAGGCACCCATATTGACTCCCACACATTCATCGATGATCATATCGGATGAACCACGATGCCATGATTTCAATCAATCCCATATATATATTCCCTTCGTCTCGCGATATTTTACTTGTCCGAGATTCGATCGCTTGCATCATACCTAGTTCAATCTCGTTCACAGCAAGTACTTTACTCGTTCTGTAATCCGATATCACTTTGTGATTAACTCCTTAACCACATGCTTGCAAGCGGTGTTGATATCGATTATCGAGTGGGCCCGAAGTATATCTCTCCGACTTGGGAGGGACAAATTCCATCTCGATACATACAACCCAATAGATACTTTCCGATCACCTGAGAGACACCTTTATGATCACCCTCTCATAGGATGACGTTTGATGACCTCAAAGCTTTCTTCCGGTACCAGGGAGTTGCATTATCTCATGGTCTAAGGAATACAATATTTGACATAGGAAAAGCTTCGCAAAGATGAACACGATGAAACGATCTAATTGCTTCGCTTAGTTTGGTCATCCATCATATTATTCTCCCAATGATATGATCTCATTATCAATTGACAACTCATGTCTATGGTTAGGAAACCTTAACCATCATTGATCAATGAGCTAGTCCTTAGAGGCGTACCGGGGACACGGTGTTGTTCACAAACCACACAAGTATTAATGTTTCCGCTTAATACAATTCTAGCATGGAATATAAACTTTATCATGAACAAGAATTATAATAATAAAATCTTTATTATTGCCTCTAGGGCATAATTCCAACAGTCTCCACTTGCACTAAGAGTCAATAATATTTACATCGTATCTTGATCTCCATCTATATAATCTCGGATTATATGAAACTTGCGGTTGATATGCTTGGTCTTTGGATGATATCTTGGTTTCATAGCGAGTCTTGATGCTACAGGCCGATGTTAAGTCTAATATCTTGCGTACAATGACCCATCATCCTTTGATGCCGATTCCATTACAACCTTCACTATTCTCAAATATAAGCGTATCTTGGCTGTAAAGCTATCGGCGTCTTTGTCTATCTCTATAGATTTTGATGCCCAATATATAAGCGACTTCACCTAGGTCTTTCATTGAAAAACACTTGTTCAAATAACTCTTCACATCGTTAAGCATGTTGATGTCATTTCGATAATCAATATGTCATCCACATACAAGCTTGGAACAAATGAACTCTTGATCCTTGATCCAAAGCAGAAGGTTTCAACCTACGAGATGCTTGCTTTCCATAAATGGACAACAAGTTTGCATACTTTACTCATCCATAGGATCAGCCAAAACCTTTTTTTCAATACAACTCTTCGGTTCTTGTTCCCATTGAGGCTTGTTGACATCCATCTTTTCACTTAATCAAAACCGGCTTGCTACCAAAATTCGAATGCGTCAGCTGGAGGATCACCCGATCCGGATATTTCCATCGGATCCTTGTCATTGGCTTCCGTCGTTAGTGATGTGATTTTAGCTACTTCTTGCGTATCTACGAGATTACAGTTCTTACGAAATTCCTTGAATCATGTTTCATATAACCCATTAAATAGATATACCCATATCTGCCAAGACATCGGTAATAAGTAGAGAAATGGAGTATCCGCGTAGCGTCGAACACTCATCGGTCGCGCCATAGACATGAGTTTCCAACAGAATCGTTCTTTCGCTCCATTAAACGGAGAGCGGGGTTTTGATCATCTTGCCGCGAGGCATGGACCGCGTAATCAAATGATTCAAATCAGAGACTCCAAGAATCCATCAGAATGGGCCATCAGCACCAATACGGCCTGAGCGTGATTACTGCAAATAAGTAGTATTCCTCTACTATCTGCTTTGCATCTACCAGCCTCAATATTATGGATATTTAATCCTTTTCGAGATTTAGAAGAAATAAACACATTCACGAAGGTGCATGACCGCATAATATAATACATCATATAAATAGCAAACATTACTCTTATAATTTAAATCATCTTGTGATATCAGAAATAATGTTCGCCGCCGACACGGGCACATAATAACATTTAAGGTTTAAAACTAATCCCGAAGAGTAAAAACTAAGGAGGCGTGCGGCAGCCCTCCATCTTTCCATTACTGAATGATTCCAAATCAAGAACTCCAAAGTCGAACTACATCAGCTCTTCATTTACAATATTGCTAACTACTTAGCAGGGCTATTAAGGAAAACATAACATGTATATAATATTAGCATGTGAATCTTACAGAATTTGGGGTCAATAAGACATTCATAGCTTTGGGTAAAAGATGTTACTCATCGAAATACAACCATTATTCTTGAAAATGAAACATTACAAAACATGATCTGTAATGTTCATATAATATGACACATCACATCTTGGGCACATACCATATCTGAAGGTAAAACTCCACTGCAAATTAAAAACTAGGCGTGCCTCGCCTCTACTCTTGTTTTTGTCCCACCGTGTCTTAATAGAAGCTTTTGGGGAGTGTCTGGCAAGCGGAGATTGACTTGGACTTGCGCCATGTGATCTTGGTTTAAACTACGGTGTTATAATGTCCATGATAACTATAGTTCATTTAATCCAAATTACTAGATGAACTCCCAAACAACATCCCTCAAGTTGTTAACGTGAACACGATCCAATTCACCTTCAAAAGTTGAAGCGGTCATCATGACGGCGTCAAGCGTTGAGTGTCGATCACTCCTTATGACTCATGCTTAACCTTTCGGTTCTTGTGTTCCGAGGCCATGTCATACGTACATACTAGGCCAAGACCAAAGTGTGAAACATTACAAAACATGATCGCATATAATATACACATCACATCTTGGGCCATACCATATCACGAAAACACTCCAAAAACAAGTTAGCGCCGTATGTTCTCGCAACTATGTTGTTGCGTGTTTCACGTGGCTTATGGGAGTAGATGCTAAAGCGATTCTTACCTACGTGATATTATGGTTTCGGTGTTAATCCCATGACAACTATAGTGAGAGAAACTTACATCCACCACCACCATGTGGAACAAGCCACGTCAAGTTCGGAGCGGTCTCAACGACGTCGTAAGCAGGTTGGCCTCGGACCAATCTCACTATCTTCAAGGTCATAAGAAGAACACAAACAAGAGCACAGCAGAAAACATCAACGCCTCAACAACCATATTGCGTTCTACTCGTGAAACACATCTACAATAGATCTAGCTCTGATACCACTGAAGGGTTTCGCGGCATAGTAAATCAAAATTTTCTATGGATGCGAACAGAGGAAAGCCAAGATCTAATCTAGGAGATGCAATCAACGAGAGAGATTGGATTAGATCTTCATACCCTTGAAGATTCGCACAACGGAACATTCGTCGGAACGTGGGTGATGTAGTCGTACTCGCTTCTCCTCCTCGCGATCCGATCCGATCTAGCACCACAAGTGGCGGTGCCTCCGTGAGATGCACACGTGCAGCACCTCGACGTCTCCTCCTTCCTCGGACCAGCAAGTATGGTGGAGAGATAGATTGGATCTACAACACGATGGCGTGGTGTATATGGTGGAGAATTTCTGCAGCAGGGCTTCGCCTACAAACAGTCGGGAGGGAGAGAGGAAAGCTAGCAAGGCGGCTAGGGTTTGGAGGAGAGGTGTGGGGGGTTGGTGCGCCCCCACCCCTCTTTATATAGAGGCGCAGCTAGCCTCCCAAGCCCAAAGGATAAGGAGTGGGGGCATGGACTCTCCTCTTCTAGAAACCCTATCTCTAGTTTAAGCGATTTAAACTCTCTAGGATCGGCTGGGCCCTATGGGGCCTTGTGCCTGGCCCAATGCGCCAGGACACTCCCTCATAGGCCCATGCCCCTCCCGGAAGGTGGGGCCACGTTGGTCCCCTTCCGGAAGGTTCTAAAGCTTCGGTACAATACCGATTAACCGGAACAATTCCGAACTCCAAAATTACCTTGCCTTATATGAATCTTATTCTCCGGACCATTCTGGAACCTCTCGTGATGTCCCGGATCCCATCCGAGACTCCGAACAAAAATTCATAAACCAATTATCCAATCTATCCTAGCGTCGAGATACGTTAAGTGTGTGACCCTGCGGGTTCGAGAATATGCAGACATGATCTCCTATCAATAATCAACAGCGGGGTCTGGGCACCCATATTGACTCCCACACATTCATCGATGATCATATCGGATGAACCACGATGCCAGGATTTCAATCAATCCCATATATATATTCCCTCCGTCTCGCGATATTTTACTTGCCCGAGATTCGATCGTCGGTACCGTCATACCTAGTTCAATCTCGTTCACAGCAAGTACTTTACTCGTTCCGTAATCCGATATCACTTTGTGATTAACTCCTTAACCACATACTTACAAGCGGTGTTGATATCGATTACCGAGTGGGACCGAAGTATATCTCTCCGACTTGGGAGGGACAAATTCCATCTCGATACATACAACCCAACAGATACTTTCCGATCACCTGAGAGACACCTTTATGATCACCCTCTCATAGGATGACGTTTGATGACCTCAAAGCTTTCTTCCGGTACCAGGGAGTTGCATTATCTCATGGTCTAAGGAATACAATATTTGACATAGGAAAAGCTTCGCAAAGATGAACACGATGAAACGATCTAATTGCTTCGCTTAGTTTGGGTGCATCCATCATATCATTCTCCCAATGATATGATCTCATTATCAATTGACAACTCATGTCTATGGTTAGGAAACCTTAACCATCATTGATCAATGAGCTAGTCCTTAGAGGCGTACCAGGGACACGGTGTTGTTCACAAACCACACAAGTATTAATGTTTCCGCTTAATACAATTCTAGCATGGAATATAAACTTTATCATGAACAAGAATTATAATAATAAAATCTTTATTATTGCCTCTAGGGCATAATTCCAACACTTTTCCCTGTAACCCTAGGACCTGGCGACTATATAAGTCGGGCCTATGGGTGCCTTTAGGGCATCGATTCATACAACCTCGCACAGCGAACCAATCCCTGTAACTCGGTGTATTGCCCTTATAGTGATTTATAGCAGGAGTAGGATTCCGTCACCGTTGTGGGATCTGAACCTGGGTAAGCTGTGTTACCTCGTACCCGTCAACCGTCCGCCTTCCCCCACGTCTCTAAACACACACTGTGAGGACCTCTCCATGACGTACTCGTCGGTAATACCACGACAACCCACGTCCTAATAAGTCCATTCTCAGGGCGTCGATCGTGACAATCGTACGAGCAGATAGGAATTCACATCCCCATCATCCGGGAGGAGTCTCGAGATATATACAACAATGTTCGCTGACCTCTTTGTGTCACTTCCCGGCCAGCGAACCAAGCAATGGTCGTTCCTAAGGACTCGTAAGTCCTCGTGACCTCAACTATAGTCCAGTGGCGCTGTTAAGTGGTTGAGTCTGGCAGCGACGATATGCTCAACATAAGTCATGTCAAGACGATTGTTTATATTTCGTCCATGCCCCACACGGCTAAAGCTATATAAGGACCAACCCCTTCACGAGGAAAGATCCAGAAACACACACACACCATCGGAGCACATCGAATAATACACAAACACTTCCCACTTCAATGCAATCCATCAATCCACCAAAAACTCCGACGAGAGGAGCTCGCCAGAGAACAATTGATAGATAGTTCATATTTAGGCTCTTAGAGTGCCATTTTGCACCTTCTCCACCAAGTCCTCATCCTTAGGAAAGGAGACTTACGTGACTAGCTAGACTTCTAGCAGTTGAGCATCCTTGTAATTATATTGAGCATCTTACACGCTCGTTTATACAGTCCACACATGAGTTAATGGGTAGATTCTGGGACATGAACCTATATAAATCTTATGTTCCATGAGGTGGTTAGACCATCGGATCGTGACCCCAAAGTCGGTGTCACCTAAAAATCTACTATTGGGAATCAAAACCTGACAATTGGCATGCTAGGTAGGAGATTTTGTGCGTCAACTCTGAGCATCCCGATGGGTTTGGCATTTGGTAAGGCACGCGTCTCACCAAAGATCTGGAGGACGAAAGACTGCTCCTCTGATTGAGACATGTGCGAAGAAATCGTCTTGCCTGCAGAGCGTCTGATAATGCATACATAAACTTTATAGTTTATTGTGTTATATTCCAACATATTTGCACATATATATACATTATCAGAAAAACTTTATAGTTTCTGGATTTTTATTTCTTAATAAGAAAAGATGGTAAAATATTTGTGTATAAATATAGGTCTTGGTCTACAATAGCAGAAAATTGCCATGATAATATGTAGTTCGAAATTAATTTAGGAACATATGGAGTATCTATAGTCGACAGAATATATATAATTAATTTTGCTAACTTGATGGCTGCAAGAAAACACTATGCTAATTTGGTCCATTTTCTTTTCTGATAAAGGCTAATTCGGTCCATGCGTGGGATCCCATAGACCTCTGGGTTTCAGGTGGATCATGGATGCACACTAATTTGACAAGTTCGGTGATTAGGTCCCTGCCCCTGCTTTACACACTTTAATTCGGTCCTTTTATTAAGCGCAGGGTGTGTAATAACGCCTAATGGAATCACACGTACGTGACACTTCCGACTTGGGTTGGGTGGTTCAAATCCATGCCTGGGATATCTTTATATGGTGTCCGTCCGATAAAGGTATGATAATGCTATGTACGTGTACATATTGGCTGTGTCGCAACGATCTCCGGGATTTGGATGTGAAGCCCGATCGAGGAGCTGGATCGTAATGCGATTGTTCGGTACTGGAAAATGGGCGTGACGCGGACGCACGCACATAGCGACCGGTCGGTCTGGTCTATCTGATACCGTATCTGATCGCCGACGCTTTCAGGCCCGGCCCGTTCATGTCACTGCAAGGGATTCCGGAGTGGATATGCATCTGATCTGCCTACCAATCAACCGTGTATGGCTGACGTTGGACACACGGTGTAATATATATACGCGCGAGAACGTATTACGGCCGTGCCAAACATGGAGGCATATGTGCATGCCAAAAGTTTCAGCATGTGACGGCACAAAAGGGTAATAATTGTATAATGCTGGTGTTTTAGATCACGCAAGATAATGTGTGTGCTGACGATGGACTGCTGTCTAGCAAGCACTATATAGCGCATGCAACAGTAATGTATTAGCGCAGCCACAGCTAAACATGGCCATGCACACGCAACGTTTTTCATGTACTAGAATCGTTCTATAAGATCGAGTGCGGAATGAACGTATATAAAGCGGAAAAAAATTCAGCATGTGACCGCACAAAAGTTCCATTGTGGTACTACTATGCATGGTTGATGCCGCTAGCTTTCGTCGGGAGAGAAAGATAATGCTATATATGATACTGTTTGATGTGGAGATCAAATTGATCCGCGTGCGAGAGAGAAGTTGAACACAGCTGCGGCTACGGTGCGCGCCGTACGTCGGTCGCTAGGCTCGAGATAAACTAACTGGCAGAGGTGATGATCACCTCGCACTTTGCCAATGGCAATTGGCACGCACATTGCTAGCTCTCTCCTGTCCTCCTCCCGTCTCAGCTCTCAGCTCAGCTCACTCACTCGCTCGATCGACGGTCGGTAATTGCTTGTGCCAAAAAAAAGGGTAGGGGTCCGGGGCACCAGCAGCATGTGCATGCACACACCCTGCCTGCAGGCTGCACCTGGTGCAGGGTCACCTGACCTCGTCGTCGTCGGTCTCGCCGGACCGACGCGCGCGCACGGGGGTCTCTCGACTCTCTCCCGGGCAAGCGGCCTGCTGATGTTGCGATTCAGGCTCGCAGCACCGTTGGTTATTTACCATGTTTGAGTTTGGTGCTACGTACGTGCTCAGGCCAGGTGTACCGGCCGTCAAGGCTTGTGCAAATAACCGTACCGTATTACAATAGCGAGGTCCCTGTCCAAAACCAAGCCCGATCGAGTACGTGCGTCGCGCGCGGCCCCGCCCTATCGAGGTAGCCGCCAATGGCAACTCATGGTGGAGAGGTCCATATTTGCCGCTGTGCCCAATGGCTGCCGCGCCGCGATTTGGTGAAGATGGGTTGGGGGAAGGGGCGGCCGTGGACGAGGCTTTTGGGCCATGTCGGCCGCGATGCATGGTGGTCGTTGGAGCACCTAGTCGCCTAGCTAGTCCACTTCATTCCTTTCTTTTTTCTTTTATATTCTTCCTCTTTTGGCTTTTACCCTTTTTCCTAACATCTTACAAGCTTTCGCCTCAGCATGTTCCGAAGATAAAGCAACGGTGAGTGGATGGCCTCGAATGTTCCGATGTAGTAGTACCAGTTTGTGTGGTCGAACGTTTCTCCGATCTGGCAACAAGCCCCGTATGGAGATTTTCCATCCAAATCTCTTTCGCTTTTCAAAAGCCCTTTACTGCATGCACGTGCTTCTTTTCAATTTGGTACGGTAATAACAAACACAAACAAAAAAAAAACAGTAATACAAATTTCAAAGTCTTTTTCCTCAAAAAATATTTAAAAAAGTGTTCAACTGAAATAAAATACAGTAAAGAAAGTTTGTACACAGCGGCCGAGGATATATATCTCGCCACCCTTGGTTCTTATTACTACTACTTGCTGCTTCAGGGGAGACTACGGCCCAAAGCCCAGTAAGTTCAGGTCAAGTTGAGATGATGTTATATGTCCGAATGTATGGTTTTGGTATTAATGGAAGAAAGAATGGCTAAAAAAGACAATAAATAGTCAGTTATTTGTTAGGTTAATTTGATTCAATGACCAAAGTTCAACGATGCTATATAGATTGAAGAAGACGAAAAAAATATGTTCGTTTGCCTCTAACTTTAAGAGAAGCTTTTTACCGGAAAAGGTAGATGCTCACTGATTTTAGTAAAATAGAAACAAATAAATAAAGCAATACATAGTTGGAAACATGCAAGGATGACAAAACTTTAACCTACAAGCATGTCTTGTCTTATAGTTAACCATACCACGATTACTTTTAGAGAAGTGTTGCTAAAAATGTTGCCTATAAGCATGACGAAAATGAGAATGAGCAAAAGGTTGAGTCAAACATGTAATAAATAAATAAAAATAATGAAGTATGGCAAGTCAGGGCCGCCATTTTGACTCACGGGTTACGGAAAACCATTTTCAAATTGTTAAAATATTCCTTTTAGAATATACATGTTTTAGCCTTTTACATGTGTCCTCAAATATGTTATGAAGTAAAAATATATATAGTGGCATAGGCATAAACGACAGTAAAATGGCTTAGAAGACATTTTGTGTCGTAGGTTTTTTCTTTTTACATTGCTGCAAATAATTTCATTTTCCATGAAACTTTATGCATGCATAGAAAATGTATATGTACACCCGATATCTTTCAAATTATTTTGACATTCTGAATGTGTTTTTCTGTAGTGGCAACATCTCGTCCTATAAGCCAAAGTGGATTTCACGTCAAGTCACAACTATGATGGATACTAAACACGCGCTCGCGCGCGCACACACACACATAACATGTGGGTGTCTAATAATCTTAAACGTGTCAAATTGAGAACTAACATGCTTGTCATTGCTATGTCTAACCTCCTCTAGACGGTTTGTAATACACAAATTTTAGAACTTATGTTCTTTAAAAAAACTCAACTCAAACTGAACATTTGATAACACAACAAGAGGACCTAACAAGATAATTTGAGATGCTCAAAAGTACTCTGTATTAGGTTATCATCACCATGTAGAGAAATACAAGAATTATGAACATTAGTTTAACCTATTGTGGAGACCTTATCTAGAAGAGTAGTAAGCATGATGAACACATTACTTGTGACTAACTGTAACACCCTCAGAATCGGACCTATGCAAGTTTTAGCGAAAACCCGCCAAACCCGCATAGAAACGATTCAAAGGTGCCCACCAGGCACTTTCGTGCGGGTGGAAAACGAAGTAATAACATTACACAACAGTCCTCGATGGGACCCACAGAACAGATATATATACAACACGACTCCATGAGTCAAGAATACAGATATACGGTACAAAGATCCAAATCACCTTGAAAGATGGGCGTCCGCCACGGACAAGATGCAAATGGGGCTACGAGCCCGAAGAATAACCAATGGCGTCCATAACCCTGCCAAGCCGGAAGGATAACCACGCTAACGACGTCGGTCTCAAACCCTTAAACAAAAGGGTGCCGACAAAGGGCAAAGGAAAAGAGGAGCGTCGATCGAGGCCAAGACAGCGAGGCTAGAATTCGGCGGTCCTCGCCTACATAGGTATGGCGGACTGAAGCGGCAGCGGCAGCATGCACTATACAACCTATAGAGACTCGATACAACTGGCGGCAATCAAAGAGGGGTAAGAAAGACCTATCCGGATCCAACCTGATTCTACCACCAAACAAACTCATCCTGGCATTCCCCCTCGAGACCAAACGAGGAAGTCAACCGAGGAACTCACACCGTTGGCAGTTTTATTTATTCAGTTATCGTTGCAGCAATTACTAGTCAAGTATAGATAATCATCCTGATAAAACAAGCAGTGGGCACTTTTAGTTAACCATTCCGTTATAGTGGCAACACTTACTAGTCAGATACATTTAGCATGAGATAACCCAAAACCCGGCAGTGGTTGGTACTTTTATTTAGCCATTCCGTTGTAGTTGCAATGTTTACTAGTCAGGTACAATGGTCGCAAGCGACAAACCAAACAAGCAATTGTGGGCAGTATTATTTAGCCATTCCATTATAGTGAAGCTGATTACTAGTCATTATAAAGTAAAATTTATAGCAATAAACTTTAGTTGTGCTTGTCTATGGTCGATATACTGTGCTCCAAGTCGTCCATATCCGCGGACACGGCTTTCAGAAAGTTTTACCCGGCCGGGGTGCACCAATAGCAACACACGCTCGATCAACCTCGGAAAAACCAAATCAAAACCCAACGAGGCTTTCACGACTAAGCAATCACAGGATTCAGAAATATTTCAAGGGGCCACCCCATTGAGTAGACCATAGCGGTAAGCAAGCTCGAGACGGACTCAAGGTTTGCGACAATGGTCAGAAGCGATGGGAACCCAAACTGGGCTTGTCGATACTGAAATCACTCCGCTTACCTAAACAGTACAGTGCTATCCGTCGCACAATTTAAATACGAAGTAGCATGGCATAAGTACAGGATAGTAAATAAAACCTCAAACTAGTTTGTGGCCCCAAGAAATAAGACGAATCAAGCTCGCTCGGGGTCCCATATACCTCCCGGATGTGGATAGCGCGATAATTCAAGGAACAGGTATCAAGTACTCGGGGTCCTACGGGACACAAGTGGGCGTTCGGAAACCAAATATTATCTATCACCCACCGATGCCTCTGCTTACTTCAATTTTAGTTGTTAAACAGGAATTAAAGTGAACAATAAGTAAAGCTATGAGCATCTCCAACATCAACATGCGACAATTCATCAACAACTGTGGCACTTGACAACACGCAACAACACTTGAGCAAGCGACTACGACGCGCAAGTCCAACTATCTACCAAACAACAGGTAATAGGATGTGTCCAAGGCAATATAAGGCTGCAGGGGATATCACGGGTACGAAAACTAGAGCATCGCAACACAGATAGCAACAGATCAACAGGAGGGAATAAATACTATAAAAGTAAGATAGGTATAAAGGGGGAGATGCTCGCCTGAAAAACATTGTCGAAGGTTCAACCGAAGATCGGGTCAACACTTGCATCAACTCAACGGCCTTATCCGCGAAGAAGCAAAACACTAGAAGAAACACCGGATGACATATTTAATACTACGGCAAAAGATCGGGCGTGATGCATGTATGATGTATGACATGGCAAAGGTGCAATGCAATTAGGTCATATTAAGCGGAACCGGGGTCCCGACAAATATTTAAGTGGTTCAAGTTATTTAGAACCCCGCGATTTAAATGTTGTTTAACAAGGCAGAATATATCACCGGTTCGCTACACCAATTTAAATGAGGCCAATATAAGACTAGATTTGCCCGCATATGGGCCCCATATTTAAAGGTGAATCGGCATAAGGCCCCCAAACCACATGACAATATGCATGCGAGATGAATGATTAATATGCAACAGGTTTTATATTATAAATAGGGTTCTCGGATAAGAGGTCACACATTGGGGCTCGACGATCTTGGGGTTCCGGGTTCGGGGTTCGGTCTCAGGGTCCGGGGTTCGACGGGATCGGGATCGGCGGGAGCGTTCTCGGATAACAGAGGTAGGTCTCGTCGCATCCGGGAAGCAGGACTTGGTGCGGCGTCGGGGCGCATCGGACTCTCCCTGGACGATGTCGATCTTGTCGCATTCGTGGAGACCCTGTCGGGTTCGCGGGTCGGGTCGGACTTGCCGTTCCGTGTCGGTGATCTTGGCGTCTTCGGGTTCGGGTCTTCGGGGCCGCGTAGTATACCTTGTGGTTTCACATCGAAGGCCTCGGGGTTCCAAGGCGAAGGTCTTGGTGGTTCTGACTTCACTTGTCGGTGCCGGACTCGGTTGCGGTAGATCTTGGCCATGTCGAGGATCTTGCCGGAGGTTCGTCGAGGGTCACCGGTTCGGTACGGTCTTCATGTGGTAGATCTCGGCGTGTTGGTGTCACCGGATCCATGTCGGCGCACTCGGGTCTTGGCGTCCTCGGGGCAATGGCCTTCGAATCGGGGGAGGCGATCTTGGGGTACCGCGTCTTGAGCCCGGGATGGAGAACTTGGTGGTTCCGAGGGAGTACTTGTCGTCGAGGCCTCATGTCAACTTTGCCTCACAAACATCACATGGTCGGAGTTGCAGACTTCGAAGCAGGGCTTGGAATACTTCAGTGGCATCACACGATCTACACCGGATCATCGGCTCAACACCACGCCTACACGAGAGGAGCCAGGTTGGATCAAGTGCCCTTTGTGGTAGAGGCGATAGCCACGACGGCGACGCTGCCAGGTGCGAGGCGGGAGGAAGCAGCCTCGGGAGTGTGCGGCGGCAGCGACGCTGCCATGGGTTCGGGCGGCGCCGGGCCAGGGACGGAGGACGTCGCGTGCGAGGTGGCTAACGGGGAGCAGGCCCTCGGCAGTTGGCGGCTCGCGGCAGGCGAGGAGGACGGGCGAGCACGCGGGCGGAGCGGCGCGGGCGAGGCGGCAGCGGCGTGAGGACGACCAGCGGGCGCGGGCGGCGGTAATGGGGCCATGCGTGGCGAGGCGGTCGCCGGCGGAGACGCTCGGAGCGCGGGCGGCTGCTCAAGCGGCGCGAGGGGGCGGAGATGGTGGCGGAGGCGCGGCGCTGGAGGAGGGCGGGGCCATGGCGTCGGCGAGGCGAGGTGGGGAAGAGCGGCCGGAGTCGGGCGGAGGCGGACGCGCGCAGGAGGGGTCCGCCGAGAGGGATAGGAGAACGCACGGCGAGGTGGGTTGGTCCGGCGAGGTGGAGCGCGGCCAGGAGAGAGGAGGAAGGTTGGGGACGGAGAGGAGGCGCAGCGCCAGCCGGAGGAGCTGGCGGTGGGAGGCCGAGGCGCGGGAGGCCTTGGCCGTGGCCGGGAGAAGGCGACGGGCGAGCAGGAGGGTTGGAGGAGGGAGAAGGTGGGGAGGGAGATGGGCGCGTGGGGGGAGGAGCGTGTGGTCAGGTGGGACCCAGGGACGTGGGGATCTGGGCAGGCGGCCGGGGTGGGGCGGTGACCAGTGGGACCAGGCGATGGCAGGAGTGGGAGGGTGTGTGTGACTTGTGTGTGTGCGTGGGTGCATGTGAGGGAGGGGAGAGGGAGTAGGTGGCGGCATAGGATTGGTAGAGGATAGGGAGAGGGTGAGGTGGCGGCCAGGGATTGGGTGGGGTGATGTGGCCGGTGGGTGTGGGTAGATAGGTTGGTAGCTTTAGAATTTAGAGGGGCTGATTAGGTGGATCGTTTTTGGTTCTGGGGGTGGTCGTTCGGGTCGGGTCGGCCCGTTCGAATGCCCTCACTAAAAATAATTAAACATTTTATTTGTTTTAAACGGGCCGTTTGCAAACCGATAGCAGCCAAAACAAAATAATCCGGAGATCCGGGTTTTGCGTTTGAATTAAGATGGGGCGTTTGGAAAACAAATTAGGTTTTTCCGCAATTAGTTTTAGGCAAACAAATGCAAGATGATGACGATGCTCAAATGCAATGCGGCATGATGACATGAGCATGCGGTCATGATGATGCAATGCACAAAAACAACGCGATTTTCTAGTAGTGGTTTTGCGGGATGCCACACTAACCATGCCGTTGTAGAGTTTCTCCTTTTTGTTTTTAGACACACTGGCAAACTATTCTCGATAACAGCGAGAATATCAACTTGTACTTGAAAATGGATTGTGGACCTATCGTTTGTCTTTTATGCAGACTTGAAAACCGAGAGTGAAGAAGGCGAGTCGATATTTCCTTTTGTTCTTACTTTTCATGATGTAGTGAGGATATATCTTTCTCATATTGCATCATTAACCTTTATGTGTGTTCAACCACTTGTGTAGTGGCAATATCCAATGGAATGATTGTGTTTGAATAAATATCTCATGACCTAATTATACACTTTAATTTGGTCTGACTATATGGAGTATGATTCAAGAAATATATTGGTTTTATCAATTGTAAGTCAACTGAGAATTAACTAAATCTTCTTGGCGTGAGAGCTGATTTGGTTTTCGGTTAAACATGTGTTCTAATTCAGCAAAAAAAAACCGTTGGATATACCGCCGTGATTCGTGCTGGCGTGCGAGTTACACGAGAGATACAACTACGATATGGTGGGCTCTAGGCATGCACATATTTAATTAGGCACCCATGGAAATGATGAAGACACTAATTTGTATTGGTCACTCTGATTCCAACAAACATAATTTTTTTTGTTTATAGTAATAAAATAAAATAAGGAACTTAAATATAAAATTGCTTAGTGTCTTGGGCACCTGTATTTATGAGATGCAAACGTCATGTTTGTTCGATAGTTGAATTGTGAAAGTCCATATTAAAAATAAGTTTGATAAAATGCAAACTAATCTAGTTAAATAATGGATAAAGTATTCATTGTGAGTGTTGCTCGAGGGTGGCACCGGATAGCCGCCCCTTGGACCACCCCTCCCGTAGTTGTCAATGATGTTGCCATTGGTATCTATCCATGGTTGCATCAAGACACTCTGGAAGAATTGTTGCGGGTGTTTTGGCTGGTTGTGTAACACCCTCAGAATCGGACCTATGCAAGTTTGAGCAAAATTCGCCAAACCCGCATAGAAACGATTCAAAGGTGCCACCAGCACTTTCGCTTGGTGGAAAAGCAAGTAATAACATTACACAACAGTCCTCGATGGGACCCACAGAGATATATATATATGACTCAAAGAGTCAAGAATAGATATAATATACAAAGATCCAAATCACCTTGAAAGCGATAGGCGTCCACTACGGACAAGATGCAAAGGGGCTAAGAGCCTAAAGAATAACCAATGGCGTCCATAACCACCTGAGCCAAGCCGGAAGGGTAACCACGCTAACGACGTCGATCTCAAACCTGCTTAAACAAAAAGGGTGCCAAGAAGGGCAAAGAAAAAAGAAGGAGCGTCGATCGAGGCGATGACAGCGAGGCTAGAATTCGGCGGTCCTCGCCTACATAGGTATGGTGGATGATGCGGCAGCGGCATGCAATGAACAACCTATAGAGACTCGATACAAGCGGCGGTTATCGAGAGAGGTGAGAATGACCTATCCGGATCCAACACGAAGCTAACACCAAACAAACCCGTCCTGGTGTTTCCCCCTCGAGACCAAACGAGGAAGTCAACCGAGGAACTCACACAGTTGGCAGTTTTACTTATTCAGTTATAGTTGTGGCACTTTACTAGTCAGATTTAGATAATCGTCCTGATAAAGTAAGCAGTGGACACTTTTAATTAACCATTCCGTTATAGTGGCAACACTTACTAGTCAGATACATTTATCATGAGATAACCCAAAAACCCAGCAGTTGTTGGTACTTTTATTCAGCCATTCCGTTGTAGTTGCAAGATTTACTAGTCAGATACAATTGTCGCAAGCGACAACCAAACAAGCAATTGTGGGCAGTATTAATTAGCCATTCCATTATAGTGAAGCTGATTACTAGTCATTATAAGTCAAATTTATAGCAATAAACTTTAGTTATGCTTGTCTATGATCGAGATACTGTGCTCCAAGTCGTCCATATCCGCGGACACGGCTTTCAGAAAGTTTTAACCCGGCCGGGGTGCACCAATAGCAACACACACACGATCAACCTCGGAAAAACCAAATCAAAACCCAACGAGGTCTCACGACAGAGCAATCACAAGATTCAGAAATATTTCAGGGGGCCACCCCTTGGAGTACACCCGCAACGAAGTAAGCTAGCTCCGAGACGGACCCGAGGTTTGTGGGGCCGGCGGTAAACGACAGCAGATCCCCAAACGGGGACTGTCGATACCACGTAAACGGGTCACAATTCCTAACAAGACAAGGTGCGTTACCTCGACAATCGTAAATAAAGCAGTAAAGCATGGCATAAGTACAGGATAGTAATAAAGCCACAAACTACTTTGTGGACCCAAGAAATAAGACGGAATCAAGCTCTGGCTAAGGGGCCCATACTCCCCATATGTGGATAGCGCGATAAAACAAGGAACAGTATCAAGTACTCGGGTCTTACGGGACACAAGTGGCGTTCGAAACCAAATATTATCTATCACCCACCGATGCCTCTCGCTTATTTCAATTTTAGTTGTTAAACAGAAATTAAAGTGACGATAATTAAAACTAGAATCATCTCCAACATCAACATGCGGCAATACATCAAGAATCGCATATATGACACACATCAGCACTTGAGCAAGCAACTACGACGCGCAAGTCCAACTATCTACCAAACAACAGGTAATAGGGTGTGTTCCAAGGCAATATAGGGCTGCACGGTATATCACAGGTGCGGAAACTAAAGCATCGCAACACAGATAGCAATAGATCAACAGGAGGGAAGTAAATACTATAAAAGTAAGATAGGTAGAAAGGGGAAGATGCTCGCCTGAAAACATTGTCGAAAGGTTCATCCGAAGATCGGGGCGAAGCTCACATCCACTCAACGGCCTTATCCGCGAAGAAGCAAAACACTAGAAGAAACACCGGATGCAATATTTAATACAACGGCAGAAGATCGGCATGATGCATGTATGATGCATGGCATGGCAAGGCGATGCAATTAGGTCAAGATTAAGCGGAACCGGGGTCCCGACAGTTACTTAAATGGTTCAAGTTAAATTAGAACCCCCGCAATTTACATGTTGTTATAACATGGCAAGAGATAGTACCGGGTTCGCTACACCAATTTAAATGAGGCCAATATGAGACTAGATTTGCCCGCATATGGGCCCCATATTTATTTATTAGGTGAATCGGCATAAGGCCCCCAACCCAATGCTATGCGAGATGACAATTAAATATGCAATAAGTTATTATGTTATAAGATAGGGTTCTCGGAAGGGGTTCACACATTAGGGTTCTCGACGAACTTGGGGTTCCGGGGTTCGGGGTTGGTCTCGGGGTCCAGGGTTCGACGGTCCGGTCTCGGCGGGAGCGTTATCGGATATCGGGGTCGATCTTGTCGAATCCGGTAAGCCGGACTTGGTTTGGTGTCGGTAAAACGGTGCTTCGGTCGGTGTCGTTCTTGTCGTCATGGGATCTTGTCGGGTCCGCGCCATTGCATCGGTCTTGACGTCGAGTGCGAAATTGGTGTCCGGGCGAGCACTTGTTGAACCGGTGGCGATCTTGGCGGTCGTCGGGTCCGGAAACGTCCGTGAAGGAGATCTTGGAGTGTCGCGGTTCTCGGTCTTCGGATCGGGCTCGGGTCTCGCCATAGATCCGGTGGACTTGGCGTTCCGTGTCGGCGAACTTGGAAAACCCTGCAGAGATCTTGGGGCACCAGCCCGTCCCATAATGGCGGTCTTGGCGTCCGAGGGTCTTGGTGTCCGACGGGGTTCGGGCGGCCGAGCGGTCTTGATTCGAAGAGGACGAGCCGCGTTTCATGAAGAAGTTCATGTTGATGGTAGGTCCCGCATTGCGTACATGGCGTGGTCGGCGAACGTCGGAGTACATGCATCACCACGGTCTTACCGGATCTTGGGGCAGTGGCCATCCGACGGCGCACACGCGCCGAGGTCGGCGGACGGTGAGCAGCTCGCGAAACGGCTCGGCCGAGGATGTGGCGAGGACGACGCAGGAGGCGACGGCAGGCTGGGCGAGGTCGGCGTCCGAGCTTGGCGAAGAAAAGACGTGGCCGGCCGCGAAAGCGGTGGAGGCTGCTGCAGAGGAGGCGGACTCGCGTCGAGGAAGAGGCAGGCGGGCGCCTGGCCAGAGACGCGGGCACCAGGACGAGGCGGTGGCGGTGGGCAAGCGTCGGCGGTTGAGAGGCGGCGAGGATGGTGAGGGCAGCGTGACGGGGACGACGGGACCGGCGACGAGGAGAGGAGGCACGCCGGGCGAGGGAGGCGCCGAGGCGGGCGTGATAAGGTGATGGCGGGGTGGCGGATGCGCCAGGCCGTGAGGGCAGCACCGGGCGGGGGTGAGGGGAAGAAGCTGGCCCGGAGGGCGGGCGATGGCGAGGAGGCGGCGCGGCCGCTGAGAGAGGAGCACAAGGGGAGCGAGGGCGCGGCGTGTCATTCTGGCTTGGCCATGCGTGAGCGGAGGGAGGAAGAGAGCCTCGGGGGAGGGGGGACGTGGTAGGCGGGGTGGGTCCCAGGCGTGGGGCCAGGGCCGACCGCGGGGCAGATGGGGACGGGTGGGGTGCGGGGCCCAGGGGCAGGGCTGAGAGGGGGGTGCGCGCGCGGTTGTGTGCTGTGTGCGTGGGAGTGCGTGGGGAGTGGGGGCCGGCTGGGTGAGTGGGTTGAGAGGGGGTTTGGGGTGACGTGGCAGGGGGTGATTGGAGGGTGGGAGTGGGTCAGCTGAGGAGGCATGATGTGATTGGCCAGAGTGATGTGGCTGGTTGGGCTGGGTAGGATTTTAGGTGGGTTTAGGATTTAGAGGGGCGGGCAGGTTTGGACCGATTTAAAAACAGGGGTGGTCGTTCGGGTCTACTCGGCCCGTTCGACTGCCCCACAAAAATAATTTAACTTTTTATTTAATTTGCGATAACTTTTGCAAGTGGTTTTTAGAAAATAAAATATCCGGCAGCACCCGGGGTTTGGCGTTTGAATAAAGAGGGGGCGTTTAGAAAACAAAACGGGTGTTGCGAAAATAATTTTGGCAAACAATGCATGATGATGACGATGCAATGCACAAATTCAACGCGATTTTCTAGTAGTGGTTTTGCGGGATGCCACAGGTTGGCAGCACAATCTTGAGATGGTGGAAGATTTTGACTCTTGTTGCACGAGAAAGATGCCCTTCGATAAACAGTGGTCCATCGAAGAAGGAGGCCTTGGTGTCTACATGACCACAAAGGCTATTGTTGGGCACAAGGAGAGTAGGTGCAACGGTTTTTGTGAGCGTGGATACATGGGTTTTGTGGTAAGATCCTTTCTTGTTTAATTAGTGGTGTGTGCTAGCGGATGTAGGTCGCTGGTGGCGGTAAGGACGAGGTGTGCACCTTTGCACCTCATCTTATGTGGATAATGTTCTGATATTTTTAAAGTCTGTTCAAGAAGAATATGGACATCGTTGCTCGTGATGGGCTTCACCACAAAATTCCTTAAGTGGCTGGTTGTCCCAATCCGTTGCACTAACATGGACCTTGATGACCTGCTCCCTCAACTCCAGCAAGGCACGGAGATAAGGGGATAAGAGGGGGATAGGCCACCCCCAAGGTTCATATTTGTAAGGATTAGTAGCCACTAAAACTCTTATTGCTTAGTGATTTAGTGAAATAGTAGATACAAGACACTCTAGTCGAGGAAGACAAGCCTCCAGAAGAACTGCACCAAAATCGACCTTGTCGTCCATGTTAGAATAATTGTACCAACTAACTATCCTAAAAGACCGATCTGTTAGAAAGTGGTGATATAGTATACTATACATCCCCTTCATATCCAACTTGGATGTGGAAATAACAACAATGCCTCCCCTCATGCCCTTTATTGAGCGCAGATGAAAAAAGAAGCGGGGCTGAGACTTGAAGTCAAGACCTCAGTCTCTGATACTAAGTTAGAATAGTTGTACCAACTAACTATCCTAATAGACCAATCTGTTATAAAGTGATGATATAGTATACTTTAGAGTCCACACGACGCGAGTTATATGTCCTCCACACTGCCACAATGGCTCTAGACTCTCGGATCTATGACTATTTCGAACGACACGACATGATTTGTAATTCATAAAACATACTCCCTCTGTTTCATAATATAGGATGTTTTAGCTTCGTGAAAATAATGTATCTAGACATCTTTTAGTATGTAGGAGTAGGTTTGAAGAGGTTTAATCCGAATCTACACACTAAAAGGTGTTTAAATACATAAGTTTTACAAACCTAAAACATCTTATATTTTAAAATAGAGAGAGTAGTTAATGTTAAGCAGAGCTTCCAAGTTTTCAGTGTAGCACGCGTCTCTCCACTTTGCAGATAGAGATAACCTCACTGCCAGTGCTTTTTACCGTCATCACGCGGGTAATGTGATACGGCCCGTCGTAATAATACGAACTACTTTTGCTACTCCACGAAACAACACCACGTAACGTAGCCTCGGGAAAAGAAGAGCATGATAGCGCGCATCGTTCTCATGACCAAACATACCAGTAATTTTTGCTCCAGGAAAGAGGCAAAAAACGCCATAGTTCAATGCACGCTATGGACAGGTCAATTGCTTAGCAGCCTTGTTTACCGATCACTAGTTGTGCCTCCCTCCTCTCTTTTGATTTTGATATTTTCCCCTCTTTCTTTTACTTCTCTGTTCTCTGTATCGGACGCGTCGGTAAGCAAAGTATAGTCTCCTTTTGTCGGTGGAGGACGTGGGCCCGGTAACTTGACCAAGAACAATCTAAATCAGATAGCCGGTACGGAACACAAGATGTTGTAGTGGTCCACGTCACCTGCCCGGCGCCTTCGAAGGCCGAACAAATGTTTGTCGCCCTCCTAGCTTTTTGTTTACGGAGCCTGAAGATTGCTTACGTTCTTTTTATTTGGGATTTGGAAAAAGTTGTACCTATCTACTCCGTTCACTACTGTAAAATCCTTTTAGATACTGTATTTCAAAGCAAAGTACGTACGATCTAAAATGAGTGAACCTACACACAACATGTTTTAGAAAAATACTAGAATATCTTATATTAATAAACGGATAGAGTACTAATAATCATAAACAGCCGTATAAAGAGTGCTAAAAAATAATAAGAACTATAAATAGATTTTGCACCACCTAATGACGACAACAAACACTAGTATGCCAAAGGCGCACCACCGTCCTCATTCTTACATCACTTGAGCCCGAGCAAAACTTGTCGTAAGAGAGCTTGTTGTAATAGGCAAATAAAAAGTCGGCATGCTAAGCCCCAGCACACCCAGGAACCATCTCTAATACTTACCTAAAACAAAACCAAGGAATACGAAACCGACAGGATCCCAATAGATCTGTCGGACAACGACTAGTCACGTCCTGCCTTGACGCTAGACGCACCAGAGCGGGAATAAGTCAGGAAGGATTTTATTCAAACTTCATGATGTAGTCGTTGCCTCGCAATCTCAAAAAAACTGGCTAAACAAAAAACACGAACCCTCCACCGACGAGAGACCATGCTCTGTTACACCTCGAAGGGCCCAAGGCCATCGGAGACGGAGCGAATCAGCGTCCTAGCCGGCGAGGAGGGAGAAACCCTAGTTTGGTTTTAGGGTGGCCGCCACAGGGTCACCTCGCTCTCTCCTTCCTCACATACCGGTTTAGGGACGGGGCCAAAAATTGAGCTCAAGGGGGTAGATTAGTCGTGTGATATGTAGAAATGGTGCTAAGATAGCTAAAACACCATAGACAAGGAGCGAGCATGACTAATTTACTTAAAAAATGAGGTCCCGGACCATTTGGAGTGTACCCTTGCTCGTTTGCCTTGTCTCCATCCCATCCGGTTCGGTTTTGTTATATTTTCTTCGTTCAGAAATAACTAATTTAGATTTGTCTAATTTCAAATGTATCTATAGACTAAAATATATCTAGATACATTCGAATTTAAATAAACCCAAGTCAGTACAAGATTATATAGGCTTTGACTTTTATGGATTGAGGATAGAAGTTACGCAATGTCATTGAGTTCAGAAAAGTTCGGTGCTATGGGTCCCCGACGTGCTTACTAGGCGTAAAACAACAGGTTTAGTATGCTATCACGTGTCACACGTAACTCCGACAAATGCAATTACCGTTTTATCTTGATTTATATGTTATAAATTTGTCTAAATTTATATGTATCTATATTTTAAAATGTGTCTAATAAATATGTGTCTAGATTGTGACAAATAATTTGGGATAGAGGACTGTAAATCGAAATATTGCACACACACATGTAAGACTAAGATCGTTGAGTAGTTTTTTTTGAGAGAGAAAAGATCCTTGAGTAGTTTCAAAGGGATAAGATTCCTACGCGAGCTCCTGTCATTTCTCCGCTGTATGAAAGCCCAGTCCAGGTCGATATCAAAAAGAGAATAACAAGAAAGCAGTCAAAAAAAATGAAAGCCCAGTTATGGTACACCGCGTCAGAATTTTGCTTCACAGCCTCTCGTGGTAAAGCCTATACACCGCTCGCTGCGGGCAAATACAATTTCCCGCCCAACGCGCGCGTTAATTGGCTCCGCTCACGCGGCCGCGCTCGTTGGGCCGGCCCATATAGCGTTCTCTCTCTCTTTTTACTGTGTCTCTTCTCAATTCTTTTCTGTTTCCTTTTTTTTCTTTTCTTTTCTTTTCTCTTTTCTTTCCTCTTCTTTGAACAGTTTTCAAATTTGAACACTTTTTGCATGTGAACATTTTTCGAACTTGAACATTTTTTTGATATGAACAATTTTCGAATATGAACAGTTCTTATACATGAACTTTTTCTGAATTTGAACTTTTTTGAATTTGAACAGTTTTATATAGGAGTATGAACTTTTACGAATTTTGAACATATTTTGAATTTTAACATTTTCAAATTTGATTAATGTTCGAATAAAACATTCTTAAATTTGAATTTCGATTTTGATTTACATTTTTGGACAGAATTGGACATGTGGACAGACCTAAGTACCTACGAGCTGACACGTTTAGGGCCCGTTTGATTCAAAGGATTAATAAAACATAGGAATATGAAAAGTGTAGGAATAAAATGGCATGACAACTAGAATCATACCGGAATAAAAATGCAGGAATCGGTACGATAAGTTGTTTGATTGCACCGCAGGAAAAATACAGAAAATTTAATAGGGTTTAGGTACATGTCATAGACACATAGGAATTTTTCCAAGAGGTCTCACCTCTTGAAATCCTATAGAATTATAGTGTAGAAAAGCAATACATAGGAATTTTGTAGGATTTATTCCTTTGAAACAAACACACCATATTAATTCCTATGAATTGGAATCCTATAGAAGTCCTTTGAAAATCTTTTGAATCAAACAGGCCCTTATAATTGAGTAGAGAAAACAAAACGGAACAGGGTTTTTTTCAGAGACAAACAACACGGAATAGACGTCCAGAACTACGGAGCGAACAATAAAGTGACTTGGGCCCGGCCTACGTACTCGTAAGGCACACGGGCGGAGCATATTCTCGTCCACGTCAAGCGTTAAATAGCAATTCCCCTCGCTGCGGTCCAACTCATCCGCGCCGCGTACCTCGTCTGTCATTTCGGCCTAGCCCATGTAATTCCGTCGCATATTGATTCGGTCTCACGGGAGGCTTACTCGGATTTGTTTTTTCTGTTTGTACATGGTGCTCGTTCTTGCCCAGGTTTTAATCTCTATCACGTCTTGATTCTGTCCCCGTTTTTTCTACTTTCTCTGTTTTAAAATAGATGTTTCAAATTTATTAAAATTTTAATAAATCTAAACATTATTTAGTATATAAATTTATTTAAATTTTAATAAATTTAAGACATTTGTTTTGAGACGGAGGGAGTATACTTTCTTTTCTTTCCTCTTTTCCTGTGAATTCGTTTCTATTTTGTTTATTTTTGTACAATTTCTATTTTCTCTGTTTCCATTTTCTTTGTTTTTATAAGAAAATGTTCATAGTAAAAAAAGTTAAGATTTTCTTTTCTATTTTTTCTTCTTTTCTTTTATATTAAAATAAGTTAATGTCTAGAAAAAAAATCATGTATTCAAAATGTTTATATTTATCTTTGAACAAAAAAGTCCAAATTTATACAACTGTTCACATTGTAGAAATTATGAATTTCTAATATTTTATTGTATTGATTTGATTGACCCTCGGGGGTATATATGTAGAAGTACACGGAGCAGAGAGACTTGGAGTACAAGAAGATTGTCTAGAATACTAGTCTATCTTTAACCCCTAGATGTACACATATTCTAACATGCCCTCAACCACAGTGAGAGAGAAGAGGACGTTAGCGACTGGATTTGAAGTTCGTCATCTTCTCCTCCTTATCATCATTAACTGTGTCTTCGATGAGCATGGCCCGCACCTAGAGGGCTGTCGTGGTATTGCAGACGAGTACGCCATAGAGGGGGTCCTTGTAGAGCATGTTTAGAGAAGTGGAGAAAGGCGGCGAGTTGATGGATACGAGGTAACACAGCTTACCTAAGGTTAGATCGAACGAGGTGGCGGAACCCTACTCCTACTATAAATCATTATAATAGCAATACGCCGAGTTATAGGAATTGGTTCGATGTGCGAGATGTTGTAAGCATAGTTTAAAAACCGGACCGACGATCAAACCGGTGAGGTCCTTACTTCACGGTTCACTGGTTGGACCGCTGGTTCAAACCGGTTCGGTGCTGGTTTATTAAGGAAAATAATATGGATGAAAAAATACTAATATGTTAGAAAATAGAAACATATTTAGAGTACATGAAGTACTTTGATACAAACACTGGTCGACCCAGTTGGCTAGCCCATTGAAGTATTTACTAGTGCGAGTTGGGAGGTCTTGGGATCTAATCCTGATTGCAGCGCCGTAGTTTCTTATGTGGATGGTTTTCTATTGGTCGGACCGCTGACTGGTTTTCCATTAAACCGCTGGTTTAACTGCTTTTTGTCTGTTTTTTCTGGTTCGTTAGCTGGACGGTCTAATGCGCTTAAAAATCCGATGAGGCCTCTGGTTTCGGTTTTTTCTGGTTTAACCAGTGAACCGGTCCGGTTTTAAAACTATGGTTGTAAGTTGTCTTCCCTAAAGGCTCCCACATGCCCGGCTTATAAAGGCGCTAGAACATATGGTTACGGGGAGAAGTCCTGTAGCATCCCAATTGTCTAATAATTGCAATGCTACTAGCCTAGTCTATATAAGGGCTACTTCCTACATATAATTGCTGCATCATCACTATATCATGCTCATGTCATCATGCCACCTTGCATTTGAGCATCATATAAAACCCTTTTTGGTTTGGTTCTTCTCTCATATGCATTGTTAATTGTATTTGCCTCTGGATATTGTATTTGGTTCTTGATATATTGTTTAAATGCCCAAGTTGAGTTGGGGGCATATATTTTATTGACTCCACCACCTTTCTTGTCATCACCCCATCATTCCACCATTCCACCATATATGAGCATTGCAACTTATTTGGTTTTACCTCTAGCTCATGTGGGTTGGGATGGATCCAATTCTATTTCCACATGCTCTCATCTTAGCATCATGTGGTTTCACATTATTGATATGTGGAGAGCCACATGGCCACCTTTGCATGCATTATGAGTAGTGCTCCTTTTTCCTAGCTTTCATATGGATTATCATGGATTTATGCTCATGTTGGGATATTTTTGGGACTATTAAACATCTAGTGGAACATACACACTAACAAGTCCCATTTCTATTCGAATATGGTCATCTCCATCCACTTCACATGGGGCATCCTTTTAATTCTTTTGCTTGGCTTTTATTCCAATTTTGGGAATGCATGGAAATAAATGCCATGGGATTTAATTTTGTTCTCACAAAATTAAATGTGGCATCTACTATTCATGCATGGGCCATGCAAATCTCACCATCATCCCCTCCTTTGGTTTTTCTTGTATTTTTGGAAGTGAAGCATGGATCTTTGAGAGTCTACTCATGTTGGCCCTATTCTTTTGTTTTGACCTTTGCAACCTCACCCTCTTTCCATCACCCAAACCCCTTGTTGCTTGCCTTTATTTTTGTTCATGCCCAAAACCCTCTCTCCCTAGCCCTTTCTCTTTTCCTCTCTCTTCAAACCCTAACCACCCTAGCTCTAACCCTCTCTAACCCGAGCCTCCCTCTCTAGCTAACCCTAGCTACCTAACCACCCAGGCCGAAGCCGTATCCCTAACCAAACCCTAACTCGAACCTACTCCAACCCTAGCTCCATGCCACCTCTCTCTCTCTCTCTCTCTCTCTCTCTCTCTCTCTCTCTCTCTCTCTCTCCCTCTCTCTCTCTCTCCCTCTCTCTCTCTATCCACAGGCGACCCACAAGGCAGCCACCTTGGCCAGACCCCCAGCCCCTACACCCCTGCCGAGCCGAGCACGTGAGGGTGGAGAGGGAAAAGGTGGCCACCACCACCTTTCCACCCCGACGCCCATCTACCCTCTCTCTAAATCCTCTATCTAAGATCCTAACCCTAATCACCTACATCTCTACTATCATCTATCACCATACCCTTCTCTCCAAAACCCTAAACCGAGTCTCCCTAGTCCCACCCTCTCTCTAGCTCTCTCTCCCGCCTCAGCCTTTCCCGAGCTCCCTCACCCGCTGGCCCACTGCAGTCCCTCCCCCATGCCTACCTGCCCCTGCCCTGCCTCCCAGCTCGATCACGTGAGGAGAGGCAAAAAAAGGTGGCCGAAGCCACCTTTATCTTCACCACCTCCCCCACGGCATCTTCCTCTCCCTCTCTGCTTTCCCCTCCTCCCACACGGCTTCAAGGCCGGATCCCCGAGCCTCCCTCTCCCCCTTCTTCCTCTCCGACCACCGTGGCAGGCCGCCGCCAGCACCTCGTCGCCCTCGCCGATCCGTCCATCCAGCACGTCGTGGAGGTGGCCTGGGCGACCGAGAGGGATCCTCTGCTTCGCCTCGTACCCGCTGGAGAGAAGGAGAAGGACCAGGAGCCCCAGGACCAGCGCCGCCCGAAGCCAAACCCTAGAACTCCGTCCCACTTGACCTCGTCGTCGACCCGCTTGCTCCTCGGTCGATCCAAGACCTCCGACGACTTCGGTGAGCTTTTCTCCTCCCCGACATGTTTCGCCTCGTCGCTGTGCTTGCCGGTCAAACCGTCGAGCGGCCTCGGTGCAAACGGCGGCGTGGTGCTCGCTTCACGTCGCGCACAACCCTATCTAGGCCCGTCCGCCCTCTAACACCTACCGCCTAGCCCGGTGGTCACCGCTGCCTGGCGCCTAAGTCGCGGGTTCGAGTACCTGCGCAAGGCTCGGCAGCGTTCGACATCGATCTGTCGTCAGTAAGTTCAGAGAAGATCTACAGGGGCCTGTGGTAGCTTTGCATTTAGCCCCTTATTTTTATTTTGGCCTCAACCCGCAGACCATCTCTTCTTGGCTTTTTGTAAAAAGGCACCCCCTTCTGTTTACCTTGACCCGCGGTCCTCAACCCCACCAGTTCTATGCCCAGTCAGCACTGCGGCCCACCTGTCACTCTCTACGGGTAGAATCCAGCGAGTAACAAAAGTCCAGAGCACCTCTTCTGAATTCAAATTCAATTTGTTTATATTCTGTTTAAATACAAACTAATTCATAACTTTCAAATGTTTTGGAATTTGAATTCAAACTCTATATGAAATATGTTTTGTTTTTGAATGTTAATTCAAATCTTTAGTCAAATATTTTTAGAGCTAATTCAAACTTGTAAAACCTTTGACTTTGACTCCATTTGACTAATTTTGACTTTAAATTAAATTTAAATTCATAACTTTAAATAATGTAAATAATATATGTTTTCAAATCAGAAAAATGTGAGGAATTCAAATATGCCCTTCAAATTATATCTTGGACACTTTAATTTCAAGTTGATTAAAATTACACTAAAATGCCCTTTTGCCTTAACTATTTAATAACTTTTGTTTTATAACTCCAAATTTAACAAATGATATGTCTAAAATGATTAGCTCGACGAGACCTTTCTGTTTATGCATTCCTTGTTCTGAATTGCAGCATGCATCATATACATATAAAGTATACAGCAACTAATATGAGGATAAAATGTGGCCAAAACTCAATAAAATGTTTACTTCTTGTTTTCTCATCTCACCCATGCCATGCTACTTTATTGCCATGCAAATTGGGCATCATTCATCATGGCATGATTGTTTGCTTGTCGCATTTTATTCTTATGCTTGTGCACTTTATTTATGTTAGCCCTTGTTTGTTTGGTTCTTCTTCGAATAGACGCTGAGCAGGGGATATACCAAGAAACCCAGGAGCACTACCCAGATCGTTCTCTCGCTTCAACTGAGCTGCCAGGCAAGCACTACCACATGCTTGCATACATATAGTACCTATTGCCTCTATCTTATTCTTGCATCATTGAGTCGCGATCGCATTAAACTGAATCCCAAGTACTGCATAGCCTTTACTTTTAAACTCCACCGAAGCTTGTTCCTCCATCCCATGAGCCATTACTACAGGAGTTGTTTGAGCCATGCGAGTCGTAGAACAGCATGTGTAGGGTATGTGAGTGTCTGATGGATAACGAGGTACCTAAACAACTTAACCTGAGTAGTAATGGGATAACTAATGAAAGTGGCACCGGTGAGCAATATCTGCTATTTGGTTTTTCCTGCTCACTTGTGTCCCGTAGGACCCCGAGTACTTGATTCCTGTTCCTTGAATATTCGCGCTATCCACATCCGGGAGGATTATGGGACCCCCTGAGCCAGAGCTTGATTCATTCTTATTTCTTGGGGCCACAAACTAGTTTGAGGTTTTATTTACTATCCTGTACTTATGCCATGCTTTACTGCTTAATTTAAGATTGTGCGAGGAATGCACCTGTACTATTTTGGAAGCGGAGTGTTTTCGCGGTATCGACAAGCCCAGTCACATTTTCGGGTTCCCAGTCGTTTACAGCCACTGACGCAAACCTTGAGTCCGTCTCGGAGTCAGCTAACTTCGTTGCGGGTAGCTTAATGGGGTGGCCCCCTGAAATATTTCTGAATCTGGTGATTGCTTTGTCGTGAATGCCTCGTTGGGTTTTGATTTGGTTTTTCCGAGGTTGATCGAGTGTGTGTTGCTATTTGTGCACCCCTGCAGGGTAAAACTTTCTGAAAGCCGTGTCCGCGGTTATGGACGACTTGGAGCACAGTTTCTCGATCATAGACAAGTATAACTAAAGTACCGCTTTTAATTTGACTAAGTAACTGACTAGTAAATAGTGCAACACTCATGGAATAGATAATAAAACTGCCAACGGATGGGGGGGTGTTCGTCCGCTTCCTCGTTGGTAAGCGAGGAGGATGGATCTATTAATATTACCGTTATAACTGTTGTTATTAATTCACGGACATCCGTCTATCTTTGGTTAGGCGGATGGTTAGTGAGTATCTATAGAACTGTTAGGGTTTATCTTTTGCTGCAATTGCGTCACCCCAGGTTGTGTCCCCTTTAGAGACATAAAGACTTGCTGAGTACCCCTAGGGTCTCACACGATAAATTATTTGATTCAGATGGACAGGTACACTCACAAGAGGGATACTGGGTGGAGGAGGCGGACGATGTGGGCAACGATCATTCGGTGTAGAGATTCAGGGAACGGGGATCCGTGAGATCTGTGGGCGGGATGTGTTTATTTTATGGGGCATCGTATGCCAATTTGCTTCTTATCCGTACTCGGATCTTGTAGCCGCTTCCGCCTGATACTCTGATGTTTGATGTATGAGGAGATATCCTAAACTATTATATCTATCTAGGATATTTGGATCTTGCCGTATGGCGTTGCAATATTTCTATTTCTTTTATATGGAATGGCTCTGATGTACTGTTGTATGGTGGCTTGCATACATACCCATTTGTGTATGTAGTTGATCCCTTCGCCTGCCGATTACGCCGCCCGTTCTTGTCCCGATGTTTGGAAATGGTTGGGACGGCCGAAAGGTCTACCTGTGAGTGGCATTTGGGCCCCACCGTACTATTTCAACCATTTCCGCTCATCCAGGCTTGCAACTAGGAGCGTAATTCACCGAGGTAGTTACAATTGGTATCAGAGCCATCCCGCCCTTCAGGGTCTCAGCCAAATGGTCGTTGTCAGCCTAGCAAATATTTTTGGTAGCTATGTATACTAGGGAAAAACAAAACGCGAGAGTAGGACTGCTTCCATTTTTCTTCTTACCCACCCACCACCCTTTTCTGGTAAGGAAGTGTAACGTTTTCTATCCTCTTCTTAAATTCAAACTAGGATTCACGTGTTCTGGGTTTCCGTAGTACCATAGGTTGAGTGTGTGTGTGTGTGTGTGTAATTCCTTGTCTATCTGTTGTATCCAACATGTTATATTTATCTGCCTTTGGTTATCAACTGTTGGTACATTCCATACTGACAGGCTTTTGAATACCGGCGCGATCTATCTGACTCCTTGTTAACCGGTGCCATCTTCTTAAGGGTGTCCTTCCTTCTAGCAACTCCACATTCTGTGAAACCATCAGTTGCTAATCGCTACCTGATAAGTGTTTTTGCGCATCTATTGGTATTTTAATGCCGAAAAATGCGGAAATTTTTTCTTTGATACATCTGTGCTTCCACACTCCTTTTCAGTCGTGTGTGAAACATTATCCATCTCCCTTTTATCAGCATGTCCATGCTAACTCATTCTTTTGTCACCGGCGCTTAATCCTAGAGTTTCATTTCATCTCCAATTCTCTTGGGATAATTACATAACATGTGTCGATCCGATGCTGGTGATTGTAATTTGGTTCTCGGCATAGCTATATGACACTTATCATGAGTGGAATGTGGAAAAATGCTATCAAATCTATCCTCCAAATGGTGACGGTTATCTCCTGTGATTTTGAGTACACCGCATCTATGCATATTCAAGCATCTTTGGCAATCCAGAGTTTCTCCAAGCACTACGGCGGTCTATCATCTGTCCATCATGCTGCACATCCTTTTGAACCCCATATCTGCACAATTCTCCTGGATGCGAGGGAATTGCATCTTTTCGTCTCTGATAGCTTTGCTTAAGGTATGAGCTATCATCGGTTCTTATCCAAAATCTCTTTATCTTTGTAACCGGTGATCCGATCGACAATGTGAACCAGGTGACATCTCTTTTTCTTCCGAAGGACCAGATAATCTATTCTTACAGTGCATCTTCTTCAACACGAACCCGTGCCCGCAACGTTGATCTTTCAAAGAGCGTTGAGCTCAGAAAGTGTTCCGAGCATTTGTTCGTTCTTCCGCCTCTTGAACTTGGTATTCTGGGAATATCTTGTTAATCCATGGTGATATATGTTGATAATATGCTTGCCTATTCGATATCTATGGAAGGACATGGAAGATCATCTGTGTATTTTCTCTCAAGCTTCGTGAGCACTGCCTGTGTGCAAAGTCTCAAAGTGAGAATTCTGACTTTTTGAAGTCACATATCTCGACCACGTCCTTATTCTAAATACATTACTTCAACTCTGGAATCAGCAAGTCCATTGTTAATTCCATCCTCCATCTTCAACCAATCCAGAGTTGTTCTTGTTGGCAAGTTATCATCGTCGTTCCGCTGAAGTTTTCCTCAAGGCTGCTAAATCTCTCTCAATCATTTCAAGAAGAACATGGAGTTCTTTCACCTCAATCTCGTTAAGTAATCTCTTGAAACCCTCTCTCTCTATCGTCTATGCTCAATCCACCGGAGGCCATGAAGACCTTCCAGATCTTGTATTCCTTTGGTTCAAGTTGGTGCTATCTTTTCTGTAGCTGTAGAATCTTGCAGTTGTCTCCGTGATCTTCCTTCATATCTTTCCGGTGGCTGGCTACTTATGACATGACGACAACATTATCATATTTATCTAACTATGAATCCGGCGAATCGTTTGCATCTATCATTGTTTTCTAACGGAGTTCTATGAGTTTTTGCCAACACCTTCAGTCTGTTTCGGTAGTTGGGTTGCATGATTTTCTTATTCATGTGCGGAGTAATGCTTTGAGTGCGGGATGGAGTAGCTACCATACCACTACTCTTATCATTCGCTCTTGTACATTGAATCGGTGAAGTAATGTGATTTCACTCATTCCACGGAAGTTAGAAGTGGCCTTTATCCCTTGACACTTTTACTTCCGTCCTTGTTTTTCCGGAGTGCTCTCTCGAAGAAAGTAATCCATAATCTCTTGTTGGTGATCTCACCCTTTCTACACGGAGCAAAATCCTCAATTATCTGGTGGAAACAAACGCAAACCTTTTTCTATCCTCGTCTTTCTACCGATGCTCGATATCCCCAAACAAGATTAAAGGAAACTATCTCTCTCTTTGTTTCATCAATTCTTTTTCTGTGGTAAATCCAATTATGGTTGAGGCCATCAGCCGCAAATCTATTGCGTTAGCCTCAAGGCTAAAGAAAGCAATAAGTATCTCTACAATAAACTCCAGATCCTCCATATTCTTTGCTTCTCGGGATTCCACCATGATCTGGCTTCACATCCATCTCTGGAAGTTATATCTACGCACCTAAATTGCGTGATCCTTGGTTCTTACCGGCACAACAAGAATCTAATCCGACGATGTCTAGCTAAATCTTTCTGTTGTTATCAAGGGACTCTATTGTTTGAAGGCAATATTGTTTCCGAACTTCTTTTCTCAAATCCGAGAGAAGATACGATGCTATTGTAATAGTGGTTCAAAACCTCTCCAAGCTAGCTCCTTTCTTCCGGCGAGACAAAGATTCATCCCCTCTAGTATCGGTAATTCTTTTATCTAAACGGTGTCTTTCTGTATCCATGATACATCATCTTTTCCTTTTCTTTCACAAGTGGTTCTAGTCTTTTATCATGTTCTTGAGAAAACCGGAGCTATGCCCATCCTATCCTTCTTGTCTCACGACAATCCTTCAACTCTTCTAACCTGTTGTTTCTCAAGCAAAACGCAAGACTCGCAACAAGTCTAGCAAGTTTTGCAAGGTGTAGTGGTCGTACCATTCCGTTGTTCATCAACTTGGGAACGTGAGGGTCACCTTCGTTCGAACACCCGCCTCTCCTTGTGTTGTTTTCTTTTTCCTAGGAACCTCGGGGCGAGATTCTTGTTTAGTGGGGGAGAGTTGTAGCATCCCAATTGTCTAACAATTGCAATGCTACTAGCCTAGTCTATATAAGGGCTACTTCCTACATATAATTGCTGCATCATCACTATATCATGCTCATGTCATCATGCCACCTTGCATTTGAGCATCATATAAAACCCTTTTTGGTTTGGTTATTCTCTCATATGCATTGTTAATTGTATTTGCCTCTGGATATTGTATTTGGTTCTTGATATATTGTTTAAATGCCCAAGTTGAGTTGGGGGCATATCTTTTATTGACTCCACCACCTTTCTTGTCATCACCCCATCATTCCACCATTCCACCATATATGAGCATTGCAACTTATTTGGTTTTACCTCTAGCTCATGTGGGTTGGGATGGATCCAATTCTATTTCCACATGCTCTCATCTTAGCATCATGTGGTTTCACATTATTGATATGTGGAGAGCCACATGGCCACCTTTGCATGCATTATGAGTAGTGCTCCTTTTTCCTAGCTTTCATATGGATTATCATGGATTTATGCTCATGTTGGGATATTTTTGGGACTATTAAACATCTAGTGGAACATACACACTAACAAGTCCCATTTCTATTCGAATATGGTCATCTCCATCCACTTCACATGGGGCATCCTTTTAATTCTTTTTGCTTGGCTTTTATTCCAATTTTGGGAATGCATGGAAATAAATGCCATGGGATTTAATTTTGTTCTCACAAAATTAAATGTGGCATCTACTATTCATGCATGGGCCATGCAAATCTCACCATCATCCCCTCCTTTGGTTTTTCTTGTATTTTTGGAAGTGAAGCATGGATCTTTGAGAGTCTACTCATGTTGGCCCTATTCTTTTGTTTTGACCTTTGCAACCTCACCCTCTTTCCATCACCCAAACCCCTTGTTGCTTGCCTTTATTTTTGTTCATGCCCAAAACCCTCTCTCCCTAGCCCTTTCTCTTTTCCTCTCTCTTCAAACCCTAACCACCCTAGCTCTAACCCTCTCTAACCCGAGCCTCCCTCTCTAGCTAACCCTAGCTACCTAACCACCCAGGCCGAAGCCCTATCCCTAACCAAACCCTAACCCGAACCTACTCCAACCCTAGCTCCATGCCACCCCCCTCTCTCTCTCTCTCTCTCTCTCTCTCTCTCTCTATCCCTGCCAGGGCGACCCCACACCGAGCCAGCCACCTTGGCCACGCCCTGACCCCACCCTGCAGCCCCTACACCCCTGCCGAGCCGGTCAAGCACGTGAGGGTGGAGAGGAAGGAAAAGGTGGCCACCCGACCACCTTTCCACCCCGAGCCCCCACGCCATCTACCCCTCTCTCTAAATCCTCTATCTAAGATCCTAACCCTAATCACCTACATCTCTACTATCATCTATCACCATACCCCTTCTCTCCAAAACCCTAAACCGAGTCTCCCTAGTCCCACCCTCTCTCTCTAGCTCTCTCTCCCTGCCTCAGCAGCCCCACCCCGAGCTCCCTCACCCGCCTGGCCCACCTGCAGTCCCTCCCCCCATGCCTACCTGCCCCTGCCCTGCCTCCCAGCTCGATCACGTGAGGAGAGGCAGAAAAGGTGGCCGAAGCCACCTTTATCTTCACCACCTCCCCCACGGCATCTTCCTCTCCCTCTCTGCTTTCCCCTCCTCCCACACGGCTTCTCTGGCGTCGCCAGATCCCCCTGAGCCTCCCTCCTTCCCTTCCTCTCCGACCACCGTGCCGGCCAGGCCGCCGGCCGCCTCGTCGCCCTCGCCGATCCGGCCATCCAGACGTCGTGGAGGTGGCACAGGCGAGAGGGATCCTCTGCCGCCCGTGCACGCTGGAGAGAAGGAGAAGGACCAGAGCAGGACCAGCGCCGCTGAGCCAAACCCTAGAACTCCGCCGCCGACCGTCGTCGACCTTTGCTCCTCGGCCCGATCCAAGCCCTCCGACGACTTGCGGTGAGCTTTTCTCCCTCGACATGTTTCGCCTCATTGTCGTCACACTGTGCTCGCCGGTCAAACGGCTGCACCGACGAGCACCGGCTGCGTTTCGCTTCCACGTCGCGCACAACCCTATCTAGGCCCCGTCCGCCCTCCTAACACCTACCCCCGCCTAGCCCAGTGGTCACTGCCGCCTGCGCGCGCGCCCCAAGTCGCGGGTTCGAGTACCCTGCGCCGCGCTCTGACACGTTCGACATCGATCTGTCGTCAGTAAGTTCAGAGAAGATCTACAGGGGCCTGTGGTAGCTTTGCATTTAGCCCCTTCTTTTTATTTTGGCCTCAACCCGCAGACCATCTCTTCTTGGCTTTTTGTAAAAAGGCACCCCCTTCTGTTAACCTTGACCTGCGGTCCTCAACCCCACCAGTTCTATGCCCAACAAGATCAAGGCCCAATTGTCACTCTACGGGTAGAATCCAGCGAGTAACAAAAGTCCAGAGCACCTCTTCTGAATTCAAATTCAATTTGTTTATATTCTGTTTAAATACAAACTAATTCATAACTTTCAAATGTTTTGGAATTTGAATTCAAACTCTATATGAAATATGTTTTGTTTTTGAATGTTAATTCAAATCTTTAGTCAAATATTTTCAGAGCTAATTCAAACTAGTCAAACCTTTGACTTTGACTCCATTTGACTAATTTTGACTTTAAAATAAATTTAAATTCATAACTTTAAATAATGTAAATAATATATGTTTTCAAATCAGAAAAATGTGAGGAATTCAAATATGCCCTTCAAATTATATTTTGGACACTTTAATTTCAAGTTGATTAAAATTACACTAAAATGCCCTTTTGCCTTAACTATTTAATAACTTTTGTTTTATAACTCCAAATTTAACAAATGATATGTCTAAAATGATTAGCTCGACGAGACCTTTATGTTTATGCATTCCTTGTTCTGAATTGCAGCATGCATCATATAAATATAAAGTATACAGCAACTAATATGAGGATAAAATGTGGCCAAAACTCAATAAAATGTTTACTTCTTGTTTTCTCGTCTCACCCATGCCATTCTACTTTATTGCCATGCAAATTGGGCATCATTCATCATGACATGATTGTTTGCTTGTCGCATTTTATTCTTATGCTTGTGCACTTTATTTATGTTGACCCTTGTTTGTTTGGTTCTTCTTCGAATAGACGCTGAGCAGGGGATATACCAAGAAACCCAGGAGCACTACCCAGATCCTTCTCTCGCTTCAACTGAGCTGCCAGGCAAGCACTACCACATGCTTGCATACATATAGTACCTATTTCCTCTATCTTATTCTTGCATCATTGAGTCGCGATCGCATTAAACTGAATCCCAAGTACTGCATAGCCTTTACTTTTAAACTCCACCGAAGCTTGTTCCTCCATCCCATGAGCCATTACTACAGGAGTTGTTTGAGCCATGCGAGTCGAGAACAACATGTGTAGGGTATGTGAGTGTCGATGGATAACGAGGTACCTAAACAACTTAACTCGAGTAATGGGATAACTAATGAAAGTGGCACCGTGAGCAATATCTCGCTATTTGGTTTTTCTGCTCACTTGTGTCCGTGAGGACCCCGAGTACTTGATTCCTGTTCCTTGAATATTCGCTATCCACATCCGGAGGATTATGGGACCCCCAGGCGAGCTTGATTCATTCTTATTTCTTGGGGCCACAAACTAGTTTGAGGTTTTATTTACTATCCTGTACTTATGCCATGCTTTATCGCTTAATTTAAGATTGTGCGAGGAATGCACTGTACTATTTTGAAGCGGAGTGTTTCGCGGTATCGACAAGCCTACCACATTTTCGGGTCCGATCGTTTCTGACCGACGCAAAACCTTGAGTCCGTCTCGAGTCGGCTAACCGTTGCGGGTAGCTTAATGGGTGGCCCCTAAAATATTTCGAACTGGTGATTGCTTTGTCGTGAATGCCTCGTTGGGTTTTGATTTGGTTTTTCCGAGGTTGATCGAGTGTGTGTTGCTAATTGTGCACCCCTGCAGGGTAAAACTTTCTGAAAGCCGTGTCCGCGGTTATGGACGACTTGGAGCACAGTTTCTCGATCATAGACAAGTATAACTAAAGTACCGTTTTTAATTTGACTAAGTAACTGACTAGTAAATAGTGCAACACTCATGGAATGGATAATAAAACTGCCAACGGATGGGAGGGTGTTCGTCCGCTTCCTCGTTGGTAAGCGAGGAGGAGGATGGATCTATTAATATTACCGTTATAACTGTTGTTATTAATTCATGGACATCCGTCTATCTTTGGTTAGGCGGATGGTTAGCGAGTATCTATAGAACTGTTAGGGTTTATCTTTTGCTGCAATTGCGTCACCCCAGGTTGTGTCCCCTTTAGAGGCATAAAGACTTGCTGAGTACCCCTAGGGTCTCACACGATAAATTATTTGATTCAGATGGACAGGTACACTCACAAGAGGGATACTGGGTGGAGGAGGCGGACGATGTGGGCAACGATCATTCGGTGTAGAGATTCCGGGAACGGGGATCCGTGAGATCTGTGGGCGGGATGTGTTTATTTTATGGGGCATCTTATGCCAATTTGCTTCTTATCCGTACTCGGATCTTGTTGCCGCTTCCGCCTGATACTCTGATGTTTGATGTATGAGGAGATATCCTAAACTATTATATCTATCTAGGATATTTGGATCTTGCCGTATGGCGTTGCAATATTTCTATTTCTTTTAGATGGAATGGCTCTGATGTACTGTTGTATGGTGGCTTGCATACATACCCATTTGTGTATGTAGTTGATCCCTTCGCCTGCCGATTACGCCGCCCGTTCTTGTCCCGATGTTTGGAAATGGTTGGGACGGCCGAAAGGTCTACCTGTGAGTGGCATTTGGGCCCCACCGTACTATTTCAACCATTTCCGCTCATCCAGGCTTGTAACTAGGAGCGTAATTCACCGAGGTAGTTACAAGTCCATACCAGACAGGTTATATAGTCCTACACTAATACTAACTAGTCTTCGTGTCTTGCCCTCCAAGGCTCCGGGTTCGTCTATGAAGATACCGTAGCCTTCCTTCTTTTAGCATGGGCCTCCCTTATGGATTCGTCTAACTAGGCCCTCCCAACAGGCCATAGGCCATGCTACTGACTATGGGTCACCCAGGTTAATTGGATTAGAGACATGCTATGGTAATAACCATTAAGCATATCCTCAACAGTAGCCTCAGGAGAACTTTGAGATCTTGTGTTGATGGGGATATGCCTACCGGGGTATACCCAGCAGGACGTTTCCTACTGGCCTAAGCCGTCAGCGAGTGGGCCTGCAGGACGGCGACTGGATCAAGACTTGGCGTGGACTCAGGCGACTGGAAGCTGGAGGCCCAGAAGCGTAGCTAGGACCAGTCGGACTAGGTCATAGAATCTCCGAATCCTTAATAATTCGGTTGTGATCTGTAAACCCTAGCGAGGTGAGCCTATATAAACCTCCCTAGGGTACGCATAAGGGACACGTTCCATCATACACCCAAGCGACTCGCCGCCTAGCTGTCGAGCTCGCCCCATTGTACTCTCACCATAATACAATCTAGCAGGAGTAGGTCTTTACCCTCCGGGGGGCCGAACCTGGGTAAACCCTCGTGTCTCAGCCCTCATCTCGCACCGCAGATGGCTGGCTGCCCTTGCCCATGTTCTACTACTCGCTGCCGATTGCAGCATCTGTCGTGGTCATTCCCACGACAGTGGCGCCCACTATACCTGGGCATTGTAGGGGTTCGTAGCATGGAAAACAAAAATTTTCTATCGCATACAAACAAACAAGCCAAGATCTATCTACTAGATTGTAGCAACGAGTCGATGGAATAACTTACCCTCGAAGATTCCAAAGTGTTTAACGAGAGCGGATTCGTGGGTGATGTAGTACTCTTCCGATCTCAAGTTCGTAGACGATCCTTCCGGTTGCTGCGTTAGCGCTTCCATGATCGGTCACACGTCGGTGCTTGACGAAGACCTTCCTCTCCCTTGTTCCAAAGGCGGAGGTTGTAGCACTCTCATGATTCGCAAAGACAACGGCGTGGTACCTAAGTAGAGGGAAATCATGAGGCTTCGTAAGCCTGAGCGAGTATGGTGGAGTATGAGAGAGGATATTAGTGGTCTAGAGATTAGACACACCAATTAGAAGGCTCTAAACCGCAAGCTAAAGCAATTAGAAGCTCTAAACGAGCGGCTCTAAACGGAGATTAGAGGTAGAAACTTGTGTGTCTCAAGGAGGAGGCCCTGCCCTCCTTTTATAGGTGGAGGGCTTGGCGTGCCAGGGGAGGGAGGAGTCCTCCCCAACTCGCCTAGGGCTGGCACGGCTTGGAGGAGAGGAACTCCTCCTCCAAGTTGGTTTCAACCTCCTCTTGCTTGTTTCCCACAGTTTCCTGTTTCCCACAGTTTCCTGTTTTAGCCGTTTGACTTTCAAACTTGCAATTTGACTTTTCAGTTTTGGAATAGCAAGAACACTTAGTACATGATGCAATCATTCAATGACACATCCATGTACCCTCCCCTTGAGTCTTGGGACAATCCGAACCTTCTAGAACATTCGATGAAAACACGGAATCATTCCCGAACTCAAACGGACTTTCCTTATATGAATCTTATTCTCCGGACCATTTCGGATCACCTCGTGATATCCCGGATCCCATCCGAGACTCCGAACAACATTCGGTCTCTTTCTCATAATACCATAACTACTCAAACAACGTCGAATCCTTAAGTGTGTCTCCCTACGGTTCGTGAATTATGCGGACATGATCGAGACACTTCTCGAACAATAACAAATAGAGGAATCTGAAATTCATATGGCTCCCACATATTTCTACGATTACTTTGCGATCGAATGAACCACTTACATACGATACCAATTTCCCTTTGTCTCACAATAGTTTACTTATCCGAGGTTATGATCGTCGGTATCTCTGCATACCTAGTTCAACCTCGCACGATAAGTACTCTTTTCTCGTTCGTGATATGTGATCCCTTGTGACCCGGTCACATGCTTGCAAGCTAATTGGATGACATTCCACCGAGAGGGCCCAGAGTATATCTATCCGTCATATGGATGGACAAATCCCACTCTTGATCCATGTGTTTCAACCAATACTTTCCGAAAACTCAATGCCACCTTTATAGCCACCCGATTCACGGTGGTGTTTGATGTCATCAAAGCATCCATCCGGTAAAGGTGTTATGCATGATCTCATGGTCGAAGGAATTAGGTTACTATGTATCAGAAAGCATATAGCAATTGAACTATTGAAATGACTTGATCTTTATGCTATGCTTATCTATAGGAGTATGTCCACCATATCATTCTCCTAACGATATTATCTTGTTGTTGATAACATCTCAATGTTCATGATAGGAAACCACAATCATTAATCAACCAACAAGCTAGTGAAGTATAGAGGCTATACTAGGGACTTCAAATTAAGTTTACAAATCACACAAGTATTAATGTTTCCTTGTTAATACTATTATAGCATGAATGTAAACATTTATCATAAACACAAAGATATAATAATAACTACATTTATTATTGCCTCTAGGGCATATCTCCAACAGTCTCCCACTTGCACTAGAGTCATCTAATCTAGATTACATGGTAATATACCGAACACTCATGGCAGTTTGGTGTTGGTCATGTTTTGCCCTCGGGAGAGGTTTAGTCAACGGATCCGCCACATTCAAATATGTGTGTACTTTGCAAATCTTTATATCCCCATCCTGGATATGTTCTCGAATAGCGTGAAAACGCAGCTTGATATGCTTCAGCTTCTTGTGTGACCTTGGTTCTTGCGCATTGGCTGTTCATGTGTTCCAACTAGCATCGGTGTAACCGTTAACAACGAGCTGTTCATCACCTCCATAAGAAAGAACCATATCCTTAGTTCTTCTCAAGTACTTAAGGATGTTTTTGATCATTGTCAATGATCCACTCTGGATCACTTTGATATCTGCTAGTTAAACTAACGATATGCAATGTCGGGTCTAGTACATAGCATGGCATACATTAGAGATCCTATGGCTGAGGCATAGGGAGTCTTACTCATCCTTTCTCTATCTTCTGCCGATGTCGAACTTTGAGTTTTACTCAAGGTCGTATTGGGCAACATGGGCAAGAATCCTTTCTTGCTTTCTTCCATTCCAAACCTCTTTAGAACTTTGTCCAACTATGTACTCTGTGACAATGATATTTGGCGTTTCGATCTATCTCTATAAATCTTTATGCCTAATATGTAAGTTGCCAAGATCCTTCATTGAAAAACTACTATTCAAATATTCCTTGACACTATTAAGAAGGTCTACATCATTCCCAATCAACAATATGTCATCCACATATAGTATTAAGAATGCTACAGAGCTCCCACTCACTTTCTTGTAAATACAAGCTTCTCCATAAGTTTGTATAAAACCAAAACTTTTGATTACCTTATCAAACGTTGATTCCAACTTCGGGATGCTTGCTTCAATCCATAGATGGAACGTTGAAGTTTGCATACCTTGTCAGCATCTTTAGGATCGACAAAACCTTTGGGTTGCATCATATACAACTCTTCATCAATATCTCCATTGAGGAATGCTTGTTTTGACATCCATCCGCCATATCTCATAATCATAATATGCGATTGCTAACATAATCCTCACAGACTTTAGCTTCGCTCTTGGTGAGAAAGTCTCATCGTAGTCAACTCCTTGAATTTGTCGAAACCCTTTTGCGACAAGTCGAGCTTTATAAACGATAACATTACCATCAAGATCTGCTTTCTTCTTGAAAATCCATTTGTTCTCGTGACCTTCCGACCATCCGTAAGTCCACCAAAGTCCATACTTGGTTTTCGTACATGGATCCAATCTCGGATTTCATGTCTTCTTGCCATTTATTGGAATCTGGCTCATCATCGCCTCATATGTCTCGGTCATCGGTGTTGTCCACCAACATGACACTCATAACGGATCATACCAATGGAGTGGTACGAGTTCTCGTTGACCTCCGAGGCTCAGAGCAACTTCAACCGAAGTTTCATGATCATCATCATTAGCTTCCTCTCTAATTGTTGCACCACAGAACTTCTTAGGTCGCGCTACTCGCAATTTCGAGAGAAGGTTCGACAACCTCGTCGAGTTCTACTTTCCTTCCAGTCACTTCTTTCGAGAGAAATTCCTTCTCTAGAAAGGATCCATTCTTGGCAACGAAGATTTTGCCTTCGGATCTATGATAGAAGGTATACCCAATAGTTTCCTTGGTATCCTATGAAGACGCATTTTTCCGCTTTGGGTTCAAGCTTGTCCGTTGTAACTTCTTTACATAGGCTTCAGATCCCCAAACTTTAAGGAGCGACAATTTAGGTTTCTTGCCAAACCATAATTCATACGGTGTCGTTTCAGCGGATTTAGATGGTGCCCTATTTAAAGTGAATGCAATTTGTTTCTAATGCATAACCCCAAAATGATAGCGGTAAATCTGTAAGTGACATCATAGAACGAACCATATCTAAGAGAGTTCGATTCTGACGTTCGGACACACCATTACGTGTGGTGTTCCGGCGGTGTCAATTGTGAAAGTATTCCGCACTTCTTTAAATGCTCGCCAAACTCGGAACTTAGATATTCACCTCCACGATCAGAATGTAGAAATTTAATCTTCTTGTTACGTTGATTCTCTACCTCACTTTGAAACTCCTTAAACTTCTCGAAAGTTTCGGACTTATGTTTCATGAAATAGATATACCCATATCTACTCAAGTCATCCGTGAAGGTAAGAACATAACGATAACCACCGCGCGATGCTACACTCATTGGACCACACACATCGGTATGTATGATTTCCAATAAGTCCGTAGCTCGCTCCATCATACCAGAAAATGGAGTCTTAGTTATTTTTCCCATCAGACATGCTTCGCATCTTTCAAGTGATTCAAAATCAAGTGATTCAAGAAGTCCATCGGAATGGAGTTTCTTCATACGCTTCACTCCAATGTGACCAAGACGACAGTGCCACATATAGGTCGAATTATCGCTTGATTTCAAACGTTTAGCCTCAACGTTGTTGATATGTGTATTTCCACTATCGAGATTCAATAAGAATAGACCATCTATCAAAGGAGCATGTGCATAAAACATATTACTCATATAAATCGAACAACCATTATTCTCTGACTTAAACAAGTAACCGTCTCGCAATAAACAAGATCCCGATGTAATGTTCATGCTCAACGCAGGCACTAAATAATAATTATTTAAGTATAAAACTATTCCCGATGGTAGATGAAGGGGTAGCGTGCCGACCGCGATCACATCAACCTTTGATCCGTTTCCCACGCGCATCGTCACCTCGTTCTTCGCTAGCTTTCGTTTATTCTGCAAAGACTGTTTGAGTTACAAATATGAGCAACCGAACCAAGATCAAATACCTGCACTACTACAGTACTAGTGAGATACACATCAATAACATGTATATCGATATACCTTTCTTCTTGATGTTGCCGTTCTTGAGATCCGCCAAGTACTTTGGGCAATTCCGCTTCGATGACCTTCTCCCTTGCGGTAAAAGCACTTTCGGTGAGCTTGGGTCCAGCCTTGGTTTTCTTCGCGGCGTGGTAACTTTCTTACCACCCTTCTTGAAGTGTCCCTTTGCTTAGACTTGCCTTTCTTGAGTTTGGTGGTCTTATTGACCATCAACACTTGGTGCTCTTTCTTGATCTCCACTGCAGACTTTAACATAGCAAACAGTTCGCAACTCTTTGTTCATGTTACGCATGTTGTAGTTCATCACAAAGTTCCTGTAACTTGGTGGCGTTATTGGAGGACACGGTAAATCCCCAAAGCATTAGGAATCACTATACCCAAGCTTTGAAGTTTGTTTGCGTGCCCGGACATCTTAAGCACATGCTCACCGACGGAGCTGCCCTCTTCCATCTTGCGGTTAAAGAACTTTTCGAAGCCTCATAGCTTTCAATTGCCGCATGAGTCTCAAAAATCAATTTGAGATCCTCGACAATATCATATGGGTCGACTCTTCAAACCTTTTCAAGCTCCGATTCTAAACCATACAAGATAGCACCTCGAACTATGGAGTCTTGATTCTTCCGAGCGAGGTAAACATTCTTTACTTCATCGGAAGCATCATTGCAGTGGGTCACCCAGTGCATCCAAAGACATAGGTCAAATTACCAGCTGTGAGGACAATCCTCAAATTGCGGAACCAATCCGCGAAGTTGCTTCCATTGTTTTTCAACTTTTCTTTCTCTAGGAACGCATTAAAATTGATGGTAGGGGCTGCCATGGATCTACAACATATTTGCAATAGTTTAGACTAAGTTTATGACAAATTGAGTTCAAATTAATTAATGAAATTAAACTAGGTGAACTCCCACTCAAAACAACATCCCTCACATTGTTTTAGTGATCACACGAACCAAATCCACTACATCAACACCGATCATCACGAGAGTTGATATAGTTTCAATGGCGAACAATCGTCATGTTCATCATATCTACTATACGATTCATGCTTTACCTTTCGGTGATCCGTGTTCCGAGACCATGTCTGTACATGCTAGGCTCGTCAAGATCAAACCTTAGTTTACGCATGAGCAAATCTGCTTGCTCACGTTGTATACACTTGCGAATCTAACACACCCGATCATCACGTGGTGCTTGAAACAACAAGCTTTAGCAGCGGTGCTAACTAAGGGTGAACACTTTATGATTTGAAATTCATGTGCATGAGGGATCATCTTATAATGCTACCGCGTCTACTAAGCAATACAAGATGCATAAAGGATTAACATCACATGCAATTCATAATATGTGATATGATATGGCCTTTCTTCTTTGTGCTTCCGATCTCCATCTTCAAGCACGAACATGATCTCCATCATCACCGCATTGCATCAAGGTCAATGACGCTTCACCATGATTGTCGCCCACCGGCTTCAACTATTACAACTACTTTGAATAGACACGCTGGTCTTAACATAAATTAAAGACAACCATATGGCTCGCGGTTGCCAACTTACAATAAGGAACATTGCATACATCAAATATAATCACAATCATGGCCATATCACATCATCACACCCGCAAAACAAAGTTAGACGCCTCTACTTTCTTTGCATATTTTACGTGGTTTGGGGCTTTCAATAAGTGTCGTTCTAACTTACGAACAAGAACCACAACATTGATACTAGCATTGTTGATCACCGTTGTAAATTGGATCTTAACTATGCTAGGAGAAACAGCACCCATAAAGCCACTTATGCAATACAAGTTGCATGTTAGCGTGGAGCAAGTCTCATGAACAATGTCATGTAAGGTTAGCAGGGCCGCTTCATCCCAACATACCGCAAGATGCAAAGTACACAAAAGCAATCGACAATAAAAGCATCAACGCCCACAATGACCATTGTGTTCTACTCGCAACAGATCTACATATAGACACGGCTCCGATACCCTTTGTAGGGGTTCAGAGCATGGAAAACAAAAATTTTCTATCGCATGCAAACAAACAAGCCAAGATCTATCTACTAGATTGTAGCAACAGTCGATGGAATAACTTACCCTCGAAGATTCCAAAGTGTTTAACGAGAGCGGATTTCGTGGGTGATGTAGTCGTACTCTTCCGATCTCAAGATCGTAGACGATCCTTCCCGGCTGCGTTCGGCAGCGCTTCATGATCGGTCACACGTTCGGTACTCGACGAAGATCTTCCTCTCCCTTGTTCCAGCAGGCAGTGGAGGTTGCAGCACTCTCCTCGCGATTCGGCGACAACGGCGTGGTACGAAGTAGAGGGAAATCATGAGGCTTCGCTTAAGCCGAGCGAGTATGGTGGAGCATGAGAGAGGGATATTAGTGGTCTAGAGATTAGACACACCAATTAGAAGGCTCTAAACCGCAGGCTAAAGCAATTAGAAGCTCTAAACCAAAATGGCTCTAAACCGGAGATTAGAGGTAGAAACTTGTGTGTCTCAAGGAGGAGGCCCTGCCCCTCCTTTTATAGGTGGAGGGCTTGGCGCCGAGGGGAGGAGTCCCTCCTAACTCGCCTAGGGCTGGCCGGCTTGGAGGAGAGGAACTCCTCCTCCAAGTTGGTTTCAACCTCCTCTTGCTTGTTTCCCACGGTTTCTGTTCCCACAGTTTCTGTTTTAGCCGTTTGACTTTCAAGCGGCAATTTGACTTTTCAGTTTTGGAACAGCAAGAACACTTAGTACATGATGCAATCATTCAATGACACATTCATGTACCCTTCCTTGAGTCTTGGGACAATCTGGAACCTTCTAGAACATTCCGATGAAAACACGGAATCATTCCCGAACTCCAAACGGACTTTCCTTATATGAATCTTATTCTCCGGACCATTCCGGATCACCTCGTGATATCCCGGATCCCATCCGAGACTCGAACAACATTTGGTCTCTTTCATAATACCATAACTACTCAAACAACGTCGAATCCTTAAGTGTGTCTCCCTACGGTTCGTGAATTATGCGGACATGATCGAGACACTTCTCGAACAATAACCAATAGAGGAATCTAGAAATTCATATGGCTCACATATTTCTACGATTACTGCGATCGAATGAACCACTTACATACGATACCAATTTCCCTTTGTCTCATGATAGTTTACTTATCCGAGGTTATGATCGTCGGTATCTCTGCATACCTAGTTCAACCTCGTTACCGATAAGTACTCTTTTCTCGCCGTGATATGTGATCCCTTGTGACCGGTCACATGCTTGCAAGCTAATTGGATGACATTCCACCGAGAGGGCCCAGTATATCTATCCGTCATATGGATGGACAAATCCCACTCTTGATCCATGTGTTTCAACCAATACTTTCCGAACACTCAATGCCACCTTTATAGCCACCCGATTCACGGTGTGGTGTTTGATGTCATCAAAGCATCCATCCGGTAAAGGTGATATGCATGATCTCATGGTCGAAGGAATTAGGTTACTATGTATCAGAAAGCATATAGCAATTGAACTATTGAAATGACTTGATCTTTATGCTATGCTTATCTATAGGAGTATGTCCACCATATCATTCTCCTAACGATATGATCTTTTTGTTGATAACATATCAATGTTCATGATAGGGAAACCACAATCATTAATCAACCAACAAGCTAGTGAAGTATAGAGGCTATACTAGGGACTTCAAATTAAGTTTACAAATCACACAAGTATTAATGTTTCCTTGTTAATACTATTATAGCATGAATGTAAGCATTTATCATAAACACAAAGATATAATAATAACTACATTTATTATTGACTCTAGGGCATATCTCCAACAGGCATGGGCAGCCCGGCCCGGTCGGCCTGACCCGACCCGGCCCGAAAAAAGCCCGGCGGGCCGGTGTGGCATCCCGCAAAAACCACTACTAGAAAATCGCGTTGTTTTTGTGCATTGCATCATCATGACCGCATGCTCATGTCATCATGCCACATTGCATTTGAGCATCGTCATCGTCTTGCATTTGCTTGCATAAAAACTATTTCGGAAAAACCTAATTAGTTTTCTAAACGCCCCGTCTTTATTCAAACGCGAAACCCGGGACTCCGGATTATTTTGTCTTGTCTGCTATCGGTTTGCAGAAGCTTTGTTTCAAACAAATAAAATATTATATTATTTTTTAGTCGAACGGGCCAGATCGACCCGAACGACCACCCCCAGGTTTTTGAATCGGTCCAACCAGTCCCACCCATAATCCTAAACCTACCCATATATCTACCCCAACCCAGCCTCCACCTCACCCTGGCCAATAGCCCCTCGCGACCTCACCCTCTTTCCTCACCCCCTCCACTCACACGCTGTCACATAAGCCAGCTCTCTCCCCTCTCTCCCTCTCTCCCCCTCTTCCCCTGGGACCCACCCCACCAACCGGCCCCCACTCCCCACGCCGAGCACGCACACAACGCACACACACCGAACCACCCAGACCCCCACCGACCTGTCCCCACCCCGGGCCCCACCCTCCTCTCTCCTCCCTCAGCGCGCCCTCTCTCTCCCTAGCCGCTCCCATAGCACCGCCCCACCTCCTCTTCGCCCGCCCGCTTAGCCTAACCTGACCTCAACCTCCCGCCCGCGGCCCGACCTCCCTGGCCAGCTGGCCGCATGAGCCCCCACCTCGCCGCCCGTCAGCAGGCCCAGCAGCCTCGCCACGCCTCCACCACCATGCTTTGTGACGCCCGCCTGCCAGTAGCCCCAGCTCCGCGCCAGCCGCCTCACCCCGGCTCCGCCCCTCACCGGCTCGTCCGCATCACCCAGCAGACCGGCCGTCAGCCGCTGCCGCTGGCCGAAGCTCGACCCACGCCTCGCCCCTCGCGTCCGAGCCGCCCGCGATGGCGGTCCTCCAGCGCCACGGTCCCGGCAGCTGCCCTGCTCCTCCGCCTGCCCTAGTGCGGGCCCTCCACAGCGTGCTCCGTCGGCCCGGCGCTTGTCGCGCATCCCCTGAGCTAACCAAGGCAGCAAGTTCGTGGTGGCCGGCGTCCTCGGGTGCAGCCTCGCGGCCGTCGTCGTCGACGCAAGATCTGCGATACCGATGAAGCTCGTCGGTGTTCGGGAAGCGCCAAGACCTACGAACGCCGAGACCCCCAAACCCGAAGGCCGATCCGTGCGGTGCCGCGCCATGATCTCCCTCACGGAAAACCGAAGGCAACAACGTCGGATCCTCGAGTTCTCCTACTTGGACCCTCAAGATCTTCTTCCTGGAACCCGAAGAACGACCCCGGCGAGACCAAACGACATCGAACACCAAGACCCTCGGAATCGCCAAGTTTTTCCTCTCGGATCCGAAGACGCCAAGACCCCGAATCCCAAGATCTCCGCTGTGAGACGACAAGACCGTCGACACGAACCGACGACCGCGGATGCGACAGGACCGTCCCAGAAACGCCAAGTACTTCCCTCGGACGCCAAGGCCCGAACCCGAAGACCGTCAAGATCGCCACCGTACGCGAAGTCCTTTTTCCCCGGAACTCAAGATCTGCCCCGTTATTCGAGAACGTTTCCGCCGAGACCGACCCCGTCGAGCCCTGAACCCTGAGGCCGACCCTAACCCCGGAGTCCGAGAACGACCCTACCAACGAACCCCGGAACCCCAAGATCGTCGAGACCCCTAATGTGTGAACCCCTTTCTCGAGCCCTATTTTATAAATGAAATAACAACTTGTTGCATATTAATTGTTCATCTCGCATGCATATTTGTGTGGTTTGGGGGCCTTATGCCGATTCACCTAATAATTAAATATGGGGCCCATATGCGGGCATATCTAGTCTCATATCGGCCTCATTTAAACTTGTGTAGCGAATCGGTATCTTATCTTGCCTTGTTAAAACAACATTTAAATTGCGGGGGTTCTAAACAACTCGAACCATATGTTTAACGTCGGGACCCCGGTTCCACTTAACATGACCTAATTGCATCGCATCTTTGCCATGTCATTCATCATACATGCATCATGCCGATCTTCTGTCGTTGTATTAAATATTGCATCCGTGCTTCTTCTAGTGTTTGCTTCGTCATGGATTGGGCCGTTGAGTTGATGCGAGTCCGACCGATCTTCGGTTGAACCTTCGCAATGTTTTCGAGCATCTTCCCTTTCTACCTATCTTACTTTTCTAGTATTTATTCCCGCCTGTTGATCTTTGCTATCTGGTTGCGATGCTCTAGTTTCGTACCCGTGATATCCCTTGCAGCCATATATAGCCTTGGACACATACTATTACCTGTTGTTTGGTAGATAGTTGGACCCGCGTGTCGTGTCGCCGCTCAAGTGTTTTGCTTGTCGTCAAGTACCACAATTGTTGGAGGATTGCCGCATGTTGATGTGGGAGATGATCATGGCTTTACTTATTGTTCACTTTAATTCCTGTTTAACAACTAAAATTGAATTAAGCAGAGGCATCGGTGGGTGATAGGTAAGTTTTGGTTTCGACCGCCCACTTGTGTCCCAGGGACCCGAGTTCTTGACACTGTTCGAGATCGAGCTAACCACGGTGGGGAGATATGGGCCCCCATTGATAATTACCTGATTTCAAAGTATTGTCTTGGGGCCACAACTAGTTTGAGGTGTTTTACTATCTGTACTTATGCCATGCTACTTATGTATTTAAATTGTGTGAGGAGCACTGTCTTTGTTAGGAAGCGAGTGTTTTATTGTCAGTCCGGGTCCCGATTGGGGACTCTTTGTCGTTCTGACCAGCGACGCAAACCCTAAGTCCGTCTCGAGACCGGCCGACTTTGCGGGTGTACTTAGTGGGTGGCCCCGGTGCTTGCTTTGGGGTGCAGGAGCGTCGTGACTTAGGCCCCGACATACCGATGGGTGTATGTTAGCGATCCGCAAAAGGGTCAAGTGCTTGTGGATACTTTGGTGCACCTGCAGGTTAAATCTTTTAGAAGCCGTGTCCGCGGTTATGGACGACTTGGAGCACAGTGCTTGATCATAGACAACTATAACTAAAGTTTATTGCTATTAATTGACTTGTATCCGATATGAATAGTAATCAGCTTCACTACAACGGAATGGCTGAATAAAAGTACCAACAACTGCTGGGTTATGGGGTTGTCTCATGCTAATTGAACCTGATTAGTAAGTGTTGTAACTATAACGGAATGGTTAACTAAAAGTGACCACTGCTTACTTTATCAGGACGATTACCTAAACCTGACTAGTAAAGTGCCGCAACTATAACTGAATAAGTAAAACTGCCAACTGCGTGAGTTCCTCGGTTGACTTCCTCGTTGGTCTCGAGGGGGAAACGCCAGGATGGGTTTGTTTGATGATAGAATCAGGTTGGATCCGAACAGGTCTTTCTCATCCCTCTCTGATAGCCGTCAGTTGTATCGAGTCTCTATAGGTTGTTTAGTGCTTGCCGCTTCAGTCCACCATACCTATGTGGCGAGGACCACGAATTCTAGCCTCGCCGTGTCGGCCTCGATCTTGGCTCCTCTTTTCCTTTGCCCTTTGTCGGCACCCTTTGTTTAAGCAGGTTTTGAGATCGGCGTCGTTAGGAGGTTACCCTTCCGCTTGGCACAGGCAGGTTATGGGCGCCATTGGTTATTCTTGGGCTCTTAGCCCCATTTGCATCTTGTCCGTAGTCGGACGCCCATCGCTTTTCAAGGTGATTTGGATCTTTGTACCGTATATTTGTATTCTTGACTCTTTGAGTCATTTGTTGTATATATGCTCTGTGGGTCCCATCGAGGACTGTTGTGTAATGTTATTACTTTGCTTTCCACCCGCGAAAGTGCTGGTGGGCACCTTGAATCGTTTCTCGCGGGTTTGGCGAGTTTTGCTAAAACTTGCATAGCGCCGATTCGAGGGTGTTCTGAGTGGTATCGAGCTCGGCGATTGCGATACCCCTGAAGTCCAAATAGGATAACCTAGCTAACGGCAAGTAGAGTGTCAAAACTATTTTTGAAAAATCGGTTGGATAGATCCGATTAGTGCTTTTACTCCTTACCCTCGCTATTCTCCTCTTACCTCTACGTGTTTTGAATCCGCTCTCCTCTTCCTCTTGAGTCCAGGATTTCGTGGTTGGGTTCATCGTGACCTTGAGGTTTCGCTTCCTTCTTTGATAACAGTGTTCTACCATCCGGTGTTCATGCTGCCTGAGTGATCCTTCGTCTGTGGTACCATTCTTTGTTCCTTGTTTGTGCCTTCCGGTGTTTTCCGGCGCGACGACATCATCTACGCCAGATCCGATGCAGAGTCTGCATCACTCCTTTGATCCGAACCTCGCTTGTCGAGATCTTCAGTCTGAATCTTGAGGGTTGGTTGCATAATCTATCTGTTCGTGTATAGAGTAATGCTTTGAGTGCGGGATGGAGTCGCGACCATACCACTACTCTTATCATTTGCTTTGTATATTGAATGGTGGATCGATGCCAATCTACTCCTTCCATGAAAGTTAGAGGTGGCCTTACCTTTAACTTCGTCCGTTGTTTATCCGAGTGTTCTCTTGAAACGGGATCAACGACGTCTTGTTGGTGGTGTCGCCGATTTCAAGACGAAAGCACCATTGTTAGTGGTGTCGCGAGGATCTACACGAAGCGAGAAGACGCAGATCGCCGACCTTCCTTCCGGTACCATGAGGCGGATCTCGAGGGCGAGATCCATTGTTAGTGGTGTCGAATTGTGGCATCCCGCAAAACCACTACTAGAAAATCGCGTTGTTCTTGTGCATTGCATCATCATGACCGCATGCTCATGTCATCATGCCACATTGCATTTGAGCATCGTCATCGTCTTGCATTCGCTTGCATAAAACTATTTGCAGAAAACCTAATTAGTTTTCTAAACGCCCGTCTTTATTCAAACGCGAAACCGGACTCGGATTATTTTGTCTTGTCTGCTATCGGTTTGCAGAAGCTTTGTTTCAAACAAATAAAATATTATATTTTTTTTTAGTGGGGGCAGTCGAACGGGCCAGATCGACCCGAACGACCACCCCCAGGTTTTTGAATCGGTCCAACCAGTCCCACCCATAATCCTAAACCTACCCATCTATCTACCCCAACCCAGCCTCCACCTCACCCTGGCCAATAGCCCCTCGCCACCTCACCCTCTTTCCTCACCCCCTCCACTCACACGCTGTCACATAAGCCAGCTCTCTCCCCTCTCTCCCTCTCTCCCCCTCTTCCCCTGGGACCCACCCCACCAACCGGCCCCCACTCCCCACGCCGAGCACGCACACAACACACACACACCGAACCACCCAGACCCCCACCGACCTGTCCCCACCGGGCCCCCACCTCCTCCTCCCTCTCAGCGCCTCTCTCCCTAGCCGCTCCCCGCATGACGCCCTGAGCCTCCCTTCCTCCGCTCGCTCCATCGCCGGGCGCAGCCCGCCCCACCGTCCATGCACCGCCCCCACCTCCTCTTCCTTGGCCCGCCCGGCTAGCCTAGCCACGACCCTCCTCCGCCCGCTCGCCCGGCCCGAGCTGCCACGCGCCTCGCCGCCCCGCAGCAGCTCTGCAGCCCTCGCGCCCGCCGCCGCTTCCACCCGCCCGCCTCGCGCCCGCCTCGGCCAGACGCCTCCGCGGCCGCGCCGCCGCCGCTTCCTCACCCGCCTGGCCCGTCGTCCCCTCTCGCCCGGGCTTCCCAGCGCCGCCCTTCGCCCGAGCACCGCACCTCCTCACCGGCTCGTCCGCATCGCCGCATCCGCAGCCGCGGCCGCCAAGCACCGCCCGCTGGCGTCGAAGCTCGACCCACCTCGCCTCGCGTCCGAGCCCGCCCGCGAGCGGTCCCTCCAGCGCCACGGGTCCCGGCAGCCCCTGCTCCCCTCCGCCCCGCTGCCCTAGTGCGGGCCTCCGCAGCGTGCTCCGTCGGCCGCGGCCATTGCGCGCATCCCTGCGAGGCTAACAAGGGCAGCAAGTTCGTGGTGGTGGCGCCTCGGGTGCAGCCTCGCAGCGCCGTCGTGCGTCAGACGCAAGATCTGCAGTACCGATGAAGCTCGTCAGTGTTCGGGGAAGCGCCAAGACCTACTACGAACGCCGAGACCCCCAAACCCGAAGGCCGATCCGTGCGGCCGCCGCATGATCTCCCTCACGGAAAACCGAAGGCAACAACGTCGGATCCTCGAGTTCTCCTACTTGGACCCTCAAGATCTTCTTCCTGGAACCCGAAGAACGACCCCGGCGAGACCAAACGACATCGAACACCAAGACCCTCGGAATCGCCAAGTTTTTCCTCTCGGATCCGGACGCCTGACCCGAATCCCAAGATCTCCGTGAGACGACAAGACCGTCGACACGAAGACGATCATGGATGCAGACGGCCCCGTAAAGCGCCAAGTACTTCCCTCGGACGCTAAGGCCCGAACCCGAAGACCGTCAAGATCGCCACCGTACGCGAAGTCCTTTTTCCCCGGAACTCAAGATCTGCCCCGTTATTCGAGAACGTTTCCGCCGAGACCGACCCCGTCGAGCCCTGAACCCTGAGGCCGACCCTAACCCCGGAGTCCGAGAACGACCCCGCCGAACCCCGAACCCCGGAACCCCAAGATCGTCGAGACCCCTAATGTGTGAACCCCTTTCTCGAGCCCTATTTTATAAATGAAATAACAACTTGTTGCATATTAATTGTTCATCTCGCATGCATATTTGTGTGGTTTGGGGGCCTTATGCCGATTCACCTAATAATTAAATATGGGGCCCATATGCGGGCAAATCTAGTCTCATATCGGCCTCATTTAAACTTGTGTAGCGAATCGGTATCTTATCTTGCCTTGTTAAAACAACATTTAAATTGCGGGGGTTCTAAACAACTCGAACCATATGTTTAACGTCGGGACCCCGGTTCCACTTAACATGACCTAATTGCATCGCATCTTTGCCATGTCATTCATCATACATGCATCATGCCGATCTTCTGTCGTTGTATTAAATATTGCATCTGGTGCTTCTTCTAGTGTTTGCTTCGTCGCGGATTGGGCCGTTGAGTTGATGCGAGTGCCGACCCGATCTTCGGTTGAACCTTCGGCAATGTTTTCAGGCGAGCATCTTCCCCTTTCTACCTATCTTACTTTTCTAGTATTTATTCCCGCCTGTTGATCTTTGCTATCTGGTTGCGATGCTCTAGTTTCGTACCCGTGATATCCCTTGCAGCCATATATAGCCTTGGACACATCCTATTACCTGTTGTTTGGTAGATAGTTGGACCCGCGTGTCGTAGTCGCTCGCTCAAGTGTTTTGCTTGTCGTCAAGTACCACAATTGTTGGAGGATTGCCGCATGTTGATGTGGGAGATGATCATGGCTTTACTTATTGTTCACTTTAATTCCTGTTTAACAACTAAAATTGAATTAAGCAGAGGCATCGGTGGGTGATAGGTAAGTTTTGGTTTCCGACCGCCCACTTGTGTCCCAGGGACCCGATTTCTTGACACTGTTAGAGATCGAGCGCTAACCACGGTGGGAGATATGGGCCCCCCATTGATAATTACCTGGTTTCAAAGTATTGTACTGGGGGCCACAACTAGTTTGAGGTGTTTTTACTATCCTGTACTTATGCCATGCTACTTATGTATTTAAATTGTGTGAGGAGCACGTCTGTTTAGGAAGGAGTGTTTTTTTATCGACGGTCCCGATTGGGGACCTTGTCGTTCTGACCAGCGATAAACCCTAAGTCCGTCGAGACCGGCCGACTTCGTTGGTGTACTTAGTGGGTGGCCCCGTGCTTGCTTTGGTCTGGGAGCGTCGTGACTTAGGCCCCGCGACATACCGATGGGTGTATGTTAGCGATCCGCAAAAGGGTCGAAGTGCCTGTGGATACTTTGGTGCACCCCTGCAGGGTTAAATCTTTTCGAGAAGCCGTGTCCGCGGTTATGGACGACTTGGAGCACAGTGCTTGATCATAGACAACTATAACTAAAGTTTATTGCTATTAATTGACTTGTATCCGATATGAATAGTAATCAGCTTCACTACAACGGAATGGCTGAATAAAAGTACCAACAACTGCTGGGTTATGGGGTTGTCTCATGCTAATTGAACCTGATTAGTAAGTGTTGTAACTATAACGGAATGGTTAACTAAAAGTGACCACTGCTTACTTTATCAGGACGATTACCTAAACCTAACTAGTAAAGTGCCGCAACTATAACTGAATAAGTAAAACTGCCAACTGTGTGAGTTCCTCGGTTGACTTCCTCGTTGGTCTCGAGGGGGAAACGCCAGGATGGGTTTGTTTGATGATAGAATCAGGTTGGATCCGAACAGGTCTTTCTCATCCCTCTCTGATAGCCGTCAGTTGTATCGAGTCTCTATAGGTTGTTTAGTGCTTGCTGCCGCTTCAGTCCACCATACCTATGTAGGCGAGGACCGCCGAATTCTAGCCTCGCCGTGTCTTGGCCTCGATCGACGCCTCTTTTTTCCTTTGCCCTTTGTCGGCACCTTTGTTTAAGCAGGTTTTGAGATCGGCGTCGTTAGCGAGGTTACCCTTCCGGCACAGGCAGGGTTATGGACGCCATTGGTTATTCTTGGGGCTCTTAGCCCCATTTGCATCTTGTCCGTAGTCGACCCCATCGCTTTCAAGGTGATTTGGATCTTTGTACCGTATATTTGTATTCTTGACTCTTTGAGTCATTGTTGTATATATCTGCTCGTGGGTCCCATCGAGGACTGTTGTGTAATGTTATTACTTTGCTTTCCACCCGCACGAAAGTGCTGGGGCACCTTGAATCGCTTTCTCGCGGTTTGGCGTTTTGCTAAAACTTGCATAGCCGATTCGAGGGTGTTACAGAGTGGTATCGAGCTCGGCGGTTGCGATACCCCACAAGTCCAAATGAGGATAACCTAGCTAACGGCAAGTAGAGTGTCAAAACTATTTTTGAAAAATCGGTTGGATAGATCCGATTAGGTCCGCTTTTACTCCTTACCCTACGCTATTCTCCTCTTACCTCTACGTGTTTTGAATCGCTCTCCTCTTCCTCTTGAGTCCAGGATTTCTCGGTTGGGTTAAATCGTACCTTCGTGGTTTCGCCTTCTTTGATAACGGTGTTCTACCATCCGGTGTTCATCTTGCTGAGTGATCCTTCGTGTGGTACCATTCTTTGTTCCTTGTTTGTGCCTTCCGGTGTTTTCCGGCGCGACGACATCATCTACGCCAGATCCGATGCAGAGTCTGCATCACTCCTTTGATCCGAACCTCGCTTGTCGAGATCTTCAGTCTGAATCTTGAGGGTTGGTTGCATAATCTATCTGTTCGTGTACAGAGTAATGCTTTGAGTGCGGGATGGAGTCGCGACCATACCACTACTCTTATCATTTGCTTTGTATATCGAATGGTGGATCGATGCCAATCTACTCCTTCCATGAAAGTTAGAGGTGGCCTTACCTTTAACTTCGTCCGTTGTTTATCCGGAGTGTTCTCTTGACGAACGGGATCAACGACGTCTTGTTGGTGGTGTCGCCGATTTCAACACGAAGAAAGCACCATTGTTAGTGGTGTCGCGAAGATCTACACGAAGCGAGAAGATGCAGATCACCGACCTTCCTTCCGGTACCATGAGGCGGATCTCGAGGGCGAGATCCTTTGTTAGTGGTGTCGAATTGTGGCATCCCGCAAAAACCACTACTAGAAAATCGCGTTGTTTTTGTGCATTGCATCATCATGACCGCATGCTCATGTCATCATGCCACATTGCATTTGAGCATCGTCATCGTCTTGCATTTGCTTGCATAAAAACTATTTCAGAAAAACCTAATTAGTTTTCTAAACGCCCCGTCTTTATTCAAACGCGAAACCCGGGACTCCGGATTATTTTGTCTTGTCTGCTATCGGTTTGCAGAAGCTTTGTTTCAAACAAATAAAATATTATATTATTTTTTTAGTGGGGGCAGTCGAACGGGCCAGATCGACCCGAACGACCACCCCCAGGTTTTTGAATCGGTCCAACCAGTCCCACCCATAATCCTAAACCTACCCATCTATCTACCCCAACCCAGCCTCCACCTCACCCTGGCCAATAGCCCCTCGCCACCTCACCCTCTTTCCTCACCCCCTCCACTCACACGCTGTCACATAAGCCAGCTCTCCCTCTCTCCCCCTCTTCCCCTGGGACCCACCCCACCAACCGGCCCCCACCCCCCACGCCGAGCACGCACACAACACACACACACCGAACCACCCAGACCCCCACCGACCTGTCCCCACCCCGGGCCCCACCCTCCTCTCTCCTCCCTCGTAGCCTCTCTCCCTAGCCGCTCCATAGCAGACCTTGAGCCTCCCTTCTCCTCCGCTTCCATCGCTTGGCGCAAGCCCGCCCGCCACCGCCCATGCAGCACCGCCACCTCCTCTTCCTTCGCCCGCGCGCTAGCCCAAGACGACCCGAACCTCCCCGCCGCTGGCTCCAGCCGCCCGCCTCGGCCACAGCCACATGAGCCCCCCCACCTCGCCGCCCACAGGCCGCAGGCGCAGCCTCGCTCGCCCGCCGCTTCCACTCCCGCCATGAGCCCCGCGCGCCCGCCCGGCCAGCACGCCTCATGCCGCAGCTCCGCCGCTCGCTGCCTCACTCCCCGCCCGGCTGCCTCCGCTGGCAAGGCCTGGCCCCGCCAGCCGCTCGCCCGAGCACCGCCTCCTCACCGGCTCGTCCAGATCTGTCGCATCCCGGCCGCCGCTGCACTGGCCACGCGGCGGCGTGAAGCTCGACCCACCTCGCCTCGCTCCGTCCGAGCCCGCCCCGCGATAGCCGGTCCCTCCGGCCACGGGTCCTGCAAGAATCGCCTCCCTCCGCCTCACGCCTCCTAGTGCGGGCCCTCGGCAGCCTGCGTCGGCCATTGGCGCGCATCCCTCAGAAGCTAACCAAGGGCAGCAAGTTCGTGGTGGTGGCCGACGCCTCGGGTGCAGCCTCGCGGCCGGCGTCGTCGTCGACGCAAGATCTGCGTACCGATGAAGCTCGTCGGTGTTCGGGAAGCGCCAAGACCTACTACGAACGCCGAGACCCCCAAACCCGAAGCCGATCCGTCCGGTGCGCGCCATGATCTCCTCACGGAAAACGAAGGCAACAACGTCGGATCCTCAAGTTCTCCTACTTGGACCCTCAAGATCTTCTTCCTGGAACCCGAAGAACGACCCCGGCGAGACCAAACGACATCGAACACCAAGACCCTCGGAATCGCCAAGTTTTTCCTCTCGGATCCGAAGACGCCAAGACCGAATCCCAAGATCTCCGCGTGAGGCGACAAGACCGTCGACACGAACCGACGGATCATGGATGCGACAGGACCGCCAAAGTACTTCCCTCGGACGCTAAGGCCCGAACCGTCAAGATCGCCACCGTACGCGAAGTCCTTTTTCCCCGGAACTCAAGATCTGCCCCGTTATTCGAGAACGTTTCCGCCGAGACCGACCCCGTCGAGCCCTGAACCCTGAGGCCGACCCTAACCCCGGAGTCCGAGAACGACCCCGCCGAACCCCGAACCCCGGAACCCCAAGATCGTCGAGACCCCTAATGTGTGAACCCCTTTCTCGAGCCCTATTTTATAAATGAAATAACAACTTGTTGCATATTAATTGTTCATCTCGCATGCATATTTGTGTGGTTTGGGGGCCTTATGCCGATTCACCTAATAATTAAATATGGGGCCCATATGCGGGCAAATCTAGTCTCATATCGGCCTCATTTAAACTTGTGTAGCGAATCGGTATCTTATCTTGCCTTGTTAAAACAACATTTAAATTGCGGGGGTTCTAAACAACTCGAACCATATGTTTAACGTCGGGACCCCGGTTCCACTTAACATGACCTAATTGCATCGCATCTTTGCCATGTCATTCATCATACATGCATCATGCCGATCTTCTGTCGTTGTATTAAATATTGCATCCGGTGCTTCTTCTAGTGTTTGCTTCGTCGCGGATTGGGCCGTTGAGTTGATGCGAGTCTTGAGCCGATCTTGGTTGAACCTTCGCAATGTTTTCAAAGTAGCATCTTCCCTTTCTACCTATCTTACTTTTCTAGTATTTATTCCTTTGTTGATCTTTGCTATCTGGTTGCGATGCTCTAGTTTCGTACCCGTGATATCCCTTGCAGCCATATATAGCCTTGGACACATCCTATTACCTGTTGTTTGGTAGATAGTTGGACCCGCGTGTCGTAGTCGCTCGCTCAAGTGTTTTGCTTGTCGTCAAGTACCACAATTGTTGGAGGATTGCCGCATGTTGATGTGGGAGATGATCATGGCTTTACTTATTGTTCACTTTAATTCCTGTTTAACAACTAAAATTGAATTAAGCAGAGGCATCGGTGGGTGATAGGTAAGTTTTGGTTTCCGACCGCCCACTTGTGTCCCGTAGGACCCGATTTCTTGACACCTGTTCCGAGATCGAGCGCGCTAACCACAGGTGGGGAGATATGGGCCCCCATTGATAATTACCTGATTTCAAAGTATTGTACTGGGGGCCACAACTAGTTTGAGGTGTTTTTACTATCCTGTACTTATGCCATGCTACTTATGTATTTAAATTGTGTGAGGAGCACGCTGTACTGTTTAGGAAGCGGAGTGTTTTCGCTGTATCGACAGTCCCCGATTGGGGACCTGCTTTGTCTGATACCAGCGACAAACCCTAAGTCCGTCTCGGAGACCGCCGACTTGCTATGGTGTACTTAGTGGGGTGGCCCCGTGCTTGCTTTGGTGCGGGAACGTCGTGACTTAGGCCCCGACATACCGATGGGTGTATGTTAACCGATCCGCAAAAGGGTCAAGTGCTGTGGATACTTTGGTGCACCCTGCAGGTTAAATCTTTTCGAGAAGCCGTGTCCGCGTTATGGGCGACTTGGAGCACAGTGCTTGATCATAGACAACTATAACTAAAGTTTATTGCTATTAATTGACTTGTATCCGATATGAATAGTAATCAGCTTCACTACAACGGAATGGCTGAATAAAAGTACCAACAACTGCTGGGTTATGGGGTTGTCTCATGCTAATTGAACCTGATTAGTAAGTGTTGTAACTATAACTGAATGGTTAACTAAAATTTACCACTTCTTACTTTATCATTACTATTACCTAAACCTAACTAGTAAAGTGTCGCAACTATAACTGAATAAGTAAAACTGCCAACTGTGTGAGTTCCTCGGTTGACTTCCTCGTTGGTCTCGAGGGGGAAACGCCAGGATGGGTTTGTTTGATGATAGAATCAGGTTGGATCCGAACAGGTCTTTCTCATCCCTCTCTGATAGCCGTCAGTTGTATCGAGTCTCTATAGGTTGTTTAGTGCTTGCCGCTTGATCCACCATACCTATGTAGGCGAGACCCGAATTCTAGCCTCGCTGTCTTGGCCTCGATCGACGCCTCTTTTTCCTTTGCCCTTTGTCGGCACCCCTTTTGTTTAAGCAGGTTTTGAGATCGACGTCGTTAGCAGGGTTACCCTTCCGGCTTGGCCTGGGCAGGGTTATGGACGCCATTGGTTATTCTTCGGGGCTCTTAGCCCCATTTGCATCTTGTCCGTAGTCGGACGCCCCATCGTTTTCAAGGTGATTTGGATCTTTGTACCGTATATTTGTATTCTTGACTCTTTGAGTCGCTGTTGTATATATATCTGTTCTGTGGGTCCCATCGAGGACTGTTGTGTAATGTTATTACTTTGCTTTCCACCCGCACGAAAGTGCCTGGTGGGCACCTTCGAATCGTTTCTACGCGGGTTTGGCGAGTTTTGCTAAAACTTGCATAGGGCCGATTCTGAGGGTGTTACAGCCGGGCTTTTAAGGCCCGCGGGCCGGGCATGGGCTTCACAACTACGGCCCGAAGGATGCACGGGCCAGGCTCGGGCCATAGAAGTGAAAAATAGGGAGAAGCCCGACCCGCGGCCCGACGGCCCGAAGAAAAATGTGTACCACGGGCCGGGCTCGGGCTCAGTTTTCAGGCCCGACAGCCGGGCCAGGCTCGGGCCTGGGGTTTGCATGGGCGGGATTTGTCAGGCCCGGCCCGAGCCTGGCCTGGCCCGGAACATGACCAGGTATAGCGCCCACCATGGGGCCTGTCCGGTCAGGCCAGTGTTCCGCGGCGAGATCCAATCTGCCCATCAACGAGTCGATCGCCACCGGCCGCATGATCGCGATCGGCGAGATGCTCCATATCTTGTCGAGCAGCTACGTCCCGACGGCGCGACCCGTCACACATAGCGTGATCCTGCCGGTCGGCACGATCAACCTCTTCGTCGGCCTCACCAACGTCATCATCTCGGAGGACTCGGCTCGCATCCGCGAGTCGCCGCCACGCGACCGGCTCTCTGAGAGCCAGGTCCGCACGATTCACCGCCTCGCCTCCAAGTACGACTCGGCCCACAGCAACATGGCCGAAACCACCGCAGCCGCGAACGACGCGGCCCTCAACAACGACGCCGATTCGGCGACCCCGGCGTCACTCGCCGGATCCATTGTCGCCGCATCACCCGCGGGTTCCATCACCTAGGTCTCCAACGTCGGAGACTTCGAGGATCCCTCCATCCTCGGGATCTTCGACTTCGGCTCCGGGTCGGAGAACTCCGCCTACCTCCACGACGGAACCGGTCGCGACGCCGCGACCTACATGGCGACTAGCGCCGACCCACCGGAAGACCCTTTCTCCACGCCGATCCCACCAAACGCGACGCAACGGAGGTCGAGGAACTCCACCTGAAGCTGGCAGAGGCAGTCCGCAAGGAACAAGACGAGCGCGAAAAATTTCGCCTCGAGCAGGTGACAGCGCAGGAGCTATCGCGCTACCACCAACTCCGAATTAGGTCGCGCCTAAATCCTACCGTACAGGGGCGCGCCCTGAATTTCGACGACGAAAACGACCCGGCCCGCGCGGCCGAGCGCGTGATCTGCGAGAACACGTCGCCAGGAGGAAGCACTCGGCCCCCACCAGGGGCAACGGCCAATGGTGCCCCACCACCACCCAACCGCGCACCCCCAAGGGACCAGCCAAGGATCGTGGTCTCCTCACGAGAGCGAGACGCAAACGGCCTCCCGCTGTTCTCCACCCCAATGGACAACCTCGTCGCGGGCCGAGCAATAGTCGAGAACATTGAAGCCACCGGGGAAGGCGCCCTGCAGATCCAGTACGCCAGGGCTCTGCTTGCCAAAGCGGTCGAGCAACAAAACGCAAGTGTCGACTCACAGGGTCGGATGTACTCGCATTCATCAGGCAGCAGAGCGGCTTCGAGTGGCCGTCCCATGGCGGCGAATACTCTCAACTGCCCGCCACCCGAAACCCTGTAGCTCCAACACCGACCCGCGAACGTGGCACTCTCCACAAATGACCCTCGGCTGGCGAACAACTTCGTCGCTGCCAACGGACAACCCGTCGACGCCCGCACCCACATCATCAATAACCAGAGCTGGCGCGCACGTCAGCCTGACGACCTGCGTCACACCCTCACCAACCGCCGCGACGGCGAACCAAGGGGATCGCTGAGCCGGGTGGGGCCCCCATGCTTCGGACCGATGATCCGAGGCGAAAGATACCCGGCGAACTTCAAAGCGCCGAAGGAAATAGAAAATTACGATCCCTCGTACGATCCATCCGTGTGGCTGGACACCTACCTCATGGCAATGGGGATCGCCGGCCACACCGATCTACTCACCGCCCACTACCTCCCCCTGATGATGGAGGGAGCGTGCAGGCAGTGGATTAACACCCTCCCAGCGGACATCATCGATTCCTGGGAGGAAATGCGCGACGCCTTCGTCAGGCACTTCGAGGGCTCATACACCCGCGCCACCACCATCGAAGACCTGGAGCGATGCATCCAGGGACCCCGCGAGTCGACCCGCAGTTGGGTCCAACGATGGCAAGATCTGTGGTACAACGCGGCCGGAATCCACCCGGAAACCGCGATCCACTGTTTCAAGACCTCGTGCTGCTACGAGCCCTTGGTTGTGTAACACCCTCAGAATCGGACCTATGCAAGTTTGAGCAAAATTCGCCAAACCGCGCCAAAGCGATTCAAAGGTGCCACCACTTTTCGTGCGGGTGGATAACGGCAATAACATTACACAACAGTCCTCGATGGGACCCATGAGCAGATATATATAGCGACTCAAAGAGTCAAGAATACAGATATAATATACAAAGATCCAAATCACCTTGAAAATGATAGGCGTCCGGCTACGGACAAGATGCAAATGGGGCTAAGAGCCACGAAGAATAACCAATGGCGTCCATAACCCCTGAGCCAAGCCGGAAGGGTAACCACCTAACGACGTCGATCTCAAAACCTGCTTAAACAAAAGGGGTGCCGACAAAGGGCAAAGGAAAAAGAGGCGTCGATCGAGGCGATTACAGCGAGGCTAGAATTCGGCGGTCCTCGCCTACATAGGTATGGTGGACTGAGCGGCAGCGGCAGCATGCACTAAACAACCTATAGAGACTCGATACAACAGGCGTCAATCAGAGAGGGGTAAGATAGACCTATCCGGATCCAGCCTGAGGCTAACACCAAACAAACCCATCCTGGCGTTTCCCCCTCGAGACCAACGAGGAAGTCAACCGAGGAACTCACACAGTTGGCAGTGTTACTTATTCAGTTATAGTTGCGGCACTTTACTAGTCAGGTTTAGGTAATCGTCCTGATAAAGTAAGCAGTGGGCACTTTTAGTTAACCATTCCGTTATAGTTGCGACAATTACTAAGCAGATACAAATAGCGTGAGATAAACCCAAAACCCAGCAGTTGTTGGTACTTTTATTCAACCATTCCGTTGTAGTTGCAATACTTACTAGTCAGGTACAATGGTCGCAAGCGACACTCCAAACAAGCAATGGTGGGCAGTTTTAATTAGCCATTCCATTATAGTGAAGCTGATTACTAGTCATTATAAAGTCAAATTTATAGCAGTAAACTTTAGTTATGCTTGTCTATGATCGAGATACTGTGCTCCAAGTCGTCCTTATCCGGACACGGCTTTCAGAAAGTTTTACCCGGCCGGGGTGCACCAATAGCAACACACGCTCGATCAACCTCGGAAAAACCAAAACAAAACCCAACGAGGCTTTCACGACTGAACAATCACAGGATTCAGAAATATTTCAGGGGGCCACCCCTTGAAGTCTACCCGCAACGAAGTAAGCAAGCTCCGAGACGGACTCAAGGTTTGCGACAATGGCTGTAAGCGACTGGGAACCCGAAAACTCGGGGTGTCGATACCGCGTAATCATTCCGCTTACCTAAACAGTACAGTGTGCTATCTGTCGCACAATTTAAATACAGAAAGTAGCATGGCATAAGTACAGGATCGTAAATAAAACCTCAAACTAGTTTGTGGCCCCAAGAAATAAGACTGAATCAAGCTCTGGCTCAGGGGGGTCCCATATACCTCCCGGATGTGGATAGCGCGATAAATCAAGGAACAGGTATCAAGTACTCGGGGTCTTACGGGACACAAGTGGGCGTTCGGAAACCAAATATTTTCTATCACCCACCGATGCCTCTGCTTATTTCAATTTTAGTTGTTAAACAGGAATTAAAGTGAACGATAAGTAAAACTAGAATCATCTCCAACAGCAACATGCGGCAAAACATCATCAACTGTGGCATATGACGACACACATCGCTTGAGCAAGCGACTACGACGCGCAAGTCCAACTATCTACCAAACAACAGGGATTAGGGTGTGTCCAAGGCAATATACGGCTGCAAGGGATATCACAGGTACGGAACTAAAGCATCGCAACACAGATAGCAATAGATCAACAGGAGGGGAATAAAGACTAAAAAGTAAGATAGGTAGAAAGAGGGAGATGCTCGCCTGAAAACATTGTCGATGGTTCAACCGAAGATCGGGTCGAAGCTCACATCAACTCAACGGCCTTATCCGTGAAGAACCAAAACACTAGAAGAAACACCGGATGCAAGATTTAATACAACGACAGAAGATCGGCATGATGCATGTATGATGCATGGCATGGCAAAGTGCGATGCAATTAGGTCAGGTTAAGCGGAACCGGGGTCCCGACAATATTTAAATGAGTCAAGTTGTTTAGCTACCCCGCAATTTAAATGTTGTTTTAACATGGCCAAAATATAGTACCGGTTCGCTACAGTTTAAATGAGGCCAATCTAAGGCTAGATTTGCAAGCATATGGGCCCCATATTTAATTAGAGGTGAATCGGCATAAGGCCCCCAAACCACAGACAAGATGCATGCAAGTATGACAATTTAATATGCAACAGGTTTTATTATATTATAAAATAGGGTTTCGGGAAGGGGTTCACACAATGAGGGGGTCTCGACGAACTTGGGGTTCCGGGGTTCCGGGGTGCGACAGGGTCCAGGGTTCGACGTGTCGTTCACGGGTAGCGGGGGTAGAACTTGGCGTTCCGTGTTGAAGGACTTGGTGTGGCGTCGGGGGGGCGCATCGGACTCGCTCTGGTCGGTGCCGTTCTTGTCGTCACAAAGGTCTTGTCGGGTCCTCGAATCAGATCGGTCTTGGCGTCCGGGTTCTTGACAAACTTGGCGTAACCGGGATGGAGGGCTTTCCGTATCGGGGAGAAGATCTTGAAGGGTGCCGGCTTCAATTGTCGATGGCGAACTTGACCGATGGTCCTCGGGTCTCGAGGGGGGGTTCGCCGCTCCGTGAGGTGGATCTTGGCGCTTCGTGAATCTTCAGGCATGTGTCAGCGGGTTCCAGGAGGCAGAGCTTGGCAAGGCGAGGGGAACTTGGCGTCTCCGGTCTCGGCGTCTTCGGGTTCCGACTTCGATATCAAGCTCGGTGGCAAACTTGAACAACACTGGATACTCGTGCTTGTGTCCCAACGTTGGAGATCTTGTCGAAAACCAGAGAGGGCAACCTTCGCGGCAGTCTGGTATTCTTCGGTTGACATTGTGCCAACTTAAGGACACCACCATATCTCCACATCCTCTCATCTCCCAAGCGCTGTCATCAGCAAGCCGATACGGGACGATCACAGGGCGGCCAAAGCGTCGAGCAAAGGAACCGAGGCGAGGAGGATGAGGCGTCGAACCGCGCCGGTGCCAAGGCAGAGGAGGCGCGCGGCGGTGCTTGAGGGACGACGGAGGGCAGGGGGCGTCGGGCGGCTTCCTGGCGGGTTGAGGCCGGGGCCCGCGGCGGAGGTTGGTCGCCGGCTGGCGGCGGGGCCGGGAGAAGGCGAGGCCGACGAGCGGAGGCACAGGCGGAGGGCGGCCGACGAGCTCGGGGAGCTCCGGCAAGGTGGGGACCTGGGCGGCGGCCCGGTGACGGGAATAGAAGGTGGCGGGCGGCCGACGAGGGGAGGTGAGGGCGAGGCGGGCGGCGGAGGCTGAGCGGGCGGCGCCAAGCGGCTCAGGAGAGGGACCACGAAGGCGTGCTGGGCGGGCGGGGAGGTGGAGGCGGGATGGTCGCCGTGGCAGCTGGCGGGCTGATGAACTGCGTGAGGCGGCCGGGCGAGGTGGGAGAGGCTCGCAGCGACGGCAGCAGAGGTAGGGAGAAGGAGGCGCAGCAGGGGAACCGAGGTCGGGTGGTGGCGGTGGTGTGGGTGTGGCGGCGAGGCGCTGGGCTGGGCGGCGCTGGGCTTGCAGGGTGAGGCAACGCAGCGTGGGGAGAGCCAGGGAGGAGGAGGGAGTGGCGGGCCCGGGGTGGGATCTGCTGTGGCGTGCGTGTGTGCTGGGTTGTGTTTGGTGTGTGGCAAGTGAGAGAGTGGGGGGGAAAGGAGAGAGGGGTGAGCCAAGTGGCAGCCCACGGTGGGTGGGGGTTTGGGAGTCTTGATGTGGCGAGATGATAGGGGGGAGCGAGGTGGCCGGGGGGTGTGGGTAGGTTAGTTGGTAGGTTTAGAAAAAGGGGCGGACCGTTTAGTTGAACCGTTTATTTCGGGGGTGGTCGTTCGGGTCGGGTCGGCCCGTTCATTGCCCACTAAAATTAATAAATATTTTTATTTGTTTTGTTAACACCGTTTGCAAACCGATAGCACTCAAACAAAAATAATCCGGAGACCGAGCTTTGCATTTGAATTAAGATGGGGCGTTTGAAAAACAAAACGGCTTTGCGAAAATAGTTTTGGCAAACAATGCATGATGATGACGATGCAATGCACAAATTCAACGCGATTTTCTAGTAGTGGTTTTGCGGGATGCCACAGGTTGCCAAGCTCAAGCGAGTGTACCGAACACTCTACAACATACCGGACCTCCTAGAGACCGCAAAGAAGTACGCAGAGGAGGATCCAAACCAAGAAACCGACAACGAGTCAGGAGGACATCGTCGCACGAGCGGCCATGACAACGGGAGGCGACCCGAGTTACGCTATAGCAACACTTGCCTCACAGGCAAACGCCGCAGTGACGGGCGAGTCGACTTCGTCACCAACGCCGGATACGCGCAGCGCGAGTCCAAGAGCTTCCGCCGCGACGGAGGACAGCGCCGCGACGGTGGCAACTACAAGGCAAAGCCGAGGTTCGATCCCGCGGACCTTCTTAACCAACCCTGTGTGTTTCATAGCAGGGAAGGGAAGCCCGCCACGCACACGACCACCGACTGCCACTCTCTCAAGGAGATCGAGAAGGCACGGCGCGCGCGGGAAGACCCCGACAACAACCCGCCAAATGGCGGAAAATTCGGCAGCGTCACCGGCTCGCTCCACACCTTCACAGGCTTCACCACGAAGCGCGAGAAGAAGGTCATCGCTCGCGCCGTCGCTGTCAACGCTGTGGCCCAGATAGACATCCCCCAGTTCTTCAACTGGTCTGAGCAACCAATCGTCTGGAGCCGCGAGGACCACTCGCCACAGATCGAGTATCCGGGCCGAGTCTCCCTAGTGGTCAAGCCCAAGGTGGGAGACTACTGGCTCCCCAAAACACTGATGGACGATGACAGCTCCATCAACATGCTGTACCTGGACACCTTCAGGCGACTGCGACTCCCGCAGTCGATGATCGAGACGACCTACACCACCTTCCACGACATCGTCCCCGACCGGAAGGCGTACCCTATCGGCAAGGTGACTGCTGCTAGTCACCTTCGGCACTCCTGCAAAATTCCGCACCGAGCGGATTGTCTTCGAGCTGGTGCCCTTCGACATCCCCTACCACTGCGTCCTGGGGCGCCAGGTGTTCGCCAAGTTCATGGCAGCACCCCACTATGCGTACAACGCGATGAAGCTACCCGGGCCATGCGACATCATCACCATCCATGGCGACCCCGACATGGCCACAGAATGCGAGGCCAAAGGGGACGAACTCGCTGACGCCGTCATCGCAGCGGAGGCCAACCACGCCGAGGATCTCGCCAAGTACGCAAGCGGGGTCAACAGTGACGACCCCACTATACTCAAGAAGCCCAATTCGGAGGGCGGAAACTCCACCGCCTTCGAGTCAACGACGCACACCCGCACCATTGAGCTGGTCCCAGGCGACTCCAGCCAGACGGTGACGATCGGGACGGGCATGAGCCCAACATAGGAAGGCGCGCTCATCGAGTTCCTCCGTGAGAACAGGGACATCTTCGCATGGAAACCATCCGACATGCCTGGTGTCCCAAGGGAACTCGCTGAGCACAAACTTAACGCCGTCTCCAAAGTGCGACCTGTCAAGCAGTCGCTGCCGCCCTTCAATGAAGAGCTCCGCTGAGCCATCGCCGAGGAGGTGCAGTGTCTACTCGCTTGGAAGCGCATCAAATACTTTCCGCTCTTCAGGGCTAGCGTATAATCGTTGAGTCTCCACTCAACGAGGCAGGACTTCGTTGGGTCATCCTTACCCGTGTACTCCAGGCGATGAAGTGGCGCTTCCATGTAGGTCGCTGCGTGGAAACCGGTTCCGTCGTGGAGGTCGGCGGAGTTCTCCGACCCGGAGTCGAAGTCGAAGATCCCGAGGATGGAGGGATCCTCGAAGTCTCCGATGTTGGAGACCTAGGTGATGGAACCCGCGGGTGATGCGGCGACGATGGATCCGGCGAGTGATGCCGGGGTCGCCGAATCGGCGTCATCGTTGCGGGCCGCGTCATCCACGGCCGCGGTGGTTTCGGCCACATTACTATGGGCCGAGTCGTACTCGGAGGCGAGGCGGTGAATCGTGCGGACCTGGCTCTCAGAGAGCCGGTCGCGTGGCGGCGACTCGCGGATGCGAGCCGAGTCCTCTGAGATGATGACGTCGGTGAGGCCGACGAAGAGGCTGATCGTGCCGACCGGCAGGATCACGCTATGTGTGACGGGTCGCGCCGCCGGTACGTAGCTGCTCGACAAGATCTGGAGCATCTCGCCGATCGCGATCATGTGGCCGGTGGCGATCGATTCATTGATGGGCAGATTGGATCTCGCCGTAGAACACCGACCTGACCGGCCAGGCCCCACGGTGGGCACCACTGTCGTGGGAATGACCACAACAGATGCTGCAATCGGCAGCGAGTAGTAGAACATGGGGCAAGGGCGGCCAACCATCTGCGGTGCGAGATGAGGGCTGGGACACGAGGGTCTACTCCAGGCGATGAAGTGGCGCTTAAATGTAGGTCGCGGCGTGACGACCGGTTCCGTCGTGGAGGTCGGCGGAGTTCTCCAACCCGGAGTCGAAGTCGAAGATCCCGAGGATGGAGGGATCCTCGAAGTCTCCGATGTTGGAGACCTGGGTGATGGAACCCGTGGGTGATGCGGCGACGATGGATCCGGCGAGTGACGCCGGGGTCGCCGAATCGGCATCGTTGTTGAGGGCCGCGTCGTTCGCGGCGGCGGTGGTTTCATGTAACATCCCAAAAATACTAAGCTTGGATCATCAAATTCTAATCATCAAAATTAGGGTTAACAAAAACTTTTCTAAAAGAAATCATGAATGCATGCATATGTGTATGCATGGATTTTGAAATCCTATAAAACCACCTTGTTTGTTTGTTTGTTTCATTGCTTGTAAAATGTTTCTTAGGTGAAATAAACATCATCTAAAATATTTCCCACACCTTTCCTAAAGACAAGTAAATCAAAACACATATATGAAATGAATGGTCATTTTGGCCAATTTAACTCCCATGCCTACTTTGGCTGTCTCAAACTTTCAGAACCTAACAGAAACTTTTCTGGATCTTTGCACCCCTTGAATGTACTCATAACAAGGTATCAAGGCCCACTTTGTGATCATCCAGAAACTTTCAAATGCATAGTTTAAATGACAATTCAAAATTGAATCTTTATCATATGGGAAGATCCCACTTTTTCAAAAAACTACTCAAACAAGCTCAACTTTCAAAACCCAAGAATCTGCAGACTCACCAGCACCAATCTAGCAAACCCACCAAAAATCATTTCAAAATTCAAAACTTGATTTCATGCGGCCATTTCATCAAACAGGTTGCAGACACAAATCAAACAAACATCAAACACTATTGTGAGCAGTGATTCTTGCCTAACTGGTTCCCCATTTAGCTCACACACAACTCAGTAGATCATCTAGGAAGATTAGCCAGGCACTAGCACCACTATGAGCTTGCCATTGTCATCAATGGTGAATAGCCGAGCACCCTCTTGCCACCCCATAGTCGACAGCAAGCTAGGATCAAGACAAGCCTAGCCATATGCAGGGAGGCCACCGCCCACCGCCACTCACTTGTCCCGGTAGCGTTGCCAAGCCCTGGACCACACGCACAAGCCGCGCCCAGACCATGCCGAGCGTGCGCCAGAGCGCCACCCTCGACAATCACCCACATACCGCGCGCCGCCCTCGCCGCGTGCATACACAATCCCCACCGACCTAGGAGACCGCTAGACATCCCCGTTTGTCGCCCTGTGCCGCACACCCACCGCCCGCCGTCGAAGAAGCCGTCTCTGCCGCGTAGAGCACCGCTCGTTCCAGACCAAACCACACTGCCCCATGCCTTGAGACCATGTCGTTGAGCATCGCCAGGAGACACCGCACCGTCCCCTACCCTTGCCCATGCCTTTAGCCGCCTGTAACCTCGCCCCCGACGAGCTCACCGTGCGCCCCGACGGTCCCCTCGCTCGACTATAAATAGAGGCCACCCCCGCACGATTTCTTCACACCATCTCACTCCCCTATCCTCACTGATCGTGCCACACCATTCTCGGAGCAAGGCGAGCACCACCTCGCCGGAATTTCACTGGAGCCTGCCGCTGCCGGAGATGAAGGGAGCCAGCGATTGGAGCCGCCCCAGGAGCTGCCGCGACCACCCCTGAGTTCGCCGTTGTCGACTTCGTCGTTCGCCCGCCTCGCTGACCCTCGCCAGCACCCTGGTGAGCCCCCAGCGACCCTCACTGGCCGTGCTAGGTTTCGTTCTCGCCGGAGTTGTCTCGCTTCAACGATGACTCCCAGCCGTTAGATTAGAACTAGATCGAACGATCCACGTCGCCCCATACCGCTTCGCCCAGCCCCGTGTCACTGACGAGTGGGGACACCCACTTAAGCAGCCCACGGGAGCACTGCACTTAGCAGGCCGACCCAGTAACTTTTCCCGCGCAGCCCAGTTATTGAAATTAAACCTTTTTCTATTTCAATTCAAACACACTTCTGTACCCAACTTCAAAAATCAACCCAGATCGATTCAGTGCACCAAATTGAATGAAACCAATTTTGTTGGAAAGGTCTGTGAATGGTGAATCCAAGCCCGTTGGATTCAAGTCATTTGGATCTATAGATCACCCATGGTAAAAATAACAAGGCAGAAGCTTTTCTGCATTCAAACATTTTTCATATTTAAATCATAATAGCTTTTGAGTTGATTCCAACTCTCAAAAATCACATTTAACCATACCTTTCAGAATATATAAAAATATATAGGTTTACTTGCAGAAATAATGTTCAAGTAATAAAATAATGCTACATAAGCATTTCTAGCCACTTTAATTAATTAAAATAAAAGGGTAAAACCTTATTAAATTGTGACACCACTTTAAATCACATTACCATGGACTACAATATGTGGTGATGACATGTGTCAACATGATCCCATGTTGGGTTTGGAGAATATAAAATCTGAAGTAGTTTTTCAATGAGTAGAAATTACTTCCCTAAAAATAAAAAGATTTAAACCAAGCCTTAACCTTGTAATGTTAGGGATGATGCTAGATCATCCATAGGACCCTTGTTTGTGATGATTGCAAGTAGTTAAGTATTGTTTGGTGATTGTGTACCTCGTATTTATTCATAGACGCTAGTATCGACCAAGGATACGAGGAGGAAGGAGGATACTACGAAGAAGAAGCTGATGAGAACTTCAACCCACTGCTCTGCACAAGGCAAGCTAAAACTTTCAAGACACTCTACTTTAGCAAGCTTATACTGATATTGATGCAAGCTGATACTATACCTATGCAAGCCTTACTAATCAAGTTGACCTATGCAAGATAACCCTTGCAAGATACCCTACTGATGCAACAAACCCATACTTGTTCTATGACTACTATATGCCTTAAGCATATGTGATCATACCCACTTGATAAACCAATCCTAGTTTTATGTGCAAGATCCTTACGCTATTTCTTTATCAAAGCTTACTTAGAGTTTACTTAAGTGACTGGTAGATTTTAGAAAGATGCTGAAGGTTGCATAAAGAGCATAAAATTTGGCCTAAGTTAGAAACCTTGACATCATCCTGAGACATGAGGTTGTACTTAGTTGAAACTCCAATAGTTACCACCCCTCATTAATACTACCCCACCTGTAGATGCTAGTGCTAAGCATAAAACTTGATCAACTTTTAGATGGGAATACTTGGTGGAAAAATGGTTATGAAAACCTTGGAATGATGGATCATTCTATTGAAATGTTTTGGACATGTGTTTCCAAACACTTGAGAATTTTGGTGATAAAAATGTTGAGGCATGAGCCTTAGCCCTTTATAAAACTGATGGTTGTCTGGATGCGATACCATTCCAATTTTATCGTATAACCACAATACCCGAATATTGGGTAGGGCTTGACTGAAAACTTATGTACCTTAGTATTAGTTCCCTCACGGCCAAGGTGCAGTGAGGCTACCTTGTGAAGATTGTCCACTGCGGTACCCAAGATGACAATTGGTCATGGTTGGGAGGCAAACTCACGAGGTGCTTACACTAGGCGTGTAATCGAAAGGTTATGATTGATTATCCGCATCTTGAGTATGGTGAATTCAGGATTTGTTCTGACGGATGTATCGAATGTTATGGTGAAAGTGTAGAATCTCTGCAGTGTCAAACTATTGAATAGCGCGTCCATGATTATGGACAGTTAGATGGCCATATTGTTCCCCGTCGGACTTTTCAAAATGACTGTGAGATGAATTGAGACTTTGACTTGACCACAACAGAGTTGTGATATGAAATACAAGTTCCGCTTAGGATTTATAAAATTGTGACTAGCTTTGGAGCTTAGTAGAGATAAATCGGCTTTTGCAAAACAACCCTAGAGCCTAGTGTCCTATTATCCAAAACCCTTTACCTATTAGTATATGTTTGCGAGTACTTAAAGAGTACTCATGGCTTTGTCTGGCTATTCCCATGGCGGACTATGAAGAGGAGTACACGGAAGATGGACCCGGGAAGGTTCGACAACTAGGATCATCTCCCATCGTCGGCATTGCACGTGACCCGAAGATGGAGCTTCCTCGCTACCGTTATTATTACGTATTCCGCTGCTTGATGTTGTATTAAGAACTGGATCATGAGATCCCTATTTGTGTAAGAACTTATGTATCGTTTGTAATGGATGATGTACTATGGTATCCAATTCTGTTATGTCTCGCAAAAATGGTAATCCTGGGATTGCGATGTATGGCATAACAAGCATCTAGGATTGAAAAAATCCGGGTGTTGACAAGTTGGTATCAGAGCCATCCTTACCATAGGAGACCCTAGTTAGACTGGACGTTTGAATCAAAAACTTAGTTTCAAAACCAAAGGAAACAAATATTTACAAAAACTTATTCTCATTCTTATCTCTTTGATTCTTTCATAAAAAATTCATGTTCCTCAAAAACTCTTGCAAAATACATAAAATTTTGACACAGTTGATCACGCTGCTAATCTACTCATCCTCTATTTTTATAGATGGACGTGAAGTATAGCAAGTTTTACCAACACGGGAATGGGGAGACCTTATCTTTGAGAGGATCGGATCAACTTCGGAACTTCCGGGCGTCCGCACTTTTGAGTTCTTTGGAGCTCAGCTCAATGATCAAGGAGGAGAAGATCTGCAGTGGCTAATTGTTGCAAGTCTCCGAGGAAAGATTGAACCTCCCACTGCGGAGGGAATTCAGTTTACCTTGAGGGAAAACAACTGGCTCGATGGACTTGCTAGAGCAATGCAGGAAGCTCTTTCCCGTCTGTGTCGGCAGAGCATCAATCAGATCAAGGGTACTCGCTTTGAGTTTTGCCCAAGGCGTGATGCAAATGGACAACCACTGGAATCCCCATACCACCCCGAGCTAAAGACTCAATTGGACCACCTTAGCTTCATGATGTATGATCGTCAGCAAGAGTTGGACAACTGCCGTGACTATTGCAACCACAAGTCTGCCATCATCAAGACGAAGGATCAGACCATCGCCATGCTAGCAAAGGATCGCAAGTCTCGCCGCCGTCAGCTCGACAAAAAGGAGCGTATTATTGCCCGTCTTCGCCACCGCATCTCATCTCTGGAGGAGACCATCCACGAGAGAGACATGCAGTTGGAGGAAAGGGATAATGCATGAGAGGATCTTCGTGGAGACCCTTACTCCTATCTCAGCGATGACGATGATTTTCTGGAGGATCAGGCCATGGACTTCTTCACCGATGAGGATGATTTCGCCTTCATCGATGATGCTGAAGATGATGAAGCCACAGACTCCGAGGAGTAGTAGCACTGAGCACTAGCGTAGTGAGTAGTAGTCGGTCCCACTGTATCGTAGTTTCCAGAATGGTTCTTAAAACCATCTGTTTTTCTCTGTTGTGGTGTGTGTTGTACTGTGTGCTATGAGTGAATGAATGAAAAATCAAGTTGCCAGAAAAATCTGAGTCAAACATTTAAAACTTTTCAAAGACCCAAGACCTTAGAAATTTCCCTCTTTTCTCATGATCTATATCAATCTTCAGATGCCACGTGGAGGAAGTGGTTCAGCCCCGGACCCGATGTTGCAAATCCTGCAAATGTTGACTTGACCGCTGAAGAAGCGGGCGTCAAGCCAACCTAGCCACTCTACAACAGATAGCCCAGATAGCCCACAACAACCAAGGCCACAGAAATCAGGACAACCATGGATCCAAGCTCAAGAATTTCCAGAATACTAACCCACCCGTTTTTACCAAGTTAGAAGAACCCCTAGATGCCGATGATTGGCTGCAAACCATGGAAAACAACCTAGAAGTTGCCGGAGTGGAAGCCAACGAGAAAGTACTGTTCACCACCCATTATCTAGCCGGAGATGCCAGGGCATGGTGGAACAGTGTTCGTGCAATGACCGGAGGCCAGATGATGACCTGGGAGGAATTCAAGGTCAAGTTTAGCAGAAACCATGTGCCACCAGGTTTGATCAAGAGAATGAGAGACGAGTTCAGAGAGCTGAAGCAAAGAAGGATGACTGTAGTGGAATACCGTGACAAATTTTTGTCATTAGCTAGGTATGCCCCGGACGAGATAGACACCAAAACCAAGAAGAAAGAAAGATTCCTGAATGGTCTGCATGACGAGATGCAGACGGTGTTAGTCAATATCCCCTTTGCTGATATTGAAGCCCTTGTCGACTCTGCCATCCAGATGGAAGGAAAGATCAACCAAGCCAATGAGAACATAGCGTCGCATGATGCATCAACCAGGAACCCATCAGACCCCAAAGTATCGCCCCAACCCATCTCCAGGATTTGCCCCAAGAAAAAACCGACCCGCTAACACCCGGCCGGCCTACCCCAACCGTGGAAACCCTAGACCCGGAGGAAATCACAACAACCCTGGAAACTCTAGCAATTTCATCCGTGCCCCACCCAAGTTCAACACCAACAATGCTACCGCCAACACCAACACTGCCCCGAGGACTGGAAGCAATGTTATGCCTGTCGCAGCCAAGGACAAGTCACAAGTGACCTGTTATGACTGTGGGAATAAAGGCCACTATTCCAACGAGTGCCCCAACAAGAAGAACGCTACAGCCCCTAATGCCAATGCCCCAGCTCAGCAGCAGCGTCGTGTCCAGCCAGGGAGAATATTTGCCCCAGGGAATTCACTCAACCGCAATGGCCGTTTTTTTCTCATGCATGATGAAGAAGCTCAGGAAGCGCCAGATGTCGTGCTGGGTATGTTTTCTGTTAATTCAGTACTTGCAAGAGTGTTGTTTGACTCTGGTGCCTCGCATTCATTTGTCACCGAAGAATTTGCCTGCACTAGTAAAATTCAACCAACCAAACTGAAGCATGTTATGATTGTGCAAATTCCCGGATCAACCACCAAGGCTAGGCAAATTTGCAAAGCCGTCCCTATCCGAATCCATGGCATAGATTTTTATGCTAATCTAATAATACTCGGAACTAAAGGTTTGGAAGTAGTACTAGGAATGGATTGGATGTCCAAACATAAGGGATTGATTGACTGTGCTAAGAAAGCCATCACCATGACCGATCTGGAATAACAGTCGAGCATATCTCTGAAACCTTACCTCGCCAATTCAAGTGTAACAAGAGTCTAGCCCAACCTACCATTGACCAAGTCCGGATAGTCTGTGAATACCCCGATGTATTTCCTAATGTTTTGCCCGGTATGCCCCCAGATCGGGATATCGAGTTTATCATCAAACTAATCCCCGGAACAGGACCCATAGCCCAGAGACCCTATAGTATGAACCCGTCAGAACTAGCAGAACTGAAGAAGCAACTGAATTCCATGCTAGAAATTGGATTGATTCAACCAAGTGCGTCACCATGGAGATCACCTGTCTTATTTGTGGACAAGAAAGATGGAGGTAACCGTTTGTGTACGGATTATCGAAAGTTGAATGATGTGACCATCAAGAACAAGTACCCCTTGCCCAAGATAGAAGATTTGTTTGATCAGTTGACCGGTGCCTAGGTGTTTTCTAAGATTGATCTTAGAACTGGCTATCATCAACTCAAAATTCGTGCAGAGGATATTCCAAAGACTACCTTTACCACCAGATATGGATTATGCAGTATCTGGTCATGTCTTTTGGATTAACCAATGCCCCCTCTTATTTCATGAACCTCATGAATAAGATTTTTATGGACTTCCTGGATAAGTTTGTCGTTGTTTTCATCGATGACATTCTGATATATTCCAAATCAGAAGAAGAACATGAGCTACACCTAAGGACCATTCTTGGAACCCTTAGAGAGCATAAGCTGTATGCAAAGTTTAGCAAATGTGAATTCTGGTTACAAGAGGTAGGATTCCTTGGTCACATTGTATCAGCCGGAGGAATTGCCGTTGACCCTGCCAAAGTGAAAGATGTAGAAGATTGGCAAGCCCCAACCACTCAAACCCAAGTTCGTGCTTTTCTCGGATTGGCGGGATATTACCGCAAATTCGTAGAAGGATTCTCGAGTATCGCCCGACCCATGACCCAATTGCTGAAGAAGGACAAGAAGTTTGAATGGACAGACAAGTGTGAAGCGAGTTTTCAAGAACTCAAGAGGAGATTGATATCAACCCCAATCTTAATCATGCTGGATATCACGAAGCCCTTCGATGTGTATTGTGACGCATCCAAGATTGGTCTCGGATGTGTGCTAATGCAAGAAGGCAAAGTTATATCTTATCTATCTCGACAATTGAAGCAACACGAGCAAAACTATCCAACCCATGACCTCGAACTCGCAGCAGTAGTCCTAGCCCTGAAGACATGGAGACATTACCTAATGGGAAACCGTTGTGAGATTTATTCGGATCACAAGATCCTAAAGTATATATTCACTCAGAAGGAGTTGAATATGAGGCAGAGAAGATGGATTTAGATAATCAAAGATTACGACCTGGACATTCACTATCACCCTGGTAAAGCCAACGTGGTAGCCGATGCCCTTAGCAGATTGCCGTGCCGCTTGAACTCCATGATTTTGAAGGAGCAACCAAGTTTGCACAAGGAGATGGAAGATTTTCGAATGGAATTAGTAAGTGAAGGATTTTTGGCTAGCATAGAACTTCAGCCCACTTTGATCAGTCAGATTAAAGAGGCGCGGAAGGGAAATGCCAGTATCGACGGAATCAAGCGTCGTATCGGTACGGGCAAAGTAACCGGATTCACCGAGGACGAAGAAGGAGTTCTGTGGTACAAAGGACGCCTTTGTGTACCAACAGATTCGGAGTTGAAAGAAGTTATCTTGAAGGAGGCTCATGATACTCTTTATTCTATCCATCCAGGAGGAACTAAGATGTATCAAGATTTGAAAGAGCAATTTTGGTGGCATCATATGAAGAGAGAAATCGGAAGCTATATCGCCAAGTGTGATATATGTCAGCGAGTCAAGGCAGGACATCAAAGACCTGCTGGATTGTTGCAACCTTTGCAAATTCCGGAATGGAAATGGGATTCTGTAGGAATGGACTTTATCACTGGACTACCTACTTCTAGTAGGGGAAATGACTCTATCTGGGTCATAGTGGACAGATTGTACAAAGTCGCCCATTTCTTGCCCGTCAAAACCACCTATCAGAGTTTGAAGCTAGCAGAGTTATACATCGCTAGAATCGTCAGTTTGCACGGAGTCCCCAGGAATATAGTATCGGATCGAGGAACTCAGTTTACCTCGAGATTCTGGAAGAAAGTCCAAGAAGGTTTAGGAACCCGCCTAGATTTCAGTTCCGCGTATCACCCTCAGACCGATGGACAAACGGAGCGAGTAAATCAAATAATCGAAGATATGCTTAGAGCATGTGTGCTAGAATATGGATCCAAGTGGGAAGACTGTCTGCCATTTGCAGAATTTTCCTACAACAATAGTTACCAAGCCAGTTTGCAAATGGCCCCATTTGAATTCATGTACAGAAGAAAGTGTCGCACCCCTTTGAACTGGTCGGAAGTAGGAGAGAGTCAGATTTTCGGACCCGACATCCTCCGGGAAGCAGAAGAGAAGGTTCACAAGATTCATGAGCACCTCAAGACCGCCCAATCCCGACAGAAGAGTTACGCCGACAAGAGACGTCGAGACCTCGCCTTCAACATAGGAGATTTTGTTTATCTGAAAGTGTCGCCATTGAAGGGAATGCAACGTTTCCAACTCAAAGGAAAGTTAACCCCTAGATATATCGGACCTTTCAAAATTCTGAACCGTCGAGGAGAAGTATCGTATCAATTGAAACTACCTGAAGAGATGTCAGCTATGCACAATGTGTTCCATATCTCGTTACTTCGCAAATGTCTCGAAGTCCCCGAGAAGACCGAAGTGTTCAAGAATATCGATCACCGGACCATAGAGATTAACGATGACCTGACCTATCCCGAAGTACCTATCCGCATTTTGGAAGAAGCTTTTCGAACTACCCGAACCCGAAGCATCTAGTTTCTCAAGATTTAGTGGAGCAACCACACAGAAGAGGAAGCTACCTGGGAGCGCGAAGATCACATCAGGACGGAGTTTCCCGATCTCTTCAAATCCTAGGTAATCTTTTCGTCCTTTTTCAAATCTCGGGACGAGATTTTGTTTAAGGGGGGAAGGTTTGTAACATCCCAAAAATACTAATCTTGTATCATCAAATTCTAATCATCAAAATTAGGGTTAACAAAAACTTTTCTAAAAGAAATCATGAATGCATGCATATGTGTATGCATGGATTTTGAAATCCTTTAAAACCACCTTGTTTGTTTGTTCCTTTGCTTGTAAAATGTTTCTTAGGTGAAATAAACATCATCTAAAACATTTCCCACACCTTTCCTAAAGAAAAGTAAATCAAAACACATATATGAAATGAATGGTCATTTTGGCCAATTTAACTCCCATGCCTACTTTGGCTGTCTCAAACTTTCAGAACCTAACAAAAACTTTTCTGGATCTTTGCACCCCTTGAATGTACTCATAACAAGGTATCAAGGTCCACTTTGTGATCATCCAGAAAATTTCAAATGCATAGTTTAAATGACAATTCAAAATTGAATCTTTATCATATGGGAAGATCACACTTTTTCAAAAAACTACTCAAACAAGCTCAACTTTCAAAACCCAAGAATCTGAAGACTCACCAGCACCAATCTAGAAAACCCACCAAAAATCATTTCAAAATTCAAAACTTGATTTCATGCGGCCATTTCATCAAACAGGTTGCAGACACAAATCAAACAAACATCAAACACTATTGTGAGCAGTGATTCTTGCCTAACTGGTTCCCCATTTAGCTCACACACAACTCAGTAGATCATCTAGGAAGATTAGCCAGGCACTAGCACCACTGTGAGCTTTCCATTGTCATCAATGGTGAATAGCCGAGCACCCTCTTGCCACCCCATAGTCGATAGCAAGCTAGGAGCAGCAGCAAGCCTAGCCAGCATGTCTGGGAGGCAGCCCACCGTCCACCGCCACTCACTGTCCCAGTCGCGAGCGTTGCCAAGCCCTGGACCACGCGCACAAGCCGCGCCCAGACCATGCCGAGCGTGCGCCAGAGTGCCACCCTCGACCATCACCCATAGACCGCGCGCCGCCCTCGCCGCGTGCATACACAATCCCCACCGACCCAGGAGACCACCAGACATCCCCGTTTGCCGCCCTGTGCCGCACACCCACCGCCCGCCGTCGAAGACGGCGCCTCTGCTGCGCAGAGCACCGCTCGTTCCAGACCAAACCACACCGCCCCATGCCTTGAGACCATGTCGTTGAGCATCGCCAGGAGATACCGCACCGTCCCCTACCCTTGCCCATGCCTTTAGCCGCCTGTAACCTCGCCCCCGACGAGCTCACCATGCGCCCCGACGGTCCCCTCGCTCGACTATAAATAGAGGCCACCCTCGCATGATTTCTTCACACCATCTCACTCCCCTCTCCTCACTGATCGTGCCACACCATTCTCGGAGCAAGGCGAGCACCACCTCGCCGGAATTTCACTGGAGCCTGCCGCTGCCGGAGAAGAAGGGAGCCAGCGATTGGAGCCGCCCCAGGAGCTGCCGCGACCACCCCTGAGTTCGCCGTTGTCGACTTCGTCGTTCGCCTGCCTCGCCGACCCTCGCCAGCACCCTGGTGATCCCCCAGCGACCCTCACTGGCCGCTCTAGGTTTCGTTCTCGCTGGAGTTGTCTCGCGTCGACGATGACTCCCAGCCGTTAGATTAGAACTAGATCGAATGATCCACGTCGCCCCATACCGCTTCGCCCAGCCCCATGTCACTGACGAGTGGGGACACCCACTTAAGCATCCCGCGGGAGCACTGCGCTTAGCAGGCCGACCCAGTAACTTTTCCCTCGCAGCCCAGTTATTCAAATTAAACCTTTTTCTATTTTAATTCAAACACACTTCTGTACCCAACTTCAAAAATCAACCCAGATCAATTCAGTGCACCAAATTGAATGAAACCAATTTTGTTGGAAAGGTCTGTGAATGCTGAATCCAAGCCCGTTGGATTCAATTCATTTGGATCTATAGATCACCCATGGTAAAAATAACAAGGCAGAAGCTTTTCTGCATTCAAACATTTTTCAAATTTAAACCATAATAGCTTTTGAGTTGATTCCAACTCTCAAAAAACACATTTAACCATACCTTTCAGAATATATAAAAATATATAGGTTTACTTGCCGAAATAATGTTCAAGTAATAAAAGAATGCTACATAAGCATTTCTAGCCACTTTAATTAATTAAAATAAAAGGGTAAAACCTTATTAAATTGTGACACCACTTTAAATCACATTCCCATGGACTACAATATGTGGTGATGACATGTGTCAACATGATCCCATGTTGGGTTTGGAGAATATAAAATCTAAAGTAGTTTTTCAATGAGTAGAAATTACTTCTCTAAAAATAAAAAGATTTAAACCAAGCCTTAACCTTGTAATGTTAGGGATGATGCTAGATCATCCATATGACCCTTGTGTGTGATGATTGCAAGTAGTTAAGTATTGTTTGGTGATTGTGTACCTCGTATTTATTCATAGACGCTAGTACCGACCAAGAATACGAGGAGGAAGGAGGATACTACGAAGAAGAAGCCGATGAGAACTTCAACCACTGCTCTGCACAAGGCAAGCTAAAACTTGCAAGACACTCTACTTTAGCAAGCTTATACTGATATTGATGCAAGCTGATACTATACCTATGCAAGCCTTACTAATCAAGTTGACCTATGCAAGCTAACCCTTGCAATATACCCTACTGATGCAACAAACCCATACTTGTTCTATGACTACTATATGCCTTAAGCATATGTGATCATACCCACTTGATAAACCAATCCTAGTTTTATGTGCAAGCTCCTTACGCTATTTCTTTATCAAAGCTTACTTAGAGTTTAGTTAAGTGACTGGTAGATTTTGGAAAGATGCTGAAGGTTGCATAAAGAGCATAAAATTTGGCCTAAGTTAGAAACCTTGACATCATCCTGAGACATGAGGTTGTACTTAGTTGAAACTCCACTAGTTACCACCCCTCATTAATACTACCCCCACCTGTAGATGATAGTGCTAAGCATAAAACTTGATCAACTTTTAGATGGGAATACTTGGTGGAAAAATGGTTATGAAAACCTTGGAATGATGGATCATTCTATTGAAATGTTTTGGACATGTGTTTCCAAACACTTGAGAATTTTGGTGATAAAAATGTTGAGGCATGAGCCTTAGCCCTTTATAAAACTGATGGTTGTCTGGATGCGATACCATTCCAATTTTATCGTATAACCACAATACCCGAATATTGGGTAGGGCTTGACTGAAAACTTATGTACCTTAGTATTAGTTCCCTCACGGCCAAGGTCTGAGCTGAGGCTACCTTGTGAAGATTGTCCACATGTGCAGTACCCAAGATGACAATTGGTCATGGTTGGGAGGCCAAACTCACAGGAGAGGTGCTTACACTAGGGCGTGTAATCGAAAGGTTAGGATTGATTATCCGCATACTGAGTATGGTGAATTCAGGATTTGTTCCTGACGGATGTATCGAATGTTGTGGTGAAAGTGTAGAATCTCTGCAGAGTGTCAAACTATTCGAATAGCCGCGTCCGCGATTATGGACAGTTGGAGTGGCCATACTGTTCCCCCGTCAGACTTTTCAAAATGACCTGTGAGATGAATTGAGACTTTGACTTGATCACAACAGAGTTGTGATATCAAATACAAGTTCCCGCTTAGGATTTATAAAATTGTGAATAGCTTTGGAGCTTAGTAGAGATAAATCTGGCTTTTGCAAAACAACCCTAGAGCCTAGTGTCCTATTATCCAAAAACCCCCTTTACCTATTAGTATTAGTTTGCGAGTACTTAAAGAGTACTCATGGCTTTGTCCTTGGCTATTCCCATGGCCAGACTATGAAGAGGAGTACCTGGAAGATGGACCCCTGGAAGGTTACGACAACTAGGATCATCTCCCATTGTCAGCATTGCCTATGACCCCGAAGATGGAGCTTCGCCTACGCTACCGTTATTATCACGTATTCCGCTACTTGATGTTGTATTAAGAACTGGATCATGAGATCCCTATTTGTGTAAGAACTTATGTATCGTTTGTAATGGATGATGTACTATGGTATCCAATTCTGTTATGTCTCGCAAAAATGGTAATCCTGGGATTGCGATGTATGGCATAACAGGCATCTAGGATTGAAAAATCCGGGTGTTGACATTTCAGCCACGTTGCTGTGGGCCGAGTCGTACTCGGAGGCGAGGCGGTGAATCGTGCGGACCTGGCTCTCAGAGAGCCAGTCGCATGGCGACGACTCGCGGATGCGAGCCGAGTCCTCCGAGATGATGACGTCGGTGACGCCGACGAGGAGGCTGATCGTGCCGACCTGCAGGATCATGCTATGTGTGACAGGTCGCGCCGCCGGGAAGGAGAACTCCACCGACCTCCCCGACGGAACCGGTTGCCACGCCGCGACTTACATTGAAGCGCCACTTCATCGACTGGAGTAGAACCTCGTGTCTCAGCCCTCATCTCGCACCGCAGATGGCTGGCCGCCCTTTCCCCATGTTCTACTACTCGCTGTCGATTGCAGCATCTGCCGTGGTCATTCCCACGACATGTGTCGTCTTGCCTCTTGGTCTTGAATGCTCCGCCTAGGTGATGTCAACAATTCGTCAAGCAAACTCTCGAAGTCCTCCCAAAGAACCATGTAATCTTATCATTCTTCAATGTGCAAGACGGAGAATTATCGAGTCTTTAATCTTCTTTTCCATAGTCGGATAGGATACGTCCACACTAGAATCTTGAGACGTGACCGTTCCACTTCTTCTGTTAGTAGGATGACGTAGGCTAGAGCCTACCCTACCTTGAAACTCACATATGATAGTGGTTAATCATAGCAATTTTATCGCGCGAGAAATCCAAAACATTAAGCGACAACCGTGGGACGTGGCGAAACTACCATGCATGTTCACAAACGCGTTGTCAACGATCTAACCGTTATATCTCCTTGCGCACGAATTTTGGCGCTGGGCTTATAAATGTTTACTGCGGTGTGACTTATGATTTACCCCGCATTATTCTCAGCATCATCTTTTTCCTCATGAAGAGTGACTCCTCGAACTCCAAGAGAGAAATGCTAGCAGAACCCATCTCCCCTCGTTCCATTCCTATATCCCCCAATGGTGAGCAGCAACAATACTCCCTCCACGGCGGCGTCTCCTGAGGTTTCTAAGAAACCATATAAGGAAGTAGAGGTTCCACTGGAAGAAATCAAGATTATGATCACCTCCGTGCTGGAGAAATCCACCGACATCGGCCAGAAGATGGCAACATTCAAGCCCGTCGAGGAGGATAAGGAGAAATCTGACTCCCCAAGAGGAGTGTGGAGGGGCTCTGACCTATCCGCTGCAGATCTAAAGGAGCTCATCATCGAGGGCTACCTCCGGGCGGAGGAGGAACTGGTCTGGTGGCCGGCGTCGGTCGATGAGGTCACTCCTTCTCCCCAAGTTGGGGAAAAGGTGTACCTCAAAGCCCAACTGGTACGTGGTGTAGCCCTTCCAGTCTCCTACTTCTTCCTCCAAGTATTGGAGCACTTCCATGTCCCCATAAACTTTCTCCCAACAACATCTTAGCACTTAGCAATTACGTAGCTCTGTGTGAGGGATACTTAGGGATTAGGCCTAGGCTAGACACTTTTTTCTATTTATTCATGGTGAAGAGAGATTCTAGTGCCTCCAAAGACTAGCTTTGCAATTGCAGATCAATTATCTTTAAGATCCGTCCTGGATGGCGATTTCCCGACATCGTCGGTCATGAATCCTGCAAGAATTGGCAGAAGTCATACTTATATGGCCCGGATATCCCTATGGCCGGCCTACAAGCCTCCTATCCTGACTTAATCGATGGTGCTGCTGTCGAGTCCGCCACCTGGAGGTCCCAAGCCAATCTCCCCTCCGATAATGAAGCTTCCCACATCGTAAGGCGGATTAAATGGCTCATAGACGGAGGTCTAACCGGCTTGAACCTACCCATGAGCTGGTTTGTAAGGCAATCTAGCCTCTGTAGAACTACACCAAGCTGATGCATGAGTACACCAAGGAAAGGAGGGATCAAATCTAGATCTCTGAAGATAATTTCTCCAGTGACTCCATCAAGCTCCGGCTTAAGTACAACGTCAAGGTGAAGGACAAGAAGAGGGTTTTGCCATCACCTTCGACATTTTCGAATGCGATGAATGTTTAGAGGTAATGTGCTTTATTTATTGTGTCTTGTACTCCAAATTATTCGTCTTCGAAGCGTCAATCATGTAACATACTTTTTCTCTATCAGCTGGCGAGCCTGGCCGAGGAAGATATGGCCTCCCAAGTATACGACCCCAAGTTGAAAGATGTGAAAGTCTTGTTTGATGATGTTGTATCGAAGGATCATCCTCCTCCGGCAATGCGAAAGCAGAAGAGATCCACCTCTGATGCTGTTGCTGCAGGCAAGAAGAAAAAACAAAGAGTGGAATCTCCAAAAAATCCACTACTTTGTTGGAGGCAGAGAAGAGAAAGTCTATCGGCATCCATTTAACCAAGGCACCTACTATTGTGTAAGTGTCTCTCTTCTCTGACTTTATCTTTTCTTTATTCATTCATGTACTTATACTCCTTAACTTTGTACATTTTAGGAAGAGATCCAATATCAGCTTGCATCGGTGTTGGGGTTTAGCGCCAGAAAACAATAATTTTTCCTACGCAAATAACCCCAATGCCAGGATCTATCTATTAGTAATGCGGTAACGGGAGGGGATTAGGTATTCATACCTTTGAGGACTAAAGGCGGTTAATATTTCGCGGGGAACATGGATGATGTAGTCATACTGATGCCAACATCAAGGTCGTGGACGTCTCCACCAGCTCCAATGACTTCGATGGCTCGAACGACTCGAGCGCTAAGAGTGTAGAGCCTCGTAGGGTTCGTACACATATGGTGCTTGAAGATGACTCCCGGTACCTGATCCGGTAGAGGTTGCTGAAGTAGATCTCCTGGATCTGGAATCCCTACAGCACGACGGCGCTCCACGGTGAAGAACTCTCACATTCGCACAACCCTTACAATGGGGCCGCGATCACAACAGAGATAGGGAGAAAGGAATACACTTGGAGGGGGAAGCCTCAAAGCTTGGGATTAAATCGTGTGTTTAAATCCCTCCATATTCCCTCCTTTATATAGGGAGAGGGAAGGGCACCACCTCCCTCAAAGTCCCGAGGTGGGAATAATCAAAGGAGGAGGTGGGAGGAGGCACCACCGGCCAGCCCCACCATAGGACCCATGTAACACCCTCAGAATCGGCCCTATGCAAGTTTTAGCGCTTCCCGCCAAACCCGCATAGAAACGATTCAAAGGTGCCCACCAGGCACTTGCGTGCGGGTGGAAAACGAAGTAATATCATTACACAATAGTCCTCGATGGAACCCACAAAACATATATATACAACAGCGACTCAAAGAGTCAAGAATACAGATATACAATACAAAGATCCAAATCACCTTTAAAACGATATAGCGTCGGAGTACGGACAAGATGCAAATTGAGCTAAGAGCCTTGAAGAATAACCAATGGCGTCCATAACCCTGCCCAGGCCAAGCCGGAAGGGTAACCCTGCTAACGACGTCGATCCTAAAACCTGCTTAAACAAAAGGGGTGCCGACAAAGGGCAAAGGAAAAAAACGAGAGAGCGGTCAGTACTGAGGCCAGTACACGGCGAGACTAGAATTCGGCGGTCCTCGCCTACATAGGTATGGTGGACTGAAGCGGCAGCGCAGCATGCACTAAACAACCTATAGAGACTCGATATAACCGCTACATCGAGAGGGGTAAGAAAGACCTATTCGGAACCAACCTGATGCTACCACCAAACATACCCATCCTGGTGTTTCCCCCTCGAGACCAAACGAGGAAGTCAACCGAGGAACTCACACAGTTGGCAGTTTTATTTATTCAGTTTTCGTTGCAGCAATTACTAGTCAGGTATAGATAGTCATCCTGATATAATAAGCAGTGGGCACTTTTAGTTAACCATTCCGTTGTAGTTGCACCACTTACTAGTCAGATACAATTAGCATGAGATATCCCAAACCCAACAGTTGTTGGTACTTCTATTTAGCCATTCCGTTGCAGTGAAGCTGATTACTAGTCATATCGGATACAAGTCAAATTATAGCAGTAAACTTTAGTTATAGTTGTCTATGATCGAGAACTGTGCTCCAAGTCGTCCATAACCGCGGACACGGCTTTTCGAAAAGATTTAAACCTCCAGGGGTGCACCAAAGTATCCACACGCACTTCGACCCTTTTTGCCAGATCAGTTAACATACACCCATTGGTATGTCGGCGGGGCCTAAGTCATGAAGTTTCCCAGACCCAAAGCAAGTACATGGGGGCCACCCCACTAAGCTACCCGCAACAAAGTCGGCCGGTCTCCGAGACGGACTCAGGGTTTGTGTATTTGGGAACCCGAAAGTGTATCTGGGCTTGTCGATCTGGTAACGTGTCACGATCCTAAACCGTACAGGTGCTCCTCGCACAATCGTAAATAAAGCAGTAAAGCATGGCATAAGTACAGGATAGTAATAAAGCCCCAAACTACTTGTGGCCCCCGGTACAATGCTTTGAAATCAGGTACTAATCGATGGGGGTGCCCATACACCCCACCTGTGGTTAGCGCGCTCGATCTCGGAACAGGTGTCAAGAACTCGGGGTCCTACGGGACACAAGTGGACGGTTAACAACCAAATAACATCTATTGCCCACCTGTGCCTCTGCATTATTTACCTACTTTCAATTTTAGTTATTAAACAATAATTAAAGCCATGATCATCTCCAACATTAAACATGCGGCAAAACTCCAAGCGTGTAATGGGTAATCGACACGCAACAGCACTTTGAGCAAGCGACTACGACGCGCAAGTCCAACTATCTACCAAACAACAGGTAATAGGATGTGTCCAAGGCAATATAAGGCTGCAAGGGATATCACGGGTACGAAAACTAGAGCAACGCAACATAGATAGCAATAGATCAACATGAGGGAATAAATACTATAAAAGTAAGATAGGTAGAAAGGGAGGTGCTACTTTGAAAACATTGCCGAAGGTTCATCCGAAGATCGGGTCGACACTCGCATCAACTCATCGGCCTAATCCGTGAAGAAGCAAAGCACTAGAAGAAACACCGGTTGGACTATTTAATACTACAGTAGAAAATCGGGCATGATGCATGTATGATGTATGACATGGCAAAGGTGCGATGAATTTAGGTCATATTAAGCGGAACCGGGGTCCCGATATTTATTTAGATGGTTCATGTTGTTTAGGTACCCGCCATTTAAATGTTGTCTTAACAAGGCAAAATTATATCATCGGTTCGATGCACAAATTTAAATGAGGCCAATATAAGACTAGATTTGCCCGCATATGGGCCCCATATTTAATTTAGGTGAATCGTCGAAACACCCCCAAACACCCCACAATATGTATGCAAGCAAGATTAATTATATGCAACAAGTATGATATGTCAATTTATAAAATAGAGGCTCGGGAGGGGTCACACATCTCGGTCCGGCGATCTTGGGGGTTCAGGGGTTCGGGTTCGGTGAGATCGTTCTTCGGGGTCTCGGCGTTCCGTGACGAAGGCCTTGAGGTACCACCTTATTCGCCGGTGGCAACTTGGGATCGGCATCAGGTCTCGTGGATGAACTTGGGTGGGTACCGAGGGTTCATTGGATATCAATGGTCGATGTCGATCTTGGCGGTTACTTGGCCACATTGACGCTCTTGTCGAGGGGTGTGGTCTGGTCGGCACAACTTGGGGAGAAGATCAACCAACCATCTGTTGGCTCCAGAGTGACCACAACACTCAAACACGCAGGTGCACACAAAGTGCACACAGAATCGGTAAAGGCCACACCGATGAGCATAGGGGCACGGAGCCTCGAACGCGGAGGAGGAAGTCCCATGACCACGCCTGACGACAGCAGGATGGCCGGCTCCAGCAAGACAGGGCACAGGCGGAGGTCGATGAGGTGGCCGAGGAAGGCGGCCTCCTAGGGGACAGGGGTAGACGGCAGGGCGGCGGCCGGTCGACGCGGAACCACTCGCCAAAGGAGGGGCGGTGGAGGGGCCCTCTGGCGGCGGTGGCGCGGAAGGCAGGAGTTAGGGAGACGCGCCGGGCGGCGAGGCTTGAGGCGTGGCGCGGAGGTTGAAGTGACCTAGGCGGAGGAAGGAGACGGCGGCCTGCTACTGGAGGGAAGCAGGGGCGAAGGCGACGGGAGGCGTCGGCGCGGGCGGCGGGCGTGGATCTGGCGGCGCATGGCGCCGCGGCGGCTGAGGCGAGCCACAGGGCAGCTGCGGAAGAGGGCGGGCAGCGGGAGGAGGAGGCTGGCGTGGGGAAGAAGGCGGCAGTGCGGGCGGGCGGGGGCAGCGGAGGAGGAGGAGAGGCGCCAAGGCTGTCTGCGGAGAGAGAGAGGGAGAGAGGGAGGCGGGGAGAAGAGATGGGGTGGGGCCAGTGAGGACAGTGCAGTCTTGGGTGATGCGGGACAGGAGAGCGGGGGTGGGGTCCGCTTGTCGGGATGTGGCAGGTGGGGAGGTGGCGATGGTGTGGTCTGGTGGTGGGCGGCTGGCTGTGGGAAGGGGTAGGGGTGGGTGGGTGCGTGTGTGGCATGTGGTGATAGGGTTAGGGGTGTGGGTTGGTGAGGTGGCGAGACGGGGTTGGCCGGGGTGATGTGGAGGGGGCTGGGTAGGATAGAGCTAGGTAGGAAAAGGGTTTGGGTGGTTCAGGGGTAGGTAGGATTTTATCTGGAGGTGGCCGGCTGGGCTTTCGGGCCTGGCTGGCTGCCTCCCAAAAATAATTTAAATATTTGATTTATTAAAAACGAGGCTTTTGCAAACCGTTGATAGACAAAACAAAATATTCCGGACAAGCCCGGTGTTTTTGATTTGAATTAAAGACGGGGTATATTTAGAAAATAAGTAGGCTTTTTCGAAATAGTTTTGAGACAAACCATGCAAGATGACATGATGATACTTAAATGCAAAGTGGCATGATGACATGAGCATGGGGTCATGATGATGCAATGCACAAAAATAACGCGATCTTCTAGTAGTGGTTTTGCGGGGCGCCACAACCCACATGGGGAACAAGCCCACTAGGGCCGCTAACCCTCCTTTGTCCCTTCCTAGGGCGCGACCCTCCCTCTTGGGCCTTTCCCCTAGTGAATTGTCCCATTAGGCATGGAATACCCATTAAATCACATTTAAATCATTAAACAAATATAAATAGATGTATATTTCAATTATTAACATATATTTACATATTATTTAATTATCTTTGCACCAGAACTCCTTCCGGAAAACATTGAATACCCGCCGAACTTTCCCGTAACCCTTCCGGTTTCTCCTTCTCTTTTCTTCAGTGATTCCTATGACACCAAAATGATCTCCGATCATCGTCGAACCCTTAAGGGTGCTACCCTACGGTTCGGTAACACTCTAGACATGGTCGATACCCCTCTCATACCAATGATCAACAACAGGACCTGGATGCCCATAATGACCCGTGTATATCCCACAAGAATCTTTGTTGTTGAACTATTAAACATAGAGTCCTATTCCCTTTGTTACTACGATACTGTTGGGAATATGCCCTAGACCCAATCATGTATGATGATATTTCCCATTGTATTCATAAAGATATTAAGTTGTCCTTGTATGAACATCTGATGTATATCATTGAATATGTGATTCGGTTGTGGAACTATACATTCATATTGTTTGTACAAAATATCCTTGGTCATCGAGGTTGTGCTAGACACACAACTTAGACCAATGTGAAAGTCGGCTTGATGACTCGGTTCCACTTGTCATGGGCATGGAGATGCTACGACTTACACAGATTCGGCTAAAGAGTTTAGCGAGTCGGATTGACCCATATTGAGGTACAATGAACAAGTTGTAATTTTTATATCTGAATCAATGTAATCCTTAGACCTGAGGCTATTGCACAGTCCGAGTTGAGGATCACCGACTTAGGTTCTGTCAAACACTGATCCGTAACTGGGCAGTTATAAAGGCAGAGTTCGGGCCGACTGAGAATCAAGCTGCGTGATGTGAATAACCATGATGGGATTTTGCCCCTCCACTTGGAGAGATATTCTCTGGGCCCTCTTGGATGATATGATTCGGAAAGCATGGCCATGCATGACTCGGTTAAGTGTTAACCGAGGCGATCGACTAAGAGTTAGTCGGATGAATCACTTATCTCAGATCAAGAAGAGAGTCAGACTATTTAAGGGATGACAAATATTCGCCTATAGTCCGACAAGGTATATCGTGAGGCAAAAGGGACTCAGACGCAAGTGGCATTGGAAAGGCAGGTCGTCATGACTCTTTGGTACTTGGGAGTCGGCATGTTCTGCTAGGAGCCGCTACTGACTGATCGGTTGAGAGTCGGACTCCAATCGTGTCCAAGTAGCCATGAGCCTGCGGGGTCACACACTTAAGAGTGGGAGCGAGTTCGGATTGGATCTGAACCGGAAATCTGGTTGGGTTGGACCCGAGCCGGATTTGGACTGAGTCAGTGAGTCGGGCTCACAGGGACTAATAATGTATGGGCTTTAGTGAATGGGCCACGTGAGTGGAGCCCATGTTCACTCCCTATATATAGTGGAGCATAGTAACCCAGAAGGGTTAATCGTTGATCGGTTAGGTCATTCCATGTGTTGGAAACCCTAGTTCCACAGCAGTCCTGCCGACGCAACGAACCTAGCAGTTCGCCGCCGGTGCTTCTCCTTGTACGTGTGGATACCAGCAGAGGTGCTGTACGATCAGCACCAGGACGATTGGATCAGATCGCAAAGGACTACGCTGCATCAACTGACGTGCTTCATCAGTAATCCACAACTGCGCATCTATTGGTAAACCTCGTGGCCTTCTACCTCAGCTAGATCTTGGAATCACCGCGTAGGGCAAAAAGTTTTGTTTTTCTCTATGTGGCCCAACAGATACTTGGTGCTCGGTAACCACAAGAATCTTTGTCGTGCGCACTCAGTACCCACTTCCCAATCGGTCACCCATCCTCAAATTTCTCTAGTCCAAGCACGCTTAACTTCAGAGTTCTTTTTAGATGAGTTTCCGGAAAAGAAGTTACAACTTGTTGGTATGGGTATACTATCATTCCTATTAAGCCATGCGCCAGGGTCTCACACTCCTCAACATGCCCCTCTGAGTACTTGAAGACACCTTTATGATCACCATTCTACCGAGTGATGTTTGATGCTAACAAGGCACTCTCGGGTGACAATGATTAAATATAGTCTCACGGTCTAAGGAATTGGTTACTACGTTTCCAGTCATTGTAATGGTGAACTTCGTGACTTGACCGTGTTACAATTCCTGTGTTGGGTATATCCATCACTTTTATTCACCTAATTAAATGACCCCATTGTCAACTGGCGTGAAATACCACATGATCGAGAAACGTCGATCATCGATTGACCAATGAACTAGTGTCTAGAGGATCACTATGGCTCTGGTGGTTTATATATCGTACATGTATTGACGTTCCTATCAATACAGTTATAACATGATATAAAACCTATTATGAACTTAATGAAATATGTCAATAATCTACTTTATTATTTGTCTCTAAGGCATATTTCCAATAGTCTCCCACTTGCACTAGAGTACAAATAAACTAGCTGCATTTGATACAAATCATTACACCATAACACCTTTGGTGTTTTGATCATGCTTTCTCATGGAAGAGGTTTTGTCTATGGACTTTACTATATAGATCCTTATGTCTTTGTGAATTGTTAATGTCACCCAATTTGACATTCTTCTTATCATCACATGATAACCTTACAGTGTAAATGTTTTGGTGATAGTGTTGTTTTTGTTCCTTCTGTCATGACATCCGATTAATCAATCAAATGATGAAGTTTTCATTGTCATGATCATTCGGAACACACTCTGTGGGAAGACGGACTTCCCCAGCCATAATATTGCATATTTTACCTTTGAAGTAATAATATACTTTTTCTGTCAATGTAAATCTTATTAATAGTGCAATAAATGCCACTTCATTGTCTAACCATGCTCCTCTTATTCTAAGTCACTCAATGTTCTAAGAATTGCAGTGTAACTACCTCGGTGAATTACGCTCCTAGTTACAAGCCTGGATGAGCGGAAATGGTTGAAATAGTACGGTGGGGCCCAAATGCCACTCATAGGTAGACCTTTCGGCCGTCCCAACCACTTCCAAACATCAGGACAAGAACGGGCGGCGTAATCGGCAGGCGAAGGGATCAACTACATACACAAATGAGTATGTATGCAAGCCACCATACAACAGTACATCAGAGCCATTCCATCTAAAAGAAATAGAAATATTGCAATGCCATACGGCAAGATCCAAATATCCTAGATAGATATAATAGTTTAGGATAGCTCCTCATACATCAAACATCAGAGTATCAGGCGGAAGCGGCAAACAAGATCCGAGTACGGATAAGAAGCAAATCGGCATAAGATGCCCCATAAATAAACACATCCCGCCCACAGATCTCACGGATCCCCGTTCCCTGAATCTCTACACCGAATGATCGTTGTCCACATCGTCCGTCTCCTCCACCCAGTATCCATCTTGTGAGTGTACCTGTCCATCTGAATCAAATAATTTATCGTGTGAGACCCTAGGGGTACTCAACAAGTCTTTATGCCTCTAAAGGGGACACAACCTGGGGTGACGCGATTGCAGCAAAAGATAAACCCTAACAATTCTATAGATACTCGCTAACCATCCGCCTAACCAAAGATAGAAGGATGTCCGTAAATTAATAACAACAGTTATAACAGTAATATCAACAGATCCATCCTCCTCCTCGCTTACCAACGAGGAAGCGGACGAACAACCCCCATCTGTTGGCAGTTTTATTATCCATTCCATGAGTGTTGCACTATTTACTAGTTAGTTACTTAGTCAAATTAAAAGCGGTACTTTAGTTATGCTTGTCTATGATCGAGAAACTGTGCTCCAAGTCGTCCATAACCGTGGACACGGCTTTCAGAAAGTTTTACCCTGCAGGGGTGCACAAATAGCAACACACACTCGATCAACCTCGGAAAAACCAAATCAAAACCCAACGAGGCTTTCACGACAAAGCAATCACAAGATTCAGAAATATTTCAGGGGCCACCCATTAAGTATACCATAGCGAAGTTAGGTGACTTGAGACGGACTCAAGGTTTGTGGGGCGGTAAGAACGATCGGGAACCCGAAGTGTGATGGGCTTGTCGATACCACAAAACGGGTCACGATCCTAAGCAACAGTGCTCCTCGCAATCGTAAATAAAGCGGTAAAGCATGGCATAAGTAGGATAGTAAATAAAACCTCAAACTAGTTTGTGGCCCCAAGAAATAAGAATGAATCAAGCTCCGGCTCGGGGGTCCCATAAGCCTCCCGGATGTGGATAGCGCGAATATTCAAGGAACAGAATCAAGTACTCGGGGTCCCACAGGACACAAGTGAGCATGAAAAACCAAATAGCGATATTGCTCACGGTGCCACTTTCATTAGTTATCCCATACTACTCGAGTTAAGTTGTTTAGGTACCTCGTTATCCATCGACACTCACATACCCTACACATGTCGTTTCACGACTCGCATGGCTCAAACAACTCCTGTAGTAATGGCTCATGGGATGGAGGAACAAGCTTCGGTGGGGTTTAAAAGTAAAGGCTATGCAATACTTGGGATTCAGTTTAATGCAATCGCGACTCAATGATGCAAGAATAAGATAGAGGCAATAGGTACTATATGTATGCAAGCATGTGGTAGTGCTTGCCTGGCAGCTCAGTTGAAGCGAGAGAAGGATCTGGGTAGTGCTCCTGGGTTTCTTGATATATCCCCTGCTCAGTGTCTATTCGAAGAAGAACCAAACAAACAATGGCCATAATAAAAAAAGTGCACAAGCATATGAATTAAATTCGACAAGCAAACAATCATGCCATGATGAATGATGCACAATTTTCATGGCAATAAAGTAGCATGGCATGGGTGAGATGTGGAATACAAGAATAAGTCTTTTTATTGAGTTTTAATCATGTTTTATACTCAATTAAGTTGCTGTTTACATTATATTTATATGATGCATGCTGCAAAACAGAACATGGAATGCATAAACAGAAAGGTCTCGTCGAGATGATCATTTTAGACATATCATTTGTTAAATTTGGAGTTATAAATCAAAAGTTATTAATTAATTAAGGCAAAGGGCATTTTATTGTAATTTTATTCAACTCGAAATTTAAAGTGTTCAAAATATATTTTGGATGGCATATTTGAAATCCCCTCATTTTCCCGATTTGAAAACACATATTATTTGTATTATTTGGAATTGTCATTTTAAACCCATATTTAAATCAAATAGATTAAAGAGGGGTCAAAGTCAAAGGTTTGACTAGATAGAGTCAACTCTGGTTAAATTTGAAAACATGGTTGAGTTTATAATTGAAAAACATTCATATTTCATTTTATAACTTTTTCCAAATTCAAAACATTTCAAAAGATATGAATCATTTAAGTTATAAACATTTCCTAAATTTATTTGATTTCAGAAAAACTCTGGCGATTTTCCTCACTCAGGGACGTACTACCCACCATCAATGACATGTGGGGCAGAGGACAAAAGGGGGCCACGGCAGCGCTGGGCGACGTGGTGGTGACAAGTGGCGAAGGGGAGGACGGCGGGTTGATGTTCTCAAAAGGGGAGGGGCTTATTTGCAAAACCTTCTGGAGGATGCTGTCGATACTGAAGATTGAATCGAATGAATCATCTAGCTGACTCGATCTTCGGAAGACGATGGCGACGATTCCATCGAGAATTCCGGCATTCCACAAAAACAAAAGACGGAGAGGGTTCAACGAACTAAAAGTTTCCTACAGGGAGAACTCGACGAAGATCAACAGGGCGCCGGTAAAATTGACGCGAACAGGGTGGCGGTGGGGTGTGGGGGCTTAACCGGTCGGCCGACTCTCTCTGATCCTACGAACACCTGCGCGCAAGGCGGAAATTGGCGACGAGGCGAGCTACTGGCTAGCAGGGAGGGCAAAGGAAGGAGGGGAATCAGAGTGGGGCCTCACCGGAAGGTCGTGATCGTGCTCGACGCGGTCGGAGGAGGACTAGGGCAGCCGGAATCGACCATGCACGTCGGTGGCCGAAGCTATTGTTGAGGACGATTCCATCGCGTGCGAAGACTCCCAGCTCGATTCCTTTCGCCAGGGCAAAGAGGAGGACCTGACGGAGACGGGGCCGTGATCATCTCGGCTTGAGGGCGACCATGGAAGCAGGGCATCGGTGAGGTCATGCTCGGTTTCCTCTCTGGTCTGGAGAACTCGAAGAGAAGAGAGGGAGGCAGATAGCAAGGAACCGGCGGCGTGGGGAAGGGATAAAGGGAGAAGCTAGGGTTCCAAGGCTCGATCTGGGGATGGATAAGAAGGGCAGGTGGTGACGCGGCTGACGGGAGGCAACGGCCACCTGCTTCCTTCCGTGAGTTGCAGAGAGGGGGGAGGCCGATGGAGGAAGAGAAACAGAAGACGGCGTCGCGGTGAAGGGGTACTGGGCCATGAAGAGGGAGAGAAGGATCCCGAGTGGGCCTTGCTGCTGCTAGATGCCGCCTGGGCTAGGTGGCTGCTGCTCTCTCTTGGGCTGCGGCCCAGAAGGTTCTTAGCTTTCCTTTTTATTTATTTTCTATTTCTTTTTGTTAGTTCAATTGTTTTGTTTTATGCTTATATTTAGCCAGTTTTTAATAAAGCAACTTATTCAAACTATTTTGAATCTTTGCAGGGATTTTTGAACAAAGGTGTCTAGGCAACAAAATAGACTAGAGGGAAAATAGCATATGGGAAAGAGAGGATGCCCACATACACGATGGGTATGTGTCAATTTGGGCACTTTACTAGATTAGAGGATGTAGGGGTTTAGAAAAAGAATAAAAGCATTTGATAAAATATGGAACCCTAGCAATGGGTTCCCACATTATAGAATAAAAATAGAGATACCAAAAAGGGAGAGGGATGTATGGGTGATGGTGGGGTAGGTGATTAGGGAGGATCTTAGATAGGGGATAAGAGAGAGAGGGTGATGGCTTAGGGTTTAAGATGCTTGCATGCTCCAAACTAGATCAAGCCAAAAGGAGGGAGAGAGAGATGGGAGATGTTCCACTCAAGAATTCAAATAAAATCCAAATGACTAGAATGTGGTGGTTCTTGCATGGGCCATGCATAAACAGTAAATGCCTCCTCTAGTAGTGAAAACCACTAGATTATCTCATGGCATTTGTATAAGCAGGCTTCCCAAATTTTGGAATAAGGCCCAACAAAAGAAAAGAGAGCTTGTTAACCACATGGATTAAATAAAAGATCATGCATGAATATATGGTGGCCAAGCTTGTGTGTAGGTGCCACTAGCCAACATGAACCCCAATGGTATTCCTACATGAGCTTATATTCATATTTAACCCATATGAAAGTTTGACAAGGGGTTCCACTCACATAGCATGCAAAGGTGGCCATGTGGCTCTCATATACCAATAATGTGAAAACAACATGGTGCATATATGGGAGCATGTGGAATTGTAAGTGGAGCCATCCAAACTCACATGAGCTAGAGGTAAAACCCAATAAAGTGCAAAGCTCATTTTTAGTTGGATGGTGGAATTATAAGGTGGTGACAAGAAAGGGTAGTGGAGTGCAATAAAAGATATGCCCCCAACTCAACTTGGGCATTAAACAATATATCAAGAACCAAATACAATATCAAGAGGCAAATACAATTAATAATGCATATGAGATAAGAACCAAAACAAAAAGGGTTTTATATGATGCTCAAATGCAAGGTGGCATGATGACATGAGCATGATATAATTATGATGCAACAGTTATATATAGGAAGTAGCATTTATATAGACTAGGCTAGTAGCATTGCAATTGTTAGACAATTGGGATGCTACATGCAGTCATCTAGGTTGGGTGGAACTTCCTAGCATAACCTTTTTACGATCAAGTTCACCATCCTTTACAGATCAGATGTATACCTTCAGTTCTCTCTAGACACTGAAGACTATACTTATCTTCTTGTTCAGTGATTCACTCATATATCACTTCGGAACCTATTCTTCTAATTAAGAACTTGGGTCATTTTATCTCAAGTATACAACATGGTTTTATGAGATTGAACATATGACTGAGGCATTGTAGATGTTACACATCTCTTCCTTCTTTTTAACCATCATTGTACCGAGACTATCTCAATGTTTCTCCTAGTCACATAGGCAAGAGCTTACTTCTTGACTTGTTCCATTCTGAACATATTTTAGAATCCAATCCAGGAAAACATTCTGACTTAATGCTATTAAACATATTAATCTATCCTGATAGATCTCAATGTTTAATACATGTTCAACTTCATCCACATAATATTCACTAATATTTCATTCACATATGAGAATGTTTCATCAAGTTCCCATTAAAATATGTCAGTCACATATAAGAGATTAGGAAAGCTAGCTCCCACTCAGTTTATTGTAAATGCAAGTCTTCTCAATATTACGGGTACAATCCCAAAATCCTTTGATCATTCATCAGATTGAGAATTCTAGCTACAAGATTCCATTTGTCCGATTTAAGCATCGCTACACATTAAAGTCAACCAATTGAATTTGTTCAAGACATTCTTGACACAAATCGAGCTTTATGTCTTACTTTAAGTTTCATTTCTTCCTTGTGACTCATTCAGAGAGACTATGAACATGGGCACGGATACTTTTGACCTTGCCTCATGATCATACACTTATGGTGTTTGTTTCCATGAATCATTGATGATTCTTTATACAATAAGTAATTGTTTGTTATTCTAATTTATCTTCTCTAAATACTAATGCTAACACGATAAGATATTACTTTAGACCATATGATATCTAATATAGTATGATTACAATTCTTAATACATGTCAACACATTGAAATATTCTTAGCATTGTAATTTGTGGAACACTTTTCACAAGTCTTATATGCCTAAATCACAACTCAAATACTTGTCGTTTTGATCAAATCACAAAGACACGTATTATTGTTAATTCAATATCTTCTTCACTCTGTAATTCTTTATTCATAGCAAATAGTTTCATACTTGTGTCTCATTCAGCGAATACATTTATTTCCTTAGATTCACAATGAATTTTTATGAAATAATGATATCCACCACTTGTTGAACAATACAACATATCATCATGTATGATATCCAATTATTCAACACACACTCTGTTTTACCAGAGCTTGGAGTTTTAGTTATTTTGCCTAATAGGGGCATGGTTTGTATGTGTCAAAAGATCAAGTATCTTTAAGACATTGGTTTCATCACTTATGAATCCTTTCATATGTACCATTATGACTTGACACAATAGTGTCATTCAAAGTGATGTCATTATTAAGTTTGAATATCTGTTGGCATTTTCACAATCTTATAAACATTTAAATTTCTATAATCAAGATCAAAACATGAATAACCCATTCATAATAAAAACCATGACCATAAAAGATATTACTCGTAGGAATAAAACAACTGATTTGTATCATTTATATGAATAACTGTCTTACAAATTCAAGAATCACACTAATCTAGTTCACTCTTATCGATTAAAAATTTATTCAAATATTCTAATACAAATGATAACTTCAGAAGGAGAGCGTAGTTGGCATCTTGTTTGCCATCAACACGCGTTGTCACACCCACTCCTTCAATCACTTCTCGAACAGTGGGTCCTATTTTAATAAAACAATACAAGTATCAAATACTTCGTAAACTGCTATAAGTGTTTGAAAATTAAACATTTATAACTTTGTATATCAAGTATACCTTCCTATTTATGACAACTCCTGGAGCAGACACTACTTTCCGGGTTCTCATATGAACCATGAACTCAAGGAAGGAAAACTCTTCCCCTTCTAGGAGGTAATTCAATACGACATCTTTGTAGCTGTGGGGTAGCGAGTGAAACACCACATCTATCGCAAATTTGTCGCTTACCCAGTATTCCATGATGTCCACAAGGTGCTCATGAATTCTTTCCATGATATCCAAGTGATCTTCTAGGCTAGTCTTTTCCCTCATCTTCGTTGAGAGAAAATAATCCATGTACTCAAATGCCATGATTCTGACTTGAGATGGAAATATCATCTTAAGTCCTTCGGCCAAACTGAAGGCCTCAATCTCATGGAACAGTGCTCACGGGAAAATCTCCTAGTGGTTCTCGCAGCACATAGAATAGATTGTGGGAGACAAGGAGGCTCCTCAGGCGTTGGTACCAGTCTATGAAGTTGGACCCATCTACTTTGAGTTTCTCACTCTTCATAAATCCCTCAAAACTAAACAAAGACTTGGGTTTTGACATGATATATGAAATTTTTGCAAAGACATTTAGACTAAGTTCATAATATGAGTTCAAATTATAATCACATTATATTAGATGAGATCCTACTAAAACAAACATCCCTAAAGATGTTTTAGTGATTACATGATCCCAATTCACTATGTCACCCCCGATATTCATGGCCGGCAACATAGCTGCAAAGGTAGGCATTCTCTAATGTCAATCACATCATTCAAGTGACTCATGCTCGACCTTTCGGTCTCTTGTGTTCCGAGGCCATGTCTATACATGCTAGGCTCTCCAACTCTAACTTGTGTGTATTGTAGTGCAACATGGCTTACACCCACTATATGTGAACGCGGATATGTCTGACACCCGATCATCATGGCATGCCTCACAACGGAGAACTTTCTTAGTGGTGCACACACAAGGGGAACATAATCATTGGAATTATGTTAAGTGATCATCCTATTAAACCGTCGAGTATCTAATACTAGCACAAACAAGATGCACACAATAAACATCAAGTGTAAATAAGTGTAACATGACATGGTCATAGATTGTCGCGCCATGATCTCCACTGTGCACTCCCATGTGTGGCGCCAAGCCTTTGATGCCATCATCCTATTAATGTAACTTAGCAACATGAAAGTAAAGTACTTTACCTTTTACTTTGACCATATCATATCACAAGCCCCTGCAAAATAAAGTTAGACGCCTCTACTTTATCTTTTGAATATTTTACATGACTGCTAGGACTTTCGCACAAGAACCTTTTCTTACCTACGAAAATGAAACACAATGTTGATTGAATAATTGTCTCTATACACCCCTTTCGGGGCCCTCTATTGTAAATGGTTTACCAACTACTACGAGAGAAACTGACACCCTCAAGCCACTTATACGGTGCAAGCCATATGTCAAGCATGGACCAGTCTCGCGAATAAATGCGTAATATCGGTTGGGGGCCGCTTCAATCAAGCAGTGCTCGTTATATGAAAGTACATGTGAGAGGGTAAAAATTATATGATCAACGCCCACACAATCAACATGTGTTCTACTCGTACCAGCATATCTACGCATAGATCGGATCTGATACCATTGTTGGGGTTTTGTGCCAGAAAACAATAATTTTTCCTACGTAAACAACCCTAATGCTAGGATCTATCTATTAGTAATGCGGTAACGGGAGGGGATTCATTATTCATACCTTTGAAGACCTAACATGGTTAACATTCCACATGGAACATGGATGATGTAGTCGTACCGACGTCGACCTCAAGGTCGTGGATGATTCCACAAGCTCTATCGGAGATTTGTCCCACGAAGGAAACTAGGGTCCAACGATCCTTTGGTTCGAGAGGGGGCTGAACACGCAGTTCCAAGGATTCTCGGCGATGGTGCCAGCGGAGAAGCAAGCACATGACAAAGAGGTGATGTAGGGTTTTTACCCAGGTTCCGGACCCTCATGAGGAGGTAAAGCCCCTACTCCTGCTTTGTTGTATTGCTCGCTTGCTTCATGAGGGTACAAAATTTTGTTGCAAGTCTAGGGTTTTTAGATCGCTGAGGATTGACCTGTTCTAAGGTAGGAGAAGGGCTCCTTATATAGGGCGGCGACGGGCCTCTTCCTCCAAATATTAGGTGGGAAGGGATACCACATTCCCGCCCGGGAGGTTTCGACGTGCCTTGTCTTCTTGTGGCCGACGACCAGCTGTAGCGCTAGCGCAGTGGACGGTCGTCCCGCTATCCCGCTTCTCTATCCTGGCCTCTTTGCACAAAAGTGGCATGTCAGGAGCTACCATATCCTAGCGTCACCCCCTTCCACCCTTGCATAAATAAGAGCAAGCAGCGCCTAGATTTCCTGAGGCAGACCAGTCTCCGCATGGACTGCCCGTTGGTACATCGTCTAGCGTGATGTGCCCCGGATCACAGATGTACCCCCTCGCAAGGCCTTGGATTGCGGGTCTTCGGCTCGTGATGAGGTCGACCTTGGTGCCTTCTAGCACTCCATGTACTTCTTTTGCCTCCCTGAGGGTCGCGCTCCTCGTGAGCCCCGTAGGGAGCGCATCTGGTGGGCCCGGTGCCTTGGTGGGACGAGGTATCCCTAGTGCCATTAGTCTGACAGTAGCTCCCGGTCGCTTGTCTTGCACGCATTCGACGAAGGGGTGCGGAAGTCAATGGACCAACTGACGCCGGGCCCATGAGCGGTCACGTCTGCACACGGTTCCCTGATGACGCCACCCGTGGCTTCCACGTTCCCATGCAGAACATGGTGTCCGTTCGATGTGGGAACCGCCTCTTCCGTCCACTGGGCTCGGGACCCGTGCCGTCCATAAAACCCTGAACTCGAGAAGGCATGTCTCACTTCATCTTTTCCACGGCCGACCTTCCTGTGCCCTTTCTCGACATCTTTCATCCTAACTAGGTAGCCTCCGAGATGGGCCCCAAGAGAGCTTGTGCTCCTCCCGCCATGTCGAGCTTCCCCATGCTGAATGCGGGGACCTTGCCTCGGGCCACAGTCCTCAACATGGAGGGACTGGAGAAGGTCTAGAAGTTGTTGCCCGCCGATTCGAACGAGTGGGGCGCCTCTTGGGGTCTGGTGTGCCGGAGTCAAGGGAGACGGGTGGCACGCCACTGCCTCCATAGTCTTCACTCACTCCATCACTGCTGGTATCACCCCCTTTCTCCCCTTCCTCCTCGCCGTCTTGGAGCATTACTACATCCAGCTGCTCCAACTTCACCCATGGAGCGTGGTGCTCCTTGCCGCCTTCACATTCTGGTGCGAGAATTTCGTCAGAGTAGTGCCCTCTATGACGTTTTTTGACACTTCTATCGCCTTCTCGTCCTCTCGCCGGAGGATACCCTCGGAGGCATCAGATTATTCACCGAATAAGAGGGGGATTTCGTGCCCATCTCCATCCTTGGAGTGGCATCGGAGTTCCGCCACGACTGGGTGCTAGTAGATGCCGGTCGGGCATGGCTGCAACTTCGAGTCCCAGTGAGGGCGACTGTGGAGAACACCAGATGGGCTTGCGAGGCGCCTGCCTGCATGGGCCCCGGCCGTTCGCGAGGTGTGTGGTGCACCTGAGAAGCCAGGGCCTAACCGGTGAGAAGGTGGTGCTAAAGTACATGAGGCAATAGATTTCTCCCCTCTAGGAGCACCGGCGGCCCCTTTGGACTATGGTGCTCGGCCGGTATGCGACCAGACTCTCGGAAGGGATCTATGCTGAGGACATGGTTGCCGCCCTATTGCGCCTTATCCTGGGCGCAGAGCTCATGGTGGAGCTTCCTCCCGACGCATGCCCCTTGTATCTGGAGGGCGATGTGCATGCTGCTTTTGCCGGACTCCCCACCTTCGATGCTCGGGGCGAGTGCTCCTTAGTCAAGCTGGATGATGAGGATGTGGAGCCCGATGGTGGTCCTAGGTCCTCCCGACCTGTTCGGTGCGGGAAGATGATCAATAGTGTGTCGTCTTTTGAAGATGACGCCGCGGATCGGGTAGACCACATGGCTGCCTCGGGAGTGGGGGCTGCTACCGCCCCGCTCTCAGCGCGCACGGCTAGGAAACGCCCAAGACCCGATGAGGGCCATGCCTTACTTCCTCCTGGAATGCGGAGGGCCAACTGGTCCCTGGTGCGGGCGGCCGTCAAGGGGTGAGAAGGCTTCGCGAGGCCTTCCTTGATCCCTTTTTTCTGTCCTTTCCTGCCTCCTCAGTATGTCGTACTGGTGCAGGTGCAAGGAGAAGAGGATGAAGAAGACGCCGAAGTCGGGCTCCAGAGGAGCTCCAAGGCGCTCTAGGGGTGGCTCATGCTCTCTGTCGGCCCGGAAGCGTCTCTCTCCTGGTATCGTTGAGGTCCAAGGATCACCGGCGCATGAAGGCCCCGACCCTAAGGTGGGGGATCACTCTCTTGAAGAGGGCCGGGCCGATCCCATAGCGGCCTTAATGAGTGGTGAAGCTCTGCTGTTCGAGGATCCCGTGGATGCACAACACGCGTCTCCATCTCCTGCCCGCGATGATCGAAGGGACCCTCCGGAGGGGAGCCCTGAGCTTCCAAGGGCGTGGGCTCAGGCAAGCTTGCTCTGCTGTCCTCTGCAGATATCTCCCTCGGTAGATCGGGATGCCTTCATGGTGTGGTGGTGACCGCTCATGCCGGCCTCGACAAGTTCCTCGCGGACATCACAGCGGAAGAACACCAGCTTGTAGGTGTGTGGCGCCGATTGCTCCTGGAATGGACTTCCTTTGACAAGGCCCGGAAGCGGTGGGAGGATCGTGGCAAGGCGACCACAGACCTGAAGAGGCACAGACTTCAGAGCTTGCCCGGGGCCTAACCCTGGTCTCTAGAGGGGCTGCCCCCTCCTCCATGGACCTGAGCTGCGTGGTAGGTGACCTCTCCATGCTCAATCACACACTTGCCTTCTCTGAGCGGGAGGCCGAGGAGGATCGTCAGAGGGTCGCCCAGAGGGAGGCAGCTAGGATCTGCGAGGATGAGGCCCAACTGGAGAGGAGCTGCCTAGAAGCGTTGGATGCGAGCTGGAGACGACTCGCTGGAGGACCGAAGAGCTCTTGCTCGACGTGGACCATCGTAATACCACAATTGACGATCGCCTTTGCCACTGCTATGTGAAGCTGGCTGAAGAGCGGAAGCAGCTGCGGGAAGCCAATGACGTGGAGCTCTCGCGGCTTCACTGGGACCTTCGAGATGAGTGACAAATGAAGGAAATACCCAGGAGGCCCGCTTCACTAAGAAGAAGCTCGCGCTGGAGGCCTCTCAACACAGGATGGAGGAGCACCTGACGGAGGCCATCGTTGAACTGGACGTCTTGAAGGGGTTACAGGCGGCCCACAAGGAGCTCTAGAAGCACTGGGATGTACACGACGAACTGGAGGAGGACCTTCAGGTGCTGGAAAAGGAGAGGTGCAACATGTACTAGGCGCTTGCCAAGCATGTGACCGCTACTCTCCGGGACTTCAAAGTGACTAAGTTCTACTCCATGCCCTTGCTGATGTCGATGAGGAGGATGCCTTCCTAGAACTCTTGTCTCGGATTATGACGACATTGGAGGGGAGAGACGCGCTCTACCAGGAGTACCACCTAGATGAGTGCCGAAGGATGATGCGGACCATCATGACCCAGGTCTTCTCCGCCCTTTACCTGCATGATGCCAACTTCCCCTGGAAGGTGCTTCTATAGAAGGTGGAGCATCCCAAGGGGACTCCGCCGAGTGATATCATCCGCTTCCAGCAGCTTGTGGAGGAGCGCATGGATGACTTCCTGTTGTTGTTCCATGCAGAAGGTGCTTCTGTAGAAGGTGGAGCATCCCAAGGCTGACGCGACTCTAGAGGGTGAGAACGGTGCTTCCCATGGAGGCTCCTTCCATGCTGATGAGAGCAACGAGCATTCTCTCAAAGTTAGTGCTTCGGAGCCGTTGGCCTGAGAGGCCCTTTCAGCTGTAACCCGCTTTTGGTGAACCTTGACACGTTGGCCATGTATGGACCTGGAGTATTCTATGTGTCCTTCTTGCGTGTACTCTCTTACGCTTCCTTCAAGGATTTTGCCATTCCCTTAATCCTCTATAAGAGAAGACCGTGCCGACCTACAACATTACTATGCAGTAGAGCTGAGCGTCAAGAACCATAGGCGTGGTAACTTACTGCCGTCGTCGGGTGGTAAGTTCAAAGCTCGAAGGTTTCTAGTCCCGCAAATTCCCGGATGCTGGAGAGGTAATGCCTCGCGAGCTGCCCCGTAAGACTCTCAAGGAGAAGACCGTAGGGCAACTGCTGACATGGTTATACCCTATGGGTACGTGATCTCAGCATACCTGGTCCAGCCCAAGAGAGGCTCACGGCGGATGTACGCCGGCCCATGAAGACTTTCGTGTGGCCCAGGCCCATGACTCCTTCGGATCCTTGGAGAGCAAGACTAGAGTAGATAGGAAATTCAAAGGGGTAAAACCCTAGAACCTGTAACCGACTAGGTCTACGCCCGGGACCTGCCTAAGTCTATATAAAGGCCAGGAGGGCATGACCTAGATCTCTCGACTCATACTTTCGCATACACACCTCCACGCCAGATTGCATCTGCGCACCCTGTAACCCTCGGTTCCGCCGTAATCAAAGAGCAGACAAGTAGGAGTAGGGTTTTCCCTCCGGGGGCCTGAACCTGGGTAAACCTTGTGTCCCCGTGTTTCTTGTTTGCTAACCGTTCCACGATCTCCAGCATCCCCATATTCTCCAAAACCTAAGTCCATAACAATAGGCATTGATGAGATGAAACTTCGTCAATTGGTGCCGTCTGTGGGAACTGGGGGCGCTGATTGTGCGATCGTGACGGTCCCAACCCGATCGATCTACAACTCTGCAGCAACGGAGAGTCACCTCCTCTTCGGCGCTTTCGACTTCACCGCCCACTCGCCGGCCACCATGAAGGACTTCGAGCCCGTAGGCGACGGACTCGAAATCCTGTTCGGGAGCTTCTGCTTCCAGGTGGGGCAAACTGGCACCCTCCGCCTCCCTGAGCGGGTGCCCCTACCATCAATCAGGCCCGCTTCATGGACCCCACACCCCGTGCTACGCACAACATCATCAACAGATGATTCCTACGACAGCAGCAGCTGCAACTCCGATCTGTGCGATCCGCCATCGGATGCAGGGACCTACGGTTCCGGATCTGAAAGTTGCGGCAGCAGCGGACCAATCTGCGAGCGCTACCAATGCGCCGCAGTCATCCAAAGCGACGTGGATCAGCAAACGCCTAACCCGCCGCCTAACCCGCCAGAACGAAACGGCGGGAACAGAAGAAGCCAGTCCCCCCCACCCGAAGGGGAAAACAACGGCGGCCATGTCATCCGCCTTAGCAAAGAAGGATGGACCCAGGTCCGCGAAGCCGTGGCAGGCAACATAGTACTGCCTGCGGACGCCTCGCGGGATATGCTGATGGCCTACCACCTGCTCCTGATCGAGGAACACAAGAAGCAGGTCAAGATGCAGGAGGTGCTTGACAAACGCAAGCAAGCAGCCTCAGAGTCCAGCGAGCGACGAGCCGCGCTCTCCGCCATGGGCATCGGCTCTAGCTCGAACGCCAACCCAGGCAACAAGCACCGCTCTCGGATGGAGAACATGGATCCCCGGGAACGCCGCGAATTGACGCAAACTCTCCACACATCCTTCATGGAGATGGACGCTGACGGCAACGTCATCCCAAAAACGCCGCAGGCTGCGATCATGGCAGCCACTACGTACCTCGCGGCCCACCCACCACCGAAGGGGGACCCGAAGAGAGCTATGCACAAGTCCGCACTCACCGGACTCGGACTCGTCGGAGCTGCGCTCCACCATGAAGCTCCCGCGGAGCCAAAGAAGAAGGCTCCGGTTCGTTTCGACCGCAGCCCTACCCCTTCATCAGGAAGAAGAAGAACATGACCTTCCTCAAAGGAAGAAGAGTTCGCGCCGCCGCGACCGCGACTACGACGCCAGAGATGCGCTCACACAGCGCAAAATCGACAAGGCGCACGCCAAGCGCGCATGCTCGTCTGAATCCGAGATGGACGAAGACGAAGGAGAACTCTGCGGAGCCCGATGCTTCAGCAGATCTGTCCGGCGAACACGGATGCCGCGCAACTTCAAGCTTCCTTCGGATACTCCGAAGTTCGACGGCACTCAGGACCCAAAAGCTTGGCTCAGCGACCACTTATCATCCGTCAAACTGCACGGTGGAAACAAAGAGACTACCATGCAATGCCTTGAGCTGCGGTAGCGTAGCGGATCGCTCGGCCTATCTCCAGGGTCCATCCGAAGCTGGGATGAGCTAGCTTACAGCTTCATCGGAAACGTCAAAGGCACCAGCAAGAGGCCCGCCTCAATCGAAGAGTTGCGAGCCTGCACTCAACGAACGGGCGAATCCATTCGCTCGTATATACTACGCTGGTCCAACACAAAGAACTCCACAACCCACATCTCCGAAGAGAGGGCCATCGACGCCTTCAGGGACGGCGTCAAGCGCCAAGACTTCAAGGAGGAACTTGGGCGCGTCAAGCCCAAAACACTCGACCACCTCATGGACATCGCTAACAGGTGGGCTGACGGAGAAGATTCCATTCACCGAGCACAATCGGAAGAAGAAGACAACTACGGTCGGCGGCGAGAACGCCGTAGCAAGAGAAGATCGCGCGTCTACGACGATCGCGACGTACCCGACATGGTCGCGGCTAGCTACGCCGATCGCCGCAACGACGCCAACCGCAGCAATGGAGGATATCGCGGAGGAAACTTCGCGGCGAGGGGCGCCAGCGCGTCGTGTAACGCGCGCGACGCGATAATGGACCCTCGACAAAAGCTTTGGTCCATGCACCATCCACTTCTACATCGACAAGCGGGATGGCAAAAATAAAGCCAGCCACATGCTCAAGGACTGCGCGAGTTCCGAGCTCAGCGAAAGCATGGTGCGAGATGAGGCAAGCCCCAATCCTGCGTTGAGCGCGCACCTGCGCCAAGTGAAATAGCGCATGGAGCTCCTCCACCGCCACCTATCGGAGGCCCGAACCAACCAGTCGCACCAGCACAGAACAACGCTGGGAACGGGTAACCCCCCGCCGAAAGAAGCACTGATGATCCAGAAGGGGCGCCCCACAAATAGGATGCAGAAGAAAATCACCCGACAAATCAACCTGGCCGTGGCAACTCCACCCGCCATCCCTGAGTACCTCAGCGGATCGGTGTCCTGCATCACATTCACTCGTTCGGATCACCCTTGCCAGATCCCTCGCCCAGGTCATGCTGCCCTGGTGCTGGAGGCGCAGATCGGAGGTTTCAAGATGAGTCGCGTCTTCATGGACGGTGGCAGCGGCATCAACCTGATATTCGCAAGCACTCTAGCAGCAATGCGGATCCTTGATGCAGCACAGGCGATCGAACCACAGCATTCCACGGCATCGTTCCAGGGAAGGGCATATTCCCCCTGGGCAAAATATGGCTCGACGTCATCTTCGGCAAGCCGGACAACTTCCGACTGGAGCGACTCGAATTTGAAGTGGTGGACTAGCCATCACAGTACCACGCCATCCTCGGGCGTGTAGCATTCGCAAGGTTCTTGGCTGTCCCACAGTACGCATACCTACTACTCAAGATGCCAGGGCCGAAAGGCGTCATCACAATCCACGGGATCTTCACCCGATCGGACCAATGCGATAGGGATTTCAACAGAATCTCCCAGTCATTCGGCATGCAGGAGGAGCTCCTAAGACTCCGCGAAGTGACAGACAATGGGGCACCCCCAGTCGCACGACAAAACGTGCCCGACATGTCTTTCGACTCCACCGTCAACACAAAGAAGGTGCAGGTCCATCCGACGGATGCCTCCAAGACGGCGCTGATCGCCAATGACCTCAGCCCCGCATAGGAAGGCGCGCTCGTCGAATTCCTCCGTGAGCGCTGGGAAATCTTCGCCTGGTGTCCTGCGGACATGCCAGGAGTTCCCAGGGAATTCGCCGAGCACGCACTCAACGTCTTTCCAGACACCAAGCCCGTCAAGCAGTCCATCCGGAGACTGTCCGAGCCACGAGCCGAAGCTATCAGCAAGGAAATCAACAGACTACTCGCTGCAGACTTCATCAGGGAAATGAAGGAAAGCGAGTGTCTTGCAAATACAGTGATGGTCCCAAATAAGGACACGGACATCCTGCGGATGTGCGTGGATTTCACGTCACTAAACAAGCATTGCCCAAAGGACCACTTCCCCCTTCCTCGGATCGATCAGATCATCGATTCGACTGCAGGTTGCGAGAAACTCTCCTTCCTCGACGCCTACTCAGGCTATAACCAGATTCGACTCAAGGTCGAAGATCAGGAGAAAACGGCGTTTATCACATCGTTCGGAGTATTCTGCTACAACAAAATGCCCTTCGGGCTAAAGAACGCAGGTGCCACGTACCAGCGATGTATGCAGGCCTGCCTCAAGGACCAGATCGGTCGCAACGTTCAAGTCTATGTTGACGACATAGTCATAAAAACCAGGGAGGCAAGGACACTTATCGACGATCTCCGCGAGACATTCGACAACCTTGATCGCTACAGGATCAAGCTCAACCCCGAAAAGTGCACCTTCGGCGTTCCATCGGGTCATCTGCTTGGGTACTTCATCTCTCAGCGAGGGATCGAGGCGAACCCGAAGAAAATCAGAGCCATCATGGCGATGGAGAAGCCAAAAAACCTCAAAGGCGTCCAGCATCTCGCAGGACGAATAGCGGCGTTAAGCAGATTCATCAGTCGCATGGGCGAGAAGGCCCTACCATTATACCAGCTGCTACGCAAAGCAGATAAATTCGAGTGGACGCCCGAAGCCAACGATGCATTCGAAAGCCTCAAGCGGCTTCTCTCCACCTCGCCCGTCTTGGTCACGCCAAAGGAGCGCGAGCCTCTGCTGTTGTACATAGCAGCCACACACGAGGTGGTCAGCACCGTGCTAGTGGTCGAACGACCCGAAGAAGGCAAGACCCACGGGGTCCAGCGCCTAATCTACTACCTGAACGAGGTACTGACACCAACAAAGAAGAGGTACCCTCACTACCAGAAGCTCGCCTACGGCGTGTTCATGACGGATCGACAGCTGAGCCATTACTTCCAGGAGCACCAGGTGATGGTGGATGCGAGGCCCCACGAACAGCATCTGAATAACCACGAGGCCACGGGATGCGTGGCCACTGGGGCATCGAGCTGTCACCTCTCGACATAATCTGAGCGACTCACAATCAAATCTCAAGTCCTCCGGACTTCCTCGTGATGGATGGAGCTGAAGCTGCGGACACCCGGACATGTCATGTCGTGGACAATGCACTTGACGGCTCCAAGCGCGCTGGAGGCGGGAGTCCTCTTGACCTCCCAGGCGACCAGATGAAGTACGTCCTTTGGATGAAATTCCGAGCCTCCAACAACGAGGCCGAATACGAAGCCCTCATCCACGACATGAGGATGGTAAAGATTTGCGGCTCAACACGCCTGGTCATCTACGGTGACTCCAACCTCGTCGTCTAGCAGACGATGAACAAGTGTGACACACACGCCGAAAACATGATCGCGTACCGCGCGCTCTACAACACGCTCGAAGGAGAATTCGACGGCTACGAGCTTCGGCACGTCGGAAGAGAAAGCAACGAGGAAGCCGACAGACTCGCCAACATCGGCTCCACCTGCGCAAAGGTGCCACCGGGTGTGTTCCTCGAACAGATCTGCGTGCCATCCATCAAGTGAAAATTCCCCAAGGGATCACCCGAAGAAGCAGAACACTCGGGGTCTACGCCGCCTGAAGGACATGAAGGACCCAAGAAACTGGACACAGAGGTCGCCATGGTCAACCTGATGCAGGTCATGGCAGTCGAAGAAACTTGGACGTGACCGTACCTCAAGTTCTTGATAAACGGAGAACTGCCTGACAACCCGACAGATGCCCGGCGCATATCTCGTCGGTCAAAAGCCTTCACCATTATCAATGGCGAGCTGTACAAGTGCAGTATTACGGGTGTACTACAAAGGTGCGTCACCATCGGTGACGGGAAAGACATCCTCCAAGACATCCACGAGGGAATCTGTGGCCATCACGCAGGCAGCCGCTCCCTTGTCGCCAAAGCTCTACGAGCCGGATTCTACTGGACAACGGCCATGAGCGATGCAAAGGACATCGCCCCAAGATGCAACGAGTGCCAACGGTTCGCCGACAAACCGCACGCACCCGGGTCAGAACTCAGACCCATACCTATAGCCTGGCCCTTTGCTCAATGGGGCCTCGACATGATCGGCAAACTGCCAAAGTCATCGAAAGGGGGACACGTTTACCTCCTGGTCGCAGTTGACAAATTCACCAAGTGGGTCGAGGCCATGCCGGTCAGCAACCAAAAGGGCAAAACTGCCGTCAAGTTCTTCGAGTCCATTGTCTACAGGTTCGGCGTACCGCATAGCTTCATCACCGACAATGGATCAAACTTTATCTCCAAGGAGTTCCAGGACTTCTGCGAAGGCCTTAGGATCAACATCACGTACGCCTCAGTGGCACACCCACAAACGAACGGGCAAGTGGAAAAGGCCAACGGCCTAATCGGCGCTGGTATCAAGAAGCGCCTCATGAGTCCACTCGAACGGAAAGCTGGAGCCTGGACGAAAGAGCTACCATCCGTACTGTGGAGCTTACGGACTACGCCAAACAGCTCCACCGGCTACACGCCGTTCTTCATGGTGCCGAGCGGGCCGGCCAATCGCCACGGGCCCCTCGGGTCATTGCTTACAGTGAGCGAATCACGGCTGCACTCAAAGGCGTCGTCGACACACTCGACAAGCAAGAGACATAGCGGCGGCTCGATCGGCGGTGTACCAGTGAGTCTCGCAACTACCACGACGGCTACGCCCAAGGTCCTTCGTCGAAGGAGACCTCGTGCGACTCAATCAAGAGCGACGAAGAAATTGAGTCGCCATGGGAAGGAACCTCGTCATCACGAAGTCATCCCGGTGGCGCCTATCGCCTCAAGCACGTGGAGTGCAGGTCGCATACTCCAACCCATGGAACATCGCACACTTGCGGCGATTCTACCCATAGCTACCTACCCCTTTTACTTTCAATAAGGCTCTTCAGCCAAGGCTATTCAGCCGAACAATGTACTTCCTCCATTACGATATAAATAAAGCTAAGTGTTCCGCCCCAAAATCTTGTTCGCTACTTGCAACTTTACTTTATGCTACAAAGCGCTTTGGGCTCCCCAACCTCACGATTTCATCGACGAGGATCACACGTGTACACCTGAGTAGCTGACAACATCAGGCAAACGAAAAGGACACGTACTCAAACAAAGCATTACGTGCTCACAATAAACATAAACCTTTATAACAAAGGGCACAACATGCCCAGTCGAAATATACAAATTTTACATCTATCTCTTTTACAGGCACTACCTATTCTGAAGAATAGCTTGAGCACGCTGCTCAAACAAATCTACTACCTGTTCGTCATACTGCCTTACAGCCGCATAATGCGGACGCATATCCCACTCGCCACCATCCGGCCGAAGAGGTGGCCCGGATGCTACAACAGACAAATCTATGTCAGGCCGGTGCAGCCTCACAAGGGACAACACAGACTTCACTCCTGCGACGAGCTGTTGCCGCACCAACTCCTTGACATTGCTCACACTCCGAAACTTCGATAGAAGACCCGCAAGGCTCGTTGGCACGACATCCAAAGGAAACATGACATGAAACACCAATGCAAGCGACGTCTTCACCTGACGAAGCACCCGCAAAACCTGGTGCACACGATCCTGCACCGTCGCCAGAGCAATGGCACGGTCACGATCCATCCAGAAGAAGCCGCCAGCTTCCATGTCTTGTTGAGTCAAGCAATTGACCCGAACAACGACACACTCTTTCTCTTCCCTCGGAGCAAGGTTAGCACCTGCGACACTCGCAGAACATAAGACGAAAGGCCAGCAGGCGCATCCGAAAATCTGAGCGGCAGCCCGAAACAAAGAATAACTTACATTGAAGCTGCTCAGACAGCCGAAGAAGTTCCGCCATCAAGTACTCCTCCCTGGCCGCACCGCGATCAGCCTTGGACTTCCAAACATCGGCATGACCGCACAACCCAAGCAACTCCCTCTCAAGACTTCGTACACGGTCCCGAAGAAAAGGAGTTGCGAGGAATCATCCAAAGATGGTCGCAGCTGCGCTGCAGGCGAGGTGTCAACAGGGTCAACTCCCAAAGGAACCTAGAAGAGCAGAAAAGCAAAGGACACAAACATTCAGACAGTGGTAGAGCACAACTCAGAAGAATTCATTGAGCATATAAAGGCCACTACGTGGCACAATGATTGCGTTCCTCAAAATATTTACAGCAAAAGGCAGACTACAAACTATCCTACATCTACAACGCCTAAGACGCGGCACCCTGAGTCACCTTGGAGCCAGATTGCCTAGCCTTGGCCTCCCCTTGCTGCCGCAGCGCATACTCAGACAGAAGATCAATGAGCTTCGGCCCATATCGCTTCCAGCGAGCAGAATATGCAGCAAAGGCTACCTCGGATCCATCCGCGGTCGTCGGCATCCGGGAGGTGATCTGGGGAAGGTCCAGCTCTGCCCCAGCCGCCAAGGCCATCGCCAGCCCGACGGACGCGCCGATGCCCTTCTGCTTGCGCTTGTACGTCGCAGGCGCTTCGGCTGACAAAGCCTCCGCCAGGGCGTCAACATCATCAAGGGCCGCACCCTTGGGGACAAGCTCCTTGTAGAAGCGGCCAAGAACCTCCTTCGCCTTGCCAAGGGAGTTGATGATGGTGCTGCAGCGATCTTCGACCGCCGCAGTAGCATCATCTAGAGCACTCCCATGCTCTAGAGCGCCGCAGTCAAACTCGATGCCTGCGGCATCTGAGGAAAAAAGAAACGGAAGAAGAAAGCGACATAGAAGAAGATAAGAAAATGAAAAGAAAGGAGCAAAACTAAGGTACTCACCTGAAACAGCCTTGGTAGCAGCCATGAGTTTGCCCGCCACCTCTTTTTCACGCGCAGACACAGCCATGGCAAGCTGCTCCTCATGATGCAGAGCCTCCTGCAAGCGCTCGCCCGGCTGCCTTGGCCAGCTCCAGCTCAAGCGCTCGCCGCGTGAGTCCTCAGCCTTCTTCTCCGATTGACCAAGGCTCTTCTTGAGAGCGTCGCTCTCACAGAGAGAAGTATTATGCTCCTCTACATTCAAAACAATCAAACGTCAGAAAGCAGGACAGGAATAAAGGGAGAAGCAACCCAAAGCATACGGGTACCTTGAAGCTGTTGGAGATTGGCCTCCAGCACCAGACGCTCCTGCACCAGCCGCTTGGCTTCCTGCACAAAAGGCTGCAGGAAGAAGAACAACCATTCAGAAAAAGGACTCGGGGGCTACGCCCAACAGGAGAGAGCAGAAGAAAAAGAATCACACGAAAACACTCGGGGGCTTCCCCCGAGACTCGAAGAGCAAACTGAGAAAAGTCTTTTACACACGCTCGGGGGCTCCCCCCGTGATTAGACGACTTACATGCTCCAACGGTGATGCCGAAGGCCCGCTGGCGAAATTCTGAGGCGCAACCACCTGCACCTCCCGCAGAGGAGGATTCGGAGCGGCGCCCCCCAATGTTGCCACCGTCTGAGGATGAGGAGACGCAACCTTCGACTCCCCCATCATCTCCCGAGCACCATCGCTGGAGGAGTCGTGGGAAGAATGCCTGCATACGAAACAATTAGCACAAGTACAAAGTCAACAAGAAAAAAAGGACAGCAGTATAACAAGAAACTTACGAGTCCAGTGAGCTCAGGTCGAAGACAGGAGGAGTCCTTCGGGCTCTCTTCTCCCAGTTCTTCTCCTCCTTTTTCTCTTCCTTCTTTTCTTCCTTCTTCCGCTTCGCTGGCGGGTGCGGTGCTACAGCTCGCACAGGAATGGCAGGAATGGGAGAGGAAGAACCTCCATGCCCGTCACTGTGACGATCAAGGCACAGAGGGTTTCTGGGAGTCGGAGGAGTCGAAGCATCCGAAGACTCGCTGGAGATCCGCGATCGTTTGCGCGTGTGGTCCTCGCTCGACTCGCTGGCCTCCTTAGCTGGCGATCGTGCCGAAGGCAGTTCGGACACGGAATCCACCATGTCATTATCCGGCGCATCCGGAAATAATTCGGGCAATGGAGGTACCATGCCCGACACCTTGAAGGTCTGCAAACAAGAAGGGACTTTGTCAGCAAACAAAGGAAAATAAATACGCAGTTGACAAAAAGCGCTACGCGCACGAATCTACACCTGTGGAACAGCCAACATCGAATAAAACGGCAGAGTCAGCGACTTCCCCGGGATTTTCTCTCCGGCCTTGAACTTCAGCAGCGAGCGAAGGGTCCTGTCAAGATCCCCCTCGGAGATTTTCTCAGCCGAAACCCTCGTCGGATCACGGCGCCCAGAATAAAGAAACATCGGGTGCGACCTAGCCTGGAGAGGCTGCACCCGACACTCGAGAAACATGCGGATGATGTCCACGCCATTCACTTCCTTCTCCGGAATCAACTGGAGATCCTCCACCCGACGGTAAAGGGCCTCTATCTCCGCATCCTCGCCATCCAAGATCTTGTTTTTCCAAGACCTTTTCGGCTCAATCTTTTGGGAGGGGTCAAAAGGAACAAGACCAAAATCTTGCCCAGGCACTACGGAGTCGCGGATATAAAACCATCGCCTCCGCAAGTACTAGACAGATTAAGACATGGAAAAGGAAAAGAAAAGCAGATTGGGCTAATTACATAACATATGTCGATCCGATGCTGGTGATTGTAATTTGGTTCTCGGCATAGCTATATTCCACTCATGATAAGTGTCATATCGATCTGAATGACGGAGTGGAATATGGAAAATGCTATCAACTCTATCCTCCAAATGGTGACGGTTATCTCCTGTGATTTTGAGTACACCGCGATCATATCTAGGCATATTCAAGCATCTTTGGCAATCCAGAGTTTCTCCAAGCACTACGGCGGTCTATCATCATCCATCATCTTGCACATCCTTTTGAACCCCATATACGCACAATTCTCACGGATACGAGGGAATTGCATCTTTTAAATCTCGATAGCTTTGCTTAAGGTATGAGCTATCATCGGTTCTTATCCAAGATCTCTTTATCTTTGTAACCGGGTGATCCGATCGACAATGTGAACGGTGACATCTCTTTTTCTTCTGAAGGACCAGTTAACCTATTACGTCGGTAGCATCTTCTTCAACAGAAATCCTTACTCGTAACGTTGATCTTTCAAAGAGCGTTGAGCTCAGAAAGTGTTTCGAGCATTTGTTCGTTCTCCCGCCTCTTGAACTTGGTATTCTGGGAATATCTTGTTAATCCATGGTGGTATATGTTAATAATATGCTTGCATATTCGATATCAATGGAAGGACATGGAAGATCATCTGTGTCTCTTTCTCTCGAGCTTCGTGAGCACTACCTGTGTGCAAAGTCTCAAAGTGAGAATTCTGACTTTTGAAGTCACATATCTCGACCACGTCCTTCTGCTAAATACATTACTTCAAATCTGGAATCAACAAGTCCATTGTTAATTCCATCCTCCATCTTCAACCAATCCGGAGTTGTTCCTTGTTGGCAAGTTATCATCGTCGTTCCGCTGAAGATTTCCTCAAGGCTGCTAAAGCTCTCTCAATCATTTCAAGAAGAACATGGAGTTCTTTCCACCTCCATCTCGTTAAGTAATCTCTTTAAACCCTCTCGTTCTATCATCTATGCTCAATCCACCGGAGGCCATGAAGACCTTCCAGATCTTGTATTCCTTTTGTTCAAGTGGTGCTATCTTTTTCTATATCTGGGAAATTTTGTAGTTGTCTCCGTGATCTTCCTTTATATCTTTCCGGTAGCTTGGTACTTCCGACATGACGACAACATCATCATCTTTATCTATCTATGAATCCGGCGAATCGTTTGCATCTATCCTTGTTTTCTAACAGAGTTCTATGAGTTTTGCCAACACCTTCAGTCTGTTTCGGTAGTTGGGTTGCATGATTTCTTATTCATGTGCGGAGTAATGCTTTGAGTGCGGGATGGAGTAGCTACCATAACACTACTCTTATCATTCGCTCTTGTACATTGAATTGGTGAATTAATGTGATTCACTCATTCCACGGAAGTTAGAAGTGGCCTTTATCCCTTGATATTTTTACTTCCGTCCTTGTTTTTCCGGAGTGCTCTTTCGAAGAAAGTAATCAATATCTCTTGTTGATGATCTCACCCTTTCTACACGGAGCAAAATCCTCAATTATCTGGTGGAAACAAACGCAAACCTTTTTTTTTCTATCCTCGTCTTTCTACCGATGCTCGGTATCCCCAAACAAGATTAAAGGAAACTATCTCTCCCTTTGTTTCATCAATTCTTTCTCTGTGGTAAAGCCAATTATGGTTGATGCCATCAGCCGCAAATCTATTGCGTTAGCCTTAAGGCTAAAGAAATCAATAAGTATCTCTACAATAAACTCCAGATCCGGCATATTCTTTGCTTCTCGGGATTCTACCATGATCTGGCTTCACATCCATCTCTGGAAGTTATATCTGCGCACCTAAATTGCATGATCCTTGGTCCTTACCGGCGCAACAAGAATCTAATCCGACGATGTCTAACTAAATCTTTCTGTTGTTATCAAGGGACTCTAATGTTTGAAGGCAATATTGTTTCCGAACTTCATTTCTCAAATCCGAGAGAAGATACGATGCTATTGTAATAGTGGTTCAAAACCTCTCCAATCTAGCTCCTTTCTTCCGGCGAGACAAAGATTCATCCTCTCTCGTATCGGTAAATCTTTAATCTTAATGGTGTGTCTTTCTTTATCCATGATACATCATCTTCTCCTTTTCTTTCACAAGTGGTTATATTCTTTTATCATGATTCTTGGGAAAACCCGAGCTATGCCCATCCTACCTTCTTGTCTCACGACAATCCTTCAACTATTCTAACCCGTTGTTTCTCAAGCAAAACGAAAGACTCGCAACAAGTCTAGCAAGTTTTGCAAGGTGTTGTGGTCGCATCATTCCGCTGTTCATCAACTTGGGAACGTGAGGGTCACCTTCGTTCGGACACCCGCCTCTCCTTGTGTTCTTTTCTTTTTCCTAGGAATCTCGGGGCGAGATTCTTGTTTAGTAGGGGAGAGTTGTAGCATCCCAATTGTCTAACAATTTCAATGCTACTAGCCTAGTCTATATAAATGCTACTTCTTATATATAATTGTTGCATCATAATTATATCATGCTCATGTCATCATGCCACCTTGCATTTGAGCATCATATAAAACCCTATTTGGTTTGGTTCTTCTCTCATATGTATTATTAATTGTATTTGCCTCTTGATATTGTATTTGGATATTGATATATTGTTTAAATGCCCAAGTTGAGTTGGGGGCATATCTTTTATTCAACTCCACCACCTTTCTTTCACCACCTTACAATTCCACCATCCCATTATCTATGAGCTGGCAATTATTTTTCTTTTGATGTTTAATCTAGCTCATGGGAGATAGGGTGGGTCCAATTCTACAAATCCTTTTGCTTGGCCCTTACCCCATATTTTGGAATGCATATGCATAAATGCCATGAATATTTATTTTGTTTTCACAAGATAAAACCTAGCATTAATGGTTATGCATGGGCCATGCAAATCTCTCCATCATTCCCTCCTTTGGGTTTTTCATGTATTTTTGCAAGGGTACATGGATCTTTGAGACTTAATTCATGTCGGCCCTAGTCTTTTGCTTTTGTCCTCACCTTCCTCTCTTTCCACCTCCTTCCAAGCATAGTCTTTGGTGATCATAGCTAAGCCCTACCCTAAACCCCCTCTCTCTATTTCTATCTCTAAACCCTACCCCACCATGATCTACCCCATCACACTCTCCCTCTAAACCCTCCTCTCTATCCAAAACCCTAACCCTAATCACCTAACCTCTATCACCATCTACCATACCACCCCCTCTAACCCTAACCCGAGTCATACCCCCCCTCTAGCTAACCCTAGTCCACCTCTCCCGCTCTTGGCTTCCCCTCCCTCTCCCTGCCAGCAGGCCCCACCTGACCACCTCCCATGTGTCTCCCCCTGGTCCCCCTCTCTCCCAAACCCTAGCTCTAACCCAAGCCACCCCTCCTCCCTTTTTGCATAAAGGTGACCACCTCCCTTGTGCCCCTTCCCTCTTCCCTTATCACCTCAACCACCCCAGCTCCCCACCACCTCAGATCGAGATCTGGAGGCTCCCAGGTCCTCTCCATCCTCCCTTCTTCTTCCCCCTCCCCACCATGATCACACCATGCCCCAAAGACCCTAGCCTCGGCCATATTTTCCTCTAGCCGTTCTGGAGCGCGACGAGCTGAGCCATGAGTGCCAGGACCTCCCTCTGCTTCCTCTTCGACGCCCAGGACGCGGGGCAACCGCTGTACCTCGCCGGGCAGCGCGCACTCCGTCGGCGGCCTCAGGCGCCCGGCTTCTGCCGCTGTTGCGTCTGCAGCCGCTCTGCCTCTCTGTTCCTCGCCATGCCCCGCACGTTGTAGCCCTCCTCCAGTGATGCTACCTGTAGGAAAGTTGTAGGCCGTGGATCCCTCTACCTTTTTCGTTTTTGTGGCGGCGCGTTTAGTCCGGCGTAGGCGTCGCCATCATCGCCGGAAGGTGGCCAGATCCACCGCCGTCAGAGGCGTGCCCGTCAGCACGCTGCAGCAGCCGATGACCATCTTGCGCTTAGCCCCCTAGCCTTTTTCCCGCCTGAACCCGCAGTCCGCGAAGCCCCACCAGTCAGCCTCCCGTTCCATCTTGCAGTTAGGCCCCTGAACGTTTCCCCTCTAAACCCGCGGTACCCCTGGATCGCCCACGTGTCCATGCCGATGGCAGCCTCTGTGCCCTTTTGGCCCGCTAGTCGATTCTTGTGGCTAGGTTTTCATGATGAAAAGCTCTGCGGCCATTGCGCCCACTTCTTGAGTCAGCACCATAGCCCACTTGTCAGTGACAGGGGCTAGCTCAATCTGAGTAATAAAAGTATTTCTGTGATCCGTTTTAAATTCAAATCTTTTCCAAATTATTCAAATTCAAATTCAAATTTCAAATCTGTTTAAATACAAACTAATTCCTAACTTTCAAATGGTTTGGAATTTGAATTCAAACCTTATGTGAAAACTGTTTTGTTTTTGAATGTTAATTCAAATCTTTAGTCAAATATTTTCAGAACTAATTCAAACTAGTCAAACCTTTGACTTTGACTCCATTTGACTAATTTTGACTTCAAAATAAATTTAAATTCATAATTCCAAATAATACAAATAATATATGTTTTCAAATCAGAAAAATGTGAGGAATTCAAATATGCTATCCAAAATATATTTTGAACACTTAAAATTTCAAGTTGAATAAAATTACAATAAAATGCCCTTTTCTTGATAAATTAATAACTTTTGTTCTCCAAATTTAACAAATGAGATGTCTAAAATGATCAGCTCGACGAGACCTTTCTGTTTACGCATTCCATGTTTTGAATTGCAGCATGCATCATATAAATATAAAGTCCACAACAACTAATATGAGGATAAAATGTGACCAAAACTCAATAAAATGCTTATTTCTTGTATTCCACACCTCACCCATGCCATGCTACTTTATTGCCATGCAAATTGTGCATCATTCATCATGGCATGGATGTTTGCTTGTCGCATCTTATTCATATGCTTGCGCACTTTATTTATGTTGGCCCTTGTTTGTTTGGTTCTTCTTCAAATAGACGATGAGCAGGGGATATATCAAGAAACCCAGGAGCACTACCCAGATCCTTCTCTCGCTTCAAGTGAGCTGCCAGGAAAGCACTACCACATGCTTGCATACATATAGTACCTATTGCCTCTATATTATTCTTGCATCATTGAGTCGTGATTGCATTAAACTGAATCCCAAGTATTGCATAGCCTTTACTTTTAAACCCCACCGAAGCTTGTTCCTCCATCCCATGAGCCATTACTACAGGAGTTGTTTGAGCCATGCGAGTCGTAGAACAGCATGTGTAGGGTATGTGAGAGTCTGATGGATAACGAGGTACCTAAACAACTTAACCTGAGTAGTATGGGATAACTAATGAAAGTGGCACCAGTGAGCAATATCTGCTATTTGGTTTTTCCTGCTCACTTGTGTCCCGTAGGACCCCGAGTACTTGATTCCTGTTCCTTGAATATTCGCGCTATCCACATCCGGGAGGATTATGGGACCCCCCTGAGCCAGAGCTTGATTCACTCTTATTTCTTGGGGCCACAAACTAGTTTGAGGTTTTATTTACTATCCGGTACTTATGCCATGCTTTACTGCTTTATTTACGATTGTGCGAGGAGCACCTGTACTATTTAGGGAAGCGGAGTGTTTTCGCGGTATCGACAAGCCCAGTCACATTTTCGGGTTCCCAGTCGTTTACAGCCATTGACGCAAACCTTGGGTCCGTCTCGGAGTCAGCTAACTTCGTTGCGGGTGTACTCAATGGGGTGCCCCCCTGAAATATTTATGAATCTTGTGATTGCTTTGTCGTGAAAGCCTCGTTGGGTTTTGATTTGGATTTTCCGAGGTTGATCGAGTGTGTGTTGCTATTTGTGCACCCCTGCAGGGTAAAACTTTCTGAAAGCCGTGTCCGCGGTTATGGACGACTTGGAGCACAGTTTCTCGATCATAGACAAGCATAACTAAAGTACCGCTTTTAACTTGACTAAATAACTGACTAGTAAATAGTGCAACACTCATGGAATGGATAATAAAACTGCCAACAGATGGGGGTTGTTCGTCCGCTTCCTCGTTGGTAAGAGAGGAGGAGGATGGATCGGTTAAAATTACTGTTATAACTGTTGTTATTAATTCACGGATATCCGTATATCTTTGGTTAGGCGGATGGGTAGCGAGTATCTATAGAATTGTTAGGGTTTATCTTTTGCTGCAACTGCGTCACCCCAGGTTGTGTCCCCTTTAGAGGTATAAAGACTTGTTGAGTACCCCTAGGGTCTCACACGATAAATTGTTTGATTCAGATGAACAGGTACACTCACGAGATGGATACTGGGTAGAGGAGACAGACGAAGTGGGCAATGATCATTCGGTGTAGAGATTCCGGGAACGGGGATCCGTGAGATCTGTGGGCGAGATGTGTTTATTTATGGGGCATCTTATGCCAATTTTCTTCTTATCCGTACTCGGATCTTGTTTGCCGCTTCCGCCTGATACTCTGATGTGTGATGTATGAGGAGATATCCTAAACTATTATATCTATCTAGGACATTTGAATCTTGCCGTATGGCGTTGCTATATTTCCTTTCTTTTTAGATGGAATGGCTCTGATGTAATGTTGTATGGTGGCTTGCATACATACTCACTTGTGTATGTAGTTGATCCCTTCGCCTGCCGATTACGCCGCCCGTTCTTGTCCCGATGTTTGGAAATGGTTGGGACGGCCGAAAGGTCTACCAGTGAGTGGCATTTGGGCCCCACCGTACTATTTCAACCTTTTCCGCTCATCCAGGCTTGTAACTAGGAGCGTAATTCACCGAGGTAGTTACATTAAGCATGCTACCCAACAGTTCAAGAACACGTCAGATATGGTCAAGACTCCTCTCTGACCAATGATCAACAGCGGGATGATCCACCAAGTTGCTCCAGTGAATCACAAACGACTTGCACGATTTACCCCGCACCCCACACGATTTCCGAGGCATGAGGCTCCTCTGAGGTGACCGTTGGTCGGCCTCCGGCTTTCGCCGGCGTCTCACCGGCAAAAGCTCTGCATGGATTCCTCAGGAGGTTGTTGGAATATCACCTACTCAGGTGTGTCCACGAGGGGTAAGTTTCTTGAAGGTTCTCTCGCTCTCTTGGCCGATTCTTGGTTGGTTCTTCTCAACGCCAAAGGCTCTCCTCTTGAGGGCAGATGCCTGGAAAATGGGGAGAAGATCTCTATTGGATCTGTTTTGACGTTCCCCTCTCATCTCTCTCGTGTTAATGATTCTCTGGATTCTTCATCTGGTTTTCTTGGTAGATCTCCTACCATCTCTGGAACATATGAGGACACTGGTTTTAAATGGCATGCCCTTTGCTCCTCTTTGCCGGCTGATGATCTTGAGCCTTCTAAAGGTTTTTTGATGCTTTTCCCTAGTTCAAAAAGGCTGGTTCTCCTCAACCACAATGAGGTGGTTATTGATGCTAGATACTTGATTCAAGGTGAGGTTGTGGCCTCGGGTATTTCTATTGATCTTCAAGTGAAGAGGGTTGTAGTTGGCGCACAGATTTTGCCCAGCCCTTTGGTTAATAAATTTTCCCTCAATATTGAGAAGATTGTGCCAAAAACACTGGATTTCACCGAGGACCTTCCTTTAGAGTGCACTATCAAGGATGAATCTTTGAGTCGACCTGTCCTGGATTTTTCATTAGGGCAGGATTTTGAGATGAAGATTTTTGATAAATTCAGGCATCAAGTTAATTTCCTTGGTGGCTTCAGAAAGAGACCTTTCTACCTGGTTTGTTCTTTTGGAAGAGCAAATTTTAAGTTGGATTTCCATACGGTTGGTCTTGCACTCCAAGCTTGTTTTGGTGGTCAGGCTTCTAAATTCCAAGTGAAATTTCTGCAAGATAGAACTTTTCGTTTCTCGGTTGCTTCAAGGGCAGTGGGTTTTGAAATCTACAATATTTCAAAGTTTTCATGCATGTCGTTTGTGATTCACGTCAACCTTTGGGGTAATGGGGGCCCAAATTGGATTTTTAAAGAAAAGGAATTCTACAAAGAATCTGCAGGAGATTGGAAAGTTGTCACGTACAAAAAGAAAAGTTCCAAAAAATCTCCTTCATTGAAGCCTAGCAATAAAGGTGTTTCTGTTTTCTATCGGCTCAAATTTCCGAATCCTGTTGCGGTTTCATCGCCTGCTCCTGCTGAACATAATAGGTGCGATTTCAAACCAAGCATTCAAGATAAATCCTATGCGCAGGTTCTCGTTGATGGCGGTGTAAAATCAGTAGTAACGCCGGTCGGGTCATCAGGAGGCGCCAATCGCGCGGCTTTTAAACTACATGGTCTCATTCCTTTTTTGAAATTCCCTTCCTTCCCAAAATGCTTGTGGCCCGACAATTCTTACAAGGGTTGGTTCAAGGCCTAGAAGAATCCTCATTCTCGGCCCATCGTTCACAACAGTTTTCATGAGTTCACCATTTCTTTGCAACAAACAACTGCTGTTTTCCCTGTCTCCTCAACTCCCCCGTCTGCAGAAACCCCATCCCTCCCTTGCTCGTCGCCGGTGAAGACTGTAGAAATGGCGAACATTCCGATTGATCCTGCTCCTTTCTTGCCGAATGGCTTCCAAGTTTTGCAAGTGGCTGGACAGAATCGTGTCAAAAGGGTGGTGGTGCCGCGGAGGTCGAGGACTCATGAACAGTATGCTATCGCTACCATTAATCCCCTCCCCCTGTTCCCGTCCCTTTCTTGAATATTCGTGATGTTCTGGTCGATTTCCTCAACAATGAGGCTCGTGTTCACTTTCGGGATGTCCAGGCATGTCCTTTTGGGGTTGCATATGTGCAATTTCACCATGTCAGTGACAGGTACAGGCTCATTGCGGCTAGCCCCATTCCGTTTCAAGATGTGCATGTTTCTTTTGTTAAGCATAATGAGGGGGAAAATTGGAGGAGGGCTCAATTCAACAATGAATGTTGGGTGATGCTAGTTGGTCCTCCCTTGGACCACTGGCATACTGAGGATCTGAATGCGGATTTTGCTGATATTGGGAAGGTCCTTTTATGGGAGAGTGACCAGGATCAAAAAGGAAGGATTCTTGCAAAGATACGTGTTACTGATCTGGTTGATATCCCCAAGAGTGTAAGGTTTACTATTGGCGACTTGGTGGAGTCTGAATCCTGGAATTTTTCTGTTGAAGTGTTGCAAAGTGACCTGCTTGGGGGGGGCACCTGATGAGGACCCACTTCTAGATGACAATGAGGACCCACATCCTGCACCTGTCTTTGGGCCCTAGAACGCGCCTCCTCCCCCTCCCCCACCTGCTCCTGGGGTGGTTGGGGTCAGTGGTTGGCCCCTGTGCAGGATCCTGCTCCTGAAGGTGACAATAATGAAGGTTGGGGCCCCTGGGAAGCTGCTGCTTCTCCTGTTCAAGGCCCTGTATTTTCTCCTGGTGAAGACATGCCAGTGGATAACCATAATCTTCCCCCACAGGATGTTAACAGTGGAGTTACAGGTGCCATCCTTGTTAATGATTGGGAGTCTGATGATGATGAGTCTGTAAATGCTGATCCTGTGGTTGCTGAGGGCCAGGAAGTGGTTGCTGGACCTCAAGGTGTTGGTATTGGTGAGGGCTTTCAGAACATTTTGCAGAACTATTTGGTTGATGATGATGTAAACTGATGATGAGGGGAGGGTGGAGAGCCCCATGGATACATGTGCTGTGGCTGCTGAAAATGAGGATTGGATGTTGGAGGATCAGCACCTCCTTTCCCCTAATGAAGCACATCTCCAGGTGGGAATGGTGAGAACTTTTGTGTCAATACCTGATGTGCATGCTGCAAAACAGGGTTTTTCCCAACAAGGCCTGGAGCTCTGGGAAAGTTATTTTGCTCCTCATATTCAGAAGAACTCTTCTTCAAATGGCTCTCTCATGTGTGATATTCCTGTAAGTTGGTTTAATTTTATTACACTCATGCTTTCTACTCCTAAGAAGTTTAGTTGGGTCAAGAGCTTTCTTACTTCTCCTTTATGGGAAATTATTAAAGAACCTATTGCTGAAGAGAGCTCCATTTCTTTCATCACCCCTAATGAAAGCATTTCTTAGATGGCTCCTCCTTGTCTGGGCATGGAAGCTAAGCAATATTCCTGCTCTCCCTCCACCCCTTCCAGAAAGAGAAAGGGCAAGGAGCCTCTAGTTGACACTGAGGTGAGAAGAAGCCCTAGAATTGTTGAACTGAATGGGGGTTTTAAAAGCCACTTAAACTGCTTAATTGCTGATTGCCTCGTTTGCAATGCTGTTCCACCTTGCTTGAATCCTAAAGTGGTTAAAAATATTGCTGCCTCTTTCTGCAAGGTAAAGTATGGTGACCTGGAGAAGAGGTTGCTCAAGAAAGGGAAGGCCACTGAAGTGGCAGTAAAGGCTCCTCCAAAAGGCATCATCAAAGGAACTGGCTCATCAAGCTTGAGCATTGGAGGCAAGAAGAAATCTGGGGCTGCTGGTACCTGTGGTCAGCAAGCCAAGAATAAACCCCCCACTTAAGTGTTTTAATGTATCAAACTATGTCTTTTGCTGGAGCCTTGTTGGCTCCCTGTTCTGAAGCATGCTCTAGTGGTCTTTTGATATGTTTGTTACTTAATGTTGAATCTGTCAGTGGGGTTATGATATGGATTGCATTTTGTCTATGTGGCTGTATTCTTCTCATTTGGGTGGTTACATTACTTGTATCACCTCATCATTCAACATACATCTGGTTTCTTAATGGATAACAAAAGAATTTGGAAGATTTTGAACTGGAACATCAGGGGAATTAACTCTGAAAAAATGGGTTGCTCTCAGAAATAAAATAGATGAGTCTGGCTGTGATATTATTTGCCTACAAGAAACTAAGAGGGATGATTTTGACATCTCTTATATAAGAAAATTCTGCCCCCCCAAATTTACCAATTTTGAATTTCTTCCCTCCAGGGGAGCCTCTGGGGGTTTGATCACCATTTGGAATAGTTCTCTGTTTTCTGGGCACCTTTCCTTTCACAATGAGTTCTCCATCTCCATCACCTTGACGTCTCTCTTGTCCAATGAAATCTGGATCCTCACCAATATTTATGGGCCATGCTTACCTGAAAAAAAGGCAGATTTTTTTAGATTGGTTTGGAAATATTGATATGCCTGATGATATGGATTGGATCATTGTGGGTGACTTCAATTTTTGTAGAAAGCCTTCTGATAGAAATAGATAGGGTGGGGATGTGAATGGTATGCTTCTTTTCAATGAAGCCATTAATAATTTGGGTCTCATAGAATTACCCCTTAAAGGTAGAAAGTTCACTTGAAGTAACATGCAAAAAGAACCCCTTTTGGAAAGGCTGGACTGGTTCTTTACTTCTGCTTCCTGGACTTAGAGCTTTCCTTCAACTTTTGTTGCTCCTCTTACCAAGCCTACCTATGACCATTTTCCTTATGTCATCTCCATTGGCACAATGATACCCAAAGCTCAGGTTTTCAGATTTGAAAATTATTGGATGCATCATAAGGATTTTAAAGCAATTGTTCAAAATTCCCGGAGCATTCTTGTTGGCTTTCATGATTCTGCCAAAAAAATTAATGCTAAATTCAAAAATGTAAGAAGGGGGTGGAAGCTCTGGGCAAAAAATCTGCCCTGCCTGAAATCACAAATCTGCAATGTTAATGCCACCATTGATCTACTAGATGCTATGGAGGAAATGAGAACTCTTACTATCCTAGAATGGAATCTCAGAGATATCCTGAAGAATCTTATAATTTCTCTTTTACAAGATCAAAATGCTTATTGGAAACAAAGGGGAAAAATTAAATGGGTCAAGCTGGGTGATGAGAACACAAAATTCTTTCACTCAAAAGCCACCATAAGTTTCAGGCATAACTAAATTTCCATGCTCAAAGATGATTCTAATGAAGAGATTCAAGATCATGATGGTAAAGCAGATCTTCTATGGGAAGCCTTTAAAGATAGATTGGGTACATCTGATAAGCCTGAAATGCACTTCAATCTTAGTGAATTGGCAGGGGAATGCTTAAGGCAAGAGGAAAAGGATGCTTTGGAAGAACCTTTCTCTGATGAGGAGATTGAAGATGTAATTAAAGAACTTCCTAATGATAAATCCCCTGGCCTAGATGGTTTTAAAAATGAATTCATGAAACAATGTTGGCCTATTATTAAGGAGGATGTGAAACAACTCCTTGTAGATTTCTATGAGGGGCAGACCTCCTTGGAAAGCATTAATGCCTCTTTTATCACCCTCATTCCAAAAACTGAAGCTCCTTTGACACCTGCTGATTTTAGGCCTATTTCTCTGCTAAACAGTGTCCTCAAGATTATAACCAAAATTCTGGCTAACAGACTACAAAATTTTATCCTTAAACTTGTCCACAAGAACCAGTATGGTTTTCTCAAACAAAGGTCTATTCAAGACTGTTTAGGTTGGGCATTTGAATTCCTTGATCAATGCCACAAGTACAAAGAAGAAATTTTAATTCTTAAGATTGACTTTGAAAAAGCTTTTGATAGAATTGAGCATTCAACAATTATCAATATTCTCAAAGCCAAAGGTTTTTGTGACAAATGGATTTCTTGGATTCAGTTAATCTTTGGTTCGTCTTCCTTCTCTGTTTTGTTAAATGGAGTGCCTGGAAAGAAATTTTATTGCAGAAGAGTTGTAAGACAAGGAGATCCTTTATCTCCTCTCCTGTTCGTCTTGGCTGCTGATATTCTTCAAAGCATCCTCAATAAAGCAATGCATATCGGTCTTCTCTCCCTTCCCATTGAGGGTGTGTTCTGTCCTGATTTCCCTGTTGTGCAGTATGCAGATGACACTTTATTAATCCTTAAGGCTGACTCAGAGCAATTATTGTGCCTCAAGGCTCTCCTTCATACTTTTGCTCTCTCCACTGGACTCAAAGTTAATTATTCTAAATCTAGTATGATGCCAATTAACATGGACACTGTGAGGCTTGAGCACTTTGCCAATACACTCTCATGCCTCCCTGGCTCATTGCCATTCACCTACCTTGGACTGCCTTTAAGCATTAATAAGCCTGCAGTGGAACATTTTCTGCCTATTGTTCAGAGAGTTGAGAGAAGATTGTGTGGGATTGCTGATTTTCTAAATTATGGGTGGAAATTGCAGTTACATAAATCTATTTTATCTTCCCTTCCCATATATTATATGAGCTGTTTTGATCTTCCTGTCACTATTAAAGATCAGCTGATTAAGTATATGAGACAATGCTTGTGGAGGAAGAAAACATCTGATGTTCAAGCTAGGGGTCAAGCTCTTGTTGCATGGAATAAATTTTGTAGACCAAAGAACCATGGGGGATTGGGGGTGCTTGACCTTAATGTTCAAAACTCAGCACTTCTTTTGAAGAATTTGGATAAATTTTACAATCATAAGGATATTCCATGGGTTCACCTTGTCTGGAACACTTATTATTGCAATGGTAAACTACCTGGACGAAGTCTGGAGGGATCTTTTTGGTGGAAAGCTCATCTGAAGTTGGTTGACATATTTAAAGGAATTGCAAAGTGCTCGGTGGGTGATGGAAAATCCACCCTTCTCTGGTCTGATTTGTGGAATGATGGATGTCTACAGCATAAGCTTCCTCATCTTCTTTCTTATGCAAAAAAACCTCACATCTCTGTCCATGAGTTTTTACAGACAGCTAACATGCAAGATCACTTTTTTCTCCCTCTGTCACAGCAAGCTTACCATGAATATCAAAGACTTGATCAAATACTCAGTGATGGCATGCAGGGAGAAACAGACAACTGGAGTTATATTTGGGGCAGTAATATTTTTTCAGTCCAAAAGGCTTACTATTCATTATCTGGTTATCAGCCTGTACAGCCACATTTTTCCTGGTTGTGGAAATCCTCCTGTCAACAAAAGCATAAGTTCTTCTTCTGGCTCTTGCTCCTTGATAGGCTAAACACACGGAACCTTTTGAAAAGGAAAAGATTTACTCTGTCTTCATATGAATGTGTGTTTCATGGCTGCACTAGTGAGGAAACTATTCTACACTTATTTTGGGGCTGTCCTTTTGCAAAAGCTTGCTGGGATGAAATTTCCCATGTCCAAGTGGCTGATCACAATCTTTTTGAAGCTTTGGCCAGTATTAAAAAAGGTCTTAAAGTCCCTTTTGCAATGGAAATTATTATCCTAGGAGCTTGGGGCATATGGATGTGCAGAAACAATGAAATTTTCAACAACAAGCATGCTTCCCTTGAGGAAGTGAGGGCTATTGTCGCTCAGGAATTAAGATGGGTCCTGTTTAGAATTAAGAAAAAGAATTATCAGGGCCTCAAAGATTAGATTAGCAATAATTTAGACAGGAGATAGCTGCTCAGAATGTTATCCCTCTTTTGAGGTGGCCTGAAACTTGTAAATACTTATTTGTAACTTTATATGATTTATAAAAATTGCAGTGGGGTTCTTTACCCTACTGTTTTACCCTAAAAAAATCAACAGCGGGACCTAGATGCCCATGATGACCACCTGTGCATTCCACAAAATTTGTCATTGAACTGTAAATGATGTATCTTATTCCTTTTGTCTCTGTGATACTTGTATTGTCCAAGGCTTGGGCAAATGAAATCACCATGTTAGGTTCAACCTCCACTACAAGAAAAATGTCCTTTTACAACATACGATTTTCATGGTTGAAGGCCCTTTTTCATGGTTGAAAAGCCTTCTACGATGGATGCCCTTCTTCGTAGAAGCCCCGTCACAAATGAATCTACCATAGTTTTTTTTGACTATGGCGGATCGGACCCTTCATGAAAAGTCGTTCTATCATAGATCTGTTTGCCAGCCGCATTGGTTGTTGACGTCATGCAAATTGCCACGTGGTGAACATCGTTAACGGCCAGTTAGCACCGTTAACTGTCAATGAAACTGTGGTAGAAGCTAGGCCCAACCAAGGCCTAATTATTATTAAGTGGGCTGGCCCGTTAAGAGAGTCCAATAGTATCATGTCCTATTACTGTTTCGTCCTGCACTGTTACAAATGGGCCCACTATTTTTGCCAGCTACAACCCGTAAAATTTCGGGCCCATTACTGTTTCGACCTACACTGTTTGAAACGGACCCATTTGAATGGCCTGCAAACTATCGGGCACGTTACTGTTTTGCCTTGTACTGTTTGAAATGGGCCTGTTTGGTCAGCTCGTGAACTTTCTGTCCCGTAACTATATAGTCCTGCACTGCTATTTGAAATGGGCCCATTTGTACGGCTCGTAAACTATTGGGTCTGCTATTGTTTCTCCCTGTACTGTTTGAAATGGGCCTATCTGGCTAGCCCACAAACTTTCTGGCCTTTACTTTATAATCCTGCACTATTTGAAATGGGCCCATTTATGTGACTCATTGTGGCCATATACTTTTGGGACCATTACTGTTCAGGCCCATAAACGGCCTACTCATATTCTGTCCTGTTACTGTTCTGGCTAATACGTTTCTCGGCCTGCTACTATTTTGGCCTGGTGAAAATTCGGCCTTGTACTGTTCTGGCCTGCTATGATCCAGGCTTTTTCTGGAGTGGCCTGCTACTATTCTGGCCAGTTATAGTTTTTGGTATTTTAAGGTTCTGGCCCATTACTTTTCTGTTTCGTTACTACTTTGGCCTTCTACACAGTGTCAGCATGCCACTGTTATGGCCAGTTACTGTTACTAAGCATGCCTGTGGGTTGGCCTATTACTTTTACGGTCTTTTACAGTTTTAGCATTCCAGGAGCCCATTCCCAAAAGGTCTACAACTTGCGAGCATCATTTACTGCTCATCGTCGTCCCAATACAAGAGGAGCAAATAACAAAGCGCCTGGACCCTAATCAACCTGGCTAGCGCAGGTATGGTATCGCCTACCGCTATGTGTGGATGGCGTCAACTAAATGCCTACACGGCCTATGTGATTAATCTAGATATTACATCAAATTCAAACTACTTAAAATTATTACATATTATCAACTCAAGGGAAATAAAAATCTGCATTTCAGTTGACAATCGACTTGATAGCAGTCCTCAATTTGCTTCTCCATCTATCACCTACATCTCCCTTTTGAGTGTGACATCTACATTCAAAAACAACCTTGAGACATGATTTTGCAGCCCCCTCTTTGGTGGCGATAGCAATAAATGCAGTCTGAAACTAAGTAATAATAAGTTAATACATCAAACAAGGAAAACTACTCATTTAACTGATATGACATGAGCTATGAACTGGAGTTTACTACTAGTCAATGGTTCAAATATATTGACCATCACGTCAAACAAACAGGACAAGCAAGCATTAAACAAGTGTGCCTACCATGAAACGAGAAATATAACAATGTCTGTGGCTTAGAATTTCAGTAAATATAAACTATCCAGGACATTTCAAAAAAAATATAGAAGAATAAACCAGACAATGGCATACAATTAGTGTCGTAGCTGAGAATGAACGATACAAAGATTATAACGGCATCATGTGAGAACTAGTAGAGCAGGAATGCAAACCACAAATGAACTATACAGTAGAGGATATTTATGTTGTTGCTTAGGACGAACTAGAACCAGATACGAAATATAATGGCGTCGCTTGTGAACCTATAGAACATGACAAGCAAGCTTTACACAAGTGTGCCTACAATAAAATGAGCAATCAAACCAGACAATGGCATGTAGTTACTATCATACCTAAGAATGAAACAGATAGAAATTATAATGTCATCATACTAGAACTTGCAGAGCAGGAACATAAACCACGAATGAACTATATAGAGAGGATAGCTATGTCGTTGCTTAGGATGAACCATCACCTGATAAGGAAACAATGGCATCGCTTGTGAAACTGTAGAGAAAAGGACAAGTAAGCATTAGACAAGTGTGCCTACAATGAAATGAGCAATCAATCAAACTAATTTTAGCAAATATAAACTAGCCAGGTGATTCAACAAATATATATGGAAGTAGTTGTTTATGCTGGAATGCAAGAGACATTGGGTGACACAGAATTTGCGGTGAGCTACACAATGGGCATGCATTTACTGCAGTATCTAGGAATTAACCGAATATAAATTATAATGGCATCATAAGAGAACTCGTAGAGCAGGAATGCAAACCACGAATGAACTATATATATACAGTAGAGGATAGCTATGCCGCTGCTTAGGATGAACCACTAGATATGAAATATAATGGCGTTGCTTGTGAACCTGTAGAATAGGACAATCAAGCATTACACAAGTGTGCCTACAAATGAATTGAGCAATCGAACAAAGTGTTTCTTAGAATTCTATAAAATATAAAGTAGCCAGGTCATTTCATCAAATATATATAGAAGAAATAGTATATTCTGGAATGCAAGAGACATTGGGTGACTCAGAATTTGTGGTGAGCTACACAATGGGCATGCAGTTACTTTCATAGCTAGGATTCAATCGGATAGAAATTATAATGGCATCATACCAGAACTTGTAGAGCAGGAACGCAAACCACAAATGAACTACAGAGTAGAGGATAGTTATGTCGTTGCTTAGAATGAACCAGCACCATATAAGGAAACAACGACATTTCTTGTGAACCTGTAGAAGAGGCTATGCAAACCGACATGTTCAACGTTCCCTTCTTGAGATCTATGCAAAGAAAAAGAAAATAGTTAGTGTTGCATCTTTTAAAGATCTAGATGTGAAAACAAAATTATAATGGAACTAGTACGATGAGTTTAAACGGGTACTACATGATAGCATTCCGATGCCAGGGAGGAAATAATAGCAGGAACTTAGCTCAGGACGAACCAGATAGATTCAGTAACCGTGGAGCAGGGAATCCACATTAATATTTTCCACTGACTTTACATTTTGCAAGAACTACACAATAGCAGGCAATTATAGTTGTAGGGAGTAGCTAAGAACATGCGCATGACTTGAAATTTGTAGAGCAGTGAATGCAAACCAACATGTATAGTGACCTTGTATGTAGCACAAAGAACAGGCCTGCCCAATGACTTGTATGTACTAGCACGATTCCAAAAAATGCAGTTCACTGCTACAGGCTTGAACCTGCTATACTGCTAACAAAAAAGGGGTTGGAGATTTTGTTACCTTGGTCGAAGAGGCGTCTAAGCATCGTCGGTACCGTGCGGGTGATGCGCAGGTCACCGAGGGTGCTGCGGTTGCGAGGAAGCGGATCTTTGGGTGGTCGGGGAAGCAGATCTTGGGCGATCGATGTCGGCTTGAGCGCGATGGACGAGAGAATCACTGAGGAAGATCCGTTGTAGTGAACGGTGATGCATGTGCAGCTCGTTGAAATAGATCCCATCCGGTGGACACCAGTGAGGCGGCTCCGTTATGGTTGGGTAGCATTTGACGGCAGGGAAGTAGAGCTTGGGCGGTCAATGACACCATAGGCATGGTAAACGAGACCGTATCTCCCCTGCCATGGCAGAGAAACCCGATGAACTAGATCCGGTGGGGTGGGTGTCAGTGAAGCATCTCCACGGTGGTGCACGAGACCTCAGCTCAAGTGGCTCAGGTCGCTGTGGAATTGGCACCAGCCGGTGCGCGCGGTGGTCGTGGAGGGGAGAGAGGAGCTTGGGATTTTTGGGAGGGTCAGAGGGAAAAACTGTGCAAATAGGTACCATAGAGGTGAACAGAAAAATTACAATCGTGCCCCCAAGCTACCGACTTTAGCATGGCCATTTTTCGTCTGAACAAAGTGTAGAATGGTAATTTTAAAGTTAAAAGTTTTTGAAACGGAGGAGCGCGAAATGCTTCAAGGTCGGTGTCTGATATTGCCGCTCGATTGATATTTTGAATTTGGTTAGCGCCCATCTTCTATTCTAATAAAATGGTACTACCCGGTGGGAGATTTTCGCTCGAACTTTTTGAAACGGAGGGCCGGGAAATGCTTCAAGGTCGGTGCGGTGGTTTTGCCGCTCGATTGATATTTTGAATTTGGCTAGCGTCCATCCGGTAATAATAGTACTAGAAAAATGGTACTCCAACGGTGGGAGATTTTGCCTCAAAATGTTTGAAATGGAGGTGCGTGAAATGCATCTGAGTCGGTGGGGAATTTGCCGCTCGATTACAATTTTGAATTTTGTTGCTAGAGGCCAAGTAATTATATAAAAAAGCTAGTAGACCATTCACTATTTGTCCAAGAATTCAAGTCCGAGAGTCACGTCAACTAATCATTCATGACCATAATGAATGCGCAGACTGATATTCTTAATTTGGCTAGCGTCCAAGCATTAATAGAAAAAAGGGGTACTCCCTCTTCAGGAATTGAAGGCCGAGTGTGAAAGGGTTGAAGGAAGGTTTTGCCGCTTGAATAAGATTTTTGAATTTCGTTAGCGTCCAGGGAATAATAAAAAATGGTACTCCTTCCGTACGAATTGAAGGCTGATCATCAAAATACTTACCATATTGGAAATAAAATTGGATACATAATCTCTGATTCAAACAGGTTAGGCGGTAGGTTTTGTCGATCGACTAAGATTTTGAATTTGGCGGTTGTCCAAAGAATAAAAACTTTGTTCAGTTCATGAATCCAAGGCTTGAGAGAGTGAGGTCCGGGCACAGGATTTTTGTGCATGGAGCACAGCGTGAACAAATAAAAGCATGATGCAAAACAAATAGTCCCTCTGTTTTTGTTACATGGCTCCAAACACAGCCTAGTCTCAATATTACTACTAGGAACCATTTCACACGACCACTATACTCACCTGTCATTGTCAAGGTTCATCTTCAATTTACAAGAGTCTATTCCTCTATGATCTCTTGAGAATTCAGTTGATCTCGTAACATCTTCAACTCTGCATCACTTGCTAATGCTTCATGTCTCATATCTTTGATTATTCATCTTTGCACTTCTTGTTCAGCTCGTACTGCTACAATTTCTTCCTGATAAGACATACCCCGACTTGGACTTGGACTTAGACTGCGGCAACCCATCATTACGCAGGAACATACTTTTACGATGACCTTCACCTTTTAGTACCATGTTAAATGTTTCTAGACATTCTTCTTGGTTTTGTTCTAGACCGTCTTTCCCTGATTTTGACATCTCCTCATTCAATTTAATCTGTATGGTTATCAGTTGGTAGACATGGGTGAGAGAAGAGAAGCCACTATAGAGGATCATGCAGACAACATATTTAACATGTCTATGAACAAATCTTACAAGTTGGCATGGCTAATTATGCATCATATACACTGTAGTAAAAGCATACTATCTATCTGATCATACTGATAAGAAGTTTATCACTAAAACTCAATAACAGGACTATGCCAACATCGCATCTATCTGTTTGTTCATCGCCAGGTGCATGATATCAAAGGATAACTCTTTGTACCATTCAAAACTGAAACTCACACTAGTTGGAAATCATCTACTATACTTAATTAAAGAAAACTAGGAAGCGGTTAAGGCAGTGTTGCACATCTAACTATAACATATAAATCACTGAGGGTGTGTCATCACAAAATATCAATAGAACAGAAGACTCACAATAATACTCTTAGCGAAGGGATTGAGCCCTTATTTTTTGCTCATCTGGCATGCCTCGAATTTTTGCTACAGACTTATCACATCTTTCTGCAATGTGAGCGAAACACATGATCAAAATATAAGAAGCACAAAGTCTCTACAAGATTACAGACTAATTATCCTTACAATTGCGCTCAGGTGCCCAACCAATGCACGAGATCCAGTTTGATTCGTTAAGCATTGTGCGACACAGTTCCTCTTGTTTTTCTCAGCGTTCATCTGCAAAAGGAGACTAGTGATACAAATGCGCACATAGTAATTTTGAATGTGATCTGTTCTCGGTCTTCACAAACCATACAGTAATCTTTGGATCAAACCAGTGGTCGAGAATATATATCCACTATTGGCCAGTCATAGAATGTTCCATAGGAGACGTTCTTTGAATATACTTACTTGCCTTACCATCAAAGTATTTATTCTTTAGCCTATGGCGCTACTCGCACAAAGAATAGGAGAACATGTCCATGAGAACATACTCTACATCCTCATTATCCTGATCGAAGTTGAATTTTGTTAGTCGGCAAAAATGGAATAGTTGATGTGTTATGTGACTTAGAATAGAACCAATGGCAAGCTTGAAGGAATGTGTAACATCCTAGGAATTAGCACCTAGAAATAAAGAGGACACATGTTTGTGCATTGCATTCATGCATAGAAAATCCGGGTAATTTTCCTGTAAAACTAAAGGGCTACAGAGTGATCGAGGTCTCTCTTGATCTGATGTAAATGTCAGCACAATTGCGAGAGATTTCGACATGATCTTTGTAGAATTATTTATTTAGGGGGGGGGGGGAAGTGATTCAAACATTAATTTGAATTTTACATTTGAATTCAAATGGATTTAGAAAAAATCACAAATTGAATTATGGAATATTTAAGTAATTAGGAGAGATGGAATATAAAGTCTTGAATAAAGTAATATGATAAAGTTATTGGAATACATATTATATTGTCTTTACATTTATTCAAATAGAAAAGAAAATTGAAATTGTAATACAAAAGGAAAAAATAATTATAGCAATAAAGAAGAACTGAATACATATTTATAAACAAGATATAAATATTACAAGATTCAAATTACAAATAGAAAGATTATTTAACTTTATTAATATTATACAAATTTACATTGTCAATTACATTATTCAAAGTAAGGAGAATTACAAGAATAATAAAAGAAGTCCTAAATTGCATTTTCTAAACTAAGTTAAATCTTGTATCTCCTTTTCTTCATATTCTTTATTCCTGCAAAAAAACAAGAAAGGAAACAAAACAAAAATAAAGGAAGGTTATGTTAGTTAGTTTTGTTCTCAAGAATACAGTGAGATGCACTGTGATGTTCATCATTGAGCATTGAAATCAGGGACAAAGTAGTAATTTGTTCTTATCAAGTTTTTGGCCTCAGTACAACATCATATGCTTTGAGAGGGGCAAATTTCACCATAGCAGTAAAGGTCAAAAGACAAAGACTCCACAAATATCAAGTTTTCACTTGATCTCATCCACACCAGCAGGTCCCACTTGCAAGCAGCATACACATCACATGCACCATGATGTGTTGTCAACATCTTAGAGAGAGGGCAATTGCCATTTGAGGCAACATAACCGTAGCATAGCACAAGTAAAACTAGAGCACATCTATCATCTCCCGACCCTTATAAGAACACCACTATTCTTATTAGAACACTACCAAGATCTTCATAGTTAAATTAGCTCATCACCAAACCTCCACTACACAGTCAGGGACACCACTGTTTTGTCTCTAATCTATCCACACAAATCACCAACACTCTGGTTCCTTGAGGAAGCCATCGAGAAGTCAGGACAAGGTGAAGATCAAGATTAAGCCAGTATCAATTCCAGGAGTAGAATGCTAACAAGATCAAGACCAGAGTACTAGGCCGAGCTGACCAAGATACAACACACCAAGCATCCACATGCATCAAGGTAGAAACTCACTAGATCACTAGCTAGATCTGGTAACATACCTGTTCTTATCAAGCAATATAATCACTTAGGGAGATAAAGCTCTCAGTACTGCATAAAACATTTATGTCAGGAACATCATAGAACATAATTGGGCCTTATCTTATGCATCATTGATAGGGGCATAGCAGTAGCTCATACTGATTAGATCCACTGATGTGCACACACCTCAAGGGGGCACCACAACAGTAGATCCAATGGCAGCAGAAGCCACTAAGTTATTGAAAACAACCAACAAAAGGCCAAACCTTAGAATCTGTTCTCATCAGATAAGCAGCTTGAACATGTATGACAATCACATCATAATCATTGAGACCTATTACTGTGTACACTCAAAAGAGGCATCACAGTAACAGGATCTCAACCATTAATGGGAGGATTAGCTTACAGAATATCAATGGTTCCCACATCACATTGGTCCCCAAGGTGGCTTCTCCCACTAGTGTAAATGACTTTCGACCCATCTCTCTTACAAATGTCTGCCTCAAGTTCATCACAAAACTTGCTGCAAATTGATTACAAGGCAAAATTCTGCAATGTATTCATAAGAATCAGTATGGATTCCTTTAGAACAGATCTATCCAAGATTGCCTTGCATGGGCATTCGAGTATATTTATCTTTGCCATATCTCCAAAAATCCCACTGTCATTCTGAAGCTTGATTTTGCAAAGGCCTTGGACACGATTGAACATGAAGCTATCATTGAGGTTATGAAACACAAGGGGTTCAATGAGAAATGGTTAAGATGGGCCAGCGATATTCTGTCCTTAGGCTCTTTGGCAATTCTTCTAAATGGTATCCCTGGAAAGCAGTTTCTATGTAAGAGAGGGTTACGCCAAGGCGACCCACTATCACCTCTTTTTTATCTGTTTGGGTCTAATCTTCTTTAGTCTATTGTTAATGAGCTCATGACTCGGGGTCTCATTAGCGCTCCTATTATCACCCATGAAGTGGATTTCCCCATCATTCAATATGCTGATGACACACTGTTCATTATGCCTGTGGATCTAGATCAAGTGAGACACCTCAAGCATGTTTTACATCAGTACTCTCTCTCTACGGGTCTCAAAATTAACTATAGTAAATCTCAAATGATCCCAATCAATGTGCCACCACATATTCTGGACATTCTGGCTAATGAGTTTGGCTATATGAAGGGTTCTATGCCTTTTACGAATCTAGGACTGCCGTTGGGAACCACCAAACCACAAATCATTGACCTCATGCCACTAGTCTGTTGTCTGGAAAGTAAACTCTCCTCTAGCTCCAGCTTTCTGCCTCAGGGTGCTCATTTGCAACTCATCAACTCTGCACAAGCATCAATGCCCCTTCATTTCCTCTGTACTCTGGATCTTGCCCAGGGTTTAACGAAGAAGCTAGAGAGAATTCTTCGGCAGTGTCTCTGGCGTGATTTTTTTGACACTCCTAAACAGTCTCTGGCAGCATGGGAAATGGTCAATAAGCCAAAATCTTGTGGAGGACTCGATATTATTATTTTTCAGAAACAAAATGCTGCTTTGCTTATCAAGTTCTTGGATAAATTTTATAACAAAGCGGATGTACCGTGGGTGCATTTGGTCTGGTATACACATTATCAGGGGAAGATCCCACATGCTAAAATTCTATCTGGATCGTTCTGGTGGCGAGACATTATCAAATTAGTTGACAACTTTAGAGGGGTTGCTAAAGTGTCTTTGGGGAGAGGGGACACCTTTTTATTCTGGTCTGATAACTGGTCTTTGCATGATTCTGCCCGACCTCTAAGTGCCATATTTTCGAGGCTATTCTCATTTGCTTTAGATGTCGATATCTCTGCAAGAGATATGTACTCTCTAGAGGATCATTATTCCCATTTTTATTTACCTCTTTCAAGAGAGGCAAACCAAGAATTATTGTCTCTTAGAAACCTAATGGAGACAAATCCTCTATTGGAGCAGAGAGATACATGGACATACTACTGGGGTAACGTTATGAAGCTAGGAAATTTTATGCTCATATACATGCTCATCTGACTGCCCCAAAGGTATATCATTGGTTATGGAAATCTTCTCGTGTTTTGAAGACTAAAGTCTTTTCCTGGTTGCTACTCTCGGATAGAATGAATACAAGAGATATGTTGCAGCGTCGACATTGGAGGGTCACTGATGACACCCATTGTGTATTGTGCCCACTGAGAGCCCATGAGGATAGAATGCACTTATTTTTTGAGTGTAATATCAGTGAAAGGATCTAGACTTACCTTCAGATAGATTGGTCACATGGTAATGGTGATCTGCAAACGGCTATTAATCTAGCAAGGAGGAGTTTTGGAAAGCCTTTCTTTATGGAGGTATTAATCACGGCTTGTTGGAATATCTGGCTTCTACGAAATGGGAAAATCTTTAGAGATGACAGGACATATTTTGGCAAGTGGAAGGCTCAGTTTGTCCACGACATGCTTTTGCTGCAATATCGTATCAAATCCAAGTACAGGGAGCAACTAATTGGTTGGATCACATATTTGCATTAGATCTTAGAGCTTTCTAATCCCCCACCTTTTCTTTAACATGTAAATATGTGTACATAACTCCTTTTCTTTGTTTATTAAATAAATTAATGTGGGGCTTTTGCCTCACAGTTTGTAGTCAAAAAACAGGATCTCAACCACTAAATCCACAAGAACAAACTAGCATAAGTATCTCAGGTCCTCAAGCTATTAGAAGTTAAAATAAATCATTTCTCTAGTCATATATTTGCTAGATATCATTTTCAGAGATCTAGATATATCTGATAAGAAACAAATATAATCACTGAACCACCATAGGTTCAGTGCATCAGGTCAAACATAGTACTTGATTCATATCATGCTTGTACAAAATCTAGTAATCTATAGCAGTAGTCTATAGCTAAAGAAACATCCAAGTAGCCAAACCAAACATATCTTACCCATCTGTTCATATCAAAAGATATACACTGAATCACTTTATCAATTGATCAACCAAAGAAGTAGGGAGGATGTACAAGCTAAATCAAACAACACAATTTACTCAAGATATTTCAAATAATTAATTGTCATCCAAACAAAGAAAAAGATACTAAGAAAATTACCCGAAGCATTATCTATTTTAATCATAGAAGGAACAGATCAGAAACAAAAATAAATATTGCATAGAGGAATTATTTTCCAATACTACTCAACTAATGGTCATGAAATCATTAGGAAACCATTGACCACCACTTGTATTCATCAACATGGATAAGAAGTTAATTTACAAATCCAACCCAAGAGCAAAACTAATAGAATCATCTAGAACTAAAGCATCTAGTACTATAACCTGATCAAGTGCATCTTGGCTATCTTGTGAGTACCAAATTTGTACATCACCACAACAATAGTTTAGGATTTAGGATTCTAACTATTTGAGATAGATTAATTATCTTAATCATATAAGTAGCACATGGCCAGTAACACTACCTGATCACAAATGATTCCTAGAATCAACAGATACACTGCCAGACCCTAATCTACTTAGTACCACAGATCAAATCCAAGATTTCCAGAACCTAAGCCTGCGTCCTACACCTAAATGACTTCATCGGATCAAAGGCCGGTCACATGAGCATTACCTGTCTGGATACATGGTTGCTGTAGTAAACAAGAAGGCCTACGTCGGGTTGTAGAAGCTTGCCTTCCCGCCGGTGTCGAAGAAGAAATGATACCACAACACCTCTCCCACCACCACAGGAAGGTCATGAAGCAGCACGGCGGCGCATCGAAGGGCGCCGGGGTTGCATCCCAGGATGCCGTCCCTTCGACATCAGGGATTGGAGCAAACCACAACAACTACTGCAATACCACACCACTATGAAAAGAACAGGATTAGCATGTTAGGGTCGAGGAAGGGGATATCCTGGTCTCCCTCGAGTAGCAGCCAGGGGCATAGGGGACCAGCGGAGTCGCGCCGGCGACCTAGCCGAACCGCATGGCTAGGGTTTCGCAGGGGCACGAACGGTGAAGCAGAGCAGCGCCAATGCGAAGTAATCACTGGAGAAGCTTGAGTCAAGGACTTTTCGGTAGGCAAAGGCGCCGGAAGCGGCCGTTGACTGGTCATAGCAGCAGTGGCGGCGGCATCACGCACGTGTCAGAGGGGAACGAGGGATGCGTGTATGGCTGGTGTGTGTGTGAGCGAGAATTGTGAGGAGAGTGGTGGGTGGACTAGTCGGGCCTAGTTAGGCCATATCAAGTTGGGTCGGCCTTATGGGCCAGGCTGATCTAGCCCAATTTCACCCCTAGACCACAGTCCAATTATCAAATTACCCTAAAATATTTTTCTGTTTTAATACATTACCAAAACACATTACTTTCTGTTCAATAATTATATATATATATAAATTCTAAAAATATATATGATATATCACAATTATCACAAAAATAATACATACCTAGTACAATATAATATTACTTGTGTAAGTTAAATAAATGCAACTAAATATTAAAGCTACTAAAATCCTAAGTAAAATTTTAGGAAAATACGGAAAAGTCCTAAAAATGTGTAAAAATTAATCTTGTGTATCACAATAAGTCTACTATTTTATGAAAATACCAACTTAAACTTTTACAAATAAAACATAAAGCAAATATTTGAGGACACTTAATTCTTTGCGGAATTTTATAAAAATAAATATAATACTTAAAAAATAAATAAAATTTATTTTTAAGATCTTAAATAAGTATAGTTTACTAGAAAAATACTAAGTATATTATTCGAAAACATTTTAAGGTTATTCGGAAATAAATTCATTTACCTATTTTACTAAAATGAAATAACTATTTTGCTAATTCTTTAAAATCGTTTACTAAGTAAAAATAGTAATAATCACATTTCTTTATAAAACAATAAATCCTTTAAATACTAAGTCTAAATCTATAATCATAATTCATAATAAAACTTAAGTATAACCATTAAATTTTAAATACTCTTTGTAAATCTAAAATCAAAATTGAACCAACAAACTTGAAACCTAAAATTATGCATCATTCACTTATATTCAAGATGAATGATCTTTATCTCTTAATCATCATTAACATGATTTAAAATCTTAACAAATTACAAAAATCATCTCATTCTGCTCTCATTAATAAGTTGCATGTTATTAAAATCATCGTTCACTTAAATTGAAAGGGATCATCCATAATTATACTTGTCCAAAACCCTAAAACTTGATGATGTTCTAAACTCACTACATCTTAAGACTCACTTATAATTTTATAATTAACATTGGTCTAAACAATCATAAACATCTTATTTTAAATTTAACCATATTTATATAGTTAACTTTGGTCTGTTTCAATTAAGACCTACGGTACCTCAAGATCAAACTAATGAAGCAAACGCCAAGAGACATTGACTACATTCTATTAAGCATTAAATATTGTTTAAACCTTATCAAAGAAACCTTTTGTTCGAAGGTTATTCTTTTTGCCACTTCAAACAACAACTCTTTAATAATTCCTTAAACTCTTAACAACTCAACCCAAGGGCTTTTATCATAGTCACCAGATGACAATTAATCATAATTACATTACTTTATACTTCACTTGTATATTTTGGATTGTTAAAACTTAAGTTCCTTATAAATACCATGAATTGTAAAGTAAAATTTGAAGATAAACCAACTCTTAAAAGAATCACCTAAATTCACTTCACTCAAAGTATTGGGGATTCATTTCAGGAGTTTTACAAAGTGCATAGCATTACCTATGCATAACATCATATTGCTTCTGTAAACATTAGTCCTTACCTGACCAATGATGATGATTTCAGATATTGGATCTTCTAGTATCTCGAAGACTGTGAATGCATAATCTTGCAATCACAATTGGCAAGTTCACACTTGCTCATGTCCTTTGATTATTTTATGTAAAGTATTTTGCAAATCTAGTGTTGTCATCACCTGCATTTCAAAAAGGTTAGAAACACTATTTTCATAATAATATGATTATAGGTTATTTACCATGAGGTAATAACCTACTATGAAAGTTCCAGTGGTAAAGGAACATATTATCTAGGACAACAATCAATGTCGCTAGTGATTCTTGCGCCGTATATTATGTGTTAACCATGAGATTTGGAATGGGATAGAGAAGTCAGCTGGATCTTCTTCCTTTCACATGAACTGATGACCATCTCGTGACACTGTAGTACCTTATGAGGCTTTGCATGGGTGGGACCCCTTAGTTCCCCGTGATATTGGTGTCTAGACTATCCCTGAGATACGGTCGTAGGTATGTCCTCATATTGATGGGGCGACCAGGTTCTTGTCTGCTCACTGGAGTCCTCAAGGAGTCAACCATAGTTATATCTACTATGTGGATTAACAGAGGCCGTTCTTCTTGGGGGGTCGTGTTCTATGTGGGGGTCATGGAGAAGGGCAGTGATTGGCTTGGATCTTAGGTTAGGACTCAAACCGTGGAATTTTGAATGGGGACATACTCCCGGCCGTGCAACAAAGCTTAAGATCTCTCATGGGAAAAGTAACGCACCTCTGCAGAGTGTAATAACTGTAACTTGGTACTCCCTGTTCCGGGAAGGAGCTGCGAACGCTGGAGGAAAGGAACTCCACGAAAGTTCTGGTAAACCTTTGAAGGCTGACGGACATAGCTTTTCAGAATAAAAGCAACCTTTGAAGAAATGTTTATGAAAACCCGCATTGTCGACGACCTATGGTCTGTGACTTGGTACTCCCTGCTCAAGGGAATCGTCATCTAAAGCTCAAGCTCTTCAATGAAGTCAAGGAAGTCAACTTATACATCAACTAAAGTGAAGACAAAGTTGCTGATTGGATAGGAGTACACTCTCTAGCCATAGAACCTACTTCTATAGAGTATTGCAATAGCATCAATGCAAGCCCCATAGTTCAGATACTAGTCTTATAAGTATGATAGATTGGAGTTGAATATTTCCGGTTCTTCTTTGTAAGAAGTTTCTTTCTCTCTCTTTAACCTAGAATGTTCTGTGGATATTTTGTAAAGAGTCGAGTTGTAACCTATAGTCATGTCTTGGACCTGCTGTATTTCTGTTGTACCACTCTGAGGGATGTAATACTAGTGAACGGTGTTTTATTGGTGTTATGTCAACGATTATAGTGTACTACATCATGCAGTGGTATGCTGGGTCACCACAGCTAGTATCAGAGCATATGCTTTGACCTTAGGATTAAAACCCTTCTAGGAAGATCTATAAGTTGGATAGTGACTATAGGAGCCATCTTATCTAAACCAAATATTCTTATGACTTGTGATGAGTATCCACTTGAGGATAACCTTGTCACACTTAAGTTGGATGCTTAAATCATCTTTCTTAGGAGTAGTTATTCATTTGTTTTCGGTATAGTACTAGTTCTAAAAAAATATAACACCATTAAGATGTCTTAAATAAGTTAAAACATTAAAATAGATTATGAGTAAGTTTACAATATCTTATGGAGTTGTTTAAATGGTGTAGTCTAACCATATAATTTATGTAAGACGACAAAATCTCATTGTTAGTTGATAACAATAGATAATATAATAAAAACCATTAGAGCATGTGTAGTTATAATATGTAGTATCATGTGGGATTCACTTAAGAATTCTACGTGAAGGAGTGAAATTATGTTAAAGATCAATGATAGTACTATGCGAAATAAAGTCACCATGGTGTGATTAGCTCTTAAATCATGATGAATAGGTAAAACATAACGAGATCATGGTGAGATTAGCTCCGAAACCATGATGTAGGTGTAAGTATGACAAGTAATTAGTGAATTATCTTGAAGTGGAAGTAAGAAAATAACATGGTAGAACCATGATAGAAGTCATAAATGTATAAATCTCTGATAATCTTTGGTTTAAAGTAGTAAACAGAATATTGTCAGTATTTTCGAGAGATCATGTGAGGTTAGTTTAATAAATAATGAAAGGTTGGACATAGTTAGGCATTGATACGTCCATTTTGCATCACTATTCTATATCATAATTTACTGTTATTCATTGCTATATTTCATATTAAGAGGTGGTACTAATGTTGCTTCATCTATTTTTACATGGTGGATGACTTTTGGAGGATGATCTGCAGAGTCAGGATTCTGATGGAAAAAGCGGTGTTTAGATGAAATATTTGCGAAGATCAGACAATTCCAGAAAATACACGGAAAATCCTATTTTTCCAGAAGACGGAGGAAGCTAGAAAGGGAGGCAGAGATGGGCCACAGGGGCCCACACCCCCCCTACGCGGGCCACCCTAGGCCGCTCCACCAGGGGTGTGGGCACCCTGGCCCACCTCCTGCTTCGCCCTTTCGCCTATATCTTATCCTCGAAACCCTAATACAAGGGGAGCAACCATAGAAAGATTCCGCCGCCTCTGCGGGGCAGAAACTACAGAGAGAGAAAGAGATCTCCGGCAGGAAGATTTCTGCCATGGAAATTCCTTCCCGGAGAGGGGAGATCGTCGCCATCAACACCGTCCTCAAGCTAGACTTCATCGGGATCATCATCATCATCCTCACCATCATCTCCACCAGCACCATCATCACCACTCCATCCCGCTATAACAATTGGGTTAAATCTTGCATAGATCTCAGGGGAAACTTTCCCGGTGTTAATTACTTTTGTAGTTGATGCTTGTGAGTGGAACCATTGAATTATTGTTTATGTTCAGATTGTTATTCATCATTATATCATCTCTGATCTTGATCCATATGATGCCTCGTGAGTAGTTCGTTTAGTTCTTGAGGACATGGGAGAAGTCATGTTGTTAGTAGTGGAATTGTGTTGAGTAATATTCAATGGTTTGATATTTAAGTTGTGGTGCTATTCTTCAAGTGGTGTCATGTGAATGTCGACTACATGATACTTCACCATTTATGGGCCTAGGGGAATGCATTGTGTATTTGGCTACTAATCATGGGGTTGCCGGAGTGATAGAAATCTGAACCCCCATTAGGAAACCTTTGCACAAGGGAGTGTAGGATCTCAGAGTTTAATGCCGTGGTTAGGTTTTTTATTTTAATTACTTTCTTGTAGTTGCTGTCGGGGGGTATAACCCCCGGTAGGGTCATAAGGGGTAAAATGTTAGCCAGCTTGGCTTATGCCGAGTCAAATAAATCCCTGGCCGGGTCTTAGCAGCCGGGATACGAAGCTTATGTGTGACATCAAAGGAGCCAGGTGATGCCAAAAGCAAGGGATGATGTACAAAGGCAAGCGTGACGCCAAAGAGCTAGAGGCTATGTACGGGAAGACCGTTGGCTGTATAGCTTTGTGGACTGGGTCAAGGGATTAGGGCTAGCCCATGACCCAGCCCGCACAGTAAGGACAAAGATCCAAACAGTAACCCTAGGACCCAAAGATGTAACCTAGCAGCCCATTGCCTATATAAGGAGGCGCATAGATAGGGTTTGGAAGGGGTTGTACCAAGTAGGAAACTAGTGCCCTGAGGCTATGCTTGAACAGCTCTAGGAGCACTTGTAAACTTCTTGGATCAATAGAAATCTTAAGTGTGGAGAGTTCATCTTGTTCTTCATGTGTGGCTAGACCATGCACTCCCTCCCCGGTTACCTCAAGCGTCCATTCGGCCCCCAACTTAAGCCTACCCATGGCATCTACCGTGACACCACCACGTAAGTTGGCACCCACTATGGGGCAGAAGCAGGCGCTTGCTAGAGTTTTCATCCGGACGGGCAACATCGTCGCCATGACGGGTGAGCGCGTCTATTCCGGCCTCATCTAGAGGTTCGGGGCACTCAACTTCGTCAACGACAACGCGGGCTGCTTCGGGACCAAGCCATTCCCAAGGGGAGGTCGCTTCATTAAGTTTGGCGAGCACCAGATCTATGTCGTGGTGCGCGTGGAGCGCGCATATCCGGAGCGCGTCATCCGTGCGCCGGATCCACCCGTGGTTCGCGCCGCGGGAAAGCTTCGTCAACTCGTCTCTGCCGAGGTAATGATGACCGCTCTAGACCCTTCGCGTCCCCTAGCACCTCTAGTATCTCGTGTAGTGAATGAGAATGCTGAGGGAGAAAACCTAGAAGAAACGCCAAGGGAAACAAGAACTGCGAAAGCACCACTAGAGAAGCCAAAGAACATATCTAGGAGTAAAATCGCCAAAGAGTTGCAGGAGGCAATAGAAAAATTAGCAGAGCCAGTGGCGCCAGCAGCTGACTCGGCGCGCGTGCGGGCCGAGTTAGGGAAACTAGGAAAAAAGTTCTGGAAAGGGCAAAGGAATCAGCCCAGATGCAGCAGGATATGGATATCACGATCCGAGAGTATAACTCGGCAAATCGAGTCAAGGGTGCTAATACCCGGCTTGATGCAACAAGGTTAAGAGGAAGGAACCTCAATGAAGAACTGGAAGATGCTACATCAAAGATAACACCAGAAAATAGCAACGAGACAGCCATGCGGCCGACATACAACATGTCAACAACAAACTTGAGAGTGGCAGAGGCGGCAATGACCGAGTTACCCCATCTAACGGGTGAGGCAAAGAAAAAGCAACAATAACGAGTAAATTAGTTGGTGAGAGCAGCAGGAATGCTGAATGAAGCATACTACATGGCAAATCTGGGTATAGCTGGAAGGTCACAACTCGTTCACTCGACAACCCCAATCCCGACAAGATCAGCGGGACATACGACCTCCTCTCTAGGAGTAGCGCCGATACAGAGAAAAGAAAAGAGTGTCGACTCAGGGAGGAACAAGCAGATGATTTCCTATGACCCGGCAGTGGTTCAAGGAAACCTAGCTCGTGCCCAGGGAATAAGAAGAAATGCCTCTCAAGGAAATGAGAACCAAGAAAATGTTGGCCGAGAAAGGCAAGCAGGACAAATAAATGACAATGGAGGGCAGAACTTTGCTCCTCAGCCTAGGCGTGGGACTCACTCGGCAGGAGGAGGAAACCCAGCTCCGAATCCTCCACCAGCTCGACCCGAAAAGAGACAGCAAAGTGCGGGGAAAGCAGTGCAGCAGCCCGCAGACCCGAACGCCAACATATACAATGACAGATACTCGACATTGGTAAATGACAGGTACAAGTTGCCGGATCACGTGTATCAAGCTATGGGATCCAAACTGGGAGGCAAAAATCTCTAGCCGGATGATGCAAGGATAAAGCCTGACCGAATAAAGATGGCAGAGCTAATCGAATTGCAAGGTCCACAAGGTACACTGTGTTTTGGCCCAAGGATCATGAGAGAGCCGCCAGTGCCAAACTTTTAGCTGTCAAGAGGAATAAAAACCTATGATGGAATCACAAAACCAGAGGACCGGCTCATATATTATGGAACTGCAATGAAGATCGCACATGGAAATCTGAGATGGGCAGTGTGGTATGTACCGCAAATGCTAGAAGGGCCAGCGAGGGTGTGGCTGAATAATTTGCCACCCGGAAGCATCAACAACTGGATTGATTTCCAAGAAGCTTTTGTGAGCAATTTCACAAGCACGTACAAGAGGCCGAATCGCCCACAACCGCTGGATATGTGCAAGGAAAGGCCGAATGAAACAATTAGGGAGTTCCTCACTAGATGGTGCACTATGCACAACTCTTGTGAAGGGGTAACCGAGTCTCAGGACATTGCATGGTTTGCACAAGGATGCAGACACAGAAGTGTATTATGGCAAAGATTACAGATAGATATGCCGGCAAGCTTGGCAGAAACGATAAGAATCGCCGACTCGTATGCGTTAGGAGATCCGACTCAGCCTCTTCTTATGTCGGCAGATGGGATGACTGAGACTCAGATCTATGACGCAGTAAGGTCGCAAAGGCGCCAGGAAAGGGCTAAATATAGAAGCAAAAGACGAGATGAGAGACCAGACTACATGTATGGATCGACTCAAGTCGCATCCGTAAGTCAGGATCATCCAGATGCTGGAAGCAACCAACATCAAAGGACAAGTGGGAAACAACAATGGATACCAAAGAATGATGGCAAAAAGCCATATGAACAAAGAAAGCCATATCAAGATAGGTAGAAGTATACTTATGAGATGATGTTGGATTAGCCATGTAAGTATCATATGCCAAGTATGAGTAAGCCAGCGAATCACACAACAAGACAATGCACTTGGTTCCAGAAGGGAGACAAAGTAGTCTCGCTGACTCATCAGCTACCACCACCTCCCCCACCACCACTCACGGAAGGAGATGCTTAGGTTGTTGGAGCTGAGCATAGATATGAGAACCGACAGCCGAGATATCATAACCAATAAAGAAGAGAGGCTGCACACCAAGTGCATGACCCAAGAGGTGATGACGCTCATGTCGGTCATGGGACCAGAAACGAGTACAGAGAGCATCAGCAGACCTATGTCGTGTTTGTTACAGAGCCAAATGGCAAGAAAAGTCAATAGACACAAATGATGGAGGTAAATGCGACAATGCCAGCAATACCAAAATACGTGCACTGGTCTGAATAGGAGATAAATTGGTGCACAAAGGATCACCCCAAGATCATGCCGACACCAGGAGGCTATGCTCTTGTTTTGGATCCAACTTTCATGGGCCCAGATATCAATGTGAAGATTTCCAAGGTACTGATAGACGATGGCAGTAGCATCAACATCATGTACAAGGATACCATGCTCAAGTTAGGCATCACTATGAACATGTTGGAGCCGACTAAAACAACCTTCCATGGTATTGTGCCGGGATTGTCATGTGAGCCAATTGGGAAGATCTGGGTTGATGTCTTATTCGGCAACAGGGAGAACTGTCGCACTGAAGCCATAGAGTTCGAGGTGGTAGACCTTGTCAGTTCATACCATGATTTACTCGGCAGGCCAGTTATGGCAAAGTTTATGGCTACTCCTCATATTGCCTACTTAAAGATGAAACTGCCAGGTCCATGTGGAGTTATCACAGTTGAGGGTGACTACAAGCGATTTATCGCATGTGCCTTAGCCGGATATTCGCTGGCCGGGTCACTGGTGATAGCATAGGAAAACAACAAATGATAAAAGTTGCAGCACTAGCCAAGGCGGCACAGGTGTCTATGCCGGCACTCACTAACCCACATGGCAGTGTGTCTTTCCAAGCCACCAAGGAAACTGTTGATGAGGCTTTCCCAGAGCGCACAGTGACTATTGGCGCCGGGTTGTCTGACAAATAGGAAAGCGATCTCACTAGCTTCCTCTATGAGAATCACGATATCTTTGCATGGTCCACACACTTGCAGGGAGTTTCGAGGGAGCTAGATGAGCACTCTCTTCATGTAAGGCCAGATGCCAAGCCGGTGAAGCAACCCCTCGGCTGCTTCACCGAAGATAGGAGGAAAGTGATAGCCTCCGAGATAGCCAGGCTCTTGGATGCCGGGTTTATCATGGAATTACTGCATCCAGATTGGTTGTCAAATCCAGCCTTGGTTGAGAGGAACAAGGATGACCCGAACGTGGCAGTGGTGTGGCGCATGTGTATTGACTACACGAACCTCAATAAGGAGTGTCCAAAAGATCCATTTCCACTGCCACAGATCGATCAAGTCATTGACTCTACTGCCCGGTGTGAGTTGTTGTCATTTGTGGATGCGTACTCTGGTTTCCACCAGATACCACTGAATCCGGATGATCAAATAAAGACAGCCTTTATCACCCCGTACGGGGCTTATTGCTATCATACTATGCCGTTCGGATTGAGAAATGCGGGTGCAACATACCAAAGATGCATGCAAAAATGCCTGCAAGATCAACTTGACAAAGTATACGTCGATGACGTAGTAATAAAAACCAAACAAAGTCACACTCTAATCGAGGACTTGCGTCAAACATTCGCAAACTTAAGAAGATTCCGGATGAAACTTAACCCAAAAAATGCAACTTTGGTGTCCCAGCTGGAAAGTTACTCGAATTCCTTGTATCCAGCAGAGGAATTGAGGCTAACCCAACAAAGATCAGAGCCATTGAAAGAATGGAATTGCCAAAAACCCTCAACGATGACCAGAAGTTTACAAGATGCCTGGCCTCATTGAGTATGTTTGTGAGTCAGCTAGGCAAAAAAGCCTCACCATTATATCAACTGATGAAAAAATCAGAAAAATTCACATGGACACAGCAAGCTGATAGCGCTTTCCATGAACTTAAAAAGATGTTGGTAATGGCACCAATATTAGCCTCACCACTATCCAAAGAGCCAATGCTGCTCTATGTCGCAACAACCAATAGACTTGTCAGTGCAGTAATAGTGGTAGAGCGTGAAGAAGAGGGCAAATAAGTCCAATGGCCAGTCTATTACCTGAGCGAAGTGCTCTCTACATCAAAGAAAAACTACCCCCATTACCAAAAAATGACATATGGGGTGTATATGGAAGCAAAGAAGCTGAAACACTATTTCCAAGAACACCCAATGGTAATATGCAAGGAACCTATCTCGGACATACTGGGCAGCAAAGACGCCAATGGCCGAATGGAAAATGGTCCATAGATCTAGCACCATACACTCCACAATACGACATGCGAGATGCAATTAAATCTCAAGCTATAGAGGATTTCTTTGTGGACTAGATGGAAATGCAATATGAACCACCATTGCTCGAACCGAATTACTGGAGAATGCATTTTGACGGGTCCAAGACAAAGATGGGACTAGGTACCGGGATAGTACTAACCTCACCCAAGAAGGATCAGCTCAAATATGTGTTGCAGATCCACTTCGCTGCATCCAATAATGTAGCCGAGTATGAAGCACTTGTCCATGGGATAATAGTGGCCAAAGAAATTGGCATCAAAAGGATCATGTGTTTCGGTGACTCAGATTTGGTTATTCAGCAAGTATCTAGACATTGGAACGCACTGGATGCAAATATGGCACTTTATCATTTTCATGTGCAGCAGATTTCAGGATACTTTGATGGATGTGAATTTCATCACATACTCAGAGCAGAAAATGAGGAAGCTGATGTATTATCCAAGTTAGGCTCATCTCGGCAAGCAATCCCACCAGGAGTAGCATTGGAACATCTCAAAAAACCATCAATCAAGCCATCACCAGAATCCGAGTCAATATTCATCCCAGCAAGCCAAGAGTCGGATGTTGTGCCAATGGACATTGACACGGGGGAAGGTTCGAGTAACTCAGGGACTATTCCGCCTAACCCAGGGGTTGTCGAGTCACACTCGGGGACTCCTCAGGTTATGTCGGCAGAAATTACGTCGGCTGAGCCAATGATGGAGAAACATATCCAACACTAGTAATACCAGCTTGGGCACAACCAATATTCAATTACTTAAGAGATGGAACTTTGCATGATGAGATGTTGGCAAGACAAACAGAAAGAAGATCAAAAGCGTACACAATAATTAACAAGGAGCTGTACAAGAGGAGTGTGACAAGTGTATTGCAACGTTGCATAAGTCCAGAGCAAGGCCAAGAGATACTATTGGATATTCACCAAGGAGAATGTGGGCACCATGCCTCGTCAAGAGCATTAGTAGCCAATGCATTCCGACATGGATTCTATTGGCTAAGTGCACTGGTGGAATCACAAGACCTAGTGAGTAAATGCAACGGCTGCCAACACTACGCATCAAAGTCACATTTACCTGCATCCGAATTTAAAACTATACCAATCACCTGGCCATTTGTAGTGTGGTGCCTGGATATGGTGGGGCCATTCAAACCAACACGGAGCAGCATGACTCACATACTAGTGATGGTCGACAAATTTACCAAGTGGATAGAAGTGAAGCCCATCAAAAAACTTGATGGAAAAACAACTATCACATTCCTAAAGGATATAATCCTGAGATACGGTCACCCGCACAGTGTGATTACAAACAATGGCACAAACTTTGTCGAAGGAGCTTTTGCTCGATTTTGCAGGGAAAGATGAATAAGACTCAATGTAGCGTCAATCGCCCATCCAGAATCAAATGGACAAGTTGAACGAGCTAACGGTTTAGTTCTATCCGGGATAAAACTCCGACTAATGGAACCACTCTAGAGGTCACCTGGTTGTTGGATCGAGGAACTACCCTCAGTGCTATGGAGCTTAAGGACAACTCCAAATCGACCGACAGGCTATACGCCATTCTTCCTTGTGTATGTTTGCAGAAGCAGTTTTTCTTGCCGACATAGAACATGACTCGCCAAGAGTAAGGCAATACTCAGAAGCTGAGGTAAAGGAGGCCCGAGAAGATGGAGTTTATTTACTCGAAGAAGCAAGAGAATTGGCATTATCCAGATCCACCATATACCAACAAAATCTCCTATGCTATCATAGCCAGAAAGTCCAACCTCGCATTTTCCGAGAAGGGGATATGGAGCTCAGACTAGTGCAACACACAACTAGGATGCATAAACTATCACCACCATGGGAAGGACCATTCATTGTAAGCAAAGCATTGCACAATGATTCATACTATCTGATAGATGATCGTGAATCACAAAAGAACAAGGCGGACAGATCAGATGATGAGACCAAAAGGCCATGGAATGTGGGATTGCTCTGTCCTTTCTACACTTAGGAGAAGCAATGTATGTATCACTCGAACTCTCATATGACGGACACTTATGCCGGCTATGTGCTGATAATAAAATGGTATGACTCGAAAAACTAACTCGGGAACTTCCCCTCATGTTTACTTTTAAATATTTTATGACGGCTGGCATTGACACTTAAACTTATATCGGAATAAGTAATGTTTAGTCATATAAGGTCAACTCTTCGACTATGCTGTTGTCCGAAAACACGGCTTCATGGCAAGCAAGAGAAAAAGACCAAGCATGAGTAAGCATGAACAGCGGATAAGTAAGGGAAGAAACGTGAGTCGGCCCTATGTATGCTTATAACTAACCCATTGCAGGATATATTGGCTTGTATGCCGAATGACCCTAGGTCAAGGTGTCTAGTTTCATATCCGCTAACTGAATACTTAGAACTTTGAGACTCTAATGTCGAACGCCAAAAAAGTAGAAAAGAGCCAAATTCAAGGATAAGGAGAATGGAAAATGAAACTTGGGGACTTGCCCCTGGATGATTTGCATTCAAACAAAATAAATTTAAAAGCCTTATCAAGGTCACACACCCAAAATAACTCCAGTATCTCTTACATCTGCACCCGGCATATCGGGGATCTCATCAGAATCAAGTGTTTTTTCTAAACTAGCTTAAGAAGCAGCTAGACTCGAAGGAGCATCGTTGGGGTTGGAGCTGGGAGCATCATCAGGATCTGCCGAGTCAGGTGCATCAGCCGAATCTACCATGTCCGACTCGGTGGCCTCGCTGTCAGCACCATCGTCTTTAGCAATCTCGGCAAGTGGCTCGTCGGGATCGAGGAAGCTGGGCCTGTCGCACCAGGCATGCACCAGAGCGTACTCCACCATTCCGTAGGCTCGCTCTTGGCGCTTCTTGATGAGATTAGGTTTGTGGGTCCACTTGCCTTCGGCCCTCATATGCTGGAGAACATCAAGATTGATATCCTCATACCATGAGAGCACAAAAGCAAGGGCCATGTCCGCTGCGACACTACTAGCCCACTCACGCCATTGATCAAGTCTTTCCTTGGTGAGTAGCAGCTTGGCAGCCAAAGGCTCAACGAGCGTGGGCACATCTTCATCCGGCCAGAGCATCATGAACGCATGGATTTCTGACTTAAGTAAGTCTACATTGCATGAATTCAATTTGGTCACACCATCTGAGAGCAAAGCAAGATGCTCGTCGATGGTGATCTCGCCATCCGCCGGGGCTCCAGATTCGGCTCGCACTTTCTTCATAGCCCTTAAGGCGAACATGTCGGCCTCAGGGAAGTTCTATGCAAAAACGGAGGAGCATCAAAAACAGAGGAAAAAGAAGTAAAGAGTAAGGATAAGAGCATAGTGAAAAGAGTAAGAACTCACTACCGATGAAAGAGTTGATCGTGCCAAGCTTGGTCTGCCAGGTCTTTTCCTTGGCCTAAAGAGCTTCCAGATCTTGATGAGCCGACTACACTGCTAACTCGGCATCCTTGAGCAATTGATTTGTCTTCTTAGCACTAGCAGCATGCTGCCCATCTTTTTCGGCGAGCTCCTGGCGTAGGCCCTCCAACTCGGACTCGTGCTTTTGCTCCATGTCTGCCACTTGCTGCTTCAGCCGAGTCACCTCGTCTCGCTCCTTCTGGAGCTCGACCTGGTGCTGATCTACTTATTCAGAACGTGTGACTCGTTAGTAATAGCAAACCATCTCGGCCTTGGCGAGATAAAAATGGAAAATGAGGAAACACAAATGCTAAGCAATCACAAGATTTCTAAGGGAAAGGGAGTTACTTTCAGCGTCGCTGATCTGTTTATGCAGCATGTCAATGGTGGATTGGGCAGAAGCTGTGGAAAAACACTAAGGAAAACTCAACAGGACGGAACAAAAAAGATATGCTAAGTAAAGCAAGCCAAGTAAGAAAAATACCTTGGCCCTGAACATCAGCTTTCAGATACTGGTGAGCAACCTCAAGCTTTCGGTACTCCAGAAGAAGAGCCTGATGCACCTTGGTATGCTCGTTATGCGTAAGCTACACGAAAGATATTTAATCAGAAAATATTCAGTACATCAAGTAATTCTATCCTGGCAGAAAGAGGAAAGGATGTATGCAAATGGTTGAGCTTACAGCCGAATAAGTGCCTTACTTGGCGGTAACCTCGGGGACTAGGGAACTTGTATGAATATAAAAATACTCCGTACACAAAAGAGTAATGATATCACATACCTTGTACACATGATCTTCTCGGGCCATCAATGTGATGGCCTGCTGGGTCATCTCGAAGATTCCCTTGGGGCCCAATTGCAGTAGCTGGCCAGAACTAGAGCTCACTTCTTGCTCGCCTGCGGCATTCCAAGATATGGCATAGCGCTCTGCAGAGCCAAGGCCCTACCTGCTGAGTGTCCGAGTAAGGACTTGCCCTTTTTTCAGGATATCCCCCACTTCGGAACGGGTAGCAGCGACATGGGCATGCAAGGTGCGAGCCCTGGGAACGCTGCTAGACCCGGCAACGGCAGACTCGTCCAACTGACCCACCGGAGCAGGTGTCATTGTTGATGGCGTCGGCCGAATCTGCGGAGCAGAGCCTGGGGCTTAGACCAGGGTCAATTGCGTAGAAGCTGATGGCTTAATGGGCATAGAGTGAGTCTGGCCTTGAGGAACATGTCGGGTCTTATCCTTGACCAAAGAGGCAGGGGAGCATATCTGGTACTGGTTTGAGAAGACAATGGAGCCGAATGAGTAGGATCGACAACTGGCAGGGGAACAATAGCTGGGTTCACGAGCGAATCAACAACAGGAGGAGTGATAACATGGGTGTTCTGGGTGGACTCGACGATGGCTGCTGGCTGGGTCCGGGTCGTGGGTCAAAGAAAGAAGGGGAGAGGGAGGAGAGAGAGTCTACTATGACAGACGCGCCGCCGAATCAGCCTCACTGAAAGGTGGGAAGGAACACCTCTGGTGGGAGAGTGACCGAGCTGGCTCAACGGGCACGGCGACGAAAAAAAAAGTCTGCCGAGCAGCTTGGTTGGCAGACATAGTAGCACTAAAATTAAAAACAGGGGTCTAAAAGGGAACAAACATAAAAGAGAAAAACATAAGGTAACAAGCAGTGAAAGTTACCCGGAGATGGTAGGGTCACGCGGAGTGCGACGAACAGTGACCCGATGTGTGGTAGTCTTGCGAGGTTGGGAGGATGTGGCTTCAAGAGGAGCGGCAGGATCAACTCGGCGCCTCTTGGAAGGCTGAGTGCTAGAGGAGGTCCCGTGCAGCTTACTCGGCTTGGCAGCAGGGATCTTTCCATACCCACCGGTAGCAAGAGGAGGATCCTCGTGTACCTGGCCAGCTTCATCAGTAAATGCAAAGCTCAATGGGACAAGCCAAAAGATCAAGACAAAGAACAAGTACCTCCAGGACTTCACAATCCACATCATCATCATCATCTGACCAATCCCGCAAAAGATTTCGAGTAAAGGTCTTACCCGAAGCAGGAGCATCGACAATGTGTGGGATCGGTATAAAACACTCCAGGTCATACTCGACCTCATCCTCATCTGATCCATCATCAAGATAACCGCCAGGAGGGATGGTGCTGTCATCTACCTGATGCACAAGATTCTGCAAAAGATAAACATAATGAAGTCAGTAAAAGGATAGAACTGCGAGTAGGTGCTAGATAAAGTATGTTGGAAGCGCACAGTTACTCGGATGCTTACCCACAGGACAAGCCTATCGGCTGAAAGGAGGACAACTCCAAGCCCAGCTTTCCGCTAAGTCCAGCTTAAAGATTGAGCTGACTCGACGCGCCATGGAATCATTGGTGAGCTCAAGGGTGGAGTGCCGAGTAGGATCGCGTGGACCGCTCATGAAGCATATCTTGTGGCTTCTGGCCTGGATGGGACTGACTCGGCGGGCGATGAAGGCGCACATGAGATCTTCCTTGATTAGATGGAAGTTCTCCTCCGGGTCAATCAACCTCTTGATGATCCCATGAGCCTCATTCACCGCTCTATTCTTGTCACACGGGTCAAGTTTCGAGAGCTCCTTGCTGGGAACCTCGTCCTTGAAGGGGGAAGCCGAATGTAGTCATTGGACCCGCTATTTTTGACATAGAAAAAGGTTCTATGCCATTTCTTGCAAGAATCAATGTCGGTGACCCGGGGAAAGACAGAATCCCTCTTGAGTGTGATGCTTGCAGCACCGCACGTGGTGGGCCTCTTCTCAGCACGAGGAACGTCGGGGTCAGGGACAACTTGGATTCGGAAATTGAAGTATTTGGCCCAAAGAAGGACAGTGGGACAAATGCCGAGATAGCCTTCACAGGCAGAGATGAAACAGGAGAGAGAGCCGATAGCGTTGGCAGGAAGATGATGAGTTTGAAGTTGAAAAGTGAAAAGAAAAGACTTGAAAAAATCGCTAACATGAAGAGCAAAACCATGCTCAAAATGCGAAAGGAAAACCACCTGCTCGTTGGGCTCAGGTTTGGGGACAATCTCACCGACGGGGAGGCGGCAATCAACCTCAAACAGAATACGCCTGGTGGAGCGCAAGCACTCAAGTTCCTCCACAGTGACCTCGGAGCCCTCCCAGCCATCGCGCTCGTCAGCAGCCTCGTGATCCTCCACTTCTTCACAGCCATCACGGGCGTCCATGATTTCATGCGGCTCGGACTCTTCCGACATTGGAAGAGGCCTGGAGACGCAGGGACCCGTCGTGGAATCGGAAGGAAGAGGAGAGAATCGCTGGAGCAGAGAAGCAAGTAATAGGAACAACAAAGGGGCGGTTCTGGACTAGGAGGCACAAGGAAGAAGAAGGCGAGGGGGGGAAACTGAACCAGCGGGGGCAGTTAAGTTCCCCGCGCCCCTACTTGAGGGGAGTAAAAACCCTCGACGTGGGATCCCTTTGTGCTGTGTGGCCGCTGTGTTGCCGTGTACCCGGCCGAGTCAGCGCATCAACAAGCGCCACGTGTACGTGATACATGGAAAATCCAAAGCCGCGTCACGTTGCGCAGGACACTAGGCGCTGAGCGATGGGACTGCCACAGTGACGGGAGTAACTGCGCTGCCGTCACTGTGCAGTCAGGGTTTGAGACGGAATTTGAGGCAAGCAATCATGATTACATCCTGTCAGTGACTAAGGCAAGCCCAAAATGACTCGGCAACGTCAAAAATGACTCGGCACGAGGCAAGGATGGCGCAGAAAGTCAAAGATGAGACTCGGAAAGGACAGAACAGACTCAGCAAAGATCGAGGTTACGCCAAACAGTGCATCATGCACAATAAATGCTAAGAGAAAGGAAAAGTTCCAAATACATTAAAGTAACCTGGAGACGCCTAATAGCAAGAACTGCTAGTTCTCACCAGCATAAGGGGTAAAAGGGGTAAAACATTACCCAGCTTGGCTTATGCCGAGTCAAAGAAATCCCTGGATGGGTCTTAGCAGCAAGGATACAAAGCTTATGTGTGACCGAGATAAGAATTATGTCGGCCCACATAGGAAAAATTTGTTTACCATGCAAGAAGCGATGAGCTGGGTCTCACGAGGGAAGGCCGAGTCAGAAAGGGCGCGTGGCAGCTTTCCGAGTGAGATTTAGGAGGGACCATGGTAAATCATGGTCAAAAGAGAGAAGGGCGACGCCGGGTGACATAAAAGGAGCCGGGTGATGCCCAAAGCAAGGGCTGATGTACAAAGGCACCGTGTGATGCCAAAGAGCTGGAGGCTATGTACGGGAAGACCGTTGGCTGTATAGCTTTGTGTACTGGGTCAAGGGATTAGGTCTAGCGCATGAACCGGCCCGCACAGTAAGGACAAAGATCCAAATAGTAACCCTAGGACCCAAAGATGTAACCTAGCAGCCCATTGCCTATATAAGGAGGGGCATAGCTAGGGTTTGGAAGGGGTTGGACCAAGTAGGAAACTAGTGCCCTGAGGCTATGCTTGAACAGCTCTAGGAGCACTTGTAAACTTCTTGGATCAATAGAAATCTTAAGTGTGGAGAGTTCATCTTGTTCTTCATGCGCGGATAGACCGTGCACTCCCTCCCTGGTTACCTCAAGCATCCATTCGGCCCTCAACTTAAGCCTACCCATGCCATCTGCCGTGACACCACCATGACAGTTGTGGATGCTTGCAAGGGGTTTAATCACAAGTATGTATTAGTCCAAGTAAGGTCGGTACATTAGCATAGGTTCACCCACACAACACTTATCCAACCAAAGAACATTAATCAACTATATGAAGCGAAAGCACTTGACAGTATTCCCATGTGTCCTCGAGAACGTTTGGTCCTCATAAGTAATACAACCGGCTTGTCCTTTGCTAAGAAAGGATTGGGCCACTTGCTGCAATTATTTGTTGTATTTTTTACTTGCACTTTATATCTTTGCATTATCAAAAACCCCTAAAAATCTGTTTGCTAAGTATTTACAGAGAATTCCTGATCCAAACCACTAGTCAACACCTTTTTCTCCTTGTTGGGATCAACAGTCCTATTTATCGAAAGTACTACGATACACCCCCTATACTTGTGGGTCATCAAGACTATTTTCTGGCACCATTGCCGGGGAGTGAAGCGCTATTGAAGAGTGGAACTGGTAAAGGAAACTTCTACTATGAGTATTGCTTTTATTTCTGTTTGCTACTTTGTTTCTAATATGGATAACCCACTTGGTTTCCTATTTGGGAAAGATACTACCATTGCTAGGGTAATAGATGAACCACCACCTGCTGATAGATCCTTTTAATAAGATACCTACAAGAATTGTTGATCGTGTTATGGATAATTATTATTTTGGGGATGGAACTGTCCATCCTGGTGATCACTTTCTTTTTATCCATGAATTATGCGGGTGGGTTTAAGTGTGCAGGTATCACAACGGAACAAGTTAAGAAAAAGTTACTCTCTATATCATTTGAAGGAAGAGCTAAAGAATGGTATAAGCTGCTAAAGAATGGACAAGCTATGGAATGGGAGGAAATTGTACCTCTCTTTAATTCTAAATTCTATCCTCCTAGTGAGATTCATAAGGACCGGAATCAAATATATAACTTTTGGCCTCTTTATGGAGAGAGTACAGCCCAAGCTTGGGGGAGATTGACGTTACTAATGCTCAAATGTTATATTCATGAGCTCCCTAATAATATTCTTATCAATACCTTTTATGCAAGTATTTCTCTTCATGATAAAGATTTATTAGATGCTTCTTGTGCTGGATCATTCACATGTATGAAGGAAGAAGCTAAATGGGATCTTCTAGATCATATTCAAGAAAATACTGAAGCATGGGAGAATGACAAAGGAAGAAAGTCAGGTATAAATTATGATTATGAATGCATTAAATCTTTTATGGGAACTGATGACTTTTATGATATTAGTACTGAGTATGGTCTTGATTCTCAAAGTATTGCCAATTGTTTTAAGGCCTTTGCCTCTTATATTGAAATTCCCCAAAATAAGTGGAACAAGTACCATGCACCTTACAAAGATATTGTTAATCATGTTCCTGCTAGAAACACTGAAGTTTGTACTGTTGATCATATTTTGCCTGAACCTTATATTAAGAAAATACCTTTTCCTGCAAAGGTAAAGGAACATTCTATTATAGCAAATGTGGTTAGCAAAAGTACAAAGAAAACTGTTGAACCTGATGAACAAATAAATATTGAACCTGTAGTAGCCATTGTGAAAGACCTTGTCACTAAAAATGTAGAAGATGGGCACATTATCTTTTGTGAAGATGCTTCTAATATGGTCTCTCATCCTAGTAAAGCTAGGAAAGATAGTGTCCTTGTGCTTTCTATTAGAATTGGTGATCATTGCTATTATGGTTTATGTGATATTTTTGCAAGTTCTAGTGCTATTCCTTATGAGCTTTACAGAGAAATTATGCATGAAATTGGTCCTTGTGAACTTGAGGACATTGATGTGGTTATTCACCTTGCTAATAGAGAGACAGTCTGTCCAATTGGTACTGTAAGAGATGTGGAAGTTCTTTGTGGTAAGACTAAATATCCTGCTTATTTTCTAGTGCTTGGTTCAGCAGCTAGTAAAACTAGCCCTATAACTTTTGGTAGACCTTTCTTAAACACTTGTGGAGCTATTATAGATTGTAAGAAGGAGAAAGTTTTAACTAAATTTGATGGAGAATCTTCAGATTTTATCTTTTCCAAATAAGCTCCTTAAGAAAATGATTTGCCTAATGAGGATTTTTTTAGAGTTGAACAACTTGCTTCTGTTGATCCAGTTTTTGACCTTAAACCTCTTTTTGATGATTTTAAGTATGCTCATTCTAATGATAAGAATGTTCCTTGTGACAGTTACGTTGTTAACTTTATTCAAAGTGCTACTGAAAGTTATTATGAGAGAGGGAAAATGGTTTTATGCATCTCAATAATATCAAGTTTCCCCGTTCTATGTTGAAAGCTTTGAAGTTGCACTTGTTTTGTCTTCCTATGCTAGTAGCCTTTTGTTTCAATAATTTGTTTTCTCACAAAACTCCCTTACATAGGAAGTGGGTTAGACTTAAATGTGTTGGATATTTGCTTCTTGATGCCCTCTTTCACTTCAAATCCATATCTTCTATGAGAACACCATTGGATTTAACGAAAGAGCTTTTGGGAGACAACCCATTTTAGTTTCCTTTTGGTTTTTGTTTCTTTGAGTCTTGGAAGTTATTACCTCTGTAATAACCTCTCCTTATCCTTTTTGTTTGGTTTTTGTGTCAAGATTTGCCTCTTTTGATAAGTAGGTGAGTTGCTGTCCTGGGACATATTTTTGTGCTTCACTGTATAAATTTGTGAACAATCCCAGTACGTCGGATGGAGCTGTAGTTTTATGTGCTTCTGAACCATGTTGTTATCCAACTTTTGTTAGTTTTGCACTTTTTTATTTGAGCAACAGAAGATTTTCGAAAAAAACCAATCTTTACCTGCTGGTCTGTTTTGACAGATTTCTGCCATTATTTGCATTTGCCTCTTTAATCGATTTCATTTTAGATTCTTTTTGGGGTTTCTGAAAGGATTTTATACAGTAGTGTAACACCCTCAGAATCGGACCTATGCAAGTTTGAGCAAAATTCGCCAAACCCGCATAGAAACGATTCAAAGGTGCCCACCAGGCACTTTCGTGCGGGTGGAAAACGAAGTAATAACATTACACAACAGTCCTCGATGGGACCCACGTAATGATATATACAGCGACCCAATGAGTCAAGAATACAGATAGAGTATACAAAGATCCAAATCACCTTGAAAACGATAGAGCGTCCAGCTACGGACAAGATGCAAATGGGGCTAAGAGCCCTGAAGAATAACCAATGGCGTCCATAACCCTGCCCAGGCCGGAAGGGTAACCACGCTAACGGCGTCGATCTCAAAACCTGCTTAAACAAAAGGGTGCCGACAAAGGGCAAAGGAAAAAGAGGAGCGTCGATCGAGGCCAAGACACGGCGAGGCTAGAATTCGGTCCTCGCCTACATAGGTATGGTGGATCGAGCGGCGGCGGCATGCACTAAACAACCTATAGAGACTCGATACAACCGGCTATCGAGAGAGGTAAGAAAGACCTATTCGATCCAACTGATTCTATCATCAAACAAACCCATCTGCGTTTCCCCGAGACCATCGAGGAAGTCAACCGAGGAACTCACACAGTTGGCAGTTTTATTTATTCAGTTATAGTTGCGGCACTTTACTAGTCAGGTTTAGATAATCGTCCTGATAAAGTAAGCAATGGGCACTTTTAGTTAACCATTCCGTGATAGTGGCAACACTTACTAGTCAGATACATTTATCATGAGATAACCCAAAAACCAGCAGTTGTTGGTACTTTTATTCAGCCATGCCGTTGTAGTTGCAAGATTTACTAGTCAGGTACAATTGTCGCAAGCGACAACCAAACAAGCAATTGTGGGCAGTATTAATTAGCCATTCCATTATAGTGAAGCTGGTTACTAGTCATTATAAGTCAAATTTATAGCAGTAAACTTTAGTTATGCTTGTCTATGATCGAGATACTGTGCTCCAAGTCGTCCATATCCATGCGACACGGCTTTGAAAGTTTTACCGGCGGGTGCACCAATAGCAACACACGCCGATCAACCTCGGAAAAACCAACTCAAAACCCAACGAGGCTTTCACGATTGAACAATCACAGATTCGATATTTCAGGGGCCACCCTTTGAGTAGATCCCGCAACGAAGTAAGCTAGCCGAGACGGACTCAAGGTTAGCGCCAATGGTCATGGCGATCGGGAACCGAAAACTCGGGGTGTCGATACCGCGTAATCACTCCGCCTTCCTAAACAAAGAGGTGCTATCTGTCGCACAATTTAAATACAGAAAGTAGCATGGCATAAGTACAGGATCGTAAATAAAACCTCAAACTAGTTTGTGGCCCCAAGAAATATGACTGAATCAAGCTCTGGCTCAGGGGGGTCCCATATACCTCCCGGATGTGGATAGCGCGATAAATCAAGGAACAGGTATCAAGTACTCGGGGTCTTACGGGACACAAGTGGGCGTTCGGAAACCAAATATTTTCTATCACCCACTGATGCCTCTGCTTATTTCAATTTTAGTTGTTAAACAGAAATTAAAGTGAACGATAAGTAAAACTAAGATCATCTCCAACATCGACATGCGGCAATACATCAACAACTGTGGCATATGACGACACACATCAGCACTTGAGCAAGCAACTACGACGCGCAAGTCCAACTATCTACCAAAACAACAGGTAATAGGATGTGTCCAAGGCAATATAGGGCGGCACGGTATGTCACAGGTACGGAAACTAAAGCATCGCAACACAGATAGCAATAGATCAACAGGAGGGAATAAATACTATAAAAGTAAGATAGGTAGAAAAGGGGAGATGCTCGCCTGAAAACATTGTCGAAGGTTCAACCGAAGATCGGGGCGATACTCGCATCAACTCAACGGCCTTATCCGCGAAGAACCAAAACACTAGAAGAAACACCGGATGCTATATTTAATACAACGGCAGAAGATCGGCATGATGCATGTATAATGCATGGCATGGCAAAGTGCGATGCAATTAGGTCATATTAAGCGGAACCGGGGTCCCGACAAATGATTATATGGTTCGAGTTGTTTAGAACCCCCGCAATCTAAATGTTGTATTAACATGGCAAATAATAGCACCGAGTTCGCTACACAAATTTAAAGGAGGCCAATATAAGGCTAGATTTGCCCGCATATGGGCCCCATATTTAATTATTAGGTGAATCGGCATAAGGCCCCCAAACCACATGATATGCATGCGAGATGAATGACAATTTAATATGCGACAAGGTTATATTTAGCATTTATAAAATAGGGCTCGGAAAGGGGTCACACATTGAGGGGTCTCGACGATCTTGGGGTTCTGGGGTTCGGGGTCCAGGGTCCAGATCTGGGGTTCAGGGTTCGACGGATCGTTCTCGGCGGAAGCGTTCTCTCGTTCTCGGTGACGGGGTAGATCTTGCGTTCCGGGAAGAAGTACTTGGCGATCTTTGGCTCCACCCAGGTCGGGGCCGATCTTGTCGTCGCGAAGGTCTTGTCGGGCCAGCGTATTGGGTCGGTCTTGGCGTCCGGGAAGCAATACTTGTCGCACCTGTGGTCTTCGGGTGTTATGGCGATCTTGTCGTTACGAGGACCTTGTCGGGTCTGTGGTTCGGGTCGGACTTGTCGTTCGGGATGCAGCACTTGGTGTCCGGGACGGAGTGCTTGTTGGCCCGGTAGCGTTCTTGGCGGACTGGTCGGTTCCCTGTAGTAGGCCTTGGCGCTTCGGATCGGTCTTCGGACTCGTGTAGATGGTATTGGCGTTCCGTGGTCTTCAATTACCGGTGTACTTGGTTCCGGTCACGGTGGTCGCAGGCAGAACTCGTCGAGAACACCAAGGGTGACCTTGTCACACTCCTCACCTAGCATGTTGTGGACTGCAGTCGGGGACGGGAAGTGTACACCACCACCATCTTGTTAGCATCGCGCCACAGCTGCACACCCACGAAAACAGGGGCTCCCGATGGTGGACCTGCAGGACGCGGGCATGCTGGGCTTGCTCCTGGTCCACTACGCGCTTGAGGGCGAGCGCTCGGCCCGGCGCCGGAGGGGCGGCACGCAGGCTGCTGCTTGGAGAAGGGAGCGCGGAGGGCGACGGTGAGCTTGGGAGGAGGAGACGACGGGGAGGCGGGTTCGGCCGGCAAGGCGGGCGTCGTGGCGAGGGGTCGCGAGGCGGGCTCGCTGGCGGTTGCAGCGATGAAGGGGTCGGGCTCATGCGGAGGACGTGGAGGAGGCGGCCGGTTCTGCAACGGGGTGAGGCGCGGTCGGGCAGGGCGCCGGAGGGAGAGTGGCGAGGCGGAGGCGGCTGGAGCTCGTCGGAGAGGGGACTGCTGGGCAGAGGCGCCAGGCGTGGCGGAGGCCGCGGTTGGGGCGGGCGTGAGGAGGCCGGCGGCGAGCTCGAGCGCCGGCGACGGGACGGCGCGGAGGCAGAGGCCGAGGGCGGCTGGTCGCGGGGTCTGACGGAGGCGCGGGGATGCGGGCTGCCGGAGGAGGGAGGTTGCAGGGGCGGCGCGGGCGGAGCTCGGAGGAGAAGCAGGGGCGGACGGAGGCCGGACGGGAGGGAGAGTGTAACACCCTCAGAATCGGACCTATGCAAGTTTGGGCAAAATTCACCAAACCCGCATAGAAACGATTCAAAGGTGCCCACCAGGCACTTTCGTGCGGGTGGAAAACGAAGTAATAACATTACACAGTCCTCGATGGGACCCACGTAGCAGATATATATAACAGCGACTCAAGAGTCAAGAATACGTATATATTATACAAAGATCCAAATCACCTTGAAAGAGGGAGGTCCGACTACGGACAAGAAGCAAATGGGGCTAAGAGCCGAAGAATAACCAATGACGCCCATAACCCTGCCTGGCCATGCCGGAAGGTAACCCCGCTAACGGCGCCGATCTCAAAACCTGCTTAAACAAAGGGGTGCCGACAAAGGGCAAAGGAAAAGAAGGAGCGCCAAGATCGAGGCCAACACGGCGAGGCTAGAATTGGCGGTCCTCGCCACAGAGGTATGGTGGACTGAAGCGGCAGCGGCAGCATGCACTAAACAACCTATAGAGACTCGATACAACTGGCGGATATCAGAGAGGGATAAGGATGACCTAACCGGATCCAACCTGAAGCTAACACCAGACAAACCCATCCTGGTGTTTCCCCCTCGAGACCAAACGAGGAAGTCAACCGAGGAACTCACACAGTTGGCAGTTTTATTTATTCCGTTATAGTTGTGGCACTTTACTAGTCAGGTTTAGATAATCGTCCTGATAAAGTAAGCAGTGGGCACTTTTAGTTAACCATTCCGTTATAGTGGCAGCACTTACTAGTCAGATACAATTAGCATGAGATAACCCTTAAACCCAGCAGTTGTTGGTACTTTTATTCAGCCAATTCGTTGTAGTTACGATACTTACTAGTCAGATACATTTGTCGCAAGCGACAACCAAACAAGCAATTGTGGGCAGTATTAATTAGCCATTCCATTATAGTGAAGCTGATTACTAGTCATTATAAGTCAAATTATAGCAGTAAACTTTAGTTATGCTTGTCTATGATCGAGATACTGTGCTCCAAGTCGTCCATATCCGCGGACACGGCTTTCAGAAAGTTTTACCCGGCCGGGGTGCACCAATAGCAACACACGCTCGATCAACCTCGGAAAAACCAAATCAAAACCCAACGAGGCTTTCACGATCGAACAATCACAGATTGAAATATTTGGGGCCACCCTTAAGTAGAATCCGCAACGGAGTAAGCAAGCTCCGAGGCGGCCTCAAGGTCCGGTAATACGGTTTGTGAACGATGGGAACCCCAAACGGAGCTTGTCGACACCGCGAATCGTGTCCGATCCTAAACAAGACAAAGTGTGCTATCGCGACAATCGTAAATAAAGCAGTAAAGCATGGCATAAGTACAGGATCGTAAATAAAACCTCAAACTAGGTTGTGGCCCCAAGAAATAAGACGGAATCAAGCTCTGGCTCAGGGGGGTCCCATATACCTCCCGGATGTGGATAGCGCGCAAAATCAAGGAACAGGTATCAAGTACTCGGGGTCTTACGGGACACAAGTGGGCGTTCGGAAACCAAATGTTATATATCACCCACCGATGCCTCTGCTTATTCAATTTTAGTTGTTAAACAGAAAGTAAAGTGATCAATAAGTAAAACTAGGATCATCTCCAACATCAACATGCGGCAATACATCAGCAACTGTGGCATATGACGACACACATCAGCACTTGAGCAAGCAACTACGACGCGCAAGTCCAACTAACTACCAAACAACAGGTAATAGGGTGTGTCCAAGGCAATTATAGGGCGGCAAGGGATATCACAGGTACGGAAACTAAAGCATCGCAACATAGGTAGCAATAGATCAACAGGAGGGAATAAAGACTATAAAAGTAAGATAGGTAGAAAGGGGGAGATGCTCGCCTGAAAACATTGTCGAAGGTTTTCCCCGAAGATCGGGGCGAAGCTCACATCAACTCAACGGTCTTATCCGCGAAGAAGCGAAACACTAGCAGAAACACCGGATGCGATATTTAAGACGAAGGCAGAAGATCGGCATGATGCATGCATGATGTATGACATGGCAAAGGTGCGATGCAAGTAGGTCATATTAAGTGGAACCGGGGTCCCGACAATTAATTAGGTGGTTCATGTTATTTAATTACCCCGCAATTAAATGTTGTTCAACATGGTAGAAGATAAGATACCGGTTCGCTACTCAAGTTTTAAATGAGGCCAATATAAGGCTAGATTTGCCCGCATATGGGCCCCATATTTAATTATTAGGTGAATCGGCATAAGGCCCCCAAACCAAAGAGATACATGCGAGATGACAATTTAATATGCCACAAGTAGTATTAAGTTATAAAAATAGGGTTTTCGGAAAGGGGTCACACTTTAGGGTCTCTCGACGAACTTGGGGTTCCGGGGTTCGGGGTTCGACAGGGACCAGGGGTCTCGACGTAGCGGTCTTGCGGGAACGTTCGCGGACTCCGGGGTTGAGGATCTTGTCGCATCCGCGGCCTTCGGGTCATGTTGTCGATCTTGTCGTCGGGCAGATCTTGCCGGGTCCCACGGGGTCGATCTTGCCGTTGCGAGGGTCTTATCGGGTCCGCGCCATCGCGTCGGTCTCGACATCCGGGGTGAAGTGCTTGTCGCTCCGTGGCGAAGTGCTCGGCGTCATTGGGTTCCATGTCGACGGTCTTGTCGTCTCACGGCGGAGATCTTGGGGTTCGAGGGGTCCGCGGGATCGGAGCGGACTTCATATTCCGTGAGGGAGATCTTGGCGTCGGTGTGGTCGGTCTTGGCGTTCCGGCCATCTTCGGTCCTCGGATCCGAGATGGTTCGGGGTCTTGACGGGGTCCGGGCGCCGGATCGGTCTCGGCCGTGAGGAAGATCTTGGCGCTCGGTGTCGAAGACGTAGTCCTTCGGGTTTATCTCCACAACTCTAGAAGGGGATCCGCTGAACATTGATCTTGCGTTGACGGTAGAATAAATAATTCCAGAAAGATCTCGTGGATTCGGGGTTGCTGAGATGAAAAGGCGTCTACCAAGCAACACACCAAACAGAGGCCAAGTAGCACAACGTGCTAGAGAAGGCGCTTGAGCTCACGACGGACAGAGATCAAACGGAAAACCGCAACACGTAGGCGAGGACTTGGCCAGAGGAGACGAACAGGCATGGCGACGGGGGATGACGCAGTGACGACGGAGTGCGGGCGACGCGCGCGGAGGGCAGCTGGGCGTGCGGCGGCTGCGGATGCTGCTGGACACGTGCGGCAGGGGCCGGCGGTGAGGCCACGGCGAGGTAGCGGCGTCGGGAGGCAGCCCTGGGGAGGCCCGGAGCACGCGTCGAGAGGAGGGCGCGACGCGCGGGCTCGCCGGGGCCTGGGAGCTCGGGGTCGGCCAAGGCGGCGCATGGTGCCGGAGGCGGGCGGCAGGAGGTGGGGCGGCTCAAGCGGAGGCGAGCGCGGCAGGCGGCGGGCGGCCCAGCTGGGTGCGCCGGGCTCGATGGAGGCGGTGGCCGGCGAGGAAGGGACCGGGCGGCGCTGGGGTGGAGCCGCGTGGTTGCCGAGGGGGCGGCGGTTGAGGGCGCGGCGGGGCGAAAGTGAGAGGCGAAGCGCAGCGGGCGGGAGGAGCGCGGCGGAGGCTGGGCGGGGAAGGCACGGGCAGTGAGGGAAGCGGGAAGGCGGGCTCGGCCGTGGCGTGGGATGCGGGAGGAGGCGGTTAGGAGGACGGGCCTGGGGCGAAGCGGGCGAGGCCGGCGAGGGTCTGGCGACGGAGGCGGCGGGACGCGTGGGTCGGGATGGACGGTGGCGAGGAGCACGTCAGGTGGTGGAGGCGAGGGTGGGGGTCAAGGGATGGAGGAAGGAGATGCACAGGGACGCGGCGCGGAGGGTGGTTGGTGGGGCCGGTGGGACCGGGGCCACGCGATGTGGCAGGGGCCAGTCGTGGGGTGAGCTGGGGAGGAGTTTGTGGGGGCGCCAGGGGCGGCCAGGGCGGTGGGCGGGGTGTGCGTGTGGGGCTGGGTGGGGCAGTGTGCTGAGAGGGAGAGAGAGGTTAGGGAGAGAGTGGAGTGACGTGGCACTGTGTGAGTGGTTGAGGGGGAGGGAGGAGGTGAGGTGGCAGGAGTTGATTGGGGGGAGTGAGGTGGAGGGATGGGTTGGGTAGGATAGTGGGTAGCTGTAGGAATTAGAGGGGGTGCAGGTTGGACCGATTGGTTTTTCTGGGGCGGTCGTTCGGTCGGTTCGGACCGTTCGACTGCCCCACCCAAAATAATTATAATTTTTATTTAATTTAATTGGGCCGTTTGCAAACCGGCAGCGGACAAAACAAAATATTCCGGGGCCCCGGGTTTTGATGTTTGAATAGAGGGCGTTAGAAAACAACACGGGCTTTGCAAACATAATTTTGGCAAACAATGCATGACGATGACGATGCAATGCACAAATTCAACGCGATTTTCTAGTAGTGGTTTTGCGGGATGCCACAATTCGACACCACTAACGATGGATCTCGCCCTCGAGATCCGCCTCATGGTACCGGAAGTAAGGTCGGCGTTCTCCGTCTTCACGCTTTGTGTAGATCCTCGCGACACCACTAACGAGGGTTCCTCCTCCATCTTGAAATTGGCGACACCACCAACAAAGGGTCGTTGTTCCTGATCGTCGAGGGAGCACTCCGGGAACACAAGGTCGAAGGTAGAGGTATCGCAAATAAGCCACCCCTAACTTCCGCGGACGGAGTAAAACTGCTGGATCCACTGATTCGACATGCAAGAGCGAATGATAAGAGCAGTGGTAGGGTAGTTACTCCATCCCACACTCAAACCATTACTCTGCACGCGAATAGACGGATTAAGCATCCAACTCTCGGAATTAGACTGACGATCTCGACAAGCGAGGTTCGGAAACAAGGGAGTGTTGCCAGCAGAAATCGTATGAAAGACACACTGATTAGGTTTCGCGATGGTTCCATTGGCAAGAACAACACATGCTCAAGGTCGACTCCAACTTCACCAAAGCTCGTCCTTCACAGATGCTTTTCCACGACACTGATATCCAGCAAGGAGCACATATGGATAAAGAGCTCAAGGACAGGAGATTGGAGGAAGGGTACAACAGACAAGTTGCAGATTGATGAACGTAGCACCTCCGTTACAAAAGAGAGAAACGAAACCCTAAAGGTACGACGGATACCCAACCACGAGAAATCCTGGACTCGAAGAGAGAAAAGAGAGCGGATTCAAAACACGTAGAGGTAAGAGAGGAATAGCAAAGGGGTAAGGAATAAAATCAGACCTATTCAGAACTATCCAACCGATTTTCAAAAATAGTTTGACACTTCTACTACGGCCGTTAGCTAGGTTATCCTACAGGCTGGACTTGTGGGGTATCGCAACTGCTGAGCTCTGATACCACTCTGTAACACCCTCAGAATCGGACCTATGCAAGTTTGGGCAAAATTCACCAAACCCGCATAGAAACGATTCAAAGGTGCTCACCAGCACTTTCGCATGGTGGAAAACGAAGTAATAACATTACACAACAGTCCTCGATGGGACCCACAGAACAGATATATATAACAGCGACTCAAAGAGTCAAGAATACAGATATATTATACAAAGATCCAAATCACCTTGAAAAGAGGGAGGGTCCGACTACGGACAAGAAGCAAATGGGGCTAAGAGCCCTGAAGAATAACCAATGACGTCCATAACCCTGCCTGTGCCATGCCGAAGGGTAACCCCTAACGGCGTCGATCTCAAAACCCGCTTAAACAAAAGGGGTGCACAAAGGGCAAAGGAAAAGAAGGAGCGCCGATCGAGGCCAAGACACAGGCGAGGCTAGAATTCGCGGTCCTCGCCACAGAGGTATGGTGGATCAAGCGGCAGCAAAGATGCACTAAACAACCTATAGAGACTCGATACAACCGGGCGGATATCGAGAGGGATAAGGATGACCTAACCGGATCCAACCTGAAGCTAACACTGCACAAACCCATCCGGTGTTTCTCGAGACCAAACGAGGAAGTCAACCGAGGAACTCACACGCTGGCGCTTTATTTATTCCGTTATAGTTGTGGCACTTTACTAGTCGTTTAGATAATCGTCCCGATAAAGTAAGCAAGGCACTTTTAGTTAACCATTCCGTTATAGTGGCAGACTTACTAGTCGATACAATTAGCATGAGATAACCCTTAAACCCAGTAGCTTGTTGGTACTTTTATTCAGCCAATTCGCTAGAAGTTGCGATACTTACTAGTCAGATACATTTGTCGCAAGCGACAACCAAACAAGCAATTGTGGGCAGTATTAATTAGCCATTCCATTATAGTGAAGCTGATTACTAGTCATTATAAGTCAAATTATAGCAGTAAACTTTAGTTATGCTTGTCTATGATCGAGATATCAGGTCCAAGTCGTCCATATCCGCGACACGGCCGTAAAGTTTTACCCGGGTGCACCAATAGCAACACACGCCGATCAACCTAAAAACCAAATCAAAACCCAACGAGGCTTTCACGTGAACAATCACAGGATTCAGAAATATTTCAGGGGCCACCTTAAGTAGAATCCGCAACGGAGTAAGCAAGCTCGAGGCGGCCTCAAGGTCTGGGTAATACGGTCATGAACGATCGGGAACCCCAAACGGAGCTTGTCGACACCAAGGAATCGTGTCCCGATCCTAACAAGACAGGTGCTATCTCGCACAATCGTAAATAAAGCAAAGAAAGCATGGCATAAGTAGGATCGTAAATAAAACCTCAAACTAGGTTGTGGCCCCAAGAAATAAGACGGAATCAAGCTCGCCTGGGGTCCCATATACCTCCCGGATGTGGATAGCGCATAAAATCAAGGAACAGTATCAAGTACTGGGTCTTACGGACACAAGTGGGCTCGAAACCAAATGTTATATATCACCCACCGATGCCTCTCGCTTATTCAATTTTAGTTGTTAAGCAGTAGTAAAGTGATCAATAAGTAAAACTAGGATCATCTCCAACATCAACATGCGGCAATACATCAAGAATCGTATATGACACACATCAAGACTTGAGCAAGCAACTACGCGCAAGTCCAACTAACTACCAAACAACAGGTAATAGGGTGTGTCCAAGGCAATTATAGGGCGGCAAGGGATATCACAGGTACGGAAACTAAAGCATCGCAACATAGGTAGCAATAGATCAACAGGAGGGAATAAAGACTATAAAAGTAAGATAGGTAGAAAGGGGGAGATGCTCGCCTGAAAACATTGTCGAAGGTTTTCCCCGAAGATCGGGGCGAAGCTCACATCAACTCAACGGTCTTATCCGCGAAGAAGCGAAACACTAGCAGAAACACCGGATGCGATATTTAAGACGAAGGCAGAAGATCGGCATGATGCATGCATGATGTATGACATGGCAAAGGTGCGATGCAAGTAGGTCATATTAAGTGGAACCGGGGTCCCGACAATTAATTAGGTGGTTCATGTTATTTAATTACCCCGCAATTAAATGTTGTTCAACATGGTAGAAGATAAGATACCGGTTCGCTACTCAAGTTTTAAATGAGGCCAATATAAGGCTAGATTTGCCCGCATATGGGCCCCATATTTAATTATTAGGTGAATCGGCATAAGGCCCCCAAACCAAAGAGATACATGCGAGATGACAATTTAATATGCCACAAGTAGTATTAAGTTATAAAAATAGGGTTTTCGGAAAGGGGTCACACTTTAGGGTCTCTCGACGAACTTGGGGTTCCGGGGTTCGGGTTCGAGGACCAGGGTCTCGGCGAGCGGTCTGCGGGAACGTTCGCGGACTCCGGGGTTGAGGATCTTGTCGCATCCGCGGCCTTCGGGTCATGTTGTCGATCTTGTCGTCGGGCAGATCTTGCCGGGTCCCACGGGGTCGATCTTGCCGTTGCGAGGGTCTTATCGGGTCCGCGCCATCGCGTCGGTCTCGACATCCGGGGTGAAGTGCTTGTCGCCCGCGGGCGGCGTTTGGCGTCATTGGGTTCCATGTCGACGGTCTTGTCGTCTCACGGCGGAGATCTTGGGGTTCGAGGGGTCCGCGGGATCGGAGCGGACTTCATATTCCGTGAGGGAGATCTTGGCGTCGGTGTGGTCGGTCTTGGCGTTCCGGCCATCTTCGGTCCTCGGATCCGAGATGGTTCGGGGTCTTGACGGGGTCCGGGCGCGCCGGGATCGGTCTTCGGCTTCCGTGAGGAAGATCTTGGCGCTCGGTGTCGAAGACGTAGTCCTTCGGGTTTATCTCCACAACTCTAGAAGGGGATCCGCTGAACATTGATCTTGCGTTGACGGTAGAATAAATAATTCCAGAAAGATCTCGTGGATTCGGGGTTGCTGAGATGAAAAGGCGTCTACCAAGCAACACACCAAACAGAGGCCAAGTAGCACAACGTGCTAGAGAAGGCGCTTGAGCTCACGACGGACAGAGATCAAACGGAAAACCGCAACACGTAGGCGAGGACTTGGCCAGAGGAGACGAACAGGCATGGCGACGGGGGATGACGCAGTGACGACGGAGTGCGGGCGACGCGCGCGGAGGGCAGCTGGGCGTGCGGCGGCTGCGGATGCTGCTGGACACGTGCGGCAGGGGCCGGCGGTGAGGCCACGGCGAGGTAGCGGCGTCGGGAGGCAGCCCTGGGGAGGCCGGAGCACGCGTCGAGAGGAGGGCGCGACGCTGGCTCGCCGGGCGCTGGGAGCTCGGGTCGGCCGCGGCGCGGCGATGGTGCGGAGGGCGGGCAGGGAGGTGGGGCGGCTCAAGCGGAGGCGAGCGCCGGGCGGCGGGCGTCCAGCGGTGCGCGGCTCGATGGAGGCTGGCCGGCGAGGAAGGGACTGGGGCGGGCTGGGGTGGAGCCGCGTGGTTGCTGAGGGGCGGCGGTTGAGGGCGCCGGGCGCGGCGGCAGAGCGAGGCGAGCGGCGGCGCGGGCGGGCTGGAGAGCGCGGGCGAGGAGCGGGCGGGGGAAGGCAGGCGGTGGAGGGAAGGAAGGCTCGGCCGTGGCGTGGGATGCGGGAGGAGGCGGTTGAGGACGGGCAGGGGGCGAAGCGGGCGAGCTGCCGGGCGAGGGCCGCTGCGACGGAGGCGGCGGGGACGCGCGCGGGGTCGGGGATGGGACGGTGGCGAGGGAGCACGTCGGGCAGGGTGGAGGCGAGGGGTGGGGGTCGCGTGCGGGGATGGAGGAAGGAGATGCACAGGGACGCGGCGCGGGGTGGTTGGTGGGGCCGGTGGGACCGGGGGCCACGCGGGACAGGGCAGGGGCCAGGTCGGGTGGGGTGTGAGCTGGGGGAGGGAGTTTGTGGGGCGCGTGGGGCCCAGGGGTCAGCGGCCAGGGGCGGGTGTGCGCGTGGTGTGCGTGTGGGGCTGGGTGGGGCAGTGTGCTGAGAGGGAGAGAGAGGTTAGGGAGAGAGTGGAGTGACGTGGCACTGTGTGAGTGGTTGAGGGGGAGGGAGGAGGTGAGGTGGCAGGAGTTGATTGGGGGGAGTGAGGTGGAGGGATGGGTTGGGTAGGATAGTGGGTAGCTGTAGGAATTAGAGGGGGTGCAGGTTGGACCGATTGGTTTTTCTGGGGCGGTCGTTCGGTCGGTTCGGACCGTTCGACTGCCCCACCCAAAATAATTATAATTTTTATTTAATTTAATTGGGCCGTTTGCAAACCGGCAGCGGACAAAACAAAATATTCCGGGGCCCCGGGTTTTGATGTTTGAATAGAGAGGGGCGTTTAGAAAACAACACGGGCTTTGCAAACATAATTTTGGCAAACAATGCATGACGATGACGATGCAATGCACAAATTCAACGCGATTTTCTAGTAGTGGTTTTGCGGGATGCCACAGAGAGAGAGAGGGGCGGGGCGGTTGCGGGAGCGGCGATGCGGGGAGAGAGGAGAGAGTTGGGGGGAGCGTGGCCAGGCGCGTGACTGGGTCGGGGTGGGGCCAGCGGGAGGACAGAGGGTGGGGATGCGGTGGGACCCAGGCGCGGGGAGGTGGGTGGAACGGGTGTAGACAGGGTGGACGTGGCCTGCGTGGGGTGGTGGGTTTGAGAGAGAAGAAAGGGAGGGGAGAGAGAGAGGGGAGGGGTGAGGTGGCATGGTGGGATTGGGTAGAGGGAAGGGGCAGGGTGACGTGGCGGCCTAGGATAGGTGGGGGTGAGGTGGCCAGGGGGTGTGGGTAGACTAGTTGGTAACTTTAGGATTTTAGGCGGGCCGATCTGTTTTATACGGGGTGGTCGTCGGTCGGGTTGGCCTGCTCGACGCCACTAAAAATAATATAATTTTTATTGTTTAATTGGACCGTTTGCAAACCGCCCGCGGCCAAAACAAAATAATCCGGCGACCCGGGTTTTGCGTGATAATTAAGGTGGGGCGTTTTAGAAAACAAAACGGGCTTGCGAAAAATAGTTTTTGACACACAACATATGATGATGACGATGCAATGCACAAATTCAACGCGATTTTCTAGTAGTGGTTTTGCGGGATGCCACAATTCGACACCACTAACAATGGATCTCGCCCTCGAGATCCGCCTCATGGTACCGGAAGGAAGGTCGGCGATCTGATCCTTCGCGCTTCGTGTAGTTCCTCGCGACACCACTAACGAGGGTCATTGTCCGTGATCGTCGAGGGAACACTCCGGGAACAAAAGGTCGAAGGTAGGGGTATCAACAAATAAAGCCACCTCTAACTTCGATGGAAAGAGGGAAACGATGCATTCTCATCCACTTCCATGTACAAAAGCGAATAGAAGGGGTAGTCGGCATGGGGGCCAATCCATCACGCACCCAAACTATTACTCCGCACAATCAGTAGAAAAGAGTGCAACCATTCTCGGAATTAGACTGAAGATCTCGACAAGCGAGGCTCGGAAAACACAGGAGGGATGCAGACTCTGCATCGGATCTGGCGTAGAGGATATCGTCGCGTCGGAAAACACCGGAAGGCACAAACAAGGAACAAAGAATGGTACCACCGTAGACGGATTTCTCAAGCAGCATGAACACCGGATGGCAGAACACCGTTATCGAAGAAGGAAGCGAAAACCCTGAAGGTACGACGGAAAACCCAACCACGAGAAGTCCTGGACTCGAAGAAAGAGAAGAGAGCGGATTCAAAACACGTCGGGATAAGAGGAGAATAACAGAGGGGTACGAAGTAAAATCAGACCTAATCAGGACTATCCAACCGATTTTCAAAATTAGTTTTGACACTCTACTGCGGCCGTTAGCTAGGTTATCCTACAGGCTGGACTTGTGGGGTATCGCAACTGCTGAGCTCTGATACCACTCTGTAACACCCTCAGAATCGGACCTATGCAAGTTTGAGCAAAATTCGCCAAACCCGCATAGAAACAATTCAAAGGTGCCCACCAGGCACTTTCGTGCGGGTGGAAAACGAAGTAATAACATTACACAACAGTCCTCGATGGGACCCACAGAACAGATATATATACAGCGACCCAATGAGTCAAGAATACAGATAGAGCATACAAAGATCCAAATCACCTTGAAAACGATAGAGCGTCCAGCTACGGACAAGATGCAAATGGGGCTAAGAGCCCTGAAGAATAACCAATGGCGTCCATAACCCTGCCCAGGCCAAGCCGGAAGGGTAACCCTGCTAACGGCGCCGATCTCAAAACCTGCTTAAACAAAAGGGTGCACAAAGGGCAAAGGAAAAAGAGGAGTCGATCGAGGCCATACGGCGAGGCTAGAATTGCGGTCCTCGCCTACATAGGTATGGTGGATCGAGGCAGCGCAAAGATGCACTAAACAACCTATAGAGACTCGATACAACTGGCGGCTATCAGAGAGGGGTAAGAAAGACCTATTCGGATCCAACCTGATTCTATCATCAAACAAACCCATCCTGGCGTTTCCCCCTCGAGACCATCGAGGAAGTCAACCGAGGAACTCACACAGTTGGCAGTTTTATTTATTCAGTTATAGTTGCGGCACTTTACTAGTCAGGTTTAGATAATCGTCCTGATAAAGTAAGCAATGGGCACTTTTAGTTAACCATTCCGTGATAGTGGCAACACTTACTAGTCAGATACATTTATCATGAGATAACCCAAAAACCAGCAGTTGTTGGTACTTTTATTCAGCCATGCCGCTAGAAGTTGCAAGATTTACTAGTCAGGTACAATTGTCGCAAGCGACAACCAAACAAGCAATTGTGGGCAGTATTAATTAGCCATTCCATTATAGTGAAGCTGGTTACTAGTCATTATAAGTCAAATTTATAGCAGTAAACTTTAGTTATGCTTGTCTATGATCGAGATACTGTGCTCCAAGTCGTCCATATCCGCGGACACGGCTTTCAGAAAGTTTTACCCGGCCGGGGTGCACCAATAGCAACACACGCTCGATCAACCTCGGAAAAACCAACTCAAAACCCAACGAGGCTTTCACGACTGAACAATCACAGGATTCAGAAATATTTCAGGGGGCCACCCCTTTGAGTAGATCCCGCAACGAAGTAAGCTAGCTTCGAGACGGACTCAAGGTTAGCGCCAATGGCTGTAAGCGACTGGGAACCCGAAAACTCGGGGTGTCGATACCGCGTAATCACTCCGCCTTCCTAAACGACAGCAGTGCTATCTGTCGCACAATTTAAATACAGAAAGTAGCATGGCATAAGTACAGGATCGTAAATAAAACCTCAAACTAGTTTGTGGCCCCAAGAAATATGACTGAATCAAGCTCTGGCTCAGGGGGGGTCCCATATACCTCCCGGATGTGGATAGCGCGATAAATCAAGGAACAAGTATCAAGTACTCGGGGTCTTACGGGACACAAGTGGGCGTTCGGAAACCAAATATTTTCTATCACCCACCGATGCCTCTGCTTATTTCAATTTTAGTTGTTAAACAGAAATTAAAGTGAACGATAAGTAAAACTAAGATCATCTCCAACATCGACATGCGGCAATACATCAACAACTGTGGCATATTACGACACACATCAGCACTTGAGCAAGCAACTACGACGCGCAAGTCCAACTATCTACCAAAACAAAAGGTAATAGGATGTGTCCAAGGCAATATAGGGCGGCACGGTATGTCACAGGTACGGAAACTAAATCATCGCAACACAGATAGCAATAGATCAATAGGAGGGAATAAATACTATAAAAGTAAGATAGGTAGAAAAGGGGAGATGCTCGCCTGAAAACATTGTCGAAGGTTCAACCGAAGATCGGGGCGATACTCGCATCAACTCAACGGCCTTATCCGCGAAGAACCAAAACACTAGAAGAAACACCGGATGCTATATTTAATACAACGGCAGAAGATCGGCATGATGCATGTATAATGCATGGCATGGCAAAGTGCGATGCAATTAGGTCATATTAAGCGGAACCGGGGTCCCGACAAATGATTATATGGTTCGAGTTGTTTAGAACCCCCGCAATCGAAATGTTGTATTAACATGGCAAATAATAGCACCGAGTTCGCTACACAAATTTAAAGGAGGCCAATATAAGGCTAGATTTGCCCGCATATGGGCCCCATATTTAATTATTAGGTGAATCGGCATAAGGCCCCCAAACCACATGATATGCATGCGAGATGAATGACAATTTAATATGCGACAAGGTTATATTTAGCATTTATAAAATAGGGCTCGGAAAGGGGTCACACATTGAGGGGTCTCGACGATCTTGGGGTTCTGGGGTTCGGGGTCCAGGGTCCAGATCTGGGGTTCAGGGTTCGACGGATCGTTCTCGGCGGAAGCGTTCTCTCGTTCTCGGTGACGGGGTAGATCTTGCGTTCCGGGAAGAAGTACTTGGCGATCTTTGGCTCCACCCAGGTCGGGGCCGATCTTGTCATCGCGAAGGTCTTGTCGGGCCAGCGTATTGGGTCGGTCTTGGCGTCCGGGAAGCAATACTTGTCGCACCTGTGGTCTTCGGGTGTTATGGCGACGATCTTGTCGTTACGAGGACCTTGTCGGGTCTGTGGTTCGGGTCGGACTTGTCGTTCGGGATGCAGCACTTGGTGTCCGGGACGGAGTGCTTGTTGGCCCGGTAGCGTTCTTGGCGGACTGGTCGGTTCCCTGTAGTAGGCCTTGGCGCTTCGGATCGGTCTTCGGACCCGTGTAGATGGTATTGGCGTTCCGTGGTCTTCAATTACCGGTGTACTTGGTTCCGGTCACGGTGGTCGCAGGCAGAACTCGTCGAGAACACCAAGGGTGACCTTGTCACACTCCTCACCTAGCATGTTGTGGACTGCAGTCGGGGACGCGAAGTGTACACCACCACCATCTTGTTAGCATCGCGCCACAGCTGCACACCCGCGAAAACAGGGGCTCCCGATGGTGGACCTGCAGGACGCGGGCATGCTGGGCTTGCTCCTGGTCCACTACGCACGCGCGGAGGGCGACGCGGCTCGGCCGGCGCTCGGAGGGGCGGCACGCAGAGGCTGCTGCGGGAGAAGGGAGCGCGGAGGGCGACGGTGAGCTTGGGCAGGAGGGAGACGACGGGGGAGGCGGGTCCGGCGGCGGCCGGCGGGCGTCGTGGAGGCGGCGAGGGGGTCGCAGAGGCGGGGCTCGCCGGCGGCGGTTGCAGCGACGGCCGAAGGGGGGTCGGGCTCGGCGGAGGACGTGGAGGAGGCGGCCGGCGGTTCTGCAACGGGGGTGAGGCGCGGGTCGGGGCAGAGGGCGCCGGAGGGGAGAGTGGCGAGGCGGAGGGCGGCTCGTGGAGCTCGTCGGAGAGGGGACGGCGCGGGGTCGGGGCAGAGGGCGCCGACGCGTAGGCGCGAGGCGCCGCGGTCGGGCGGGCGTGAGGAGGCCGAGGCGGCGAGCTGAAGCGGACGGGCGCGGAGGCAGAGGCCGAGGGCGGCTGGTCCCGGGGTCTGACGGAGGCGCAGGGATGCGGGCTGCCGGAGGAGGGAGGTTGCAGGGGCGGCGCGGGCGGAGCTCGGAGGAGAAGCAGGGGCGGACGGAGGCCGGACGGGAGGGAGAGAGAGAGGGGCGGGGCGGTTGCGGGAGCGGCGATGCGGGGAGAGAGGAGAGAGTTGGGGGAGCGTGGCCAGGCGCGGGACTGGGTCGGGGTGGGGCCAGCGGGAGGACAGAGGGTGGGGATGCGGTGGGACCCAGGCGCGGGGAGGTGGGTGGAACGGGTGTAGACAGGGTGGACGTGGCCTGCGTGGGGTGGTGGGTTTGAGAGAGAAGAAAGGGAGGGGAGAGAGAGGGGAGGGGTGAGGTGGCATGGTGGGATTGGGTAGAGGGAAGGGGCAGGGTGACGTGGCGGCCTAGGATAGGTGGGAGTGAGGTGGCCAGGGGGTGTGGGTAGACTAGTTGGTAACTTTAGGATTTTAGGCGGGCCGATCTGTTTTATACGGGGGTGGTCGTTCGGGTCGGGTTGGCCCGTTCGACTGCCCCCACTAAAAATAATATATTTTTTATTGTTTAATTGGACCGTTTGCAAACCGCCCGCGGCCAAAACAAAATAATCCGGCGACCCGGGTTTTGCGTGATAATTAAGGTGGGGCATTTTAGAAAACAAAACGGGCTTGCGAAAAATAGTTTTTGACACACAACATATGATGATGACGATGCAATGCACAAATTCAACGCGATTTTCTAGTAGTGGTTTTGTGGGATGCCACAAGTAGCTTATGTTTGGATGGATTTCAGTTGGAATTTGAACCCAAAGTTTTATTGTATTTTCATTCACTAATGTTGCTAATGAAGATTGAGCGGAGCTTTGTATGAAAGAGATTTTCAAATATTGGGAGGCAATGATGTAAGGAGGTGAAGAATGGTCAAAGGCTCAAAAATTATATTTCTGGAGATTCTTATAATGAAGATGTTGATATTATTCAAATGGTGACTGTAGAATAATTTATTAAAGACCAAACTCAGGAACCTGCAGGATCCGTTTTTTGAATAGGTCAAAGTGCTGAAAATAGAAGGTTCGCGAAAAACTTTTCTATTTATATTTTTGTAGTTTTTATTCCATATGGAAGGTAACAAGAAGAAAAAGGGAAGGAAATAGAGCCTGGGTAGCCCACACCACCCAGTGCATGTTCGTGCCACCAGGGGGTGTGATCACCCCGGAGCCCGTGTTCGTCCCATTTTCGCCCAGTACCTTCCTTATGTTGTAAAACTTCGTAATATATAATCACCTGGACCCCCCGAGGTTCGTATATCGTGTTCTCATCGTGTTTTAGTTTTGATCTGTTTTTGTCAGGAATATTCTCAAGTTTAGAGGCATCATGGTCTCTTCCAACGACAAAGGGAAGTTACCCTCTAGTTGGGATATGCCTCGTTCTAACCATGCAGGGAAAGAATACTCTAAGAAGGAAGAGTGGGGAAATACTCACAAGGACTGGGATTCTCGGTCCGACATGTTCATGAACCGCATTGAGCATAATTCGGAATTGATTCGTACTCTAACCTTCGAGATTGAGCATTTGAGGAAGCTGATTGAAAAGCTTATCGAGACAACACCACCACCACCACCGAAGGAGTAATTCGTCATCAGGTTTTGGCATCCCCTTGGTTTGTTCCAAGCTTGGGGGAGTGCCGCGGTATCACATCATTATCTTTCATCCTTTTACCTTTTTAGTAGAGTCATATCTTGAACAGAGAAGTTATCATATAGGATGGTTTTCATTGTGGAAGTATCTCTCCTCTAGTTGGTTATCTATGTATCCCTTGGTGTGAGTGCCTTTATGGAATATTAATGAGAAGCTTCATCTTTTACTTTTTGCACATCTTATTTTAGTTTGCAATCACTATTATATGATTGATCTTGTTGATTAGTATTCGTATCACTTTGGGATCATAAAGTAAGTCTAAATTGGTTTTGGAAAACCAAGCTCTGGTCACTAGCAACACTTTTTGAGGTTTGAAAGGAAAAGAGAAAAGCACTTACATGTATTTTATATTATTTTCCTTCTTTCTTGATTGGCTCATAAGCTTAGTATTCTTTAGTTAAGATTGTTTGTATTTTCAAGGAAGATTGCATGTTTGTTTTTATAACTTGTATGTTTGCTTGTTTCCTTCATCTCTCTTGCTTGCTGCCCAGCCTTGTTAGCCAAAAACCTTTACTGAGAGGGAATGCTTCTCGTGCATCCAATCCTTTAAACTTAAACCTGTGCCATTTGTCTCCAAAACTTGTAAACTTCTTGGATAAATAGAAATCCTAAGTGTGGAGAGTTCATCTTGTTCTTCGTGCGTGGCTAGACCGTGCACTCCCTCCCCGGTTACCTCAAGCATCCATTTGGCCCTCAACTTAAGACTACCCATGGCATCTGCCGTGACACCACCACGACAGTTGTGGATGCTTGCAAGGGGTTTAATCACAAGTATGTATTAGTCCAAGTAAGGTCAGTACATTAGCATAGGTTCACCCACACATCACTTATCCAACCAGAGACATTAATCAACTATATGAAGCAAAAGCACTTGATAGTATTCCCATGTGTCCTCGATAACGTTTGGTCCTCATAACTAATACAACCGGCTTGTCCTTTGCTAAGAAAGGATTGGGCCACTTGATGCAATTAGTTGTTGTCTTTATTTACTTGCACTTTATTTCTTTTCATTATCAAAAAACCCCTAAAAATCCGTTTGCTAAGTATTACAGAGAATTCCTGATCCAAACCACTAGTCAACACCTTCTTCTCCTCGTTGGGATCGACACTCCTATTTATCGAAAGTACTACGATACACCCCCTATACTTGTGGGTCATCAGGCATTCCAAAAGAGAAATAATAAGTTAGTTATTTAGAGACCACTTTGATTAAAATTATCCTATTGTAGTTGAGAAATTTGGGTAAATGTTGAGGCAGAGAGTAGTTTGTTCCTAAGTGCTAAGTATCACGATGTAAACCTATACGAGGAGGTGTCATATACTACACAACTAAGCCTGAATTCTAGAGATATTATACTCAACTACTATAGTACGGGCTTAGAATATTGTGTGTTATATGTACCACATTTGGATTTCTTGGTTTTTCTTGGATCTTTTTGATTGACTAGATATGTACATGAAGTTTGACTTGGTGTGCAAATGCATGTTGCAACATCTAGTTATTACTTGATGTGATAGACCTAGATAGAAAAGGGAATTCGTGTAAGGGAGTGACGAGTTCCAAAGATCAAGATGAATATTTACATGAAGAATGAAGCCAAGTATAAGGAGTATCAACACAATTTTAAGGTTGGATCAAGTTCAGATCATTACTAAACAGTAATAAGAAGAAAGACTAGTGTAGAAAATGTATGGAGCAACAAGAAGTAATGAACTTAAGTTCACCCAAAGTAGGTGATGTTGCGAAGAATTTGATGGAGTAGTAGTACCAAGTTCATGGAAGTATAATGAATAAGTACAAAGAAGGAGCTTTGTAACAAAATGGTATTCAAGCTCTGACAATTCAGAGAGAATTCCAGAAGTACGTCGGAAACCATAGGGTAATACATACACCCTAGGATGGTCCGCAACTGGTATTTGGTCCGTAGCTGGTATTTGGTTGACCTAGTTAACCAGACCATCTCAGTATTCCATAAAGTGCATAAAACTTGGCCTAAGTTAATTAAGACACAAAGGAGTATTAAAATTAAAGCGATCGTTTTCCAAGATGCTTCGCGAAATCAGACCTACCAAAAATAGGTTGTCCAAATAGTAAGTAATACAAATAATCTTGGAAGATCTATTTCAGAAATCCACAATTGTGTGGGTATAACTTAAGTTCTTTTGTGAAACCTTAAGAAGGTAGTATATAAGTTGGACAGAGACCAACGTTCTAATTATAAAGCCAATGAATATTATACATGTAGTTTAGAGACCATTAGTAAACCCTAAGGGGGAGAGTAAACAATAAACGGAAGAATTGTTATCTAAATATCCGAGTAAAGGTTGGAGAAGAAGTATTAAACTATGACAACATTAAACCTTATTTTCACAAGGTTAAAAGAATACATCATTATAAAAGTACATTCAGAAGTTTTTCTAGATAAAAGATCAAAGTTTACTTCAAGATAGTAGGACTCAAACCTTAAGGTAATTAACAAATGGAAGTTGAAGAAATACTCAAGGTAATAACAAAAGATTATCTAAATATGGATAAGGTAAAATCTTGAAGGAGATATAATAGATCAATCCTAACAGGCTAATTCTAGATGAAACAACTCTTAAGTGGTCCTTAAGAGGGAATAGAACACATCTAGTTGGACATGTGTAGAGAAACAATAAATTCTGATGGGTATGGACTAAATGTGTTCAAAATAAATCTTCTGAAGGATTACTAGTATAAACCACACAATGACAAACCAAATATTTAGTATTTTTACCACAACTATTATCTAATAGAATTTAAAACCCTGTTTTAGTGAGACTTCCTAGACCTTACATAGTATAGTAAGGAATCTCGATGATCAAGTAAAGTAGTTGTATTAGGATACCTAATCAGGGAAATTTAACAAGTGTGGAATCATAGGACACAAGAAATTAGGTTGTTAGGAACATAAGGACGATTATGTAACATCAGTGGGAGGAGATACAACATCCAATGAAGTACCAATGAAAGTGGGTGTAGGTGAAAAGGGTACATCTTCAGGAAAACGGAAGTATGAAAACATAAATGAAGTCAACAACAGCGGCAACCACAACAACGCAAGTGGTAAATCAAGGAATTACCTTATACATGCATTAAAGAAGTTAGGGAATTCGCATCGTTATTTCCCAAGTATGTGGGTGTACCATGTGTTCCTAATAAGACCATTAGAAAATCTCAAGGGGGAGAGTGAAATAATGAAGCATCGAGAGTTGATATCTGGAGTAAGGTTAAGGAGAAATCCAAAACATTCTTAAAATGCAAACCATAAGGAATAAGTATACCATAAATAGATTAATATTAGAGTCAAGCTATATTTGGCCAAAGTATAAACCAGAATCTTACCTTAACAAGACTTAACTTAGACACTTCTTGAATAGATGTCCTAATCTGAAAACACTCAAAAGGACCTAATCATACAGAAGTGGTGGATTCAAAAGTAGTCTATGGGATTAGTAGTGGCTCATTTCAAATCAGAAGCGGATTCAAGGAAAAGATTGAATGAAGATACAACAATTATCTTCATCCTGGGTTTAAAAGAGTTACCAGGATCTGAAGAAGTCAATCTTATCTTCCAAAATGTAAGAGAGTATGAACTTTGAGGACGAAGTTGAGTTTAAGGGGGGGAGTCTGTAACATCCCAGGAAATAGCACCTAGAAATAAATAGTACACAAGTTTGTGCATTGCATTTATGCATAGAAAGTCCGGGTAATTTTTGCGCAAAACTAAAGGGCTATAGAGTGATCGAGGTCTCTCTTCCTCTGATGTAAATGCCAGCATAATTGCGAGATATTTCAACATGACCTTTGTAGAATTCTTTATTTAGGGGGGAAGTGATTCAAACATGAATTTGAATTCAAATGGATTTATAAAATCACAAATTGAATTATGGAATATTTAAGTACTTAGGAGAGATGGAATATAAAGTCTTGAATAAAGTAATATGATAAAGTTATTGGAACACATATTATATTGTCTTTACATTTATTCAAATAGAAAAGAAAATTGTAATTTTAATATAAAAGGAAAAAATAATTACAACAATAAATAAGAATTGAATACATATTTCTAAACAAGATATAAATATTACAAGATTCAGATTACAAATAGAAAGAAAATTTAACTTTATTAATTATACAAATTTACATTGTCAATTACATTATTCAAAGTAAAGAGAATTACAATAATAATAAAAGTAAGTCCTAAATTACATTTTCTAAACTAAGTTAAATCTTGTATCTCCTTTTATTCATATTCTTTATTCCTGCAAAACAAATAAGAAAGGAAACAAAACAAAAATAAAGGAAGGTTATGTTAGTTAGTTTTGCTCTCAGGAATACAGTGAGATGCACTGTGATGTTCATCATTGAGCATTCAAATCAGGGGCAAAGTAGTAATCTATTCTTATCAAGTTTGTGGACTCAGTACAACATCACATGCTTTGAGAGGGGAAAATTTCACCATAGTAGTAAAGGTCAAAAGATAAAGACTCCACAAATATCAAGTTTTCACTTGATCTCATCCACACCAGCAGGCCCCACTTGCAAGCATCATACACATCACATGCACCATGACGTGTTGTCAACATCTTAGAGAGAGTGCAATTGCCATTTGAGGCAACACAGCCGTAGCACAACCACAAGGAAAACCAGAGCACATCTATCATCTAATGACCCTTATAAGAACACCACTATTCTAGTTAGAACACTACCAAGATCTTCATAGTTAAATTAGCTCATCACCAAACCTCCACTACACAGTCAGGGACACCACTGTCTTATCCCTGATCGATCCACACAAATCACCAACACTCTAGTTGCTTGAGGAAGCCATCCAGAAGTCAAGACAAGGGGAAGATCAAGATTAAGCCAGTATCAGTTTCAGGAGGAGAAGGCTAACAAGCTCAAGACCAGAGTACTAGGCCGAGCTAACCAAGATACAACACACCAAGCAGCCACATTCATCAAGGTAGAAACTCACTAGATCACTAGCTAGATCTGGTAACATACCTATTCTTATCATTTCAAGCAATATAATCACTTAGGGAGATAAAGCTCTCAGTACTGCATAAAATAGCTATGTCAGGAACATCATAGAACATAATTGGGCCTCAGCTTATGCATCATTGAGAGGGGCATAGCAGCAGCTCATACTGATTAGATCCACTAATGTGCACACACCTCAAGGGGGCACCACAATAGTAGATCTAGTGGGAGCAGAAGCCACTGTTATTAAAAACAACCAACAAAAGGCCAAACCTTAGAATCTGTTCTCATCAGATAAGCTTTGTTTCAGCTTGAACATGTATGAAAATCACATGATAATCATTAATACCTATTACTGTGTACACTCAAAACAGGCATCACAGTAACAAGATCTCAACCACTAAAGCCACCAGAACAAACTAGCAGAAGTATCTTAGGTCTTCAAGCTATTAGAAGTTAAAATAAATCATTTCTCTAGTCATATATTTGCTAGATATCATTTTCAGAGATCTAGATATATCTGATAAGAAACAAATATTATCACTGAACCATAGGTTTAGTCCATCAGGTCAAACATAGTACTTGATTCAGATCATGCTTTTACAAAATCTAGTAATCTATAGCAGCAGTCCAGAGCTAAAGAAACATCCAAGTAGCCAAACCAAGCATATCTTACCCTTCTATTCATATCAAAAGATATACACTGAATCACTTCATCAATTGATCAACCAAAGAAGTAGGGAGGATGCACAAGCTAAAGCAAACAACAAAATTTACTCAAGATATTACAAGCATATGATCAAATAATTAATTGTCATCCAAACCAAGAAAAACTAAGAAAATTACCTGAAGCATTATCAGCAACAAAAATAAATATTGCATAGAGGAATTATTTGCCAATACTACTCATCTAATGGTCATGAAATCATCAGGAAACCATTGACCACCACTTTTATTCATCAACATGGATAAGAAGTTAATTTAGAAATCCAACCCAAGAGAAAAACTAATAGAATCATCTAGACTAGAGCATTTAGTACTATAACCTGGTCAAGTGCATCTTGGATATCTTGTGAATACCAAATTTTTACATCACCAAAATAATAGTTTAGGATTTAGGAGTCTGACTATTTGAGATAGATTAATTAACTTAATCATAAAAGTAGCACATGGCCAGTGACACTACCTGATCACAAATGAATCCTAGAATCAACAGATACACTGCCAGACCCTAATCTACTCAGTATCATAGATCAAATCCAAGATTTTCAGAACCTATGCCTGCGTTCTACACCTAAACAACTTCATCGGCTCGAAGGCTGGTCACATGAGCATTACCTGTCTGGAGACATGGTTGTTCTAGTAGACAAGAAGGCCGACGCCTAGGTTGTAGAAGCTTGCCTTCCCGCCGGTGTCGGAGAAGAAATGATACCACATCACCTCTCCCACCACCACAGGAAGGTCATGAAGCAGCACAGCAGTGCATCAAAGGGCGTCGGGGTTGCATCCCAGGATGCCGTCCCTCTGACATCAGAGATTGGAGCAAACCACAACAACTACTGAAATACCACACCGCCGTGAAAAGAATGGGATCGGCATGTTAGGGTCGAGGAATGGGATGTCCTGGTCTCCCTCGAGCAGCAACCAGGGGCATAGGGGGCCAGCGGAGTCGCACCGGTGACCTAGCCGAACCGCATGGCTAGGGTTTCGCAGGGGCACGAACGGTGAAGCAGAGCAGCGCCAAGGCGGAGGTAATCACCGGAGAAGCTTGAGACAGGGCCTCGTCGGTAGGCGGTGGCGCCGGAAACGGTCGTCGACCGGTAGCAGCGGTGGCGGCGGCGACATCGCGCATGCGTCAGAGGGGAACAAGGGGTGAGTGTATGGCCGGTGTGTGTGTGTAAGCGATAATTGTGAGGAGAGTGGTGGGTGGACTAGTCGGGCCTAGTTGGGCCAGATCAAGTTGGGTCGGCCTTATGGGCTAGGCCGATCCAGCCCAATTTCACCCCCTAGACCACATTCCAATTATCAAATCACCCTAAAATATTTTTCTGATTTAATACATTACCAAAACACATTACTTTCTGTTCAAAATAATAATAATAATAATATATATATAAATTCTAAAAATATATATGATATATCAAAATTATCACAAAAGTAATACATACCTAGGAAAATATTATATTACTTGTGTAAGTTAAATAAATGCAACTAAATATTAAAGCTACTAAAATTCTAAGTAAAATTTAGGAAAATACGGAAAAGTCCTAAAATTGTGTAAAAAATCAATCTTGTGTATCAAAATAACTCTACTATTTTATAAAAATACCAACTTAAACTTTTACAAATAAAACATAAAGCAAATATTTAAGGACACTTAATTCTTTGAGGAATTTTAGAAAAATAAAGATAATACTTAAAAAATAAATAAAATTCATTTTTAAGATCTTAAATAAGTATAGTTTACTAGAAAAATACTAAGTATATTATTCGAAAACATTTTAAGGTTCTTAGGTAATAAAATTCATTTACCTATTTTACTAAAATGAAATAACTATTTTGCTAATTCTTTAAAATTGTTTACTAAGTAAAAATAGTAAAATCACATTTCTTTATAAAACACTAAATCCTTTAAATACTAAGTCTAAATCTATAATCATAATTCATAATAAAACTTAAGTATAACCATTAACTTAAACTTGAAACCTAAAATTATGCACCATTCACTTATATTGAAGATGAATGATCTTTATCTCTTAATCATCATTAACATGATTTAAAATCTTAAGTAATTACTAAAATCATGTAATTCTGCTCTCATTAATAAGTTGCATGTTATTAAACTCAGCATTCACTTAAATTGAAAGGGATCATCCATAATTATACTTGTCCAAAACCCTAAAACTTGATGATGTTCTAAACTCACTACATCTTAAGATTCACTTCTAGTTTCATAATTAACATTGGTCTAAACAATCATAAACATCTTATTTGAAATTTAACCATGTTTATATAGTTAACTTTGGTCTGTTTCAATTAAGACCTACGGTACCTCAAGACCAAACTAATCAAGCAAATGCCAAGAGACATCGACCACATTCTATTAACCATTAAAGATTGTTTAAACCTTATCAAAGAAACCTTTTCTTCAAAGGTTATTCTTTTTGCCACTTCAAACAACAGCTCTATAATAATTCCTTCAACTCTTAACAACTCAACCCAAGGAATTTTATCATAGTCACCAAATGGCAATTAATCATAATTACATTAATTTATACTTCACTTGTATATTTTGGATTGTTAACACTTAAGTCCCTTATAAATGCCATTACTTGTAAAGTAAAATTTGAAGATAAACCAACTCTTAAAAGAATCACCTAAATTCACTTCACTCAAAGTATTGGGGATTTATTTCGGGAGTTTTACAAAGTGCATAACATTACTTATGCATAACAGCATATTGCTTCTTTAAAAATTAGTCCTTACCGGACCAATGATGATGATTTCAGATATTGGATCTTCTAGTGTCTCAAAGACCGTGAATGCATAATCTTGCAATCACAAAAGGAAAATTCACACTTGCTCATTTCCTTTGATTATTTTTTGTAAAGTATTTTGCAAATCCATTGTTGTCATCACCTGCATTTCAAAAAGGTCAGAAAACACTATTTTTCATAATAATATGATTATAGTTTATTTACTATGAGGTAATAACCTACTATGAAATTTCCGGTGGTAAAGGAACATATTATGTAGGACTTAACAACCAATGTCGCCAGTGATTCTTGCGCCTTATATTACGCGTTAACCATGAGATTTGGAATGGGACGGAGAAGTCAGCTTGATTTTCTTCCTTTCACATCAACGGATGACCATCTCGTGACGCTGTAGTACCTTACGAGGCTCAGCATGGGTGGGACCCCTTAGTTCCCCGCGATATTAGTGTATAGACTATCCCTGAGATATGGTTGTAGGTATGTCCTCATATTGATGGGGGCGACCAGGTCCTTGTCTGCTCACTGGAGTCCTCAAGGAGTCAACCATAGTTATATCTTCTATGCGGATTAACAGAGGTCGTTATGCTTGGGGGGTCATGTTCTATGTGGGGTCATGTTCTATGTTGGGTCGTGAAGAAGGGCAGTGATTGGCTTGGATCTTAGGTTGGGCCTCAAACCATGGAAGTTTGAACGGGGACATACTCCTGGACATGCAACAAAGCTTAAGATCTCTCATGGGAAAAGTAACGCACCTCTGTAGAGTGTAAGAACTATAACTTGTTACTCCCTGTTCCGGGAAGGAGCTGCGAACGTTGTAGGAAAGGAACTCCACAAAAGTTATGGTAAACCTATGAAGGCTGACGTACATAGCTTTTCAGAATAAAAGCAACCTCTGAAGAAATGTTTATGAAAACCCACATTACCTACGACCTATGGTTTGTGGCTGTAGATATAGTGCATCAAACACTCCTTTTTAGTGAACTTGCTGAGTACACTCGTACTCAACGTATCTTCTTAACCCTTGCTATATTTTGAAGCCAATACAGATGATGTCTACATCAACTCATGCTCAAGGGAATCGTAATCTAAAGCTCAAGCTCTTTAATGAAGTCAAGGAAGTCAACTTATACATCAATTAAAGTGAAGACAAAGTTGCTGATTGGATACGAGTATACTCTCTCGCCATAGAACCTACTTCTGTAGAGTACTGCAATAGCAGCAATGCAAGCACAGTAGTTCAGATACTAGTCTTATAAGTATGATAGATTTGAGTTGAATATTTCTGGTTCTTCTTTGTAAGAAGTTTCTTTCTCTCTTTAACCTAGAGTGTTTTATGGATCTTTTGTGAAGAGTCGAGTTGTAACCTATAGTCATGTCTTGGACCTGCTGTGTTTCTGTTGTACCACTCTGAGGGATGTAATACTAGTGAACGGTGTTTCATAGGTGTTATGTCAACGACAATAGTGTACTACATCATGAAGTGGTATGTTGGGTCACCGCAGAATGGGACAGAGCACCATGACTTACATGTAACTTCTAGAGTAATGAATTGTAATGGTCAGGGGTCTGTTGGTCGATTTTGAACGATGCGAAGATGGAAATATCATTCCTAACAAAAACGCCTATTTTCGATTATAGGAAAGCACATTCTTTTGGATCTTCTGGCCTTCGCTTGCTAGGCACAATAGAATTGATGTGGTATCTAGATTGTGTTCCGGAAATTTGAGCTTCAGGCTTTTTTTCCTACCATTGGCTCCCTTTTCTTAAATCTTCGTGTAACCGCCAATTCAACCATTACATCAGGCTATCATGGTATATATAGGGGAGCATCAAACGATAAGTATTGGAACACATACCTTGTTTGGCGATCGGCTGATCAACAGGTGGGTGATCATCGCTAGCTTGTTGATGTTGTGACATCATTGTTAGGCCAGTAGAGGTCAAAACTGGTTGGGCTGTCAATTGTTCATGGCTATATGGATTGGCAATTTCTGATTGTGGAATGTGTGGGATGGTATTGCTGCCTCTACTTGTATTGGAACATGTGGTGTGTGCCGCCAAGACGAGACTTTTTAGCCTTATGCAAGTTTCCTGAATTTCATTTATTGTGTTTCCCGGCATGTGTTTGTGTTCCACCTGTAGCATTAGCAGTACCGCTTATTAACGCTTCAGGTTTGGTACCTGAATGTGTCTTACCTGAACCAACTGATTGCTGACACACATAAACGATACTTCAATCAATTATAGTTCTATATGTAATGAGACGTAGATGGAATAGAAGAACAGTAAGGAAAAACATACTGAACATATATGATGTATGAACTAGGAAGAGGGCATTGTAAAATATTTGGTTGGATTGAGATAGAAAACATGGAAGATGCAACAGATATCACAATGAAAAAACAGAGCAAGCACCATCGGGGGGGTGGACAAGCGGGCGGACTAGGGAGGAGTTCCTCAACCGGTCGAACTTCCTGAGTGATGTGTCCCTCGAGGTATTGTTCATCAAAAGAAACCAATGCTGAATCAGACACTTGCTAGACATAGTTTTTCTCCTTGCTGGTATCTAAAAGGGTCTTATGTGAACCAGCTAATTCCTAACACACATAAACGATACATTAATCTATGAAAGTCCTATGTATAATGAGATGCATATAGAATGGAAGAACAGTAAGGCAAACCAAGTTGAACATTTATGATGCATGAACTAACGAGATGGCATTGCACAACATTTGGTGGGATTGAGGTACAAAACATGGAAGATGCAACAAATATCTCAATGACAAGATAGAGCAAGCACCTTGGGGGTGGACAAGAGGGTGGACTAGGGGGTGTTCTCGACCGGTCTATCTTCCTGAGTTAGGTCTCCGTCGGGGTTTTGTTCATCTCGAGGATCAGATTCTGCTTCAGAAACCTGGCCTTCATGATTGGTGGTGGTAGCTAAGAAAGATCTAAGTCTCTGCATGCCGAGAGACATTGCATGTTTGGAATTATTCAGTAATCTGTCTTCCCTAATATTCTGTTCTCCCTTATCAGTTGGCCCCAAAGCAGCTTCCATGCATGAGAAAAAACATCTTATGATATTTAAGAGCGGAGTGTGTGTAGAGGACCAAATTAGTGAAGTGCTAGCAAGCAGTTGAAAGCTCTGAAGGAACAATGACAGACATATGGATGTAAAAAGTGCGAGACGGCTATGAAACAAGCGATGAAGTACCTTTGTGACCGTGATTATGTGATTTCCTGCTTACGGCCGTGCGTTTGACGGACTTATGGTGAGCTATGACCTCGTCGTTCACGACTGAGCGGGTTTTGCTCGCCATCTCTCTGGTGCCGTGGATAAGTTCGGGGAAGCATATACGGTGTCGTGGAGTCGTTGGAATTAGATCCAACGAAGCTGTGATAGTGTCGCTGGTGATGGCGTTGTTGAGACGGCTCCGGTGCCGTGGACCTCGATTACGGAGGAGGTGATCTGGTGCGGGCCGACATCGGGGAAGCAAATCCATCTTGCTAGACAAGGGGGCTGGTAAAATATCTTTGTTCGCTACATAGTGTAGGTGGAGAGGCTGTGAAGGGGAGATGGGACGGAAGGGACATGGCCGTGGTGGTGCGAGAATGCAAGGTGATCTCGAGGGATTCGTCCTGATGGGTGCGGGTTTAAAATTTTGAATTGTGCAAGACAAACCATTTTGAGGAATGGCCTTTGGCGCCTTGTTTCTGGACCAAAGGGAGAGATGGAAATTTCGTACCGCTTGAATATTGGGTGGACGCGGGAGCCATTTCGACAGTTCTTTCTAGCACAGAGTTAAAATTATTATTGACTGCTTGATGAAAACGGTGGTTTTGGCGCGTGTTCTTCCTCTCAGTTGATTTTTTGTGTACTCTACTAGTATATACAGTCTAAAAGTTTGACTTGGGTCCACACAAGTAGTTGCACATATTTAGGCACGATAATGGGCATAAGGACATGGTCATTGAGCTCAGACTACCATTCTTTTTTTTTGAATATGGACTACCGTTCATGGTAATGTGTTAATTTTCTGCAAAACGTGGGTCTACGGATCTAAACGAAAGTGCATAACAAGATTTCAATATTCTGGTGGGAAAAAGTTGTTTTTTCCATTTTACGAATGGCTACCAAGATACATTGTCCAGATGCAGCAAGTACTAGGTACAGTACAGTTTCATAACAACGTTCCAAATACATAGTTACCATAAAGTACTGCCAGCACATAACAAAAGAAAATATCAAGCTGACAAGACAAGGAAATTCACCCTCATTATTCGAAATGACAATCTATTCGCATGGCGGATCTTGCATCACCCTTCGAAAATCATATGCCTGCAAACATGCTCAGAGAATCTCTGCTCGTTCTTTCACCTGTTCCAAGACCGCCCCGTTGATCTCATTGACATGTGCATCAGCCAGATCGAGAACATGATTTTCAGACACTAACTTCTAAAGTTCATCGGCAGCATCAAGGCCATCTTCAATCATAGAAATCCAGCCCTGGTTCAATACTCTGATCCGCCGAGTGGTCGTGTCCAAATCTTGTTGGAGAAGCCTAATCTTAGCTTCGACCATGCACCATACTTCTGTTTGGTTCCTAGCAATGGCTGCATCATTGGCACGCTGCTGAATATCTATGTTGTGTACCTCCTTGGCAGGGACATGATCATGCACTTGCTTCTACAAATTGAAATTCAACAATCAATCATCAAATAACACAAGCAAGGAGAACCAAATAAGCATGTTTCTGCAAGTTGTGTTGTGCCGAGCGGGGCTACATCTGAATGTCCAAAACTACTCAGGTTTAGTTGGCATCGATTCTCATTCGGCAGTACATCGTATTCATGCCTTCTAAAAATAAAAAATATATATATATACTAGTATATGAGAAGGCAGGGCAAGCAAACGATGAACTACTCTCAAAAATACATATATGCAAAGTGGAGGCAAACCTTTGTCTAGGGAGGATTGTTGGGGGTTATCATTGGGTTGGCGAGGTCTTGTATTGATGTGAGATAACCAATTTGGCTTCATGACTCGTAGTTGCCTTATTTTCTCTTGGAACCGATACTGCAATACAGAAACTAGCATGCATTATTAGAAATATAAGGCACTACAAGGAAGAAGATATGAACTACATTTAGAGTAAAATGGAAGGAAAGCGAGTATAGGAAGTTTGCAACAACCTTTGTCTCGGTAGTAGGGAGTTTTAACAGTCGCCCTGGTGAGGGGTCTGAGTGGCTTACGCATCTCTCGATTGCGGTGGCGGGGAAGCAGACACTCTACCGTGCAGCAGGGGAAGCACATACGATGAAGCAGACTCCGGCGAGGTGGATGACGGTGTCTCTAAGCATACACCAGTGAGGTGGAAGTCGGCTAAGGAGGGATGGTATAGAGGATGATGAGGGGATTAGTTGGAGGGATCGAGCGAGAGGCCCCATCAGTATACAGGTAGCTAGGAGGATCCCACACATATTCCTTTAAAATTTTGAACTAGATCTAGCCAATATCACACCAAAATTTAGTGCTGAATCACACTTAGCTCACCTCCCGAGTAATAAAATATTAAAAGGAAGGCTCGAAATGCAACAGGCATCGCATGCGATTGGATGGTGGCGTGTGCAGCTTGTGAAGAAAGGTGGTTGAGTCTAGTATGGTTGTGAGGGTGGTGCTTTACTTTTCTTTTCTTTTTGCGAATAATAAGGAGAGGATAACTCATAAGACATCAAGATGCAAAATATTAGTAGCAACAAGTTAAACATGTTATTCAAACTCTCTGTGGTTACCGATATACTACTAATTGATCCCCAATGGGTACCTCCAAAAGCTTTTTCATAAAACTTTCAAAGAAACCTACAATTTACTTGTAGTTCAAATTTGACGTAAGTTCGATAAATTGACATAAAGTCATTCAAGTGGGCAGAGTTATCTAGGAAGTTTGAAAAATCATAAGACATAGGATTTCAAAGTACAACATGGCAGTCTACTATATATGTTTGAAAGCTTGGCTTGTGGCATTCAGACCCATATTCTTCAGACTTCCTTTACAAAAAGAACAATCTCATCATCACTTGGAAAATTGAGAATGTTCTTGCCTGATAGTTTGAAACTCACACCTATGAAATTATTTACTAAAAGAAGATGCACCCATCTACCTACTAAAAGACAATTAATTCAAGAGCAATCTATCACGCTTACAGGTAGCTCAAGTTTGACCTAATTTCGTTAAATTGTCAAGATGAAGAGTCAAAACTCTCGATGGTGGTTTGTGATATATTAAATGACCCCACGATGGTTACCTCCGAAAAAGTCGCAAAACTTTCAACGCAACCTACAATTTACTCATAGTTCAAATTTGACCTTATTTTGATAAATTGACATAAAGGCATTCAAGTGGGCAGAGTTAGCTAGGTCGAAGTTTGAAAAATCGTGAAAAATGGGAATCATGTAAGAGCAATCTATCGCACTTACTGGTAGCTCAAGTTTGACCTATTTTTGTTAAGTTGTCAAGGTGAAAAATCTTAGCAAGAAGTTGAACCTGTTGTCAAAATTCTCTATGGTGGTTTGTGATATATTAAATGACCCCCCGATGGCTACCTCCATAAATATCGTAAAACTTTAAAGGCAATATACAATTTACTTGCATTTGAAATTTGACTAATTACGACAAATCGACATAAAGCCATTCAAGTGGACAGAGTTAGCTAGGATGAAGTTAGAAAACTCATAGAACATGGGAATCATAAGTACACCATGTCGGTCCACTACATATGTCTGAAAGCTTGGCTTGTGGCATTCAGATCCATATTCTTCAGACTTTCTTGTCAGAAAGGAATAATATGGTCATCACTATGAAAATTTAGAATGTTATTTCCTGATAGTAGGAAAACCACACCAACAGTGTTTTTTACTACGATAAGATGCACTCATCTACCCATGAAATGATATTTAATTCGAGAACAATCTATCGCGCTTACTTGTAGATCAAGTTTGACCTAATTTCATTAAATTGTGAAGATGCAAAATCTTAGCAAGAAGTTGAACCTGTTGTCAATCGTTGGTAGTTTGTGATATATTAAATGACCCCGCGATTGTTACCTCAAAAAGATTCACAAAACTTTCAAAGCAACCTAAAATTTACTTGTAGTTCAAATTTGACCTAATTTAGTTAAATTGGCAAGAAGTCAGTGAAGTGTGCGAAGTTAGCTAGGAAGCTTGAAACATGGAACTATAAGAAATCGTGGTCCAATTTGTGTGATAATTGGTGCGGTTGCATTTTCTTCTAACTGTGGTAGGTCTCGTAGGAGCGAGGTGCTTCAGTTAACACGGTCGCTGGAAGTACAAGTTACATCAAGGACCTCATAAGAAAATGATAATTACATCCAAGTCCACGCACTTAGCATAAGGTCCTTGAGACTATGAAGTGAAGGTTTTTTTGAGGTTTGTGCATACTAGCGTTCATTGTGCTAAAGACTATCAATAGAATCTTCTAGATGCTAATAATGGAAAATAAGATCCAATGGTTAGCAATGTTTTGATTTGCCAGTCTTGATCCAACGGTCCATGTTCAAAGGTATTCGTACACTATATAGTTTTTTTGACGAAAAAGATAAGACAAGAAATACTACTGCGAATGGCCAGTCTTTTGAATAACCTTTCCCTCCTGACGTTTGGGAAGCAAGTGAAAAATTCTAAACCGGAAAAGTTTGAATCTTTTTGTCGCCAATGACCAAAGTGGTTTCCTTCCTATAATGTACAACTCCTCCTACTCCACACCAACGCGGCTGTCGAACACACCAGATAAACATAGCCGCCCTCTAAAAAAATAGAGCTGCCGTACCAAGGCACACGTGCGCAGTGCCACGCTGTGGACGAGGGAGAGATCAGCCAGGCCGGTGGGCGAGGGGAGAGGGGTAGGGAGAGATGAGAGGCAGCGAAGGAGAGATAAAACACTTTGTTGCGTGCATAGGTCCTGAAATTTACTACTAGTAGAGTGTACACTGATAATAAACTTTGCTCTGACATCAAACCGCCTTCAACTCCTCTTATCGCTTTGCTGCTGCCCTCTTCCCATGTCTACGTTTTATTATCTCTGCATGTACAGTGCATGGACATAGGTGAGCATATGTCTAAGCAACTACGAGTAAAAGCTCCACGAGACGATTCATGGGACCCACTAAACTGAAGACGCTAACTTCTGCATAGGAGTTTTATAGCTTGGTCATACACTGCCAAGTGGGCCCATTATTTGATTTTTTCCTCAGGTAATCCACAATGTGTAAAAAATCACACCTTAAGTCACATAGTACTAGTACATTGTGGAGAAAATAAAGTTATACCTCAAGCCTGTGGGTTGCCCCTAGAGAATAGAAAATTCATTTTCCCTCTCTCCTCTCTATTGCATGGAGTAATATGACCAAGCTATGTGGGTCCTACCTTGGGGCAAATGTTGACCTTATCTACAATTTGGCAAACATTAATTTGAATCGGAGGGAGTAGTGTAATTTAAGTGAGTTAATTTAGCTACGAATCTTGAAAACTCATAGAAACTAGGGATCGCAAGTAAAACATGCATGGTCCGCTATGTCCGGGAAAGATGAACCCATCTACCTTCGAAAAAGGCTTTTTTAAATAATATGATTTTTTAATTAAATTCCACGAATAATACACAATTTTGACAAATTCCAAATCTTTCATGGCCTCGGGGTTTGAACTCCCGACATGGACCTATTGGGAGTTTAACTCCCGACAAGTACTTTTCGGGAGTTTAACTCCTGACCTGACCAGCCATGGCGAGTGCTTGTCGAGTACTAGTCGGGAGTTAAACTCCCGAAAGGTACTTGTCAGGAGTTAAACTCCTGATAGGTCCTTGTCGAAAGTTCAAACCTCGAGGCCATGCTTGATTTGGAATTTGTCAAAATTTTGTATTATTTTTGGTATTTAATTAAAAAATCTTATTATTTTAAAAAATAGCTTCAAAAAGATAATTAATTCCAGAGAAATCTATCGCGCTTACTTGTTTCTCAAGTTTGACCTAATTTCATTTAATTGTCAAGATGAATAATCTTATTAAGAAGTTGAACCATTTTGTCAAAAATCTCGATGGTGTGGTTTGTGAAAAATTAAATGACCCCCCGATGGTTACCTCCAAAAACAATTCGCAAAACTTTCAACGCAACCTACATTTACTCGTAGTTCAAATTTGACCTAATTTCAATAAATCGACATAAATCCATTCAAGTGGGCAGAGTTAGCTAGGACGAAGTTTGAAAACTCGTGAAACATGGGAATCATATAAGTAGTACACAACATATCAGTCGACTATATATGTCTGAAAATCTTGGCTTGTGGTATTCAGATCCATATTCTTCAGACTTTTTATGGAAAGGAACATCTCATCATCATTCGTTAAATAGATAATGTTCTTTCTTGATAGTCGTAAACTGACACCGAAGGCATTGTTTACTAAAAGAAGATGCACCCATCTACCTATGAAAATATAATTAATTCAAGGGCAATCCATCGCGCTTACTGGTAGCTCAAGTTTGACCTGATTTTGTTAAGTTGTAAAGATGAAAAATCTTAGCAAGAAGTTTAACTTATGTCGAAATTCTCGGTGGTGGTTTGTGATAGGTATATTAAATGACCCCCCGTTGGTTACCTCCAAAAAATATTCATAAAACTTTCAACGCAATCTACAATTTACTTGCAGTTGAAATTTGACCTAATTTCGATAAATCGACATAAAGTCATTCGAGTGGACAGAGTTAGCTAATAAGAAGTTTGAAAACTCATAAAATATGGGAAACGTAAGTACAACATGTCGGTCTAGAAAGCTTGGCTTGTGACATTTAGATCCATATTGTTCAAACTTTCTTTTTGGAAAGGAACAATCTCGTCATCACTATGGAAATTTAGAATGTCATTTCCTAATAGTTGGAAACTCACACTGACAGTGTTTTTTACTACGAGAAGATGCACTCATCTACTCATAAAAATACATTTAATTTGATATGCAATCTATCATTCTTACATCTAGCTCAAGTTTGAACTAATTTCGTTAAATTGTCAAGATGCAAAATCTTAGCAAGAAGTTGAACCTATTGTCAAAATTCTCGGTGGTGGTTTGTGATATATTAAATGATCCCTGATGGTTACCTCCCAAAAAAATTCACAAAACTTCCAAAGCAACCTACAATTTACTTTTAGTTCAAATTTTACCTAATTTCAATAAATCGACATAAAGTCATTCAAGTGGGCAGAGTTTGCTAGGATAGAGTTTGAAAACTCATAACATTAAATATGGGAATCATAAGTAAAACATGTTGATCCACTTAATATGTCAGGAAGCTTAGCTTGTGGCATTCAGATCCATATTCTTTGGACCTTCTTTATGGAAAAGAACAATCTCATCATCACTCAAGATATTGAGAATGTTCTTTCTAGATAGTTGGAAACTCGCACTAACGTCATTGTTTACTACAGGAAGATGCACCCATCTACCTCCGGAAAGACATTTAATTCAAGGGCAATCTACCACACTTACTTGTAGCTCAAGTTTGAACTAATTTCATTAAATTAGCAAGAAGTGAGTGAAGTGTGTGAAGTTAGCTAGGAAGCTTGAAAAATGGAACTATAAGAAACCATGGTCCACTTTGTGTGATAATTGGGGCGGTTGCATTTTCTTCTAACTATGGAAGGTCCTATAGGAGCAATGTGCTTTAGTTAACACAATCGGTGGAAGTACAAGTTACATCAAGGACCTCATAAAAATGCAAATTACATCCAAGTCCATGCATTTTGCACAAGGTCCCTAAAACTAAGAAGTGAAGTGTGTTTTGAGGTTTGTGCATACTAGCGTTCATTGTACATGCTAAATACTATCAAAAGAATCTTCTAGATGCTAAGAGTGGAAAAGAAGATCCAACGGTTAGCAATGTTTGGATTTGCCAGTCTTGATCCAACGGTCGAAGTTCAAAGTTATATGTACACTATGAAGTGGTATGGTACTGTAAGTGATAAGACAAGATAAAGTTAAGATAATAAGTACTACTGTGAATGGCCGATCTTTTGAATAACCTTCCCTCCCGATGTTTGGCAAGCAAGTGAAAATTTCAAAACCGGATAAGTTTGAATTTTTTGCGCCAAGGACCATAGTGGAAACTCAAAGTGACAACATTGTTTTCTAAAAGAAGATGCACCCATCTATCTCCGAAATTACATTCAAGATCAATCTACCTCGCTTACTAGTAGTTCAGGTTTGACCTAATTTCGTTAAATCGACAAGAAGTCAGTGAAGTGTGCGAAGTTAGCCAGGAATCTTGAAAAATGGTATTTTATAATAAACTATGGCCCACTTTGTGTGATAATTGGGGAGGTTGCATTTTCTTCCAACTATGGTAGGTCTCGTAGGAGCGAGGTGCTTCAGTGAACATGGTCGGTGGAAGTACAAGTTACATCAAGGACCTTGTAAAAATGAAAATTACATCGAAGTCCATGCATTTAGAAAAAGGTCACTAAAACTAAGCAATGGAGTGTGTTTTGAGGTTTGTGCATACTAGCATTCATTGTGCCAAAGACTATCAATATAATCTTCTAGATGCTAAGAATGGAAAATAAGATCCAACTGCTAGCAATGTTTGGGTTTTACAGTCTTGATCCAACGGTCAATGTGGCGAAGGTTGTTCGGTGGCTTTAACGTGTGTGCGATCATGAATGCGCTGCTCATTTGTGGTGCTGGACTTCTTCTCGATCTTGAGATCGGCAATCGTTCGACTACATCATCCACGAGTACAACCTCGTTAAACTTTTTCGGTCTACAAGGGTATGTTCTCTATGGATGTATATCCACCCGTTGCTTGTATCTAGTAGATAGATCTTGGTGCTTAGTAGTTCCCATCGTAAAAAAATTTTGTTATCTATGCTGTGAACCCAATAGTGGTATCAAAGTCGGATCTATGCGTAGATGCTTTACACGGGTAGTACACATATGAGTATGTGAACGATGATGATCATGTTATTGCTTCTTGTTTGTACTTTGAATATTGGTGGCATAGTGGGATGAAGCAGTCTGGAAAAACTTTACATGTCCTCGCACATGAGACATGTTCCACTTTTGACATGCAACTAGTTTTGCATAAGTGGCTAGCAGTGTCTGTCTCTCCTACTATAGTCAATATCTAATTTACAATGAGTATCTAATAACTTAGTTATCATAGCTGTGGTTCCATGTTCGTAGGTAAGAACGGTTCTATCTTTGAAAGCCCTAAGCCACGTAAAACTTGCAATGGATAAATTAGAAGCGTCTAGTTTAGATTGTTGTTGGGCTAGTGTCATTATATGGTAATGTTGTACGTTGATGTATACTTTATACTCTTACAACACACCTAACATGTAAGTTCCATAGACCTTGGCCTTACACACAAAGGAATGATAAACATCATACCACGATGCACATGATAGTGATCAAGTGCAAGAACCATATCATTTCACTTTTCACATATGATGTTTTTGCATCTTATATTGCTTGTTTGGCGTTTTATAGCATTATAAGATGATCCCTCATTTAGATATCAAGATAAAAATGCGTTCTCCCTTAAGTATGCACCGATTCTGTTTTGTCGCTTCAAGACATCATGTGATGATCGGGTGTACTTGAATCCACGATCATATTTCGGGTGTAAGACTGTTTTACACACGCAGATACTAAGGTTCTTACTTGGCGAGCCTAGCATGTACAGACATGGCCTCGGATCACGGACCGAAAGGTTAAGCATGAGTCATATATTTGATATGATGCCCATATAGATGCTCGCCTTTGAAACTACACCGAATCACGTGATGATCGTACTTGGTTTAGTGGATTTGGTTCATGTAATCACCAAAAAGACATGAGGTATGTTTTTTTGAGTGGGAGTTCATTCATAATTGGGATTAGTTGAACTTGATGTATCATAAACTTAGTCTAAACTTTAAAAATTCCGTTGTAGATGGCACCACCTGATCTTAATTTCAATGTGTTCATGGAGAAAGAGAAACTTGCATCAAATGTAGCAACTTTACCGACTGGGCCATGAATTTGAGGATTCTCCTCACTGCTGCACAAAAGCAATATGTGCTAGAGGTGGCGCTGGGCCCCCCACCACTTGATGATGCCCCTGATGAAGAAAAGAACATCTATTTTACTCGTAAGGAGGACCACAACTTAGTTCATTGCGACATATTGTATGGGCTAGAGCAAGAACTTCGAAAGTGTTTCGAAAATGGCAATGCCTTTGATAAAATGGGTGAATTGAAAATGATTTTTGACACCCGTTCTGTCGTAGAGAGTTATAATGCTTCTGAAAAGTTCTTTAGCTGCATGATGGTAGAGAATAGCTCCGTTAGTGAGCACATACTCAAAATGTCTGGGTTCGCCGATAAGCTTGTGTCCTTGGTAATAGGGGTGGGCATAAAAACCCAAAACCGAACACCAAAACCGAATTAACCGGAATCGAAACCGAATACACCGAACCCGAATTAGCCGAAACTAATTTCGGTTAGTAAATATGATTAACCGAATTTATAAATATTAATTTGGTTTTGACTCTCTGTTAACCAAAACAACCGTACAAACCAAAAAATATACGTGATAGAGCTAAATATATTTGTGATTCTGTCCCAGGCGTTCATTACTGTACGTAGATACTAACTCATGCGACAAAAAGACATGCATGCAAAAGCTGTCAGGCAACCCATGCATGTACGTATGTCTCCATCCACATGTACGTACATGTTCGTGGTTTAACTATCAATTGTGGCTATGAATTTTGTTGGAAGTATTTCAATTGTTTTCCTGTTTCGGATATAATCATTTATTTTAGCTGAACTCTCAATACATACAATTTGTTAAATGTATACGGCTTGGAAGATAGACATCATTTTTTACAATGAGCAAGATAGATATCATGCTTATTATGTTCTTTTTGTACACATGCGTTCAAGACATCAGCTAGCCATGTATTGCTTCATGTACTCGCCAACCTGGAGGTTGCTTCTGATGCGCTGATGAGTGGTTTAGCTCGTATGGATCTGACATAAATTATGACACAGTGTTGTTATTTTCAGAAGTTCGGTTAAAAACCGAAAACCGAACCGAATTTTCCACTAACCGAACTATCAATTAATTAGAAAACCGAAATAATTATGGTGCCTATTTTGTAGAAACCGAATCATAGAAAACCCCAAAAACCGAACCAAATTAACCGAAAAAACCGAATGCCCACCCCTACTTGGTAATAACGATTCCCATTAACTTAGGCATACATCGTGTTCTACAATCTCTCCCGCCTAGCTACAAGAGCTTCGTAATGAACTATAACATACAGGGCATGAAGAAGTCTCTCCACGGGCTTTTGTCAATTCTTAAGACTGCAGAGGTGGAGATCAAGAAAGTATATCAAGTGTTGATGATCAATAAGATCATCGGTTTCAAGAAAGACAAGAAGGGTAAACAGAAGGGAAAGAAGGGTGGCAAATCTGTTGCCTCGCCTGAAAAGAAATCCCGAGCCGGACCTAAGTCTGATACCGAGTGCTATTATTGTAAGGGTACTGTCCATTGGAAGCGCAACTGCCCCAAGTATTTGAAGGGAATATGCCCTGAGAGGCAATAATAAAGTGGTTATTATGTATATTCCAAGTATATGATAGATGTTTATTTTGCATGCTATAATTGTATTAATAGGGAAACATTAATACATGTGTGTTTAATAAACAAACAGAAAGTTCCTAGTTATGCCTCTCTCATAAACTAGCTCGTTGATTAACAAGATGATTAAGGTTTCCTGATCATGGACATTGGATGTTGTTAATAACAAGGTCACAACATTAGTGTAATGGTGTGATGAACATTCATCCGAAGTATAGCATTATGATCAAAGTCATTGAATTTATATTGATATAACATCATACGAAGTGAACCTAATCCTTAGACCATGAGATCATGTCAATCACTAACACCAAAAGAGTATCTTGATAACATTAAACATCACACTGTAACAGGGTGATTATAAAGATGGGTTCAGTACTACTAAAGTGTTATGTTGAGGCCCATGGATCGAGAGTGAAATTTGTTCATCCCGATGACGGATAGATATGCTCTGGGCCCTGTCGGTGATATCACATTGATTAGCTTGCAAGCAAGTGATTTGATCACTAGAATGTTATATCATGGGAACGAGAAAAGAGTACATGTCAGTAACGAGATCAAACTAGGTATGGAGATACCGATGATCTAATCTTGGACATGTAATATATCGTGAAACAAAAGGATTAAGATACTAGCGTAAAAGGTTCTCGTGATCACAAGAAAGTCATCGTTGAATATGTGGGAGTCAGTATAGATCTCCAGGTCCCGCTTCTGATTATTGATCTGAGAGGGGTCTCGATCATGTCCGTATTACTCGTGAACCGTAGGGTGACACACTTAAGAGACACCGACATCCATTTGGAGCAAAAGTTTCATGCCGAAAAGAATAACAAGCGCAGGAATTTATTTCACTAGATACAGAAATGGGTTTTCGGATGAAATTGCAGAAAGTGTTATTGCATGTGAAATGAAATACTACGAAGGGGTTATATGTGAATGTTTTTCATTAAAGTAATTGAAAAAATTCTGAATAAATAAGGGGATTTTTATTGAATGAGATTTTGCATTAAATTTGGTGGAAATTTAATGAGAATTTGAGTGGGTTTTTGAGTGGAGGGAATTGAAAGGCATTTGAGTGAGTGGAGTGTCCACCCACATGAATGTGGAAGAGGTGGGGGCAGCCCCCATGGCTGGCGGCCACCCACTTGGGTGCCCCCTCCTCCTACTCCCTCTCTCTCACTCACACCTCCTCGTGAAGGATCTCTCTCCCCCTTTAGTATTTATCCCCCATGGTCTCAGACTAGCGAGATACATGTTCCCGGTGGCTATTTGGCAAGAAAGAGTTGTGCTTCCGCTGCATCGCTGGAGCGAGGAGGCGGAGGTTGCTTGGTGCCTCGGACGTGTGTGCGAGCACGGATGCACCGCTGATTTGTGGCGCTAGGACTTCCTCTCGACCTTGAGATCGGCAAGAGATCGTCTACATCAACCACGAGTTCAACCTCGTTAAGATTTTTCGGTCTTCAAGGGTATGTTCTCTATGGATGTATATTCGCCCGTTGCTTGTATCTAGTAGATATATATTGGTACATAGTTGTTCCCATCATAGGAATTTTTTTGTTTTCTATGCTGCAAACCCTACAGTGGTATCAGAGCCGGATCTATGCATAGATGCTTTGCACGGGTAGTACACATATGAGTATGTGGGTGATGATGATCATGTTATTGCTTCTTTGTTGTACTTTGGATATTGGTGGCATAGTCGGATGAAGCGGCCCGGACAAACTTTACATGCCCTCGCACATGAGACTTGTTCCACGCTTGACATGCAACTAGTTTTGCATAAGTGGCTAGTGGGTGTCTGTCTCTCCTACTATAGTCAATATCTAATTTGCAACGAGTTGTCAAAAATTTGGTTATCCTCGTTGTGGTTCATGTTCGTAGGTAAGAACGGTTCTATCTTCGAAAGCCCTAAGCCACGTAAAACTTGCAATGGATAAATTAGAGGCGCCTAGTTTAGATTGTTGCTGGGCTAGTATCATGATATGGTGATGTTGTAAGTAGAATTATAAGTTGATACTCTTACAACACACATAACATGTAAGTTCCATAGACCTTGTACTTACACATAGAGGTATGATAGTGATCATACCACGATGCACATGATGGAGATCAAGTGCAAGAACCATATCATTCCACTTATAAACATGTGATGTTTGATTGCATCTTATGTTGCTTGTTTGGAATTTTATTATCATAATAAGATGATCCCTCATTTAGATATCAAGATAAGAATGTGTTCTTCCTTAAGTATGCACCGATTATGTTTTGTCGCTCCAAGACATCACGTGATGATCAGGTGTTCTTGTATCCACGATCATATTTCAGGTGTAAGCCAGTTACACACGTGAATACTAAGGTTCTTACTTGGCGAGCCTAGCATGTACAGACATGGCCTCAGAACACGGACTGAAAGATTAAGCATGAGTCATATGGTAGATATGATGCCCATTTGATGCTCGCCTTTTAAGCTACACCGACTCACGTGTTGATCAGACTTGGTGTAGTGGATTTGGTTCATGTAATCACCAAAAAGGCATGAGGGATGTCGTTTTTAGTGGGAGTTCATTCTTAACTTGGATTATTTGAATTCAATCTATCATAAACTTAGTCTAAACATTACAAATTCTATTGTAGATGGCACCATCTGCTTTAAATTTCAATGTGTTCATGGAGAAAGAGAAACTTGCAATGAACGGTAGCAACTTTACCAAATGGGCCATGAATTTGAGGATTCTCCTCTCTGCTGCACAAAAGCAATATGTGCTAGAAGCGCCTCTAGGGCCCCCATCGTTCGATGATGCCCCTAACGAGGAGAAGAATGTCTATCAGACTCATCAGGAGGACCACAACTTAGTTCACTGCGGAATATTGTACTGTATAGAGCCAGAACTTCGAAAGTGTTTCGAAAACGGCAATGCATTTGATACAATAGATGAGTTGAAAATGATTTTTGACACACATGCTGTTGTAGAGAGATACAATGCTTCAAAAAGGTTCTTTAGATGCATGATGGAAGAGAACAACTCCGTAACTGAGCATGTACTCAAGATGTCGAGTTACGTCGATAAGCTTGTGTCCTTGGGAATAACGATTCCCATTGACTTAGGCATCCATCGTGTTCTGTAGTCTCTGCCACCTAGCTATAAGAGCTTTGTGATGAACTATAATATGCAAGGCATGAAGAAGTCTCTCCCCGAGCTTCTATCAATGCTTAAAACTGTAGAAGTGGAGATCAAGAAAGAACATCAAGTTTTGATGATCAATAAGACCACTGGTTTCAAGAAAGACGAGAAGGCAAAACGGAAGGGAAGTAAGGGCGGCAAGCCAGTTGTCGTGCCTGAAAAGAAACCCCGAGTTGGCCCTAAGTCTGATATCGAGTGCTATTATTGTAAGGGGACTGGCCACTAGAAGCGCAACTTCCCCAAGTATTTGGCAGACAAGAAGGCCGACAAGGCAAATAAAGGTATATATGATATACATGTTATTGATGTGTACTTGACTAGTACTCGCAGTAGCACCTGGGTATTTGATACCGGTTCCGTTGATAATATTTGTAACTCGAATCAGGGGTTGCGGAACAAACGACTGCTAGCAAGGGGTGAGGTCAAGATGCGTGTCGGCAATGGATCAAGTTATGATGTGATCGCCGTCAGAACTCTACCTCTCCACTTATCATCGGGATTAGTTATAAATTTGAATAATTGTTATCTGGTGCCAGCACTGAGCATGAACATTGTATCTGGATCATGTTTGATGCAAAGTGGTTATTCATTTAAATCCGAGAACAATGGTTGTTCTATTTATATGAATGAAATCTTTTATGGTCATGCACTGATGATGAATGGTTTATTTCTGTTGGATCTCGATAATAATGTTACACATATTCATAATGTTGATGCTAAAAGGATTAAACTTAATGATGATATATCCGCATATATGTGGCACTGCCGTCTAGGTCATATTGGCGTTAAACGCATGAAGAATCTCCATTCGGGTGGACTTTTGGAATCACTTGATTTTGAATCATTTGATACATGTGATCCATGCCTTATGGGCAAGATGACTAGAACGCCGTTTTCCGGTTCAATGGAACGGACGACAGATTTATTGGAAATCATACATTCTGATGTATGTGGTCCAATGAGTGTGTCGGCGCGAGGTGGATATCGTTATTTTGTTACTTTCATAGATGATTTGAGTAGATATGGTTATATCTACTTGATGAAACACAAGTCTGGAACCTTTGAAAAGTTCAAGGAATTTCAGAGTGAAGTGGAAAATCATCGTAATATAAAGATCAAATTTCTACGGTCCGACCGTGGAGGTGAGTATCTAAGTTACGAGTTTAGCACTCATGTGAAAGAGTGTGGAATTGTTTCACAACTCACACCTGCCGGAACACCTCGGCTAAATGGTGTGTCGGAACATCGTAATCATACTTTATTGGATATGGTTCGATCTATGATGTCTCTAATGGACTTTCCACTGTCATTTTAGGGTTATGCACTAGAAACTGCTGCATTCACTTTAAATCGGGCACCATCTAAATCTGTTGAAAAGACACCGTATGAATTATGGTTTGGAAACAAACCTAAGCTGTCATTTCTTAAAGTTTGGGGATGCGATGTTTATGTGAAGAAACTTCAACCGAATAAACTCGAACCCAAAGCGGAAAAATGCGTCTTCATAGGATATCCTAAGGAAACTATTGGGTATTCCTTCTATCACAGATCCGAGGGCAAGGTTTTTGTTGCCAAGAATGGATCCTTTCTAGAGAAATAATTTCTCGCGAAAGGCGTGAGTAGTCGGAAGGTAGAACTCGAAGAGGTTGTTGAACCTTATCTTCATAGTATGGCGAGTAGCGTAGCGCCGGAAGTCGTTCTGGAGTTGGCTTCACCAATTGAAGAGGGAACTAATGATAATGATCATGAAACTCCAAAAGAGAGTACTACTGAACCTCATAGGTCTAGCAGGACACGTGCAGCTCCCGAGCTGTACAGAAACCCTGTTATGAATTTCATGGTTGATGAAATTGATGACCCTACGACGTATGAAGAAGCGATGATGAGCCCGGATTCCAACATATGGTTAGAAGCCATGAAATCCGAGATGGAATCCATGTACAAAAACCAAGTTTGGAACTTGGTGGACTTACGTCACGACCGAAAGGCCGTGGAGAATAAATGGATTTTCAAAAGGAAAACTGATGTTGATGGTAATGTAACCGTCTAGAAAGCTCTACTTGTCGCAAAGGGGTTTTGACAAATTCAAGGAGTTGACTACGATGAGACATTCTCGCCTGTAGCGATGCTAAAGTCAGTTATGATTATGTTAGAAATTGCTGCATATTTTGACTATGAAATATGGCAGATGGATGTCAAAACTGCGTTCCTCAATGGCAATATTGAAGAAGAGTTGTATATGATACAACCAAAGGGTTTTGTCGATCCTAAGTATGCTAACAAGGTATGCAAGCTTCAGCAATCCATCTATGGACTGAAGCAAGCATCCCTGAGTAGGAATCTCCGCTTTGATGAGGTGATCAAAGAGTTTGGATTTGTTCAAACTTATGGAGAGGCTTGTATTTACAAGAAAGTGATTCAGAGCAATGTGGCATTTCTGATATTATATGTGGATGACATGTTATTGATCGGAAATGATATAGATCTTTTAAACTGTGTTAAAAGTTATCTAAACAGCAAATTTTCAATGAAGGACCTAGGTGAAGCGTCATACATATTAGGCATAAAGATTTATAGGGATAGATCTAGGGCTATCGCAAAGTACATACCTTGATAAGATTTTAAAGAAGTTTAAAATGGACGGAAGTAAGAAGGGGTTCTTACCTATGTTGCAAGGCAAGACATTGAGTAAGACTCAAAGTCCGGCTACGGCGGAAGAAAGAGAGATAATGGACAAAGTCCCATATTCTTCATCCATAGGCTCTATAATGTACGCCATTCTATGTACAAGACCGGATGTGGCACATGCTATTAGTTTGACTAGTAGGTACCAATCGGATCCAGGTTTGGAACACTGGATAGCGGTCAAGAATATCCTTAAGTACTTGCGAAGAACTAAGGATATGTTTCTTGTGTACGGAGGTGAAGAAGAGATTGTCGCTAAGTGTTATGTCGATGCAATCTTTGACATCGATCCGGATGACTCTAAGTCTCAATCCGGATACGTATTTCTCATGAATGGTGGAGCGGTTAGTTGGAGGAGTTCCAAACAACCCGTGGTGGCGGGATCAACAACGGAGGCTGAATATGTTGCTGCTTCGAAAGCGGCTCGGGAAGCGGTTTGGATGAATGAGTTCATATCCAAACTAGGTGTGGTTGCGAGCGCGTTGGACCCAATGGTGATATATTGTGACAAAAATGGTGCCATTGTCAATGCCGAAGAACCAAGGTCTCACAAGAATTCCAAACATATTAAGCGCCGGTTTCACTCCATCCGCGAGCATGTCAAGGATGGAGATATAAAGATTTGTAAAGTACACACGGATCTCAATGTAGCAGATCCGTTGACTAAAACTCTCCCTAGAGCAAAACATGATCAACACCAGAACTGCATGGGTGTTAGATTTATCACTATGTAACTATATTATTGTCTCTAGTGCAAGTGGGAGACTGAAGGGAATATGTCCTGAGAGGCAATAATAAAGTGGTTATTATGTATATTCCAAGTATATGATAGATGTTTATTTTGCATGCTATAATTGTGTTAATACAGAAACGTTAATACATGTGTGTTTAATAAACAAACAGAAAGTTCCTAGTTATGCCTCTCTCATAAACAAGCTCGTTGATTAACAAGATGATCAAGGTTTTCTGATCATGGACATTGGATGTTGTTAATAACAAGGTCACAATATTAGTGTAATGGTGTGATGAACATTCATCCGAAGTATAGCATTATGATCAAATTCATTGAGTTTATATTGCTATAACATCATACGAAGTGATCCTAATCCTTAGACCATGAGATCATGTCAATCACTAACACCGGAAGAGTATCTTGATAACATCAAACGTCACACCGTAACAGGGTGATTATAAATATGGGTTTAGTACTACTAAAGTATTATGTTGAGGCCCATGGACCGAGAGTGGAATTTGTTCATCCCGATGACGGATAGATATGCTCTAGGCCCTGTCAGTGATATCACATTGATTAGCTTGCAAGCAAGTGATTTGATCACTAGAATGTTATATCACGGGAACGAGAAAAGAGTACATGTCAGTAACAAGATCAAACTAGGTATGGAGATACTGATGATTGAATCTCGGACATGTAATATATTGCGAAACAAAAGGATTAAGATACTAGCGTAAAAGGTTCTCGCGATCACAAGAAAGTCATCGCTGAATGTGTGGGAGTCAGTATGGATCTCCAGGTCCCACTTATGATTATTGATCTGAGAGGGGTCTCGATCATGTCCGCATTATTCGCGAACCGTAGGGTGACACACTTAAGAGACACCGACACCCATTTGGAGCAAAAGTTTCATGCCAGAAAGAATAACAAGCGCATGAATTTATTTCACTAGATACAGAAATGGGTTTTCGAGTGAAATTGCAGAAAGTGTTATTGCATGTGAAATGAAATATTAGGAAGGGGTTATATGTGAATGTTTGTCATTAAAGTAATTGAAAAAAATTCTGAATAAATAAAATTAGTTTTACTTAATGACAGTTTGCATTAAATTTGGTGGAAATTTAATGAGAATTTGAGTGGGTTTTTGAGTGGAGGGAATTGAAAGACATTTGTGTGAGTGGAGTGTCCACCCACATGAATGAAGGAGGGTATGGGGCAGCCCCCATGTTCAGCGGCCACCCCCTTGGGTGCCCCCCTCGTCCTATAAAAGGAGCCCCCTCCCTCTCTCTCACTCATGAAGGATCTCTCTCCCCCTCTAGTATTTATCCCCCATGGTCTTGGACTAGCGAGATACATGTTCCCGGTGGCTATTCGGGAAGAAAGAGTTGTGCTTCCGATGCATCGCTGGAGAGAGGAGGCGGAGGTTGCTCGGTGCCTTGGACGTGTGTGCGAGCACGGATGGGCCGCTGATTTGTGGCGCTAGAACTTCCTCTCGATCTTGAGATTGGCAAGAGATCGTCTACATCAACCAGGAGTTCAACCTTGTTAAGCTTGGTCGGTCTTCAAGGGTATGTTCTCTACGGATGTATAGACGCCCGTTGCTTGTATCTAGTAGATCGATCTTGGTACATAGTTGTTCCCATCGTAGAAACATTTTGTTTTCTATGCTGCAAACCCTACAGTATTTGGCAGACAAGAAGGCCGGCAAGGCAAACAAAGGTATATATGATATACATGGTATTTATGTGTACTTGACTAGTACTCGCAGTAGCACCTGGGTATTTGATACCGGATCGGTTGCTAATATATGTAACTCGAATCAGGGGTTACAAAACAAGCGACCGCTAGAAAGGGGTGAGGTCATGATGCATGTCGGAAATGGATCAAGAGTTGATGTGATCGCCATCGGAACGCTGCCTCTACACTTACCGTCGAGATTAGTTATAAACCTAAATAATTGTTATTTGGTGCCTGCACTAAGCATGAACATTGTATCCATATCGTGTTTGTTGTGAAGTGGTTATTAAAATCTGAAAACAATGGTTGTTCGATTTATATGAATGATATCTTTTATGGTCACGCACCTATGATGAATGGTTTATTTCTGTTGGATCTCGATAATTGTAAGGTTCCCAACCCTTAATAAGGTAGAGATCCCTGTGTTTACAATGCTAGTCCCTGGATCAATAGCTAGCATCCACAGTTAAGATGTAATATCAAGAAACAAAGGTCATAATACAACTTTAAAACCAGGAATAAAATAATTTATTACATCTTACATAGCTCATTTGGCTATCACATTACAATGCAGCAGCATATAACAATAGCATGGGGTCCTTCATCTTCAAAGTGCCACAGGCAAACATGTTGGTTTTAGACTTGTAATCCTATTTCAACACACTTCACTAATTTCAAACAAACCTGCAACATAACAAGTTACAGCCACAAGGGTCAATACATTTGAATTGCATTGGCAAGTGATACTATGGTAGGATAGTGGTAACTATCATCTATATGCATTTGGCTAAGTGGAGCTTAGGCTTGCTTTGCTCAAAATAGTTTTTCCTTATCATTTGAAAAACACTAAGTTTTTGCTTGACAAAATCACCCAAGGCATCTCCCAATAGAAATTGGTGATCCTTTAACCCTTGTTCAACCACAAGTTTTTAACTTAGAAATTGGGATGAGGAGATTCTTGATAGCTTCCATGTCTTGATGCTGAAATTGTCCTTTGCCAGGGACATGGCCAAGTACTTAGATTTTACACTCTGCAGAGGTGGTGCACTTTCCCCACAAGACTTGGTTTCACCAATACAAGATCTTTCAGAAGCCTTCCCTTAGACTAGAATGGACGCGCTCTAACCTATCAATCCCCTACCACCAACTATCCATTTGGCTAAGTTATTGCAACCTATATGATCCAGGCAGAGCCCATAATGCCAAGTGGCTGCACTTGAAGCTTCTCAACATTTGACATCTCAAATCTCTTTGTTCCTGGGTGGCCATCCACAAGTGAGATACACAAGGTAAACCATAGAAATGGTCCTTGTGAACCACTCAACACAAACCATTCCTTCCATTCCACCCAGGTGATTCATTCACTTAGTTGTTTTATTAAACAAAACACAAGTCCTTGACTTAGAAATATTCCATAGTATGAATATATATTCCACCCTTGTTTTCTACTAGCTAATAAGTATGATTGTAGTAGGAATCTTAACTTTGGAAATTTCTACTAAGGTTTCATCTACTAGGATTTCACATGGCATAGTTTACACTTAGAAAAAAATTCCATGCAAGTCTTACTTAGAAATATCACTAATGCATAGTGAAAATAATGGGACAAAAGTATGTAGCATCACTTGCCTTTTTGGTAGAGAGTATAAGTTCACTCCTTGATCTTGCAACAATCACACTCTTCAAGTTCCACTACAATTCAATCAAGCAAGCAATATTTCAATCTACCATTCAAGCAAAACATCACATAAAATGATAGAAACAAAACAATGCATGCAAGCATGCTAAAGATTGTTTTATTTGGAAAAGTGGTTTCTACTAGGTTATAAACATTTGAAAACATCTATTGGTCATTTTATAAAGTGGCAAAATTATTTGCAAAAGATTTTACTTCATAAACCATTTTTAAACCAAGTCAATATTTTATGTGGTTGAAAATGTCTTTAGCAAAGTAATAATTTTTATAGGGTTCACCAAATACATTTTCAAATCATAAAACTTGGTGTTTGGGTTCAGAGAGTTTAAATCAAAACATTTCTCAAAGGTTTTCCTTCAAAAGCATTTTTTGTAAATAAACATTATTTTTATTTGACTAGAAATGCTTTAAATCAAAGATTTGCTCTTTAGCTTTACCAAATACATTTTCAAATCCATGAGTTGGTTTCTAAGGTTAGTAGATTCAAAATAATCCATTTTCCAAAGGTTTTATCTCAAAAATCATTTTAGAACAATTTTTATATTCTAAACATGCATACACAAATTTCTGCAAAAACAATCAATTCAACAGGAGCATTTTACTAAACAAAGTGCATGGTCAGAAAGTACTTGTCTTGCTGATTCCATTGATATAAAATTTGCACAATTTGGACGTGTGGTTTGAAAGTTATGAATTTTTCAAATTGGAACATCTAATAGACAAGTTTCTGGTTTTTAAAACAATCACAGGCCACGCGTCGTGTTGCTATTGGTCGGTACCGCTTCGTGCGGATCAACAGATGCGAGCCGTTGGATCTAAGTGTAATCGTGAGGCTCAGGGCACTACTTACCCCTTTGGGTTAGTTCTAATCTTAATCGTCAGATCAAGATCCTACGGATCTCACTTCTTTGACCATGAAGTAGTGGCGCTGGCGGCGGCATGTGGCGGCGCGCGGTCAGACGGTGGCGGTGTCGACGTTACAGGAAGCGAGAGAGCAAATGGAGATGCTCACCGGGTTCGCGGGGCCATGGTGGTGCTCGAGGTGCCTGCTGTTTGTCGAGGGGCGCGCTGGAGTTGCGTGGATTGCTCGTCGGAGTTATCCACTGGCTCGGGCTCACACGGTCGTCGACGGGGGCGAGGCTACAAGGCACGGAAGAGCAAAGCAGTGGGTCTGTTAGACGCGAGAGAGAGAGAGAGAGAGGAGAGAGTACGAGTATCATCGCGAGAGGAAGGGAAGGGAAGGTGTTACCGGGGAGGCGTCGACGGAGTTGGAGACAGATGGCGGCGCTACCAGTTGTCGTCGTTGCTGACGCTGGGGGTCAATCGCGGGCAAGTCGAGGGTGCAGAGAGATGCGCCAGGGACTGGGGGTCACGCTCGTGTGCTCGAGGAGGCGAGGGGCGGCAGGGTTTGGCCGGAATCGATGTCGGAGTCTGTCGGAGACCGCGGCGAGGCAAAGACGCAGCCTGGTGGCTCTCTGGCAGGGAGGTTTGAGGGAAAAGAAAGAGGGGACGCAGGCGATTAAGAAGGCATGGTCACAGGGCTGTTTCCTAGCGTGGTTAACACGAATTCATGCCGGCTTTCAATCGGCAGTAATGGCCAGAGTGGGGGCGCGGTCAGCGGCGGGTGAGGACGAAGCTGACGGGGCAGTGGGGTCGCTTGGCAGCGAGAGAGAGGAGGAGGAGGTGGGGTCCAACCGTCAGCGGCTTTGCGGGTGAGAGCAGTGGTGAGAAATCATTTCGCTCGGGTAGGGTGGGAAGATGGGCTGCCGGGCCTTAGTGGGCTGCCAGATGGGTTGGGTTTGTTTCCATTTTTTTATACTAAACCTTTTTCTTTTTTGTTTTTGAAAATTCTGATTTGATTTTGATTCAAACAATTCAAGCAACAAATCAATTCAAACCTCAACCAAAATTTGTGTAGATTCATATACTGATTAATAACACATTCCAAAGTTAATTTTAGAATAATTTATTTATCCTTTTTAGTGTCTTTTAATTATTTAAAATAGGCTCTAGTATTAATTAAATAATATTTAATAATATTTTTCAATCTACATTTGAATTCAAATCACCACCAAACTTTGGGTAAAATTTAATTCTGTTTATCAACATATTTCAAAGTTCAAAATAGAATAATGCTTTTATTCTTTTAGGATCTATTAATAATTAAATAAATAAACCATAGTCTTTAATTCAAATAGGTTTTAATTTATTTTAAAACTCTTTTTGAAATCTAAATAATATCAAAATCTTTTTAGTAGGTTTCATTTGAAAAACAAAAACACTTAGAAATCTTCTTTAAAAAAATAAATTAACAAGCTTTAGTGTTTATTTAAAATGGAAAAGCCTTTACTTTAATAAAATTGGATATTAATAAATCCTCATTATTTTATTTAAATAAACCTTTACTCTTTTTATCAAATAGAAATATTTTATTTCAAAATCTTGGCCAAGATCTAATTTGGCTCTATAAAATAATCCTTATTTATTAATTCTACTTTGCTTTTGAAAACCAATTCTTTTTATTAAAAGATCCAAAAATAGTGATTCCAACTATTATAACTTTATTTATTATTTGTTTATATTTTTAAATCTCTTTAGGATTTTATTTGATCAAAATAGGTTTTGATGTTTCCAATTGGAATAAAAAAATTCTTCTCACCCTAAATTTCAGCAATTATTTATTTTGTTTATTTATTTTTCACATTACAAGATTTGGAAAATCTTGGGATGTGACAACAATAGTGTTACACATATTCGTAATGTTGATGCTAAAAGGATTTAACTTGATGATGATATATCCGCATATATGTGGCAATGCCCTCTAGGTCATATTGGCATTAAACGCATGAAGAAACTCCATTCAGATGGACTTTTGGAATTACTTGATTTCGAATGATTTGATACATGTGAGCCATGCCTTATGGGCAAGATGAGTAGAACGTCGTTTTGCGGTTCAATGGAACGGGCGATGGATTATTGGAAATCATACATATTGATGTATGTGGTCCAATGAGTGTGTCGCCGCGAGGTGGATATCGTTATTTTGTTACTTTCACGGATGATTTGAGTAGATACAGGTATATCTATTTGATGAAACACAAGTCTGAAACCTTTGACAAGTTCAAGGAATTTCAGAGTGAAGTGGAAAATCATCATAATAGAAAGATCAAATTCCAATTTTAAGGCATGAGCCAGATGATTTTGATGATGAAAATGTTAAGGCATGAGCCTTAGCCATTTATAAAACTGATGGTTGTCTCGATGCGATACCATTCCAATTTTACCGTACAACCACAATACCCGAAAATTGGGTAGGGCTTGGCTGGAAATTTATATACCTTAGTATGGGTTCCCTTGCGGCCAAGGTTTGATCTAAGGCTACCTTGTGAAGATTGTCCACCTGTGCAGTACCCAAGATGACAGTTGGTCATGGTTGGGAGGCCAAACTCACAGGAGAGGTGTCTATACTAGGGAATGTAATTGAAAGGTTAGGATTGATTATCCGCATACTGAGTATGGTGAATTCAGGATTTGTTCCTGACGGATGTATCGAATGTTGTGGTGAAAGTGTACCACCTCTGCAGAGTGTCAAACTATTCGAATAGCCGCGTCCGCAGTTATGGACAGTTGGTGTGGCCATACTGTTCTGTCGTCAGATGTTTCCAAAATAACTTATGAAATGATTTATGACTTTGACTTGACCACAACAGAGTTGTGACATGAAATTCAAGTTCCCACTTAGGTATTATAAAACTTTCAACTAGCTTTCTTTGCTTCTAAACTTAGTTAAGGTAAATTTGGCTTTTTTCAAAACAACCCTAGAGATTAGTATCCTACTCAAAAACCACTTCACTTGTTAGTATTAGTTTGCGAGTACTTGAAGAGTACTCATGGATTTGTCCCTGGCTATTCCCGTGGCCAGACTATGAAGAGGAGTATCAGGAAGACGGACAACGGGAGGGTTACGACAACTAGGATCATCTCCCATCGTCAGCATTGCCTATGACCATGAAGATGGAGCCTTGCCCACGCTATCGTTATTATTACGTTATTTCCGCTGCTTGAATTGTATTAAGACTAGATCATGAGATCCTTATTTGTGTAAGACCTTATGTATGGTTTGTAATGGATGATGTACTGTGATATCCAATATGTTATGTCTCGCAAAAATGGTAATCCTGGGATTGCGATGTATGGCATAACAGGCATCTGGGATTAAAAATCCGGGTGTTGACACCCCGTTTATGGACAATTCTGAGTGACAAGACATTGAAATGGTCAAGAATCTCCTCATCCCAATTGCTCTAAGTAAAACTTATGGTTGAACAAGGGTAGAGGTTCACCAATGTCTATTGGTGGTTCCTTGGTGTTTTTGACAAACAAAAACTTAGTATTTTCAAACTAATAAGATAAAACTTATTTTGAGCAAAGCTAGCCTGAACTACACTTAGCCAAATTCATATAGTTATTAGATGTTACTATACTACTATGGTATCACTTGCCAATACAATTCCAAATGTATTGACCCTCTATGGATGTAACTTATTATGTTGCAGGTTACTTTGATGGTGACTAGGGTTATGAGCCTACACTCAACATGTTTGCCTGTGGCACATGAAGACTTTACTTTTATATTATGTGTTGAGAACTCTATATATTAGCCTTGGGATAATGAGTTGTAAGAACTATTGTACTCCTTGAATTACGATGTAATAATGACCTTTGTATCTGTGTACTTCATCTTAAACTGTGGGTGATAGCAATTCGATCCAGGGACTAGCACTGCAATCACAGGGGCCTTTACCTTAAAAGGGTGAGATCTTACAGATGTTATCAGAGCACTGTGTTACCTGTAGGATTATGACCCTAAGATGGATTAGACTAAGGAAACCACTAGGAAAATGCAAACTCCTTTGTAAATTTCCACACTTGTCTCTTTTCATCTCGTAAAACTTCTCCTAATATTCTTTCTCATCTCTATTTATAGATGGGCGCCATCAACGAAGCCATCGGGAAGGTACCACTGATGACCATGACCTTAGAATGTGAGACGGAGTTTCCCAAGGCACTCAAGAACCTCATGGTTATCTTGGGGATAAATGGTGAAGCCGTGTACAAGGGATTTCCAGTAATGGATGAAGGAGAAGAGTATTGGTGGGTACAACTCCACTTGTATAAAAACAAGGAAGACAACCACAAAGATTCAGGATTCTGCATGGTCACCAACTCTGAAATGCATATGTCATTATTTGACTCTGCAAGGAATGCAACATGGAATGCCATCAAGGAGCTTGGAGAAAGACTCAAGAGTAGAATGCTCAACACTCAGAATGACCTTAGAGAGGATAAGAAGCATACCCAAGGCTTAGAGACCACCATAAAACGTCTAAGGGAGGATATCATAGACTTAGCATGGGAGTCTTGTGATCAAGACAAACAAATTGCCTCCAAGGATGCCCAGGTAGCTACCTTGACTAGTGAGTGAGAGTTGTGACGTACACCAATAGTTGGACCACCACACATTAATAATTTGATCATACCAACCTATGTGGTATGGCAAAAAATTGTCTAAGTTATGTTTGAACCTTGGTGCTTGTGATTGAATATTGTATGCCATGACTTGTGTGGATTAATGTTTTGTTCAATTACTTTGGCTTTTGTTTTACTACCTTATGTTTTACTCTTTAGTTGTGTTGTTTATAATTTTCTCCATCCTATGCAATAGATGCCTAGCTTTGTTTTCAGCATCACCGAGGAGTTCAAGGGAACTCGTTTTGGATCCTTTATTATGGAGCTCGTCAGTGTGCTCGGTCTTCCCCTCCCTAACATTAAGGGACTTCAGCTCAGGAAGTTCGAGAGGAAGGACTTGTGGGGATTTAGAGTCTCCCAGCCAGGACGCCAGTCAGAGCATCCCACTGAGGAGATTGCCTTCAAGATACTCCATGACGACAAGGAGAAGGGACTCGACGTTGCCATGCAGGAGCTGCTAGGACGTCTATGTGGATTTCACTCCTCCGAGATCAGGGGCCTCTACTTCCATACATTTGGGAGATGTGACGAGGAGGGAGAGGCTATAGTGTATGATGAGGCCACTAGGGAGACTATTGAGCCAGTGTGCCTCTACCTTCAGGACCTAGAGAGCCTTCTTAGGCACCTCGATACTGATAGGACCAACGTCATGCTTAGCAATGACGAGCTACGCGTCCAGTTGAGGGAGAAGGACAAGGCCTTCGAGGAGCAGGAGGAGAGCATCAAGGAGATGGAGACTAGGTTCGAGAAGCAAGACAAGAGGTTTAAGAACCAAGAAAAGAGAGTGTAGGATAGGGACAAGAAGATCAATGAGATGAAGGACAAGATGGAGCTCAAGGATCTTGATCTAGAGATACAACATGAGGTGATTGAGAGGTTGCGTTCGCAGAAGAGAGAGATTCAGGCGAAGGTTGATGCTTTGACCACCAGCGTGGAGGAGTACAAGGCAGGAATCGACGCAGCAGGACTTACTCTATTGGAGGAGGAAGTCGATATGGAGGAGTAGTGTTGACTACTTGGCTATCTATCTATCATCTTTTTATTCATCGAGTTGCATTGATCATCCAACATGTGGATGACCATGCTAGTGTGTTTACTTTACAAAACTTGTTGTTTGTTTTGAATCCTAAAGTTAATCTTGTGCTTGCTTATTTGTGATTGTTGCTATGTGTTGAATTGTGCATGTTAGGATCTATGGGTTATATCTCATTACTTATCCTTATTGAAACCACAGATGCCTCTCTGTCGTGCCAATCCCAATAATAACAACAACAACAACAACAATGGCAATGAAATGCAATAGCCGATGACGCCTGCAGACTCGATTGATGCAAATGATGACTCGGTTTATGGCGAATCAGAATCAGAACCAAAACAACAACAACAACTGAAGGGAATATGCCCTGAGAGGCAATAATAAATTGTTTATTATGTGTATTCCAAGTATATGATAGATGTTTATTTTGCATGCTATAATTGTATTAATACGGAAACGTTAATACATGTGTGTTTAATAAACAAACAGAAAGTTCCTAGTTAAGCCTCTCTCATAAACTAGCTCGTTGATTAACAAGATGATCAAGGTTTCCTGATCATGGACATTGGATGTTGTTAATAACGGGATCACAACATTAGTGTAATGATGTGATGAACATTCATCCAAGTATAGCATTACGATCAAAGTCATTGAGTTTATATTGCTATAACAACTTACAGTGATCCTAATCCTTAGACCATGAGATCATGTCAATCACTAACACGGAAGAGTTTCTTGATAACATCAAACGTCACACCGTAACAGGTGATTATAAAGATGGGTTCAGAACTAATAAAGTGTTATGTTGAGGCTCATGGATCGAGAGTGGAATTTGTTCATCCCGATGACGGATAGATATACTGGGCCCTCTCGGTGATATCACATTGATTAGCTTGCAAGCAAGTGATTTGATCACTAGAATGTTATATCACGGGAGCGAGAAAAGAGTGCATGTCGAGAACGAGATCAAACTAGGTATGGAGATACCGATGATCGAATCTCGGACATGTAATATATCGTGAGACAAAGGGATTAAGATACTAGCGTAAAAGGTTCCGACGATCACAAGAAAGTCATCGTTGAATGTGTGGGAGTCAAGATGGGTCTCGGATCCGCTCGATTATTGATCGAGAGGGTCTCGATCATGTCCGCATTATTCACGAACCGTAGGGTGACACACTTAAGAGACACCGACATCCAATTGGAGCAAAAGTTTCATGCCGAAAAAGAATAAACAAGCGCAGAATTTATTTCACTAGATACGAAACAGGTTTTCGGGTGAAATTGCATAAAGTGGTTATGCATGTGAAATAGAATTCTAGCAAGGGTTATTTGTGAATGTTTGTCATTAAAGTAATTGACAAAATTCTGAATAAAATAAAAGAGTTTTATTTAATGAGAGTTTGCATTAAATTTGGTGGAAATTTAATGGGATCTTTGAGTGGGATTTTGAGTGGAGGAATTTGGAGGAGTTGTGTGAGTGGAGTGTCCAGCCACATGAAGAGGGAGGGCAAGGGCAGCCCCATGCGCCACCCCTTGGGGTTCCCTCCTCCTATAAAAGGAGCCCCTCCTCTCACTTCTCACTCACACCTCCTCGTGAAGGATCTCTCTCCCCTCTAGAATTTATCCCCATGGTCTCGGACTAGCGAGATACATGTTCAGTGGCTATTCGGCAAGAAAGAGTTGTGCTTCCGCTGCATCGCTGAGGCGAGGCGGAGGTTGCTTGGTGCCTCGAACGTGTGTGCGAGCACGGATCCGCTGATTTGCGGCGCTAGGACTTCCTCTCGATCTTGAGATCGGCAAGAGATCGTCTACATCAACCACGAGTTTGGACTCGTTAAACTTTGTCGGTCTTCAAGGGTATGTTCTCTACGGATATACATCCGCCCGTTGTTTGTATCTAGTATAAATAGATCTTGGTATATAGTTCACATCGTAGGAATTTTTGTTTTCTATGCTGCGAACCCTACAGTGGTATCAGAGCCGGATCTATGCGTAGATACTTTACACGGGTAGTACACATATGAGTATGTGGGCGATGATGATCATGTTGTTGCTCCTTTCTTGTGATTTTGGATATTGGTGGCATAGTGGGATGAAGCGGCCCGGACAAACTTTACATGTCCTCGCATGAGACCTGTTCCACGCTTGACATGCAACTAGTTTGCATAAGTGGCTAGCGGTGTCATCTCCTACTATAGTCAATATCTATTTTGCAAGCGAGTTGTCAACAATTTGATTATCCTCGTTGTGGTTCATGTTCGTAGGTAAGAACGGTTCTATCTCGAAAGCCCTAAGCCACGTAAAACTTGCAATGGATAAATTAGAAGCGTCTAGTTTAGATTGTTGCTGGGCTAGTGTTATGATATGGTAGTGTTGTAAGTAGAAGTATGAGATGATACTCTTACAACACACATAGCGTGTAAAATCCATAGACTGTGGATTTACACATATAGGTATGATAGTGATCATACCACGATGCACATGATAGAGATCATCTGCGGGAACCATATAATTTCACTAATAAACATATGATGTTTGATTGCATCTTATATTGCTTGTTTAGCGCTTTGTTAAGCATAATAAGATGATCCCTCATTTAAATATCAAGATAAGAATGTGTTCTTCCTTTAGTATGCACCGATTATGTTTTCGTGCTCCAAGACATCACGTGATGATCGGGTGTACTTTGATCCTCTACCATACTTCGGGTGTAAAACAGTTACACACGCAAATACTAAGGTTCTAACTTGGCGAGCCTAGCATGTACAGACATGGCCTCTAACACGTACCGAAAGGTTAAGCATGAGTCATATAGTTGATATGATGCCCATTTGATGCTCGCCTTTGAAGCTATACCGACTCACGTGATGATCGGACTTGGTGTAGTGGATTTGGTTCATGTAATCACCAAAAGGACACGGGGGATGTCGCTTTTGAGTGGGAGTTCATTCGTAATATAGATTAGTTGAACTCAATCTATCATACACTTAGTCTAAACTTTACAAATTCTGTTGTAGATGGCACCACCTACTTTTAATTTCAATGCGTTCATGGAGAAAGAGAAACTAGCAACGAACGGTAGCAACTTTACTGAATGGGCCATGAATTTGAGGATTCTCCTCTCTGCTGCACAAAAGCAATATGTGCTAGAAGCGCCGTTAGGCCCCCCACCTTTTGACGATGCCCCTGACGAGGAGAAGAATGTCTATCTGACTCGTCAGGAGGACCACAACTTAGTTCATTGCGGCATATTGTATGGGCTAGAGCCGAACTTGAAAGCGTTTCAAAACGGCAATGCTTTTGATACAATGGGTGAGTTGAAAATGATTTTCGACACATGTCTTTGAGAGAGCTACAATGCTTGAAAAGTTCTTTAGCTGCATGATGGAAGAGAACGCTCGTTAGTGAGCATGTACTCAAGATGTCGATTACGCCGATAAGCTTGTGTCCTTGGGAATAACGATTCCCATTGACTTAGGCATCCATCGTGTTGCGGTCTCGCCACCTAGCTATAAGAGCTTCGTGATGAACTATAATATGCAAGGCATGAAGAAGTCTCTCCCGAGCTTGTCAATGCTTAAAAGCTGAAGTGGAGATCAAAAGGAACATCAAGTGTTGATGATCAATAGGAACACTGGTTTCAAGAAAGACAAGAAGGAAAACGGAAGGAAGTAAGGCGGCAAGCCTGTTGCCGCTGAAAAAAACCCCGAGTTGGACCTAAGTCGATACGAGTGCTACTATTGCAAGGGATCGCCATCGGGCGCAATCGCCCCAAGTATCTGGCGCATAAGAAGGCCGGCAAGGCAAACAAAGGTATATATGATATACATGTTATTGATGTGTACTTGACTAGTGCTCGCGTAGCACCGGTATTTGATACGGTTCGTTGCTAATATTTGTAACTCGAATCGGGCTGGTCGGAACAAAGCGACCGCTAGCAAGGGTGAGGTCAAGATGCGTGTCGGCAATGGATCAAACGTTGATGTGATCGCCGTCGAACGCTACCTCTCCACTTACCGTCGGGATTAGTCATAAACTTAAATAAATGTTATCGGTGCTGACCGAGCATGAACATTGTATCCGGATCATGTTTGATGCAAAGTGGTTATTCATTTAAGTCGAGAACAATGGTTGTTCCATTTATATGAATGAAATCTTTTATGGTCATGCACCAATGATGAATGGTTTATTTCATTAGATCTCGATGATAATGTTACACATATTCATAATGTTGATGCTAAAAGGATTAAACTTGATGATGATATATCCGCATATATGTGTAATCGCCGTCTCAGGTCATATTGGCATTAAGCATGAAGAAGCTCCATTCGGATGGACTTTTGGAATCACTTGATTATGAATCATTTGATACATGTGAGCCATGCCTTATGGGCAAGATGACTAGAACGCCGTTTTCGGTTCAATGGAGCAGGCGACATTTATTGGAAATCATACATTCGATGTATGTGGTCCAATGAGTGTGTCGTGAGGTGGATATCGTTATTTTGTTACTTTCACGGATGATTTGAGTAGATATGGTTATATCTACTTGATGAAACACAAGTCGAAACCTTTGAAAAGTTCAAGGAATTTCGAATGAAGTGGAAAATCATCGTAATAGAAAGATCAAATTTCTACGGTCCGACCGTGGAGGTGAGTATCTAAGTTACGAGTTTAGCACTCACATGAAAGAGTGTGGAATTGTTTCACAACTCACACTGCCGGAACACCACAGCGAAATGGTGTGTCGAAACGTCGTAATCGTACTTTATTAGATATGGTTCGATCTATGATGTCTCTGACGGACTTGCTGTTGTCATTTTGGGGTTATGCACTAGAAACTGCTGCATTCACTTTAAATCGGGCACCATCTAAATCTGCTGAAACGACACCGTATGAATTGTGGTTTGGAAACAAACCTAAGCTGTCATTCTTAAAGTTTGGGGTTGCGATGTTTATGTGAAGAAACTTCAACCGGATAAACTCGAACCCAAAGCGGAAAAATGCGTCTTCATAGGATACCATAAAGAAACTATTGGGTATTCCTTCTATCACAGATCCGAGGGCAAGGTTTTTGTTGCCAGAATGGATCCTTTCTAGAGAAAGAGTTTCTCATGAAAGGTGTAAGTAGTCGGAAGGTAGAACTCAAGAGGTTATGGAACCTTCTCTTCAAAGTATGGCGAGTAGCGCAGGAAGTTGTTCGGAGTTGGCTCCACCTTGAAGAGGGAACTAATGATAATGATCATGAAACTCGAAGAGAGTACTACCGAACCTCGCAGTCAAACAGACGCTGCAGCTCGAGTCAGACGGAAATCCTGTCATAAATTTCATGGTTGATGAAAATAATGACCTGCGACGTATGAAGAAGCGATGATGAGCCCGGATTCCAACAAATGGTTAGAAGCCATGAAATCGAGATGGAATCCATGTATGAAAATCAAGTTTGGAACTTGGTGGAATTACCTCACGACGAAAGGCCGTGGAGAACAAATGGATTTTCAAAAGGAAAAGCGATCTTGATGGTAATGTGACCATCTATAAAGCTCGACTTGTCGCAAAGGGGTTTCGACAAATTCAAGGAGTTGACTACGATGAGACTTTCTCTCCGTAGCGATGCTAAAGTCGATTAGGATTATGTTAGCAATTCTGCATATTTCAATTATGAAATATGGCGGATGGATGTCAAAACCGCGTTTCTCAATGGTAATATTGAAGAAGAGTTGTATATGATACAACCAAAGGGTTTTGTCGATCCTAAGGATGCTAACAAGGTGTGCAAGCTTCGATCCATCTATGGATTGAAGCAAGCATCACGAAGTTGGAATCTCCGCTTTGATGAGGTGATCAAAGAGTTTGGATTTGTCCAAACTTATGGAGAAGCTTGTATTTACAAGAAAGTGAGTGGGAGCAATGTGGCATTTCGATATTATATGTGGATGACATATTATTGATCGGAAATGATAGAACTTTTAAACAGTGTTAAAAGTTATCTAAACAAATTTTCAATGAAGGACCTAGGTGAGCGTCATACATATTAGGCATAAAGATCTATAGAGATAGATCTAGGCGCCTAATAGGGCTATCACAAAGTACATACCTTGATAAGATTTTAAAGAAGTTTAAAATGGACGGAAGTAAGAAGGGGTTCTTACCTATGTTGCAAGGCAAGACATTGAGTAAGACTCAAAGTCCGGCTTCGGCGGAAGAAAGAGAGATAATGGACAAAGTCCCCTATGCTTCAGCCATAGGCTCTATAATGTACGCCATGCTATGTACAAGACCGGATGTGGCACACGCTATTAGTTTGACTAGTAGGTACCAATCGGATCCAGGTTCGGAACACTGGATAGCGGTCAAGAATATCCTTAAGTACTTACGAAGAACTAAGGATAGCTTCAGGCGAAGGTTGATGCTTTGACCACCAGCGTGGAGGAGTACAAGGCAGGAATCGACGCAGCAGGACTTACTCTATTGGAGGAGGAAGTCGATATGGAGGAGTAGTGTTGACTACTTGGCTATCTATCTATCATCTTTTTATTCATCGAGTTGCATTGATCATCCAACATGTGGATGACCATGCTAGTGTGTTTACTTTACAAAACTTGTTGTTTGTTTTGAATCCTAAAGTTAATCTTGTGCTTGCTTATTTGTGATTGTTGCTATGTGTTGAATTGTGCATGTTAGGATCTATGGGTTATATCTCATTACTTATCCTTATTGAAACCACAGATGCCTCTCTGTCGTGCCAATCCCAATAATAACAACAACAACAACAACAATGGCAATGAAATGCAATAGCTGATGACAGCCCAGACTCAGTTGATGCAAATGATGACTCGGTTTATGGCGAATCAGAATCAGAACCAAAACAACAACAACAACTGAAGGGAATATGCCCTGAGAGGCAATAATAAATTGTTTATTATGTGTATTCCAAGTATATGATAGATGTTTATTTTGCATGCTATAATTGTATTAATACGGAAACGTTAATACATGTGTGTTTAATAAACAAACAGAAAGTTCCTAGTTAAGCCTCTCTCATAAACTAGCTCGTTGATTAACAAGATGATCAAGGTTTCCTGATCATGGACATTGGATGTTGTTAATAACGGGATCACAACATTAGTGTAATGATGTGATGAACATTCATCCGAAGTATAGCATTACGATCAAAGTCATTGAGTTTATATTGCTATAACAACTTACGAAGTGATCCTAATCCTTAGACCATGAGATCATGTCAATCACTAACAGGAAGAGTTTCTTGATAACATCAAACGTCACACCGTAATGTGGTGATTATAAAGATGGGTTCGAACTAATAAAGTGTTATGTTGAGGCTCATGGATCGAGAGTGGAATTTGTTCATCCCGATGACGGATAGATATACTGGGCCCTCTCGGTGATATCACATTGATTAGCTTGCAAGCAAGTGATTTGATCACTAGAATGTTATATCAGGAACGAGAAAAGAGTGCATGTCGAGAACGAGATCAAACTAGGTATGGAGATACCGATGATCGAATCTCGGACATGTAATATATCGTGAGACAAAGGGATTAAGATACTAGCGTAAAAGGTTCCGACGATCACAAGAAAGTCATCGTTGAATGTGTGGGAGTCGGTATGGGTCTCGGATCCCGCTCGATTATTGATCGAGAGGGTCTCGATCATGTCCGCATTATTCACGAACCGTAGGGTGACACACTTAGAGACACCGACATCCAATTGGAGCAAAAGTTTCATGCGAAAGAATAAACAAGCAGGAATTTATTTCACTAGATACCCAAAACAGGTTTTGGGTGAAATTGCATAAAGTGGTTATGCATGTGAAATAGAATTCTAGCAAGGGTTATTTGTGAATGTTTGTCATTAAAGTAATTGACAAAATTCTGAATAAAATAAAAGAGTTTTATTTAATGAGAGTTTGCATTAAATTTGGTGGAAATTTAATGGGATCTTTGAGTGGGATTTTGAGTGGAGGAATTTGGAGGAGTTTTGTGAGTGGAGTGTCCACCCACATGAAGAGGGAGGGCAAGGGGCAGCCCCATGCGCCAGCCACCTTGGGGTCCCCCTCCTCCTATAAAGGCCCCTCCTCTCACTTCTCACTCACACCTCCTCGTGAAGGATCTCTCTCCCCTCTAGAATTTATCCCCATGGTCTCGGACTAGCGAGATACATGTTCCGGTGGCTATTCGGCAAGAAAGAGTTGTGCTTCATGCATCGCTTGGAGCGAGGCGGAGGTTGCTGGTGCCTCGAACGTGTGCGAGCAACGGATGCGCTGATTGCGCGCTAGGACTTCCTCTCGATCTTGAGATCGGCAAGAGATCGTCTACATCAACCACGAGTTTGGACTCGTTAAACTTTGTCGGTCTTCAAGGGTATGTTCTCTACGGATATACATCCGCCCGTTGTTTGTATCTAGTATAAATAGATCTTGGTATATAGTTCACATCGTAGGAATTTTTTGTTTTCTATGCTGCGAACCCTTCAACAACAACAACAACAACAACAACAACAACAACAACAACAACAACAACAACAACAACAACAACAACAACAACAACAACAACAACAACAACAACAACAACAACAACAACAACAACAACAA